>CM069593.1:42389740-43589740 GCA_035771175.1 Paratinospora sagittata
TAAGTACCCACCGTCACTTACTAGAGGGGCAATGTCACGACTCTCCCTCCAGGTGACGTCATGACAGACACAGTACCCTAGATAATGTCACAACCCGACAAAAAATGAGGCATTGCTAAGTCTCTACGCAAAAAATATCTAATAAACTCAAATACATGACCTGTATATGATCAAAATAATTGAATCTAAAAATATAAAATCTTTTCCACGTCATCATCATAATTTTCCAAGATTCAATAATCCTCAAAATCAACATGGGACTTAAAACAAAAGTCTATCATATATAGTCGAGACAACCACATCTACCTATGTCTTATATACATGAGTACTTGTGATATTTATATACAAAATCAAAATAAAACAAACGAGTAAAGTAGTCCCAAGTTTTCCTAATATACACAATCCAAACCTACATTCAAAAAGAGAAAAAAAGGAAGACCGCAAGCTTTCACAAGTGGGATGAACTCAACTAACTCAATGAATAGTTTTCACAATATATTTTAATGTATGCATTTATATAAAACACGTATGATATTGAAAATTTCAGTCATAAAACAAATGCATCAAGATAAATCATATTATACATGTGTCCAAACTAAACATGTGATTTATGCATTATTTCCATAAAAATCAAATATGTAGACTTTTTATCAAAAGGATATGTCAGAATAACACATACATTTACTTCCCCGATTGGCCAATAGGTTCCAACCGGCGCATTACCCGACGCTAATCCTCCTAATCTTTCTACCCTTACATTCCTCAGTGATTTGGAAAGTAAACACCAACCCAAGTATTACAGCGGCACATTTCCCCGAATAACAAGTAAATAAAAGACAACAATGTCAAGGTATTTTATCCAAAACACCCAAGGCAATACCAATGCATATATTCCATGCTCATGCTCTTAAATCACAATGCACATGTACATAAGATACATGCCAATGCACAAACCAATTTATATAAATAAAATGTAATAATGGAAATCAAAGGTGAGAAATACACACAACCAATTCACTAACCAATTAAACACATCATTTACATCCCAATTGGTCAATCGATTCACATACACCTGAAATGAATCAATTTCATACAACAATGATCAATTTCAAGTCATTATGACCAAATACATAATCATTAACCCAAATCACCTCTAATTCACACCAATTTGGACTAGAAACACTAAACATCATTCAATTGACCATTTCTAATCTAATTGACTCAAAAGCCCCAAATTAGAAAAATCTCTACATGGTCCAATTGAATTAAAAACCACATTTTACCATAAGATCAATCAAATTGGCTCAATAGTTAGATAAAGTATGCCATAAACATCAATATAACCCACATGCACAGAATTTGCACACCTAAATCACCATAAATTTCATAAAAATCCACATACATGCCGAATTTCTATTTATACAAGTTAAACTCATAAATAACATGGAAAACCACCATTAAAACATGTATAACAACTCCAATCAACGAAATCAAACCACAAAATTGGTAGGTTAGGGTTTGAAATTCCGAAACCCTAGCTAAACCCCAATTTTCAACTCATGAAAATGATCAAAATACCACACAAAAGCTGAAAATTAGTTAAATAAGCAAATCAATAGAAGAAATTGGGAAGAAATCTTACCTTGGGAGACCACAATGCAAGCCCTAGCTCCCAATCACCAAAGAAACCCCAAACTTCTCTACTTTTTTCTCCTCACTCACATTTCTCCTCTTCCTTTGCTGGAAATGTTGCAAATGAGGAAGAAATGAGTGAAATTTGCTTTTATACATCTTTGGCCCCATGCAAGATTTTGAAAAAAATCAGCCCAAAAATTAAAATTTAACATATTCTAAGTGTATTTTCACATATACATCATACATACAACGTATTAAACATGAAAATACACATAAATATATTATACATACAAAATACGAGTATTATACACATCAAATACATATAGAAGACCTAGAGTCGAGCATTTTACGTCATTATGACATCATAAGCGAGAGTGGGTTGTTACAGGCAACCCCATCGCAAACAACAGAAAATACAAAGTTCAGTTGGGTGTAACCGAACATTTCCCCTCTGTTCGATTATGCATAGTCGAACCTAATACATAGGTTCAGTAGAAACCCAACCGAACCCACGTATTAGGTTTGGTTGGACCCAACCGAACCTTGTATTTTCGATTTTTTGCGAGGGGATCACCCCTCTAGTAAGTTACAGTGTTCTCTTAAAACATTTGTTGGTGTTTTCGATGGATTTCGAGTCAATTTGTGTTCTGATGCACCGTTACCCCCCTTATTGCCTCCGATCGGTGGGAAACAGTACGCCGACGTTCAAATGAGGTGGAATGTAGGTCGAAAAGGACTCACGAGGTTTCAAGGGCCTTGAAAGTAAAACTACAACACAATCCCCTTGCAAACAACAAAAAATACAAGGTTCGGTCAGGTCTAACCGAACATTTCCTCTCGGTTCAATTGTGCACAGCCGAACCTAATACATAGGTTCAGTTTCACCCAACCGAACCCATGTATTAGGTTTGGTTAGACCCGACCGAACCTTGTATTTTTTATTTTTTACGAGGGGATTGTGTTGTAGTTTTACTTTCATGGCCCTTGAAGCCTCGTGAGTCCTTTTCGACCTACATTCCACCTCATTTGAACGTCGGTGTACCGTTTCCCACCGATCGAAAGCAATAAGGGGTGTAATGGTGCACAAGAACACAAATTGATTTGAAATTCACCGAAAAAACTAACAAATGGTTTAGGAGAACATTGTAACTTACTAGAGAGGCCATCCCCTCGCAAAAAATAGAAAATACAAGGTTCGGTTGTGTCTAACCAAACCTAATACATGGGTTCGGTTGGGTTCAACTGAACCTGTGTATTAGGTTCGGCTGTGCACAACTGAACCAAAAGGAAATGTTTGGTTACACCTGACCGAACCTTGTATTTTTTGTTGTTTGCAAGGGGATTGTATTGTAGTTTTACTTTCATGGTGCTTAAAGCCTCGCAAGTCCTTTTCGACATACATTCCACCTCATTTGAACGTCGGTGTACCGTTTCCCACCAATCAGAAGCAATAAGGGGGGTAATGGTGCACCGAAACACAAATTGACTCGAAATCCACCGAAAACACTAACATATGGTTTAGGAGAACATTGTAACTTACTAGAGGGGCCATCCCCTCGCAAAAAATACATGGGTTCGGTTGGTTTCAACTGAACCCGTGTATTAGGTTTGGCTGTGCACAACCGAACCGAGGGAAACCGATCAAACCTTGTATTTTCTGTTGTTTGCGAGGGGTTTGCCTCTCTAATAGTTATAGTAGGTACCTAGAATACATAGGCACAAAAATAACCCGTTCAACAAAAGCATATCAACACAATGGTATCATTCAAACTATAAGAACTACATTCTAAGCCATTATTATCAATAATTTACATCCAACCAAATAGATACAGGAAATTATCGTTCTATTATAAAAGATTAATAAGCATTGATTAATCACTATCTAAGTGAATTGATTATTGTGTACTAAATATGGTACCATAATCCACATTATGCACAAAGTATGACAACTTCCATCCTTTTGCGAGTGGTGTACGAAATCTTAACCAATCTGGTGAAATGGGAGGTATCATGCTTCCAGGAGTAAGCATTGTAAGTTATACACGTAATTGGTAGTTTCTTTATATAAATATACAAATACGCATAAGTTGTAATCCACAAAATGTCATATACACATACCTGCACGAAGTGACATTGGCTTACGTAACCAATGCCAACCATACGCCTTAATGGCATTGGTGAAGCCTCAGTTCGAAGAGATAGAAATGTCAAACATTGTCTCATTAACAACAACACGAACACAATATTGTAATGTGACGCTACCAACAACCCCATGTCCGACAAGGTCATCCACTTATCTTGTGGTGCTGGATTGTCATTGCAACTCAAACTCATCATTATCTCTTGAACCCGATCACGACTTCCTAAAATCAATGTGTAATGTTCTTCAAATGTTCGTATCTCTTTCAATAGATCCGCTTTGACCTGCCTCCAACCATCGGTCCCCATACCTAATGATTCACCAATGACCCTATACCCACAGTGGCCATCGACTATCACACCTCTAATATGATGTATATATTGATGCCAACCGACTGGAAGATGATCTAAATAATCATGAGATTTCATTGATCGTGTCCTATAAACCTTTGTCGACCTGAAGCTATGCGCTGATGTTATGGAAAGAGGCGTAGGATTGGTAGATAGAACATGTTCAAATAAAGAAAGGTCTCTTTTTGTTGATTTATCAATCTTCTTGCTCGGCCTCCCTCTTGTTTTAATTTGTCCTTCAGGTGCAATCATGGGAGTTGATGAAGGGTTAGTTAATTCTCGAAGTTTCTGAATCATCCTCGCCTAGCCAACACGATCACAAGCCTCTACCTTCTTAAATTATCAAAATCTACCGAACAATTGAACTTCGATTCAATATCCTCTTCGGTAAGAGGAATCAGACTTAGTTTCTTCCAGTAGGCATCCACAGAAGACAACGATATCGACATATTTGCTTGTTTGTACAAAACAAACTCGTGGGCATATGGTAATCCATGTGTTATTCGTAACACACACCCACAAACTTATCGATCTATCCCAATATTTTCAATATGTTTCCACTCCTCTAAGATCTTGTCTAATGTCGCCTTAGATATGAATCCACGCAAATGTTGGTAAGTAGAACCTCGAAAATTATGTTGCACAATGTTGAGACTCTTTTCGAATGACGCCTTAATTTCTGTCTGTTGCAATTGTAGCATGGAATTAATCACAACCCAAGAAGACTCGAAGTTACCTTGCGATGAACCGAGGTATCTTTTCAATTTTGAGTGGGCACTCTCCGCTCTGTTGGTTGTGGTATTGCCAAAATGCATAAGTTCATTTGTCCATGCCTTTAAAAACTTTTTCTTATGCTGCTTCAACTAAGTCACGCGCAAATATTCAAGCAACTTAGGGTACTCACTGTACTCTTTAAAGAAAGTCTTTTTTAGTTGCCTATACTCATCCACCGTTTCACTATACATCAACGCATTTCATGAGTCAAAAAATACTTCAAAGTCTTCATTCTTTGCCGAAAACCCCTTTGACTTAGCCAAGACATTCTTGCTGATATGCCAAATACAAAGGAGATTGGCGGTACCGGGGAACACCTTTGAAATCGCATTCATTAAGGCTAACTCTCGATCTGTCACGATGACCTTGGGCAGAGAGTAATCATTCAACAACTCCTTCAATTTACTTAGTGCCCACATATAGTTGTCTTCATTTTCACTCTTCAAGTAAGCAAACGCAACTGAAAACATCATATCCGTTGGCGTAACACCAACAATCTGTAATGGTGGAAATCTATATCTATTCGTTTTGTATGTATAATCCATTAACGAAACATCTTAAAAGATCAACAGAAATCGGATGAGCCCAAAACAAATCTCTCGCTAAATCTATGGTTTCGTCACACCTATGCCACTAAACGTACGCCTCGTCCTCCAAGTTGTGTAAGAGTTGTTACATTGAGATCTAACCCCGTATTCCATTAACTTATATTTATGTCTTGCATTATAGATTGTTTTCAAAGTCGAAGCATTATTACCATCTCTTTCTTTTAACGTCATCAAAATGTCATTTTGGCAATGCATGACTTTTAGATATTTGAATCATGATTTCCATTTCTTCGTTGGTTAATCTTCTAGCAAATGAGTAACTTTCTAAATAGTTCACAACTTGATGACTATGAGTGCCGCATGCAACAAATACTATCCATTCACCGTCTCGAGGGCTCTTACACTTTAGCAGAAAAAAAAAACATCTATACTTTTTTGAGCCATTGTCATTTATCTTCTTTTTACCAACTGAAACTTTCCCAGCTACAAATTTATATTGACCAAATCTCTCACAAGCAAAGGTGATTCTTGGTCGTCTACCATGACCCCCAACATCAGAATTGTGAGTAATGAGAACTAATTCATTTCTCCTTTCAACTTCACAGACCCATCCAACAAGTTCTTTTTTAGTACTGAATGAAACGTTTGACGTGAATTGCTCCGTGTAGTCTATAACGATCTTAGAACCAATCATATTGCCTTGACTTGACCCTTCGTTCTACAATTAAAAAAAAAATAACAATTAGACAAAAAAAACTATTAAAACAATCACAAGGACATAAAAAAATAATTTCATTTAACAAGACTCAAAAAAGTGGGAGAACAAGTGGTTCGGTAATATTTAACCGAACTTAACATATAGGTTCGATTTATCTGACCGAACCTAACACATAGGTTCAAACCAATGACAATGTTTCTAGTTTATAACTCAAAATACAAACTAAAAAACAACAAAAAAAACCACAAAAGAACTCATCGAAAATTGTTGAACTTCGTCCCAACTTGAATCATCAGCCATTGTGTTTTCAAAAGGTGTGAAGATCGAATTTTTTGATTTCTTAGAGGTTCTTACACACTTAAGAAAACTACAACAAAACACCTACAAAATGGTTGTAAAAGCTTATAAATAGTGTTTAGAGGAAGAAGGGTATGAAGATTGATAGGAGGAATAGAGAAGAATGATAACGAAACAATGATTTATGGTTTATGGGATGAAGACGAAGAAGATGAATAGTGGTAGGGATAGATGGTGAGGTTAATTTAATAAAAATGAGTTACGTAAAAATAAAATTAATTTAATGATAGTTTAGACAATTCATATAAGGGTATTTTAGTAATTGTTTTTTTCTTTAGGTGTGGTAGGAAGATTAAATAGTGTGGTATATTTAGTTGCCCCATAATATTTTCTATTATTTTTTTTTAAAGAAAAATATGGAAAAAGAAAAGACAAAAAAGAAAAAAAAAGAAAAAAAAAAATCCCGAAAGCGCGAGAGCCGAGCTCCCGCGCTGAAACATTTTTTGCATACCTCACGCGGCGCTTGGCTTTCTCTCAGCGCGGCTTCACCTCCATCGTCACTGACCTTTTTCTTTGTTCTGTTGAAACCATTTTGTAAATCTTGCTCCCCACAAAAGCTCAGCCTCCGATCTCTGCAGTAGCCTATTCTTGCTACTATTCTCCTGAAGTTAGGGCATCATTTCTCGTTCTGCTCATTCCTTCGTCGTCAATCGTCATCATCAGCTGGGGTTCCTTCGTCTGGGAATGGATGGAGGAGCGTTGCATCACCCTTAGACGCTTCTCCAGTTTCCCAATTTTAATTGATTCCAATTTAGTTTACTTTCGTGATGTTCGAAGGAATCGTTCAGAAGTTGCTGCTCGAGTATCTTGGACGCTATGTCAAGGACATCCAGAAGGAGCAGCTCAAGATTGGATTATGGAATGGTATACCTCATTGAAACATGAAATTTCAAAATTTTTTTTTTTCTTTCCTTCCTTCGTGCATGGTGGTTGATGACTATTTGACCTAAATCTCCATCGTCTCCCAAGCTCTGGTACAGAATAGTGGAAAAACTTAGGTCTATAACCTAGTTCATTTGTTCTCATTTTCGGAATTGTGGGAACAAGACTTGATTTAACATTTGCATTTGGAGTGCTTTTTATTTGTTTTCTTTGGCAGGAGAAGTTTTATTAGAGAATGTAGAGCTAATTCTCGAAGCCTTTGATTACCTCCAGTTGCCATTTACTCTAAAGCAAGGTATTTTTGCCCAACATATATGATTTTATTCACCATTTTTTGGAATCCTTTGATATTGAGAAAATCTTGAATTATTAATGCAAGAATAAAAGATGTATATTTGTTTCGTTCTTTCATATGATCTAAACGTAGATAACCTGGAAATTTACCCACTCTTTTAAATTTCTCTGTTAATCTACAATTTGAATAGTGACGAAAGAGCGTTGCTACCATTCCAAGGGAAAGCATAGCTACATGAAGAAATTTGGCGAAAGAATGGTGAAGTTCAAACTTTTTAGAAGTCTTGTTATAAGATGTTAACATAAGTAGTGGTATGGAGCGCTTTTTAAATAATTACAATGTCTTGATGTAAAACGTAGCTCTACACAACGCAAAATTATGCCAAGTAATGGGTACTATTATAAGTTAGGTTTAGGGATTGTGAGATGGAATTTTAATTCCTCGTGTCAGTCATAGACGAAATTTGAATGTGGATTGGTATATGATGAGTTCTAATTTTTTCCGCTGAGATGGTTGAATAGATTCTGCCATGTAATGTTCACGGCGATTGAATTTGTTGACTTTAAGAAATTAATTTGCTATTGTTTTGTGTAAAACAGTGTCTTTGAATCTTTGTAGCACTTGGCCCAAAATGTGGGGGGTGGATGGGTTGAACCAACTGTGAAAGTAATAATTGAAAATTTAAACATATCTCACCAAGAATCATGTCCAGATTTTGCTAGCATGAAAAATTACTGGTCTTGTAACATGTAATGTGCACAGTTGTGGTGAACTTTTGATGCTTGAGTTCGAGACATTTTGTTTTTGAGATGTCATAATGCTTTCTGTGTATCTTGCTCTCTTTTATTAAGTTATCCTTATTTGGGATTGATCTAACAGGTAGGGTTGGGAGGTTGAGCATAAAAATTCCATGGAAAAAGCTTGGTTGGGATCCAATCATAATTTTTTTGGAGGATGTCTTCATATGCGCCTGCCAACGGGAGGATCATGAGGCATGCCCAAACATATGTTACATATTTGAATTTAAAGCTATATGTTAATTGTTTGTCTGGCAGATATTATCCATAACTGAACTAGAATCAACCTAGCTCTAATTACTATGATTTCATTTATTTCTAGTGGAGTTTGGATTCTGTCGAGAAAAGAGAATATGCTGGGAAAAAAGCCAAACTTGCTGCAGCGGAGCTAGCAAAATTATCAAGACGTGTTTGTGGTGAGTTGTGCTGTTGTCAACTTTCAAGTTTCACTAGGGCAATTTCTTCTTGAATTACCTATTTTATATTTTCAACTTTTACGAAGTCTACCTGCATGGATAAGGCCCTAAAGATGTTATTTTGATAGTATTCTTGTTTTTGAATCACAAACCAAATGCAATCTAGAGTTTTCACCCTTTGTTATTTCTTTTGTTTTTTATTTGTCATCTTTCCCCAATATTTTTATTTTTGTTTATCTTTATTTTTGAGAGGAAGGGAATCTTGGCGCAACGATAAAAGTTGTTATCGTGTGACCATGTGGTCACGGGTTCAAGTTGTGAAAATAATCTCTTGTAATGCAACACAAGTTTGTATACAGTAGACCCAAAAGTGGTCCAATGCTTCCTTGGAAACCCATGCATAGGCGGGAGCATCACGCACCGGACTGTTCTTTTTTTTTTTCAGAGAGGAACCAATGAATTTTATTAAAACTAAAGAGAGAGCTAGTACAAAAGGGGTAGGTTATTAAGAAGATGAAGAACCTCACGATCCCAAGTTAGATCAAAATATTTAAATGACCCATCCCCTCATCCAATTATGTAACTCATGGCCATTGGCTAGGAGAGAACCAACAACTGAATAAGAGCAAGGAAACATGAATAATCCCAAATAGAGACAATGTCACTATACTCTTCCTTAAAAATCTCATTATTTTGGTCCTTTCAAACACTCCAACAAATCACAAGCCGTATAACCAACCGGTAATCGCTCATCTTCTCGGAAAGAAACCCGTTAAATGGGTTGAAAATATTGGTAAGATCACAGTCAAGCTTCCCGACAGTGAGAGAGGTGTGAGCTCGTGACTTGTCCCAAACTGCTTTGGTAAACCTATAGGAAGAAAGCAAATGTATTACCAACTCCTCATCCTGCTTGTAGAGACAACATCAATTAGGGCATAGATAAATGTTCTTAAGATAGGCTTGAATAACATTCGTTGTATTGAGCTTTCCAAGAGCAATAAGCCAACTTAGGACCTTGACCTTTGATGGTACATGTGCCTTCTAGCTTAGAGAGCAAGGGAAAGTAGGTTGCTAGGGTTCTCAATGAGCTTTGAGAGGAAGGACGTGGTAGTGAATGATCCTAAAGGCTCAAGGTTCCATAAGTAACAACCATTTTGAGGAGTTCATTGCAAGTTGTCGATCATGTTAAGCTAGGATGTAAATTTAGTCTCTTCTCTAATGGTAAGTCTCCTCAGAAAGTGAAAGTTCCACAAGGGATGACCATCGCCATGAAAGGACATGAAAGAAGAAATGGTGGCTCCATGAGCAGAGGAAAGTCTAAACAAGCTAGGAAATACTCTCAGAGGTGGTTGTCCCACACCATTTGTCCTCCCTAAGACGAAAGGAAGCTCTGTTACCAACTTTGAGTGAAAAATTGGGTTCAAAATTAGGAAAAAACGACTGAATAAATTTCCAAGGTGTGTGGAAGGTACATCTAGGAGTGATATCGACATCTATACCATTATCCAATAGATTGAAAAAATGGGGTTTACTTTTGACGACTCTTGTCCTCAAAGATCCTTGTTCTAGGGGGAATCTCAAAGCCATTTTCCAAGAAGGGTAATGTTGCTTTTGATAGTATTACCTATGGACATCCCTGTTCAATCCTTCTATTGATCACCTCCCTATGCACCAAGTGACAACCTTTGTCATGTTCCACCTTGTTCCACATAAAGTATCTCATCATATGCTCAATGTCGGCGATAACTCTATGTGGAACCTTAAAAAAGTGACGAGAGATAAGTAGGCGTAGCTTCCAACCAAGTGAATCAGGGTTAATCTTGTAGCCTCTTTGAGATTTTATAACTTAGTGGTTCCCAAAAAATCTATCTCAAAGGATTACCTCTAAGGAGCAGGTACATTATATGCCACTCCCTCTTAGCACACACAATATTCCTAGCTTGCTTCTCCAGCTGGTCTTTAGTCATGTTGAAGCCTAAGAGTTAATTTTTAACGATCACCTTAAGCTCTAAAATTCTGTAGAAGCACTTTAAAATTTGGTTTGTGTTGCTAAGGTTGTAATCATTGTTACTTAGGAAAAAGAGTGTATCATCAACGAATTGAAGATGAGAAATATCATTTCCCTCCTTTCCTACTGAAAGCCTTTTATCACGTGATTTTCCAACCTGCTCCATCATGCGCCCCAAAATATCCACCATGAGAGTGAAAAGAAAAGGTGGAGGCAGTCTTCCCCTTGATTTTTTCTTTAGGCCTATTGTTGATAAAATGAAATATGCGATCTTATGGAGGCATCCTGAAATCCATATCCTCCATTTCTCCCAAACCCTTTCTTCCTAGAACATAATCCAAAAAGTCTAAGTGGACCATGTCCAAGCTTTTACGAAGTTGATTTTGAAGACACCTTGTCTACAGTTGCATTTGTTATCCTCCACAACTTCTTTTGCTATCAATGCTGTATCCAAAACTATCTTCCCTACGCAAATGTCATGTGGGAATTAGCTGTAGTGTGATGTAAAATCTTCCTGAGTTGCATTGCTAGGGTCTTGGCTACGATCTTGTAGCGACTTGTGGTCAGCCTCTAACTCACGTCAAGGAGATCGAAGGAACCATGACTATGAGAAACGAAACTCACTAGATTTTTGAATGAAGATCGACCTTTCAACTTTTAATGGTCATCTTCATATCGAAGTTTTTCTTGATTGGTTGACAAATGTTGACAAATTTTCCGACTATACGAAAATTGAAGAAGATAAGAAGGCCAAGTTGGTAGCTTACAAACTGAAGGGAGGAGCTTCAGCATGACGGGAACAAACGCTAGCTGCACAAACTCGACAAAGGAAGTCCCCAATTCGTTCATGGCAAAAGATGAAATGATTGCTAAAGGCGAGATTTCTACCACCAAATTATGAGCAAACCTTGTTTCAATAATGTAAAGTTAAAGATTGCAAATAGGGGGATAGAACTGTACAATCCTATGCGAAAGAGTTCTATAGATTATCTTCACACAATGATTTCATGAAGACAGAGGTATAGCTGGTGGCTCGTTACATTCATGGCTGGAAGTATTCAAACCAGGATCGAGTTTCTTTGCAGACTATTTATTTACTAACTGAAGCAATCAATGTCATAATGAAGGCGAAATCTCAATTAGATCTATCAAGGACGCACCATGGATTACAGAGTTCCCCTGAACGGTCACAATTTGCTATAAACAAAGGTAAACAACCTATTATCGGCTCTCTTACTATGCCATCTACTCACAATACAAGCAATGGTGTACACAAAACAGGCGGGGCACATGTTGCAGGAGCATGAGAAACACAAAGACCAACAATTCCTACGCCTGATTAATGCTAGCGATGTGGGCAACAAGGTCATTGTTCCAATCAAGGTCCAAAAAGGAGTGGGATAAACTTGGTCGAACAAGAGGATGATTGTGTGTCAATCTTTTTGCCTATGAAGATAATGAAGGGACTAGAGAAGATGAAAGAAAACTCCTTTCGCACTCATTAGTGGTTCAACGACTACTCCTAAGCCCAAAGACCGAAGAGCACCTTTACATGCACAATGTATTTCGTACTTGCTGCACAGTTACTCGCAAGGTGTGATGTCATCATTAATAGTGGTAGCGGTGAGAATATTGGATCATCCACAATGGTCAGGAAGCTTGGGGTTAAAGATTGAAAGGCATCCCACACCATACAAGATTTCTGTTGGATCAACAAGGGCACAAAAACTAAGGTAACCCATACCTGTCTTTTTTTTTGACAATTGAAAAAAATTATGCAGGTGAAGTTCAGTGCGATGTTGTCGACATGGATACTTGTCATATGATTTTGGGAAGGCTTTGGCAATTTGACGTTGATGCCACTCATAAGGGTTGAGG
Organism: Paratinospora sagittata; assembly: GCA_035771175.1. Taxonomy (NCBI): domain Eukaryota; kingdom Viridiplantae; phylum Streptophyta; class Magnoliopsida; order Ranunculales; family Menispermaceae; genus Paratinospora; species Paratinospora sagittata. The sequence goes on from CM069593.1 coordinate 42,402,539, forward strand.
CGTCTATATTTTATTGCAGAATGGTCAAAAAATTGGCAAACAGTCTTTAATGAAGGCGACTTAGTGATGGTATAGCTACGCAAAGAGTGCCTCCCTGCTGGTACTTATAATAAATTGCATGATAAGGAACATGGTCCTTTTCGAAGTGTGAAGAAAATCAATGACACGCTTATGTTGTTGATTTACCAAGTCATATGTCTATTTTGCCCACCTTCAATGTGGCTGACCTTTACGATTATCATCCTCCCGAGGAGATACATTCCTTTAAAGTTGACCTAAGGATGATTTCTTTTCAAGCAGGGGGAGATTGATGTAGAACATCTAGCGGATAAATACATGGACCAATTGGATCGTCACAAGCCAACGAAAGGCAAAAGGAACTGAAATGGGAAAGAAGACAAATTCTACCTCATGGCTTCCAATTTTGCAGATTTCTAATTTCTTGGGTTCCTTTTTTATGCCTTCTAATTTTGCTAGATTTCCAATTTCATGTGATTCCCAAACTCACGTGCTTTCTATGCCTTCTAATTTCTTTCTTTTTTTCTATTTTAGAAAAGTACTGTTTAGGGAATAACTTGATATAGGAAAGTAGATCCTTTTTACTTCTTTTCTCATTAGGATTTAGATTCTCAAGGAAAATAGAAAATTTCTATTTTTATGATTTTCTCCTCCTATTTCGAATGAGCTATTGTAATGAGAAAGACACTTTAGTTCAATAAAATTTTAATTCTCTTAAAGAGTTTTTGTTTTTTGTTCTTTTTTTTTGCTTTCACTGCATCATGATTGTGTCTTTTTATTAAGTTGGATCATTCTGAACATGCAAGGGTAGATTTATTGACAATAGGCTTGACTGGGTCAATCATGTGCTTGTTCTAAGATTGTTGATTTAATGTTTGCATGATGTTTGTTTGTTGGAATTTTATATTTCAGGTCATTGTCTGTGAAAGCCAGTCTTCTGTTTTAATATGTTTTTTTAAAGATTTTACGGGTATCTTTGTAAACTATTTGTTGTTGTTCATGGTGGTTGCTTTGCTTGTGATCTTTGTCTTGTCAATTACAATATATTCAGAACTTCACTTGTCTTAGTTGGCATGATATGAAGTAATTTCTCCTTGTGACTATGGGTGATTCATAATCTGAACTTAGTTCCTCTTTTTGCAGATAATCAGGCTGGGCAATCATTTACATCATATATTACTGCAAAAGTGAGTTAGCTTTTAGAGATTTGTGCTATCTTAAATGTTCAGTGAAATGATAGTATTTCATGTTTATTTTTGCATTGCATGAGTAGTTCCATTGAACATGTTTTATACTTTTTTCCCCCTTCTTGAGGCGATGTGGTGGGTTTCCTTTTGAGGTTTAGAGCTGTATTTGTGACTGTGTTTTATCTACAGATTCTTGACGGCATCCAAGTGTCAATTAGAAATGTTCATGTCAGGTGCATCAATGGAGAGGCTGACTCGGTAATTTGTTGATCTTGCAAATATTTTGATGTCATTATTTGTCCTTATTTATTTATTTATTTTTCTGTTGGTAGCTGTTTTGTGGATTTATTTATTGTTTGATAGAAGTCTGTTTTGTGGATTTATTTGATAATAAAATAGTCGACCACGTACTGTATCATATAAGTGAACATGCAACTCATCATTAATAATAAAAGAACAATGAAAATGACAAAGTATTTACAATCACCTCCATTTAGCAGAGCTCAAGCTTTGTATAGTTCACAAGGAAGGCATTAGTTTTAGTCATGACCATTGCCTTTAGTGGGCTATGTTTGCCTTTGAGATTTCATTAAATTCATTATTTTCGATCAGTCCAAAATTGTTTATGTGAGGATTACTCACCAAAGTTCCTCTTTGGCTAAAAACATCTTTTTGCCCAGTTGTCCCAAAAATAAAAAATAAAAATCTAGAGGTGCACTAGTATGGAAGACTATTCCTTTTGCAGTATTCAGAGGAGAGCATCTGCTACGGGTAAACACTTGGCTAAATTGGGTTTTTGGCTATGTGAAAATATGAGAGACTTGTGAAATTCTTTGATTATTCAATTTGATGCTCAAATGATTAATTTGTGCAAGTACATAATGCAAAAATAAAAATGACAAGTACATAAATTTTCACAGTTCAACAAACCTTTGCCTACATCCATACCTAGAGAATTCATTTAGGTTTCCACTAAGGATTCACGTAGCAGATGTCAACCATGCCATTGCAACAATTTTTTTATCGGCTAAGGATAAAACCTTTACAAATTTGATTTCAAACTTGGAACGGCCTTTGTGACTCACAATCACTTTACACTTGTTCCACACCAAGAACAAAACTGATATCACAACTGCTCCAAATGTGGAGTGCACAATGAGTCATAGACACTTGCTCAAGTTCCCCCAATTCCAATGCAAGAGTTGACTACTGGTACTTTACAAATTTAGACCAATGAAAGAGAGAGAAAATACTTCACTGAATTTTGGAGCATTTGGAGGGAGAGGATTCGAAGGATCCTCAAGGAAGAGCACCCTAATGCTATGACAGTTTGGATAGTTCTCACTTTCTAGCTTCCTCTAGTATCACAAAGTGCAAGCTTTGTAAGGGCTATAGTATTAGTGAGTGGTCAAGGCAAAGGGGTAATCTTCTTTTAGGTCCCTAGTGGGAGCTGCAGGAAAACTTCTTATGTTCCATTTTTGTACGTATGTTTTCCCCGTCAATATAGTATTTTCTAGTTTCTTATCAGGAAAAAAATTACATGGTGCTTTCATTTTATCATTGTATACAAGGGGTGTGCATGGTCGGTTCGGTTTGGTTTTCATCAAAAACAAAAACAGAACTGAACCTTGATCAATTTTATGTTTTAAAAACCGAAACCGAACCGATCAATCATCCATACCGAACCGAACTTATTTTGTTTGGTTGATCGGCTCAAATTCGTAAATTTAAAAATTATGAATCATTTAAATAATATTAATCTACCTATAAAAGCATATCCCATCCCAAGAATATTATATATATTCACTCTTATTGAGGTTAAAATTTAAAATATGATACATAGTTAACATTAAGAATGTTAAAAAAGATCAACATTCATAAGCAAAATAAATAAATAAATAAATATATATATATTTATATACTATTGTAATAAAGGAAAATTTTAGATATACCCTACTAATCCTCTATCTTTACCCCCTTGCTAAATTTACCCCACCCCAAATTCTAATACTATCCTTACCCACCAAAAAAATCCCAAAATACCTAAACTACCCCAATCGCCAGATTCCCCACCACTCTTTGTCCCGCCGTCTTCTTCTCCCCAAAACCCTGACCCTAACACCAAAATCACTTCCCTTCCCACTGTCTTCTTCCTCTCTCCAAAACTCAAACCCCCCAACGCTACTTCTTCTTCTTCTTCTTCGAAAGGTTTTGGGCATTGCTCGATCTATTGATTCAGTAAGAAAATAAATGTTTTGATATTTTTTTTTAGTTTCCATGCATACTTATCTATTTTGTGTGTGTTTTTGTTTGTTTGTAGTTTTTTTTTTTTTCATAAAAAAAGCCGCCGGAAGCTTGCCATCGTGATGAGCTTTTGGCGGTTGATTCGACTGAACAAAAGCAATCGGTTTGGGCACATAGGGCCGAACCGACTGTATTAGGTTTGACCCTATCAGACCAAACCAATTTTTTTTCCTTATTTTTTGAGGTTTTCCTCCTTTTTTAATTTCTAGACATTTTTATGTTTTTTTTGGACTTCCCAACCAAATTTGAGTGATGGGGTACCGTTCTCTACTCGTTCCCATCATTTGGTTAACTTCGACTAAATGATGGGAACGGTTACCCCACCCCACCCCACCCCCCCCCCCCCCCCCCCCCCCCCCCCCCCCCCCCCAAAAAAAAAAAAAAAAAAAAAAAGTCTACAAACTAAAATAGGAGAAAAATCACAAAAAATAAGGATAAAAAGTGGTTTAGCCAGACAGGGCCGAACCTAATACAGCCGGTTCGGCCAAAAGGGCCAAACCGAAGCGTTTGATTTGGCCCTGCGTGGGCGAAACAAAGTGTTCCGTTGAGCCAGGCAGAGCCGAATCGAAGTCGACTATTTTGGAAAAAAATGTATTTTTTGGTTTCTACCACACTAAAAAAAAACTAAAATAGGATTCAAAACTCTTTAAAATCATCTCAAAATGATTCAAATTCTTCAAAGATGAATGTTAAAAGTTTGAAATATTATTTAGAATGAAGAAAATGTGTAGAATAAGCAGGAGATTGAAAATGGAAGAAGATGAAAAAGATAATGATGGTGGGTAAGTTTAGTAGATGGGTGGGAGAGATATGAAAAAACATGTTAATGTAAGGTCATTTTGGTCAAATTACAGAAGGGTAATGTAGGAAATAATTCTTTTTGGTTTAGTGGGGTAAGAATAGTGGTCCAGTGGAGTTCAAATAGCAACCATCATAATAAATCTTGTTTGAACTTTTCATCGCATGGCCATTTTTGCTCGTTTTCTAGTTTTGCCCTCTTTTTGTAATTATTTTTAAGTTAGTTATAGGGCCAAAATTGTAATTTTAATAGTTAAATAACTTTCACGCCCACTCCCTCCTATTTTTATGTCTATATATAATTCTCTATTTTACTCTTTCTAAATTTAAGCTTTTTACTCCTTTACACACACACACACAAGTTTGGTTGGGTTCGGTTTAAATCTGGTTTTGTAATGTGTAAACCGCAAATCGATCTGAACTGATTGGTTTACTATAAATAAAAATATAAATAAAAATATAAATAAAAATCGAAAACTGAACCGATTCTCTTACAAATTGAACCAATTGCATCGGCTTGGTTCGGTTTTTCTGTTTCGTCAGTTCTGGTGAATACCCTATTATACACAATGAACCATTTGAAGAGTTTACCTCTTCTCTCTTGAGCTTTTCATTAATTGGTTGCAATGAAAACAACTTCAATTGTTAATCTTTAGTGGCAACAATCCAAATTGATCTGCTAATGTTGTAGCTTCTTTTCTTTTTTATTTTCTATCAGTCTTAAAAAAGGTTTTGGGGGAGCTTATTGCCCTTGGTAGGCTTAACACAGTTGACAAGCTTTAGAATTTAGAGGAGATTCTCAAATGTGGTTCTCTCTCCACATTGGTGTTGCTTGTGCATGCAACATGGAGAGACTATGCAACATCTCTTCATCCATTGCCCTTTCTCTCAGAGAGTGTGGAAGTGTTAGGAGCATCACATATCTCTCACCATCCTCTTTGTTAGTTGCTACAGGGACCTTTTTCCTATTTCCTTTTGGTGGAGGTTTGCCCTCTTATCTTTAAATATTACTGAAGCGTTATCCTCTCTGCCATATTTGGAGCATTTGGAAAGAATGGAACGTGGGGATTTTCATGGATGATTATCATAGTGTGGCATCTGCTTGTGATAATTCTCACTTTCTTGCGTCTCTATTGGTTGCTTCTTGTAAGCTCTTTGTGGGTCATAGAGGGGTCTAGGGGTGGAGGAATATTGTATTCGGGCCTTAACCTGCTTCTTCTTGTGCCTTTGTTCTACTTGTGTTATTTTCTTTCTCGTTTATTACAACCTCCTTCTCCTTTCTTATAAAAAACCCACCCTCCTTGTTTTATGGATGAACACAATACGTTGTTATGCCTTTTCTCCATTCTCTTGCATTTGTTTAGGAAGATTCTTGTTTTATCTATATCTATACTAGTATAAAGAGAATTCTTGGGCAGTTGAAGGTGAAGCCTTTTTTCATCTCAATTGCCCAAAATACCCCTATTTATTACTTATGAAAGAACTAAGTTGAATAATCCTACACTAAAGCATTCTTGATAAATATTCAATTATTTTTGGCAAAAAATGAAAAAAAGAAAAAAAAAACTTCTTTCCACTCCACTTGCCCCTAATTTTTCTCAACAAATCTACCCATTATCGGCCCAATACTGTCAGTTTTACAACTGGGGCATTGAAACTACCCTTCTCCATGTTATTGAAACTACCCAATGACCAACCTTTATCCCAAATAACCAACTATATTTATGTATCTACCCAACAATCACAACTTTCCACATTTAACTACCTCCTCATTCCTCAAATCTAATATTTGGTTTCTTATTGCCAATGCCACGTTTAATTCACAGTGAAGTTCTTCAATTTAATCTTTCTGCTTCACATTAATCTTCCATTACTTCTCAAAAGGTCTATGCAAATCGAATTAGTAAAGGAAAAGGAGTGTTTGGGTCTTGGTGTTAATTTCATTTATTTTTTGTTTTACTTTTTTTTTGACAAGAAACGAAAACTGTATTGAATTAACTATTGTGTAAAACTATACATGGATATACATTTTTTGTTTTACTTCATTTTATGTATTTCTATTTTTTTTTTCAAATCTACTTGTAGACTTTCATTTTCTTTGTTCATAGTTCGTCAATTATTAGTAAAAAGATATTATTAAATTCACGTGCCCGTTTGCTAGTTTTATAGAATATAACTATTTTTTGGAGGGGAATTTATCTATACTATTATAGGATTTTGGGCAGTTGACAATGAAACCTTTTTGCCACCGAACTGCCCGTAATGCCCCTATTTATTATTTAAGAAAATACACTTAAGTTGAATAATTGAAGAGGGTATTATAGGAATTATGTTATCATCTTTTCCGTGTTTTTTTGATTAATCCGTTTCTCAACCGAAGCATGTCGCATAGGGTATTAAGGTTATATTTAAGGGTAATACTACAATAAACAAATAATAGTTTCCCAACTTTTAAGTTCTTTAATCTTTCGATTCTTCTTATCTCCATTAATTTTTCCCTATCCAAACGGTTACATCGTTTCCATTTTAACTGCTCTTGCGTTCAACTAGGGCAACTCATTATTTCAACTGATATGTACCATTATCTAATACTTCCCTATTTTTTCTCAACCACATCTCTCTTTCTTTCTCTGCATTGCTTGAGGAAAGATGCATGCGCTGCTCTCTGCATTTCTTGAAGAAACTTGGTGTTGAAAAACCAAAAAAAATAAAATAAAAAATTCTGGGTAAAGAATGCTAGGAGAGATCTAGATATGATATGAGAGAAATGTAGATGAGTTGGTGGAGCAACATATAGTCCGTAGATCAAAAGAAGAACTTCCCATCAACTTTATTCTAAGGATTTGGAGCAGATTCACGCACCTGCAACACAGGTGCATTTTGACTAGTGTGTGTGTATATATATTGTCTTTCAGCTCTTCTATTAGAGTATAGGTAACTCTTCTTTTTGAGTATCCTTGTTAATCACACTCATTCTATCTATGTTTTGTTTCTTGATTACCAACTTTTCTCAATAATTATCTTGTAACAATCTTATGAATAGGAAATTAAAATTGTACTGGAAGTGCATATATTTGGCTAATGTGTGGTGTATTTGGGAGGAGAGGAACAATAGGATCTTTAAGGATTCCAGCAGTAGTAGTAGGAAAATTTGGGATCATGCTTTGTTTTTATTTGCCTCTTGGGTTAGCTTGAGTAAGTTATCCTTAGGTTAAGTTATCCTTAGGTTATGGTTTTGGGGAATGGTTATTCAACTGGAATAACATTCTTAAAACTTTGTAACTCCCCATCGGGACTTCTCGTCCCCTTGGTTTTTTTTTCTTTTTATTAATATATATCTATGTTTCCTGTCAAAAAAAAAAAAAAAAAATCTTATAAAAGTTTGCACTTTGTTATTGTTTTATAATTTTTTTTGGTTTTACACAATGAGAAGCGCTTTTTGGATGTTTTTCATTCCTTGAGGGGATTTCACCTCATTAAAAATTGTATGATTATTTTGTTTGAATCAGTTTCTTGTGTGTACATTTAAATTATTTTGTTTTAATGCTTCGTCCTTATATAACATTGGTTGGGAGATTCCAGTTTGCTGGCAATTTTTTGTCTGTTTATATGGTAATAGTTTGATTATACGTAAGCATGCGTTTTTCCAGATTTATTTTTCTTTGTAGATGGATTTATTTTTTATTTCTCTTAATGCGCTTCAGGAACAATTTGTGTTTGGTTTGAGGTTGTCCAGTCTGACGATGAAGCAAAATCCTATTTGGTAATTTTAAATCTTCTTTTTTAACAATATCTCTAGCATCAATGAGTTTGTCATCTTTTTCTTTTTGATTAAGGCTTAAAAAAACTTAAGTTGGTTCCTAGTGAGGCATTCTGGAAGGAGATCAATGCGTGGGGAAAAGAATTGGTGACATTTATCAGCATCCATGGGAGTTGTGATCCTTTTTTGTCTTTAAGCTAAAGCAGAATACCTGTAAATATCAAATGGAATGTAATTAAAAGTGTTGTCTTTTCTTTTTTAGTCCTATTTATTCTCTCTCATTTTTTTTCTAAGATTTTATGCATTTGCATTCAATATTAATCTTGGTTAATAACATGTATAGTGCAGTTTCTAGTGTTCAGTTGGATACTCTGTTTGCTGCTTAATGATGTTATCTGTGTGTCTTTTTGACTTCAAGATGATGTTACTGAAGCAACTATCAAAATAGAGTAAAAAAATGAAAAGAGAATATAAATAGAAAATGAAAATAATAGGAAACTGGTCAAGTTAATATAATTTCCATTAGAAAAGGATCTTAGATGATCCATCGAAGTACACAAACTCATTATTGACGATCAATGCTGTCGCATAATCATTTAAATTAAAGTGGCAGTGCACCAGTTAATTATTTTGTACATGGGTTATAATGATTTGAAGCATCAATGCTAATTGGTGTTATGGGCTACAGAAATAGAATGCTGTTTACTTCCATTAAGTGATCACAATTTGACGTTCTCGAAGATACTTGAAAAAAAAGTTGCAGCAGACTTTTACTGAATTTTGTGCTAGCTTATTGGTTGTTTGACTTAATATTTTGATGGATTTTGTTTGGATGATCTCCTGAATATTGGAGCCTATGGATTTAAGAATAAACTAAAGAGGAAAGTGTGTAAAAAGAAAGAAAGATATGTAAGAAAAGAAGATATGAGCATTGTGAATGAAAATTCTCACTATTCTATCTATTATGTACTTAATTTTATTTTCTGGTGGATGTATGTTGTGCATATTCCCAGTGGTGTTTTTCTATTTCTTTGCTTTTTTTTTTTTTTTTCTTCTTCTTCTTCTGCTGTGGGGTTGGAGGGGGTGGGGGACATTGGAAGTTGTATGAGCAGTTTGAAAAAAATCTTGACCAGATCAATTAATGAGGTGCATGTTATGAAGCGAATGCATGGGGAAGACTTGCGTAGGTTTAGAGTGTTTCAAGAATTTTTGTTTTACTCTATTTATCTAATTGTTGTGGTACTGTCATTGAGTGTTTGTTTAATTTTATTTTGATAGCGATTATTCCAACACCAATAGCATGATTTTTAAGCTAAGAATAATCACTGTATTCTGATTTTGCATGCATACTTTTAAAATTGATCTAGTGTTAGGCAGTCATTAGACAACTGTTTTGCTGGATTGTGCATCTTCATTCCTTTGTTGTACATCCATTTTCATAATTCTTACTTGCTTTGTCTTTACTCTTTAGCAATTCTTTTGTCTAGTATTTTTTCCTGGGCATGTTGTAGATGAAACTAAACAAACGATTGTCAGGCTTAAGGATAAAGACCATTATTTTCTTAGTAAAAGCAATGCCATGATTCTCCTAATTAGCATGCTTCATAAATGTCCTTCGGAAATAAAAGTATCCACATTCTGGGTGTACTAACTTTTTTTAAGGCAGGTTATCTAGCGGAAAGTTTAGAGGTGGTCAAGTTAACAAGATTGTGGAGATTTCAAAGTTGGGAATTTATAGTCACAAGTCTGAGGAAGCTGTACATTTGGCGATTGCTGATTATGTTGAGCCCCAATTGCTTTGTAATGCAAAAGTCAGAAGTGATAAAAATGATTATATACTGGCTCCTTTTGATGTGGCTTTGTCTCTTGTGGTATGCAAGTTTAACTACAATTACTTTTATGATTATTCTGCTTTATACTGTTTTGTTGTCACTATACAGCGCATTTGTATATACTTTTCTTCTTGTTCTTATTCTATCTTTGTGTTAGATCTGATACGTCTGTTTGTTGGTATCTTTGGGATGATTCTTGTCTTTGTTACTTTATTACGAACTTTGACAATTCTCGGATAACTCAATCTTTAGTGTTGTCGATTTGGTAGGCCTGCATTTAAAGTAATTTGAAGTTAAAAGCCAAATCAATTGGCAAAAACATGCATATAATAAGATAAAATTGAAACCAGGTTTCTGATGAACAATCTAATTTCAATTGAATAATGATCTCAATAAACTTTCTTAAGAGTCGGATTGTATGTGTTCTAAACCAAATTGAGTGAAAAAGAGAAGCAAAATCTAGCCTGACAAGAGGTAAAGAGCAGGCCTCACGAGGGTTTCTTCTGCTGCATCCATGCACTAAAGCCCCGACTTTCTATAGTCATTCATCTTCAACGCATAGACATCTCACCGTTCCTAACCAGATTCCATTAGCATTTACCAAAATTTCTTGGCCAACTAGGGTGCAGTCAAGGAAACAACCCTTGGCACCTGCGGTTCAAGCATAAGCAAGGCACATGATTGTGTGTGAAGCAAGGTGCCAAAATACATGAAAATTATTACATATTATTGACGAAAAATGAAAGCTAATCGCAAACATTTATTTATTTATTTTACTTCCATATTAAACTAAATTACCCAAATTAAATAAATTATAATAAAAATGAAATGATTATCTCAGTTATATTTACACTAGAAGTATACAACAAATTGATATTATAACTCATAAGCGTATAGTCATTTAACTCCAAGTTAAAATGTAGTATATGTAAATTATAGTAAATCTTTGTTAAGGGTTATTCTTTGGGGGATTGGTTGAGGGGATGGAACCCCATATTGGATAGTTTGTGAGTATTGTTGTTGTCTATTCTCTTTGGGCAGTGCGCCCTCTTGTACTTTTGTTGTACATATTTCATACTTAATACAATACACTTTTGTTTCTTGTAAAAAAAAAAGTAAATCTTTGTCAAATTGGGTGTTTGATTGGGCTAGTTGTTTACATCAGATTTAAATGTTTTGGAGGGGCAGTTTTATGTTCTTTCTAGTTGGTTGTTGGTGTTTTTCTAGCACCTCTGGTGCTCGTTGGTTTTTGTACTCAATTTCTGATTTAATGAAAATCTTGGTTTGTTTCTGCTCAATTTTTTCTATTTTTTATTTTCAAGATGATTCTTAGCGAAATTAAAATATAAGTTGCAATTATGAGTATTTGTTTAATAGTTCTTAGATTGGGTTTTAAGAGCCATTTGTGATACAAGGTGTTTTGGAAGGGCAATGCTAAGGCGTGAAGTCTCTTTTTAAAGGCCTAGTCAATATCACCTTGTCGAACCATGTACTCTATATGTCATATTTTATCATTTTAATTGTTGTAATGGTGTTTTGCTTGTTCTCAAAAAGAAAAAAAAAATTGTTGTAATGGTGTCCATTGTCCACGTAATAACAGTCATGCTTCTTATTTTATTTTGGTAATCATAGCGAGTGGTATCTTTTTTTGATGCAGGTGAACAGATCTGGAAAGGTTGAACATGGGGTACCGCAGTATTCCATTGTTGCAGAGTTAACTGCACTCGTTGGTCCTTATCCATTCTAGAAGAAAATTATCTCCATTTATTCGATTTATTATTGTTGTGAGTATACTTGTCGGGTGTAACATTAATGTTAATTGCATTGTAGGTACTGCTGTTGAATGAGGTTCAGATGCAACAAATCTTGATTCTCTGGGATTATTTATCCATATACCAATTAAGAGAAAAGTAAGTTTAATATTGTTAGTAGAAATTTATTGTTATTGTTGCTCATTGCTTTGGCGTGGCAGCGTATTCTATGATCTGATTTGGTCTATGAACTTGAAGATTTGGATTTGTTGGACTGGATTTCAACTTTGACTGGAGTGCCAACTTGATCATATTTATTTGTTAGCTAGAGTCTAGGTTAGCCCTTATGAAGTTAAACTAACATAGTTAACTTGCTAATTACTCTTCTTGTATACTCTTACTTCGATGCTCCTAATTCATTATGTGAACTCTTGAAGTCTAAAAGTTTTTTAAACTACTAGTAACATCAGCACAATGAGAATGAATTTGACCTAATTTGAGGTTTGGTAGTTGATTTTTTCTTTAGCTTTTCTCATTTTCATCACATTATCTCAATTATGGCACTGTTATTATGATTTTTGGCCTTTACAGTTATATCAGGACAATATAATTAGTATCTTTTCTCCGACTTCCTTACATGGTTTTTTTCTCTTTTCACTTCATTTTGTTAGTTTTTTCCCCTTTTCACTTCATTTTGTTTAAATTGGTAATGACTTTCTTAGACACTGTCCGAAGCTTGCAATCATCTCATTTCACTAACATTCCAGTTGAACAATTGTCTCTTTAATTCCTTATTCTTTTGTTTTATTCAATCTTTCATCCATATGCTTGAGGTAAATCAAACAAATTCTTTTTTATGCTTCTTTTGGTTTTTTTGACATGGCTAACCTGTTCTTACTTCAAACAAGTGAATGCTGGCTACCAATTGTAAGAATGAGTTGTGTGGAAGAGAATGAATAAAGCTGAATCTGTTATGTCTCTTGAATGTGACAGATATGGACGTTTTCGGCCTTGCTGTAGTTCTTTATTAAAGAAACTCAATGGCTGGCAAAGAATGTGGTGGCACTATGCCCAAAAATCTGTCCTATCTGATGTTCGTAGAAGGTTAAGGAAGACTTCATGGAGCTATCTTGGTTGGCGAATGTAAGTTATTCTTGGGATTCACTTTTTTTTGTTTTGGTAGAATATTCCAAACAGTTATTGTTTCTTCTTCTTTTGTATTTTGTAAATGCAATATGTTTTTTCATACACAGGTTTTGTGATCACCATCTCCTACTCCATCATTTTTCTGTGAAACTTATAAGACTAAATTCCCCTCTTTTTTCAATAGATGATTTAAAATCTTGTCAAGTAAGTCTTTTTAAGTCACATTTTTTTTCGTACTTATATATGATGGAAAATGTATTAAGAAACAAAGTAAAATGTGGTCATAGGTTGAGCTAGTGTGAGAGAAAGGAAAGCAAAAGAATAAAAAAGGAGTAAACAAAGAACAAAAGTGGACAGAGGGGGACTCCTTCACTGTTGGCACTTTAGAAGGAGGTTAGACATAAGGAAGACTAACCTTGTAGTTGCAGCCTTTTTCACCACTTCTGCTTCTTCAACTCTTTCAGACCCCTTATATTGTTTCAGTCCATAGGTTCTTTATGATAGCTTTGTGAATATGCACCTCAAGGTGAGAAACATTTCGATCTAGGGCAACTTTAGCATATCCATGACAAAACCTGAGTCATCCACTTCATGGAAGAACTGTAGAAGTGGCCGTTTAGGACTTTCTATGAAAGATGGTTAAACAAGAGATGGCTGTCTGCTTGGATGATTTGTTTAATGAGATAGATCAAGAATATTTTCTTTAAAGGTGAGATGCCATTTAATTGAATCTTACTTTAAACATCAAACTCCAGAAAAGGAAACTGTTTGAAGGGAATCTTGCTCCCAAAATAATTCTTTGAAGAAGGAATTCTAGGATCAATTGCTTGAAACATCTTCTAGAGAAGTGAGGGTTGGGATCATGGATTCCTGTTAGGAGGAGGAAGATTTAATTCTCATCTAATCTATCTTAGAGGTTTCCCCGAATCCCCTTGGGTGTGGTCAAATCTGTTGAGGATATGATTTCTCATCCAATCTATCTTAGAGGTTTCCCCAAATCCCCTTGGGAGTGGCCAACTCCATTGAGGATATGATCATGGGAAGAAAAGGATGGGGAAGTCCATGATCACCTTGTGGCATGGGAAGTAGTGGCCCTAGTGGTCAGTCTATGGAGAAAGGGGGGCTGGAGGCGGGTAACATATGGCAGAAAAACAAGGCTTTAACTACCAAATGGATTTCGGAGATTCCATTTAGAACAAAAGATTTTATGTGTCAAGGTCATCAAGAGTAGAAATGAGGCCTCAATTAATCGATGGGATGATAGAGAAACATAATGAAGGGAAATTTGACCAAATCACCCAGATTTTGTTGGGAAAATGGAAACTAATCTAAAATGCAAATTACCAAATTTCTAACCTATTTTTCTATTGAAAAGAGAAATATAGTAGCTTTATTTCTATAAAAAATCCAACAAGGGTATTGGGGATTTTATTTTATATGTTTAAGGTCGCCAAAGAAGACGAGAATCGCTGGAGAAGTCGAGAATCACTTGAGAAGAAAAACACCCATTTTGATGGTGAAGAAAATCGACTTTGTTGGAGAAGAAAAAAGAGAACATAGTTGTCGGAGAAGAAGGAACTCTCTTCTTTGCTTCAATTGTATGATTGAGTGGTTATTGAAGGGTAAGCATTTTCACTCTTATAAATCTCTACAGTTCTCGCAATCGCTAAATTCACAATTAGACCTATGTAGACCATGATTGACCGCTCATAGATCTCCATAGTCCACATGGTCTATGGTTCACGAGCATAACACCATCATAACTAATAGAAACATCCTTTAGCTTTTTTGGAGCATAGGTTTATTCTCGTTGCACATAACTAAAAGAAAAGCTTTGGTCCCTCTTTCTTTCACCTACAATTAGTTTCTTTTTTTATCATCAAAACAAAATCCATTTAATCCTTTGGATTATAAAGTTGCATTTGAACATCTAGTTTAGTGTCAACGCTTGATTTAGTTTTAATTATTAACATAATAGCATTAACAAACAACATGCACCCTTGAATATCTTGAATATGTTTAGTCACTTCATCCCTAAGTAGTGCAAAAAGATAAAAACTAAAAGTCTAATTCCTGGTGTAAACATATTATGATTGGGAACTCACTAATTCTTCCTATTTCTGTTTCTACCATGTTAACTGTTTTATCATAAATATCTTTTGTCAGGTCACTATTCTCTAGGTGCTTTATTATGGGCTTTCCCTATACAAACAAAAACCACATGATGGTCCTTTTTCTTCCAGTACTCACTATCAATATACTAGTAAGTAAATAACTTCCATGGTTGATCCTAGACATGAAGCCAAATTGATTTTTGGATTTAGTGTTTTTGGCTCTTACTCAATTCTTAATTACTCTCTCCTATAATTTTATCATATGACTCATTAATACGATAATTCAATAATTTGCACAACTCCAAATATTCCCTTTAGTTTATATATAAGTAATTATTTTCCTTGACAAATCTTTTGTTGTCAAGGCGATGCCTAGGTGATTTGTTCCATCTAAGTGATGTGGTGCCTGAGCCAATATTTATATGTACCCACCTAAATAGATAATTAATTAGTTTTAGACATATAAGCATGTATATTTAATTGCATACATATTCCATAACACAATAGTCAAAACTTGATATGAAAAGATTAATTATGCTTTACAATCTTCAATTTTGTGTCCACAAATTAAAAACTAGAAAAACACTTTGGAAAATAAGTCAAGTTGGCCTATAGTGAAAGTATAACAATTTAAAGAGCCATGTTTGATGTAATACTTATTACAAAAAAGAAAATATTTGCAGTTGTATATCTCAACTAAAAGTATTTTAGAAAATCAAAATTAGAAAGTAGGAAAAAGAAAAAAGACAACTTGCATAATGAAAATATAAGAATAACTATAGAATTAAAGTTATGCCCATAGTTGTCAAACCAGAATCGAATCGGAAAATCACTCAAGGGTAAGATTCAAAACGAATCGTAAATTGTAAGATTTTTTTCGATTTTCTAAAAAATCACCAAAAAAATATAGAAAAATCGGAAATAATATAACAATAATAGATTTATCTAAAATGCATATCCAAATATTCAAAACTAAGCCTCAACCTTCAAAAAAAAACTTTATATCATTATTTCACAATGATTTTAAGGCATAAAACATCAAAATATAGAGTAAGGTAAGGAGTTAGATTACAATTCATCATCTTAGGTGCATTCTAATCTCCAAGTTACATAAAGAAAGAAGACCTACAAGACTTCAATGAGTCGGTGTTCAAGACTTCAAGTTTTTGAATGTAATTAGGTGAATAGGTTACAAACTTATAAGCTTATAGCCTTGTTTTTTTTTTTGGTGTAACTTGGAGATTAGAATGCACCTAAGATGATGAATTGCAATCTAACTCGTTACCTTACTCTATATTTTGATGTTATAAACGTTTATGCCTTAAAATCTTTGCGAAATAGTGATTTAGACTTTGTTTTTGAAGGTTGAGGCTTAGTTTTGAATATTTAGATTTGCATTTTACATAAATCAATTATTGTTATATTATTTCAATTTTTTTTAATATTTTTTTGGTAATTTTTTAGAAAATCAAAAAAATCTTACGATTTACGATTTGATTATGTTGTAAAAATAAAATAATGAAAGACACAAAGATGTAACGTGGTTCGGCTCTAAGGCCTACGTCCACGGGAGAAGAGAGAGAATATTTTCTTATTCTTGATGATGTCTTAATGGAGGGACAAAAAATATATATATATATAGACATACAGGGCTATGCACACATATAACTATAATTACAATTTTAGTAACTGCTAAATAAAACGACTACTAAAATTATCATCTTTCCTTAAAGGAAATAAATTTCACAGATTTTGCTCTTCTCCACAATACTTCCCCTCAAGCTGGTGAATAAATGTTTACTATTCCTAGGTTGGACACATTTGCTTGAAATGCAGTATGGTTTAACCCTTTACTGAGCACATCGGCGAGCTGATTATTGGTAGACACATATGGAGTACAGATCAACCCACTATCAAGCTTCTCTTTAATAAAGTGTCTATCAATCTCTATATGCTTGGTTCGATCATGTTGAACTGGGTTATGAGCAATGCTAATTGCAGATTTATTGTCACAATAGAGTCTCATAGGGCCATCCCAGTGTATCTTCAAATCTGTCAAAATTATCTGCGACCATAATAGCTCACAAACCCCTTGTGCCATTGCTCGGAATTCTGCTTCAGCACTAGATCTAGTCACTACATTCTGCTTTTTATTTCGCCATGTCACCAAATTCCCACCAAGAAACATACAATATCCAGTAGTTGATCTTCTGTCAACTACTGAACCAGCATAGTCTGAATCAGTATATGCTTCAAGAACCACTCCTGTGTGTCGTTTAAATAAGATGCCCTGTCCTGGAGTCCTTTTAAGATACTGTAAAACGCGATTAGCTGCTTGCAAATGAATATCTTTAGGGTTACGCATGAACTGACTTATTACACTTACTGTATATGCAATATCAGGTGTTGTGTGAGAGAGATAGATGAGTCTTCCTACTAGTCTTTGATACATCTCCTTATTAATAGTTAGCGCTTCTTCAGCTTCTCCAAGCTTGCGATTAAGATCAATAGGAGTATTCATTGGTTTGCATGCTAGCTTCCTTGTTTTTTTAAGAAGGTCTGTAATGTACTTCTGTTGAGAAATAAAGATTCCCTGTTTAGAGTGTGCCACTTCAATCCCTAGGAAGTATTTCAATCTCCCTAGTTCCTTGATCTCAAATTCCTCGGTCAAACACTGCTTCAAATTTTGTCTCTCGTTCTCATTGTTTCCTGTCATGATGATATCATCAACATACACTAATAGAGCTGTAACTCCCCCTGAAGTCGAGTGCTTAATAAACAGAGTGTGATCTCCTTGGCTTTGTCTATATTCTATATTTGTCATTACTTTGGCAAACCGACCAAACCATGCCATCGGAGATTGTTTAAGTCCATACAGGGCCTTTTTCAATTTACACACTTTATCAGTGGTGCCAAATCCTGGAGGCACTTCCATATAGATTTCTTCTTCTAAATCTCCATGTAAAAATGCATTCTTTACATCAAATTGTTGCAGATCCCAGTCATAATTAGCTGCCAATGACAAAAGAAGTCTCACAGTATTCATTTTTGCAACCAGAGCAAATGTCTCTTGATAGTCCACACCATATGTCTGAGTATATCCTTTGGCTACTAATCTTGCCTTGTAGCGCTCTAGGGACCCATCTGCTTTGTATTTTACTGTGTAAACCCATTTGCATCCCACAGGTTTCTTTCCTGCAGGCAAGTCTACCAACTCCCATGTTGTATTTTTCTCCAGGGCTTCCATTTCCACATTCATAGCTTGTTTCCAATTTGTATTAGATAAAGCCTCGGATAATGATGTAGGAGTCTGGATGTTGTTAAGGTTGGTAAGGAAACTCTTAGGGGTTGTGAGAACTTCTCGAAGGATACAACATGAGATAGTGGATACAAGGGATGTTTAGTGCATTCCCTTGTGCCCTTTCTAATGGCAATGAGAAGATCATTGTTTGGTTCAGAGGCTAAATGATCATTGTTAGTTTCAGGAACTAATGAAATTTGTAAGGAGGGTTCAGGATTTGTTACCTCATTTTTAGGGATTGGTTTAGATTCTTGAACTTGTATCGGTTAAGGAACTGCAACTTTCTTCCTTGAGTACATTTGTCCAGTCATCCGATCCTTAGGTTCATCATTGGGTACAGAGGGTGTAGGAGATTCG
The DNA here is from genome assembly GCA_035771175.1 of Paratinospora sagittata. NCBI lineage: Eukaryota > Viridiplantae > Streptophyta > Magnoliopsida > Ranunculales > Menispermaceae > Paratinospora > Paratinospora sagittata. The sequence goes on from CM069593.1 coordinate 42,421,107, forward strand.
GGTTTGGTTTGTTAGAGGTTAAAAGAGCCAAAAAGATCAAAAGGGTTATCAAGGGAGGTCCGATCCTTATCTTCCATGATGACACTCTCCCCCGGAAGAGGGTCCGGGATGGTAGGCGATTAATAAGGGGTGTTGCAGTAAGGACAACTTCCTTCCAATAGGACTTAGGCATAGTAATTTGAAATAAAAAGGCTCGGGTTGTATCAAGCAGGTGGCCGTTTTTTCTTTCAGCAACTCTATTTTGTTGTGGGGTGTGAACACTTGATGATTCATGAAGGATCCCCTCGTTTTGGAAGTAATTGGTCAATATTTGATTAAAAGTCTCTAGCATTGTCAGATCGAAATCTCTTGATTTTAGCACCAAACTGGGTGTGTATCATGTTATGGAAGGTAGGAAGATCAAAGCTCACATCGGATTTTTGTTTCAGTAAGAATGTCCACGAGACTCTAGTACAATCATCAATGAAGGACACAAACCATCGCGCTCCAGAAACATTAGGTATTGAAGAGGGACCCCAAATATCACTATGAATGAGATCAAAAGGATCTGAACTTCTTTCATTACTAAGTGGAAAAGATATACTCTTGTGTTTCGCAAGTTCACACACTTCACAATGAAAATCTTCAACATTGAGAGACTTAAACAAAAAAGGAAACATGATTTTAAGGGTTCGAAAAGAAGGATGGCCAAGGCGGCGATGATAGAGCCATAGCTTTTCTTCATTGAAAAATTTGTGCTTGGAAAGAAATGAAGTGTTACTCTTGATAGGATGTACTGGTGTCTCAAGGTAATACAACCCGTCCTGTTTCTTAGCGCGTCCAATCATCATCCCCAAGTCCTGGTCTTGAAATGCACAGTAAGTAGGGAAGAAGGTTACATTACAACTCAGATCATGGGTCGGTTTTTTAATAAAGATAAGATTAGTAGATAGTTTAGGAACATGAAGAACATTTCTGAGTGTAAGGGTGGGGCTGATGTGAACATTACCTATACCAACAACTGTGGTTAAGGATCCATCAGCTGTGGCTATTTTCCGACTACTAGGACATGGGTTGTAGGTATGAAATATATTGGGGGAATTGGTCATGTGATCAGTAGCACCAGAATCTATAACCCAAGAGTTAAGCAAAAGACTTATCCGAGACGTTAAATCCAATAGAAATAGGAAAGTTACCTGAATGGGCCAATGAACAGGTACCTGAGGGTTTCTCAAGAGTGCCAAGCAAAGATTTCAATCTTTCAATGCCGTCTTGGCTGAATCCTTCTGGCACCGGGGAGTCTGCAACTGTTTGTTCAGTAGACAGATGTGCTTGTCCACTGGTCTTCTGCTGTCCTCCTTGTTCGGGGATGAAGGCCGGAAAAAGTATTTCCAATTGTACGAGCCTAAAGCTCTGATACCATGTTGTAAAAATAAAATAATGAAAGACACAAAGATGTAACGTGGTTCGGCTCTAAAGCCGTCCACGAGAGAAGAGAGGAAATATTTTCTTATTCTTGATGATGTCTTAATGGAGGGACACCATATATATGTAGACATACAGGGCTATGCACACATATAGCTATAATTACAATTTTAGTAACTGCTAAATAAAACGACTACTAAAATTATCATCTTTCCTTAAAGGAAATAAATCCCATAGATTTTGCTCTTCTCCACGATACTAAAATTATCATCTTTCCTTAAAGGAAATAAATCCCATAGATTTTGCTCTTCTGCACGATACTAAAATTATCATCTTTCCTTAAAGGAAATAAATCCCACAGATTTTACTCTTCTCCGCAATAGATTCGAATCTTACCCTTGATGATTTTACGATTCGATTTCGGTTTGACAACTATGCATCACAAGTCATTCAACATACATCAACTATCTCTGGCAGGGCTCTCAGTTGTCACTGATACGCTACTCCTTTGCCCTAGTCTATACCTGAAGGACTTGAAAAATGTGGAAAGGAGTGAGCCAACTATGCCCAGTGAATAGAATTCAATAGTATCATCATTTATTCATCTAAACAATCCATGTATGCATGCATGCTCCCTGTCATCAATAAGACATTGCAATTCAATATATAGCATATTCAAGCATTCATATTATCAATGCAGATTTTAAAACCATGCCTTATTCACCTTTATTCAAATGAAGTGACAAGTGTCCCAAGGCTAATAGAATACATTGCCAGTTGGACAACACTTTCAGGTTCTACTCTCAATCTGAGGTCACATTTAAAATTTAAACTTGAATACTTCCGTCGTGACAGTGAATAACAAAGTCCATTTAATTGCCCACATGTATTATCCATGACTTTGTTGTCAATCTAGCTCGATATCCCCGAAAGCCTTGCTCGATCTTCCCAAAAGCATAGACTCAATACTAATCATGGCAATCCCAACTTAAAAACAATAAATGAGTTGACTCAGATTCAACCAACAGACAACATATAAAAATCTCCTTTAATCCATGATTAATTAGTTTACGGGGTTAAGTGGTTCGATTATTTCCTTGTAGGGAGTATTCTCCACCTACACGGTGATGTCCAAAGATCCACTTCCCAAGGTAAATCAAACTATCGGGACTTAAAGGATTTTACCCCATAACCACACCATGCAATTCTCAACAACATACATGAACAAGCATTCAACACACATATATATATATATATAGGATGATACAAATGAATAGTAAAATTGAAATTCTACTATCAAACAAAAGCCATAAGATATATCCCACACTCTAACTTGAGTCACGCCTCTCTATTAATACCTGCACATATCATTATTTTCATATTAACATCATTTCCTAACTTCATATTCAATTTCATGGAATTCCATAATTTCTATCATTTTAATTAATTTTCCTAACCCAATTCCAATCTCATTCTTAAGTGAGAAGTCACTGATACCTTTTCTAGAAGTCATCAAAGCCTTTTTATAATAAAGAATAGTGAGAATGGACTTTTTAGCCATATTCCCACTAGTTCCCAAGTCTATTTCATCTATCGGAAACCTATATCCAATTACTAAAAATACCAGTCCATCTCCTAAAATCACGGAATCAACACCAAAATGTTCAGAACTGATCATTCTATCACCCTACAGTCTCAAACAAGTGTTTCACTGGAGTTTAACAACATGGTTCTGGAGGTCTCCGATGTCTAACTGCACTACCGACATCTATATACAAGTGCCGATTTGAAAAATCAACTTAAACCACATGTAAAATTCATGATAAACATTTCTAAATCATCCAAAAACATCATAAAATCCATGCATAGTTCATGTAATCTCGGATTTAGGGTTTCCGTTTGAAACCCTAGCCCCAAAACGCCATTAAACCCAAAATGAAACTCTAACAGACACTATTTTAGCATGATTTTGGGTAATAGATCACTTCCTCTACCGTTTCGAACTAATTCCCATTCAAGGGTGCTGAAACCCTAACTTGGGAACACCCCAAAACGTCACCTATTGCGAAATCTAAATCGAGAGAAAGTTTTCTTTCATCACCATTAGTGATTTCACAAAGAAATTTGGAGAGAAAACACATACCTAGGGCATGGATTTGTTGAAGAGCGCCTTCCGCCCTTCTCCTTCTTCGTCATTCTTCTTTTTCTCTTTTCTTTCCTCTTTCTCTCTTTTTCTCCTCTTTTTTTTTTCTTCCTTCCCAATCACGTTGGAGAGAAAGATGGGAACGGAAACAAGTTATAAAATTAGATTCCATACTCCCATATACCATTTTTTAATCCAACTCCCATCCTTACCACTATTCATTTAAATATGATTTCTTACAGTCTAATTACACCAATTACACTTTATAAGCTCACCTAACATAATGAACTAATATTATATAGCATTCACCACCAAACTTTCATCATCAACCATAAATTTTGGGGTATTCAATTTTATAAAAATGAGGATTGTTAAAGGCTCCCCAACTTAAAGAAATTTCGTCCTCGAAATTTAAAAGTTAGAGAGCATACCTCATTTCATGAAGTTAGGGAAATGCTCTTTCACATAGTCTTCCCGTTCCCAGGTATACTGCTCCTTGCCATGGAATTGCCATTTGACCTTGACCATTGGAATTTCTCTGTTTCGAAGTTTTTGTATCTTCCTGTCAAGGATCACCACTGGCTCCTCATCATAAGTCCCACCCTTTTGGGGGGTGCACAAGTACTATGTTAATTACATTATATTTATCAAGTAATAATGTGTTTGGTTGCACATGAGAATCTTAAACAACTTTCTTAGGAATATTGTATTATTGTGTTTGGTTGCGCAGTAGAATCTTAAATGATAAATTAAATTTTTTTATTAGGGCTTCTTGGTTTTTATTTTGCTGTTTTATTTTATTTTTTTATTTTAAGAAAAAACCTTTTCCTCTGTAATCACTTTCATAGGAAAGTGAAACCTACTTGTCTCGATGGGAATCACTTTTACATGGTGGGTGGGAATCCTACTTTCCCAGGAAACACTTTCTCACTTTGGTAAAAATGCAAAGAGGAAACAAATACGAGAATCTTTAAGATTCCTATTCCAATCCCCCCCCCCCCCCCTTTACCCCATACCAAACGCCCAAAAAAATGTATGTTCGCAAGAGAATGAAAAATAGAAACAACAACATTCTAGTGACCGTGTGGTCAACATGGCTTGAAAGGAACAACACAATTTTCAGGTTAAGCACTTGGACACTCGTATAGTTTGGAATTTAGCAAGAGTTAAAACTGCAAATTGGATCACAATTAGGAATCTTGCAAATGTTTTGTAATGACTCTACTCCAGTTCTTTACTATTAGTATGTATCACAAGACATTTCTACCAAAATTTCGGCAGAGTCTTCTCTGTATTTTAGACATTCTCAAAATCTCTTGAACCTTCAAATATCTGTCACAACATCCATACAATTTACAAAACACATGTTCTCCAATCCAACCATAAATAATTTCCAAATGAATAAACTTACAAATTTCATCCATTCTAAAAACAATAAAGAAAACAACTTCAATTTAACAAGTGTCTAGGTAATTTCCTTCAATAAGCATTACATAAAACTAAATAATGAAGTTTTTATAAAAGAACCAAATAATAAGGTCATTAATGAAAATAAACTATTCACAAACACCTATTCTAATCCATGATCATTGGAACCTACATCTCATTGACTTAACTAGTTGCCTAATACATAAAGTCCTCACAAAGTTCATAACTATTTTATATTTTCAAATCAAAGTATGAGCTAATCTAATTCCTAATGCCATAACTAACAAAATCTACTTGTCGTCTCCAAATTCTTTAGAGTAAATAACGAGTCAAACCATTATAATAACCTGCAACTAAACAAAACTTTCAACTACATAGGCAATATAATTAAAGATAAAGACATAACATTATAAGTAAACATGCTCATGCATATGCAATAGATGGATTCATGTATGACCATTTAACCAGTACAACTAAGAGTCTACGACTAATATATGTCCCTCAGTTTGGGCACAATTCCCTCCCTACTTAACCAGCCAGGAGTAGCCGTTGACCCTATTCGCCTGTCATAACGGTGTCACCTGCTCTGATATTCGGCCTGGGCACTTAGCCGTTGCTCACTTAGACACTGCTTATCCGGCTCAGGTTGCCATTAATCATTTTTTCGCATATACGGTCAAATATGTCGACGTCTGCAAAAGTAGCTTGGTACCGACACTCATTCCCAAGGCGAATCCTTGCGTCTAAATGCCAATCTGGCAATTGTTGTATTCTCTTAGAAGTTCCCGCCCAAATGCATACCATACACGCCCACAGATCAATCAGAATAGTAACCCGAGACCCAAAACATCACTAAGTGATTTTGCACTACAAGGCGTCCCATACCACCAAGTAATACAAGATCACTCAATGAAAATTCTAAATACCCACGTGATAACCAATAGGATACCTAGAGTTCTGATGCCTACTAAGCCCATTCTGACCAACCATACGCTACTAAACTTTTAGAAAATATTATTTCGTTTCAAATCAAATCTTTTATTCTAAAACAACTTAAAATAACCATGATTCACCCTGTTATTGAGTTATTATTATGGGTCTCCGCCACTTACACATTTTTATTCATGAAACATCATACTAGATATCAATCACAACTCATACGTTACACATCATTGATCTGGTACAATGACCCATAATAACAAAACAACAACACTTACCCATGCATTTCACACGACATGTGTTCATCACTTGATAAGTATACCACTCCATAAATAGTAAAAGTTTGCTAAACAATAAAATTCATAATTTCTTTCTACCACTGACTACTCACGTCATATTTAACATTTGAATTTGATAAATTCTTTTGTAAAGAAACTTAAGTCAAATTCATGCTAATTCTAGAAAATAGCATCAATCCAATAATGCAAGGATAATAAAAATAATTTTCATTACATAGTTTCAAAGACATATTACTCATACTAAATATAAGTTTTGAAAACAGAAAACAATGGTCATTGTAGTAATTTGGTCAGAAATTCACTCACCTTCACTTGACACCTTATGTCCATTGCTTTGGTTTCAGTTCTTTCTTTAGGTTCTTAAATCTCTTTCTTGTAGAAAGTGTTCATGAGACTCATTTGAAGTGGTTGGAACTGCATACTACCAAAACGCGCATACTAGCTCACGATCCTATATAAAAGAGAAGTTAACTACAAATAAAACTCCTAGTTGCTTACATACATTTCTCATCTTAGACTCTTCTAATTTCCTCCTATTCATTATCTAATTCATGTTCATTGAATAACTATTAGGTTATACCATTGCTTTACATATTTCAACATCATGCCCTAATCAATCCAAATTAGGTTCTCACCTCATCTTAGGCATTTTATCAAGCACCTGTTGTGAATTATCATCTAGGACCCACACATCGTACTAACTCTTACAAGTTGATCAAGTATCTTTTCAAATTCCCAACATTACTAAAATAAGGCACTCCTTTGAGGCATTTCATCAAATGGTTAATAGAGCCACCAAATAAGCATTCTAGACTTGCTAATCTTTTTTCATAATTCCTAACTACATCTTGGTAAAAGGATTTAAAAATACATTGCAAAGATCAAATCAATACTCTTTAACTCCAACTAATCCACAACCCTAATCTCACTTTCCATTATCAACGTCAAAGATCTAAGCCATTTTGGAACATGCTATCAAAATAAAGCGGATAGAGAAGGATTGCTCAACTCGATCAAGATAATAGTAGAGGATGTCTTTCACTTGGTCGTAACTCTTCAAATCACCTCCTTTTTACTCTTTCTGGTTTGCGCAGATGAGGGCCACCACCTTCTGCTTCCGCTGTACGAACTCTCCTAGGGCTTCTAGTCTTCCTTGACATAGAGAATGTGAGTTTTTATCTAAACTTCGATCTTCATCTTGTTTGTTTTATGCTAAAATCACCTTCCTGATAGGTTTCTTTCTCTTGATCGTTCACAAAAGACATATAATTAAATCCCACTTCTACTCAGTTCTCCTCTAAGATCTTCTATTAAGTTTAAGAGAGAAAAGAACTCTTTCCCAAATCAACTCCTACGGTTTACCCACCACATTTTTTAAAAAAATTCTATTTTATTTTTTTAAAGAATGAATTAATAAAATATAATTTTTATTTTATTTTATTTTATTTATTATTATTATTATTATTATTATTATAATTATTATTTGTTTTTAACTTGATTTGCTTCATTCTAAAGAAAACACCTATTTGTATGTGTGTGTGTAGGTGAGGCCATCATTATAATATTATTAATTACTTTATTTATATATTTATTTTCAATTCTATTTTATTTTGATTCAACAAATTAATTCTATACGATTTTTATAGCTTTTTTTTTGTTTAGGCCCTAATAGGCAATCCATTAAATGTTGCTCATTATCAAAAATAAAAATAACAAAATATATTTATATTATATTATATTTATTTATTTATTACTTTTAAAATAACCATATTTAATAATCTCTGACCACTTATTGATTGATCTCAAATTAACTTTATTTATTAATAACTGTTTTTTATTATTTTTTTAAATATTATAAATTTGTTGCTTAATGTGAAAGAAAATTTATTATTTGGAGAATAAATAAATATTTTATTCTATTTATTTATTATTCGAAAATTGGGGTGTTACATGTTCATAGTGTTTCCAATTGGCTAAGAAGCTGCGCTAATCTGTTGAATCTTTCGGTATTGCAGATTGGTGGACCCCTTGTTCTCTAAGCCTTTCCATTGTATTTTACTTTATTTTGATTCTCTGTTTTTTTTTTTTTTCTTTCTCTAAAAATAATATATATTCCTTTTTCTGATAATTTTTTGAGTTTTTTCAGTAACATGTGCCTCTTTGTATAACCTTTAGTTTCTTTTCTAATATGTTCAATTATCTGCTGAAATTTTGGATGATTACTTATTTTGAGAAGAACATTTAAAATTTTGTTCATTTAATTTACAGGAGCCATTGCAGAAAGTATGTGAACTTGTACAAGAAAAAGCTGGGTTTCCTTCGACAAGAACCGGTGAAAACTGTACTTACCTCTTTTTGATTGGTGATACTGTATTCTTGGTGGTATTTTTCATCCTGAGTACTTGTTAAAATTTTTTAAGGAAGGAACTCATGGAGACTTCCCAATTGATTTGAAGGAAAAAGACACAGAAAAACAAAAATAGTGAAAAAGAAATCTAAGTATCAACTGCTCCAAAAATGTGTTATGGCCGGAAACAAGCTGTTCAACCTTTAACTCTATCCATGGGACATAGCATAATGAATCAAGAAAAGTGTAGTTCCCTAAATCTGTTCTTTCCTGGCTTTCTTTCACGTCTAAATTGTTGGAAATTTACAAAATCTTCATGGAATAGTGATTGGTAGACCTTAAAGTGTTCTTTCCATGCACTGAATATCACATCAAGCAAGATATGGAGAAGATACTGTGACTGCTCCAAATCTTCCCACCTTGAAATATTTCCAAATTTTGATGATTGAGAGTTTCCTTTTGAATTTGGACTCACGTGTTTTTCACTTGCCAATTTCTTCCAAAATAGTTCTTCATTGATCTTGATACTTAAAACTTTCTTTTGTGCTTGATCTGCACATGGTTAGACCCTTAACTTGAAAATATATATTTTTTTTAGAGGAAACAAAAAGGGCAAGGCAATGGAACTCATCAAGGAGATGAGTAGTGCCCTGCAATTCTAAACAATTATCAGACCCATTACACCATATAACATAAATGAACCCACCCCATCACCCAAATAACTTAACCTGTACCCATTTGAGAGCTTAGATGTGGCCACCCACTTAGAAGCTAATAACATGTAATTATCCCACAACAGCCTCTCTCCCTGACAGACCTCTCTAAAAATCCTATTGTTCTACTCGGTCCAAATACACCAAATAACCGCAAAGAGGATCACTAGCTAATACTCCTCAAATCTTCTTAGTAACACCCAAGGATTGTGCTAGAAAAGGAGATAAATATTCTAAAGAAGCAAGTTGGAGTTGAAGGTAGTTGTTGAACTTTGCCTATCCCAAATGGAAGCAACTGAGGGGCACTTCAAAAACAAATGAGTGGTTGTCTCGGCATCCTGCTTGTATTAAAAACACTAGCTGGGAGAAGAAACATGTAAGGAAACCTAGACCGAAGAATTTCAGCTGTATTCAACTTGCCAAAGATTGATAAGCTGACTTACATACACTTTAACCTTTGTTGGCACTTTAGCGTTCCTAAAGGGGCAAAAGAGGAGGTAAGCTGGTCATTGGAGCCTACCAATTGGGAGAAGAAAGAGTTGGTCGAGAAGCATCTAGAGGTTTCAAGGGATCATAGATAGCAATCCTCTCTTTGTGATAAATAGACAGACTCAAGCAAGGGAAGCAAGTAACTCACCTTCTCCTCTTCTTTAGGGGTAAGGCCTCTAGCAAAGTGAAGGTTCCAAGAAGGTGACTCATCCCCATTATCACTGTAGAAAGAGGAAATAGGGGCATTATGCAACTGAGAAAGCCTGAAAATGTTAGGGAAAAAAGTCTTAAGGTTATTGTTACTATACTAGATATCCTCTCAAAAGTGGAAAGTCTTACCATTTCCCACTCTTGGCCATATATGGTTCTCAAAGGAAGTGTAGAGAGACTTAATATATTTCCAGGGATGCGATATGTAGAGAGAGGGGCAACTCCAACAATCTTTCCATTGCCCGTTAGACTGTGCCTACTCTAAATGACCCTATTCCCAATAGACCCTTGTTTGTGTTGAAACCTCCACAACCTCTTTCCCAAAAGAGCAATGTACCTCTTATGAAGATTGCATATACCTAGACCACCTTGTTCCACCTTAAGACTGACCACCTCCCACCAAACCAAATGGCTACCCTTGAATTCCTCTCCTCCTATCCAACGGAAATGTCTCATCAGCCTTTCAATAATCACGATCACTTTGCTAGGCATTTTGAAGAAAGGCAGGAACAGAGTGCAACAAAGCTAACTTTACCCCCTTTTGAGAGGAAGCTCTGTTTCCACTCTTGAAGTCTCTTGGAGATCTTAGCGATCATTGAGTCCCAGAAAGCCATCTTAAGCAAATTGCGTCCCAGAGGCATGCCCAAATAATTCAAAGTTAACACCCAATGGTAGTGTTGTCAAGGAGGCAAGGAGATGACAGGCGATATACCCTATCTGGGCTTGGCGTGGCCTAGGCGAGACATAGGTCACATATAAAATATTTATTTAGAGGTTCCTAGAGTATTTATATCTATTTATAAGGCCCTCTCGCTCTCTCTATTTATAGGTCCCTCTCTTTCTATATACATACTTATATACATATACATACACATACACATACACATACACATATACATATACAAACACACACACACATATATTTATATACTTTTATTTATATATTTATTTTTGACATTTTATTTAAAATTATATAACACAAAAACCCCTTTTTTTAACTTAGCTAATGAAACTTAAGTAATTGAAAATACTTACAAAGAGGAAAAAAAAGAAATGCACTTCATTTGCACACAACCCCTCAACTAGCACCAAACTAACAAAGAGGCTTCAATTCATATCAAGAATTAATATACAAGAAATTATTTAACTCAATTAAAAGTAAAGACAAGCAATGCAAAGAAGAAGACAAAAAAAAGATTTAAAAAAAAAAAACACTCTACCATTACTACCAAACGAAAGTGGTAAATTGTTCGAAACTCAAATTTTTTGTTCGATTATTTAATAGACTAAAAAAAAAAAAAAGAAATCAAGTAATCAGAATTGGAAATACAGAGAAATCCAAATTGGGAGGTAGAAAAAACAAAAAATTAAAGCTACAGTGGAGAAAAAACAAAAAAAAATCCTTATCGGCGAAAATCTAGATCATATCGGGGGCAATGGAAGCTTCACCGGAGTTGTCCTTAGCTTCGGAAAAGTTCCTCAACTTTGTCGAAGTCATTAAACAACGACGACAAGTGTTCGAAGCTATGTTAGAACTTCAAGTACGATTGGAAGAATGATGAAGAAAAGAAGTGAAAGAAGATTTTCCGATGTCGGAGAGATCGTTGAAAGCTGAATATGCTATCGTCGATGTTGCCGGAGATAGTCAAAAAATCACCGGAGAACCGTCGGACAACACAACGATAGGTTAGGACTCGAGGGTTTTCGATTCAAATCCTTTTATATTAAATAAAAAACATATTTACAAATAAACCCTTATAATTTTCTATCTTCATCTATGGACATCTTCAACTCTTCTAAAGATTCTTAGACCCCCATGTGACTGCCTAGGCGGTTCTCCCCCAAAATGGCCTAGGCATGGCCTAGGTGAGGCCTTGACAGCACTACCCAATGGTACACCCAATTCTATTAGCTTGACTGTCCACAATAGTAGAATCAACGTTAAGACCAACAATTTGACTCTTGGACAAGTTGACTCTAAAGCCGAAATCCAACAGAAACACTTGTGGATTTTGTGCGTGTTCATTAGGTTGAAATCATCTTGGTCAGGGAGTAAAGACCATATCATTTGCAAACGGAAGGTGTGAGACTTCAACCCGCTCTTCACCCACCATGAAATCACGTACGAAATTGGCTTCCATTGCTTGGCTCATCATTCGGCTAAGAACATCTACGACAATTGTGAACAAAAAAGGTGAAAGTGGTGTCGCCTTGCCTTAGACCATGACCACCTTTAACTCTCCCTCTAGGTCTTCCATTGATGAAGATAGAGTAAGTAATATTGAGGAGGCACCCATTAATCCAAGCACGCCATTTTTCCCTGAAGCCATTCTGCCATAGCACAAATTCAAGGAATTTCCATCTCACCATATCATAAGGCTTAACAAAGTCTACTTTGAAGATGATGTCGTACTTGTTACTTGATTTATAATCCTCTGCCACCTCATTGGCCACAAGAACTGCATCAAGAATCAGTCTGCCTTTGGCAAAGGCCATTTGAGCCTCTGACATTGTGTGATGCAACACCCGCCTTAATCTCATGGCTGAAGTTTTGGCAATAATTTTATAAAGGGTTGTGGTTAGACTAATGGGCTCGTAATCCGCTACCTGTTGGGAACTAAGTTTTTTAGGTATTACACAAATGTAGGTCTCTTTGGTGCACCGCACCCATTGATAATCCCGTTTGAGTGAAACTCAGCCATGAGTTAGGCAATTCTTGACAATGTCCCAACTCTTCTAGAATTAAAAAAAAAAATCATAGTAAGTCCATTAGGACTTGGAGCCCTTCTCCCTTCACATAGAAAGACTGCTTCCGTAACTTTCTCCTTAAAAGGCCTTTGCCTTTCTAACCACATTGCTTCTGTTGGAGAAATAGATTGCCAATCCGACTTTTCAAGACCCCATCCTTCAACCTCACAATTGGTAAATAGGTGGCTGCACAATTCCATCCTCTGAGGTAACTAGGGTCCCATCCTCTGTTTCAATTTTAAGAGTAGCACTCTTAAACATACAACTAAGAATTCTATGAAAAAACTTGGGAGTTGGTGTCACTTTAAGCCACTGAACTCTAGCATTTTGTTAATATTACTTATTCTATGGAATGGCTTCTGACTGTTTCTTTTTCTGTTTTACTTTTTGTTTACCATGTTTATTTATATGTGATTCTTAGCCAGTGGACAAATCTATTCTTCTTGAATTGGAGCACATGGAGAAAGATTCTGATATTGATGATATCTTGAGTTATAGGTCTATTGCAGAATGTGAATCACAGGTATGAGAAGTTTTGCCAAATGTATAATAACTTCTGTTAGCGATTGAAATTAATCAGATACCGATACTTTTGGAGTTGGCTTTTCAGTTGATCATTCTGTCTTTATTTCAATATCCATGCTCTCATAAGCTGAGATATTGAATTTTATTGGGAACCTTATGTTATTTCATTTTCTGTACAAATGTAATATGTGATTTAGTTCAAGTGTATGTATTAACTTCTGGAAAGCATTTGCAGGAGCTCCTGTCTAGTTTTACTTCTTCCAATGTGGGAAAAAATGATGGCAGTATTACTTCAGAAAAGCAGCAAAATGATGAGGGTTCATCCATTAAATCTCGTGGATGGCTGAATTGGTTATCCCTTGGCATGCTTGGTGCTGGAGGAACAGAAGATTCCATCCAATTTTCTGGTGTTGTATCAGATGAAATTATCAAGGTACTGATTCTCTTGTCGTTTCCTTCTTAACGCATTTTTTTTCTTCTTCTTCTAAATGTTTCATATTTCGTTTTGGAAAGGATATCTATGAGGTGACAGAGTTCCATCCTGCAACTTCGGTTGATGGCAGTGCTTCTACAAAATATAGGATCTATTCTTCGATCAAATTCAATGTTCATTGCGTTGTAGCAACACTTTACAGCAAGTATAGATATTCATCTTTAAATTATTTGTTATTTTTCCTCATTCTACTTTTTTTGTCCTTTCTTAAGGTGTTGTATGATTTTAGTTTCGTTTTATTGCTTTGAATGTATATGTTGTGTAAAATTGAATGGTGGTATTTGCAGATTACTTCGGCAAAATATGGTTTTTGCCCGATGGTTTTTGTGAATCAAATTATCATTTCATTTACAAATTCATTCCCTTAAATTTCAGGATGCACAGGAAGGAAGCTGTTAAAATGATTTCTGACGAAGTAATTATTGAATGCAAACATTCAGAAGAATCATGCACCTTTACTTTCTTGGTCAACTCAGTGGAGATGACTAACCCTTGTAGCAATAATATTGTTCTACTTACAAGACAGGTTTGTATTTTTCGTTTTGATTAGTGTTTTGCTTGTCAGAGACATTGGTAAGAGTTGCCTGTTTATGTTGGCTTTAACTGTTCTTTTTCTGCATATATATTTATTCATCTTTAGATACTAATTAGATAAGTACATGCATTTAGATAGAACACCCACACATATGCACACATTTAGATATGTGTTGTCATGCAAGTGTCTATCTGTGGATTTAGACAGAACGCACACATCTTTACAGATTTATATATGTGTTAGCATGCAAGTATCTATCTGTTGTGCATATTCATATACTTACAAAAGCAAGCATTACTGATGATTACAACATACATTTATATGAACAATATTCATATACTTAAATTTATGTATATCCACATCAATATTTTACTTAAATGCAAAAACATTCATGAACATATGTAGGTTAGCGATCAAGATCATTTATTGGAGGGCCTATATTTTGCTGTTTTCTATTATAGTTGTATTGTAGATTCAGAAATCCGAAGGGTGGGCCTGCACAACTTTATCTTCACCAATTTTTTCACAAAGGAAGCCAACAACTCAGAGAGCTTTTATGGAAACTTAAAAAAATATAAAGCATCAATGGAGCCTAGAAAATTGTGTCGGAAGGATTATTCATTGTGAAGTTAATAATAGTTCTCTTTCTTTTGTTTGTCTACACATTAGACATAAGGGTGTAACCAGTCATTAACCTTGATTCTCTAATAGGCATTTTAAGGTTTTCAATATACTTCACTTTATCCTTCAATGAGGGCACCCTCACTTGATAATATGATGGTCCTTTCAAGCAAGAACAAATTACCAAATAGCTTCAATCATTATCTTGAAACTCCTCAATCTTGCAATACTAAGACAAATCTTCACTTGATGCTCCCACCTCGTGATACACTAATTAATCTACTTTCATTCTTCCTTCTTTGTCACACTCTCAAGTGTGTCTTGCACTCCCCCACCCCTCTTTATTTATTTATTTTTTTCTTTGTCGGATTCAATAGGATTTTTCATGAATAATCGATCCGTCAAACCCTTTCTTTTTAACACCCTTGGCATTCCTCCATCAAGCAATACGACTACAACTATTTTAGCTTTTTCTTCATCTTCCTCTGAACAAAAAATATCTTTGTTTGCTGATTGACACGAACCAACTACACCTTCTTTCCTTCTTTTGCTCCTTGAATTCTTCTTTAAAATTGCTTTTCATCCCCTACTTTTTTAGGGCACTTCGTGCACTGGGCTACATTTCCGCCATTTGAGCCAAATGTATCTTTAGCTGATAAATATTTTGAGTAATTTCCTTGTAATAGAAGTTGCATGTCACTCTACCTTTGTCCTTGGGATCTTTCAAGTAATCATACTTCAGACAAATATCAATAGACTTTATAGCATAGCTATTAGATCAAGAGGCCATTTTTCTTTAAAAAAGAATTCAAAGAGTACTATAATGGGAAAAAAATAAAAGTGCATTAAGTCCATCTAAACAAATAATGGTAAAAAAATTGAAAATCCTACCAAAAAAAAAAGAAGATCATGAGAATAAGAAATAAATAAATAAAGTTACTAAACCAACTCCTGAAAAAAAAAGTTATGTAGTCCATTTGCGAATGTTAAGATGGATATGTGGCAAAACAATAAAAGATAAAATTAGGAATGAGCATATTCAAGAAATGGTATGAGTATCTCTAGTTGGAGTTCAAACGAGAGAAAATTAATCAAGGAGGTTTGAGCACATATTATAGAGACCTTTCTTGCATCTATGAGGCAGAGTGGCGTATTAACAATTCATGATTATTATAGGGGTAAATGAAGACCTAAGATAACATGGGTAAAAATATTAAGAAAGATATGATTATTTGTAATTTAAGTGTTGACATAGCCTTTAATAGAGTTGAGTGGAGGAAGCATTTTCATCTAGTAGGCTCCATGTAGTTGGCAAAGAGCTTAGTTGAGAGGAGTTATCTCACCATTAATCCATGTCAAGCAAAATCAAGAACTCTCAAAAATAACTTACTAGTTATGCAGCTTGTGGTATGCAACTCATAAAAAATAAAGCAACATCAACAATTCCTAAAATAATTAACGATAAAGCAGCTTGAATGGTGATTAAGCCTCCAAATGCATTAAAAACTAAAATGCAAACAAATCAAGGAAACAAGTAAAATGAATTAACCACATCAATTAGGAATTCATGCAAAATTTTACAAGTTACTTCATGCCCTAGTCTAACAATTTATGCTTATGCTTGAAGATGAAATGAAAGACATAATTGTATTAAACATGTTCATCATCATTGTTCAAATTAAAGAAAATAGAAACAAATAAAGAGAAGAAAAAATTAGAAATGCTCAATTCAATGTTGCTTAGCTGCTGCTCTTTTGATTTAATCCACCATCCAAAATCGACCTTTCCTCGATTGTCTTGTTCAGTTCAAAACTGCTATTTTCCAAGCATGAACTCTAGAGCTCCCTTGTGTGCCTCCAAATCCAAAAAAATGAGAGCTAGAATTTTTTGTTCACCTCTCTTTCTTTATATATCACCAATACAAACCCTTCGATTCTTTTATTTGAATTCAATAGTTTTCATTAAATGTCCAAGTGAAGTGAAACCCTAAGTGAACATGTGATTTTTATGGTGCAATCCTCAAGCCCAAGCCCAATTTTGTCCAGCATTATTGCATGATTACCGTTTTGTTGCTAATCTCTCCAATTCCCTATAAAATCAACAATTAATCAAAATTAGTCCAAATTAGCCAAAATTCACAACTTAGAACATGAAATTAAGGTCAATTAATCTCAAATTGTGAATTAAATGATGTGTTAATTCTTAACACATCAGAAGCGTACATGAATCAATATATTCAAGAGAAATTAAAAGAAAGAATCAAGGAGCTGATTTTTCTTTCAAAAACGATGATAATTGATAATTGAATTATAGTTCTCGTAATTGGAGCTCTTTATATACATAACTCCATTGAAACATTTTATAAACTTACTAAAACGCCTAAAGAAGTTTCCTAAGCTATTTATAACACTATAGAAACTTTTTAATGCTATTAGAACTCTGTTTAGATACTTGTAGATACTTTCTACTACACTTTAAAGTTTAAATAATTAAAACAAATTTAGAATCCATCTAAACTATTACTAATATAAAATTTTACCAAAAAGGAACTTTTTCTAAAAAAATGGAAACTTGACTAAAAATAAAAAGAAGCTAAAACACTAAACTTTGGTATCTTTTTAAACATTATTTTATGTCCTACATCATACTTTAATCTGAAATCAACCACTCCCAATTTAATAAGACAAAATTTAAGCTATGCAACCCATGAACAAAATTCATGCAACATTAATTAGTGCTAAAAACTAATAGAAGTTCCAAAGTGTTAAAAAATTCAATTAGAAAAGGAAAGGGCAATAAAACAATTAACAATTTAATAGATAACACTCTAATATCTAACATGATTAAAAATAAAAAAATTAATATGAATCCATTTCAACAATTACAGTTCAAAATCAAACTTGTACCTACAACAATGAGGATGAATGAACAAGACCATGAAGGATGAGCAAATCTAGTTGTTGATCTAAGGTTCAACCAAAAAGACAAAAAAAAAAAAAAGCAAAATAAAAAACTGAAATAAAAGGCTTCTCTGTCAATGCAGTCAATGGTGGCAAAGTGTTCGAGTTGTAAATATTAAGAGGAAGATGAAAAAAATTTAATGGGCTACCTAAATCTAAAAAACAACAAAGGAAAAAAATCAATTACAAGATTAAGGACTGTGATTTGGTTTGGGATAGTACTTTTTATTTGGCTTCTTTATGGGTTAGCTCTTGCAAACTCGTGCAAGGCTTTCCTCTGGGTGAGTGGTTGAGAGGTTGGGTGCCAATCTTGGATGGTCTTGTCATATAGTGCCGATTTTCTGGCTATTATACTTGTATAGTCCTTATACTTACACTTAATACAATTATACTTTGTTTCTTGTCAAAAAAGAAAATATTGTTTAGTGGAGAATCAAAGAAAAGAAATTTAAAAATGAAATTTATTTACTGGAGTTGTTGTGAATTTGTGATGTTATCGATGTCCAATGATTTTCTCTAAGTGAATAACAAGGTTGTCAACACTTGCCTAATCTCTCTAATGAATGTTGGAGGGGGCTTGAGTGACAGGGGTTTGAGTGGTAGGGGTTGGAGAGGTTCAAGTGATAGGGTTGGAGAGGTTCGAGCTACAGGGGCTAGAGGGGCTTGAGCAACATGGGTGGTGGGAATTCAAGTGAGAGTGATAATCGGCATGGAGGAAGGGGTAAATGGGCTATTGTCTCAGCAATTGTTGGGAGGTCGTCAGAGGTTGCTAAGTGAGGTTAAGGCTTCATTGGAGCTATTGGAAGAAGACTTTGACTGAAACAAGAGGAGGTGGAGTGGGGGTAGTGTTGTTGTCAAGGTTGCTAGAGTTGGTAGACCTTGCTGAGGATTGCCAAAGAAGGTGGAGGTTCGTTGGGAGTAGGGAATTGAAACAAGGGGAGAGACAAGCAGTGTTTTGAAGGCGTTGCCTAGGCGGTCGCCTAGGTGTCTTAGGGAGAACGCCTAGGTGTAGTGCTAGGCAGGCAGTGGGGGTTTGTGCAAATATTTAAAAAGTTTAGGGGGGTTTCTAATTTAAAAAAAAAAAACCTTTAAAGACAAAAAAACCCTCTTTCTATAGTAAACCCTTGAACCTCTCTCTCCCTAAGCCCGTTCTTTCCATTTGCTCTGACCAAGAAACGCCATTGAAATCTCCGACCATCGTCGGCAACCCTCCATGATCCTCCGGCGACTGATATTTGCTGCCCAACAATTTGTGGACATGATTTTAATTAATATGAAGTGTTTTTAATTATTTTATAAAAAAGTAACATTCATTATAGAATATAGTTTGATATATATAATTATGTATATGAACTGTCCAGGGACCTGTAAATAAATAATTAATTATTTAGGGACCTATAAATAAATATTTTTTGGGTCCCCTTCTTATGTAACAAGTTTCCTGTGTGACCCGTTGAAATTAGTAGGCAAGTTTTTTGTTAAAGAACTAACTTCAACTAATTTTTTTCATATCTTCATGAATGTTTTTGGCAATGCTTCACCATGTTAATATAAAAGTATAGACTTAGTGAAATGCAATATTCATTGGTGTTATCCACCATCTTTATTGTTGGTAAGCAATCTATGTAGTAGTCTTGGCTTATGGTAGCTATTGAGTGCAAATTTAATGGCAATGATTTTGGATTTTCTTATCTTACTGCTTGTCTATGCAAGGATGGGGGATTTGAATTCGCCCAAAAATTTGGTCCTTAAAGCTCAAAATTAATTCAGTAAGTCCAATTTGACACGGAGAATTTTTGTAAAAACTTAACATTATAGAAAATATAAAGAATTCTAGTTAAATGTTGCAAAGATCTATGTTTCTTTACAATAGGCTGAAACAATCATAACTGCATACTTCAAGTTCAAGCTCATTAAATCATGAAATATAATGCTTTTAGGTAAAATTTATGATCTCTATTGCCCCAATTTTGAAATTAAATGTTCATGTTTGTTTTAAATTAGAGTTTTTGTAAATCTTATTTTGCTTCTTTCTTTAGTGATTCTTTAGTTTTTATTCCTTACGTATGAAATTGTACTTAGGTTTCATATACCTTTATTCTTTAAGAATATCACTTAACAAAAGTTGAAGTTAGCATTATTTTTTTTCCTTACGTCGTTTTTGAAAAGTTAAAAAAAGGCCAAAAGATTTTTTTAGATTTATAAATTGTTCTAATAGTTTACCTAACTTTGATGGTATTTTGATAATAATTTAATTACATTTAATTTGTAATTCAATGATTGAGAAATCGATAAAATTTAGTTAAAATTTGGATAATTATGTCAAGTTTTTGTTGCAGGCATCTATGTAAACTTAATTATCTTGGTTAAACTTTTGTGGTTTTTTTTTCTTCTTTTTTTCATTGCCAATTATTTTAGTCCATGAAAAAATGACCTATCACCTTTATCTCCAATATATGACTTTTTGTTTTGTTTTGATTGATTTGCTTTTGTTGTATTGTGCTTTGTTTCCTACATGTAGTTTCTTGTGTCTTATTGTATTTGGCTGTGCTTGCACAACCAACTGGCGTTTCCTTTCTTTTTCTTATCTTACAACTTTAAGTGCTTTTTGAACAAGATGAGGGAGCTTCTCTTGCATATGATCTGTTAGTTCATTTATGGCATGCAAAAATAATTATTATTTGTTCTCCATCACAAAACTTTACCGTGTAGATCTTCTTGGTATCTTGTCTTGAAATTCTATTTTGCAAAATAGAAAATGTTGAAAGTTCTCTAAGAAAGTTATCATCTTGTTTGAAATGAATGTAGAAGTTTGTCTTTCATCTATAGCCTTTCATTAGTTCATACTAACCATATTTTTTCTTTATTATTGGGGAATTCCACTATTAACTCTTTGAAAAAAAGATCTTGCTTAGTGCAAAAGACTTCCTCAATTGCGGGTTTAGGGAAAGGACAATGTATGCAGCCTCAACTCAACATTGGGGAGGTTATTTCATCTTCGATCCCATGATCTTCAGGTCATAGTAGAGCAGCCTCATCTTGTTGTACCAAGGCCCGCCCTTGTGATATTTTATTGTTTTTGACAAGAAACATGGTTTGTTATATAGTAAAGTACAGCTATAAAACCTAGCCCATGAAAGAACAAGTTGTTCTCGATGAGGTGTACATACGTGACGAAATGTTATTGTCGCTTCTTAGCATTCTCCTAACTTGTACCCCATAAACAGTTTCGTTACACTAACCCTTAGAGAAGCAAACTCTTCCCATACTTCAGATTCATTGGACTCAACCCCCTCAAAAACTCTAGCATTCCTATCTTTCGAAACTGACCAAATTACAACAAAATGAGCACCCTCCAGTAGTCCTTCAATTTGGATGGGTGTCCCCTATCATATTATTTATATATTTAGTGAAAAAGCATGTGCATCGCACATGATTTTTATTTTTCTAATACAAAGAATCCAAATATATTAGAAAATTCGAAAATCATATACAAATATGATAGATAAATATATTTTTCTATTTTTATAGATATTTCCATTGAATATTCAATATTAATAATTAAAATAAAATAAATTCTTCATAAAAATATATGTATGTTTTTGTCCTTTGATATTATTATAATGAGTAAATTTATAAAAATAGAGATAAAGGTAAGAGTAAAAAATTGGAAGTTAGAAGGGTCGAATAGGAAAAATCAGAATTTAAAAAGCATGAATTTTACATGGACGAAAAGTAAGAGGTAGTTAAATACCAGATTAGTATTTTTCCCCTATCAAGAATAAACGTAAACATTTTTAATAAAAAATAATATATGCTTTTTAAGGGCAATTTAACAAGAAAAAGGCTTCTCTGCGAAAAGTTCCAAATTATATTATATATATAACTTTTCCAGTCACCTTAATATTAACTTTTCTATGCCTTACGATGTCTTCATATATGGAAAAAAGGCTTGATGCTTCCCCATTTTGGCATGGCACTGTTCTTGTTCTAATTTTCTGATATCCTTATTAGGTTATACCTTATCTTTGTATAATATACATGTGCAGGAATCTGTTGTCGAAAATATATTGGAGAGTCAACCTTCTATCATTGCTCAAGTTGATATGTTTGTTGTAAAATGTGACACTGAATTGTCTTTAAAGGTACTTGGTCCTTCTAGTGACTATATTGTGAATGATTGGAGTCGTGTCTTCAACGAATTCAATTTATACTAGATTTTTGTTATTAAGCCTGTTGTTGTGTTACTTGTATTCTAGGTTGTGCTTCAACCCATTGAAGTAATGTACGATTCTGATTTTTTACTGAATCTCTTCGATTTTCTTCACATATTGGGCTCATATAAGTTTCATCATGAAAAAGTAAGTTTTTACTTTGCCGTTCTTGTAATTCATTTATATGTCTGTGCAATTTGAATTCATCCTTTGTTTTTAGTTAGCTTGATACAAGCTATTACAAATATGTTTCTATTGCAAGTTAAATTTTGTTTGTGCTATGAAGTCATGAATGAGGCAGAGAAAGGTAAAGGGCTAGGAGTGAGAAAGTAAAATTGAGAGTGAAATTAGACGGGTCCAAAAAGGTAGGTCAAATCTCCTAGACATTGATGTGATAGCCAAGGTATTCTTATGATAAGTTTTTTTAATTTTTCTTTTTGAAGGAAGTTTCTGGCTATCTAGTTGACGATTAATATGGTATAAAGCCAATTGCTAGGTGTTGACACTGATTAGGGCATCATTCAGGACTTTGCCCAAATGGTGGGATGTGCTACAACATCGGGGCCCAATAAAGTGTCTTAAGTGTCCCTTTGGGAGAGAACCAAGGAACAATATTTTTAGATCCCTAGTCTTTTCAAAGTGTCAAGGAGATTTTATGGGCAAAAGAAGCTTCTTGTCTAGGGGAAGGGGATTTGACTCTTACTCACTTTGCCTTGGGTGCAATTTAAACCAAAATTTTGTCATCATTCAAATTTTTGATCGGAAAAGCTACTAATGATTTGAAGAGGATGATTTTGGCCCTGTTTGGTTTCAAATTTAATAACTGTTTTCTAGCAGATTCCTTGAGTACTTGTTTGGTTGGAATGTTTTCAAAAAAATTATAAACTATTTTTTAATTTAAGTTTAAAATTTGTTAAGAAAACAGTTTTTTGTTGTTTTTCCGAAATCAAACTCTAAGAACAACTTTTTAAAAGCACAATTTTAAAACTGTTTTTAAATATGATGCCAAAAAAGCCCTTAGGTTTTTTGTTTGAGAGAAGCATATGTGGGTGGCAATTCTCAGTTAATGTCAAGGGATGTCATTCAATCGACTTTAGAGAAGGGAGGCTTGCTCATTGGTAACAAATGTGGTAGGAACAAAAATCTGTTGGCAAAATGGTTGTGGAGATTCCCTTAGGTGCAGGATTCTATGTGGGTCTATGTTATTATGACTTATGAGTATTCATGGGCTCAAGGACAAATTGTCGGTGTGGGGTTGGATTATAGATCAACTTTATGGAGTTCATGGAAGAACATTTCATCGCTCTCTAGGTGTTCCGCGTCTATCTTAAATTAGGTAATGATCATAACATTATAATTTGAGACGATGCTTGATGTGGAAATAGACCTTTAGCTGAAGCTTGTCCATCTTTATTTTCTCTGTTTGCTTCTTAGGAAAAACCAATTTATCATTTTCTTATTGAACCTAAAACACATAGGTGTTAATCTCTAATGGAATCTTCATTTCTATACAGGTTAAAACATTAGAGAACTAGGGAAATTTGAATCTTTGTTGGCACTCTTAGAATGAGTTCGCATTTTGGGAGGGTGGACAAAGAAGCAAGGGTTGAAAATTCGAATTCGCCCTATAGTTTAGTCCCTTAAAATTCAGAATTAATTCGGGAAAGTCTAATTCGACATGAAATTTTTTTGTAAAAATTTGACATTGTAGAGAAGTGTAAAAAATTCTATTTAAATGTTGTAAAGATCTATGTTTTTTTTTTTAGATCTATTGAAACAAACATAATTATATACTTAAAACTTATTAAATAATGAAATATAATGGTTTAAAGTAAATATATAGTTTCTTTATTACTTGATGCATATTGCACGAGTAACAAGCTATTTTATGATTATGCTTAACGTATATACGAGATATATGGACAAATTACACATAATTAAAAAATTACATGTTCATTTTTTGATTTTGAGTTAGAGTTTTGTAAATCTTTTCTTGCTTTCTTTTGTAGTAATTCTTTAGTTTTTGTTCCTTATATGATATTCTTCTAACATAAGTTGAAGTTAGCATTGGTTTTTTACTTTGTGTTTTAAAAGTAAAGAAAATGCTAAAGGATTTTTTGAGTTTTACGAAATTATTTCAATAAATCACCCAACTTCGTTGGAAGTTCTGTAATAATTCGAATGCATTTAGTTTGTAATTCGATGATTGAGAAATTGATAAAATTTGATTAAAATTCAAAGAATTATTCCGAATTTTCATTCCATGCCAAGAAGCCCTTAAAGTAGGCATGGCTTTAATACAATTGGAATGTAGGATGGTTGTTAAATAAACTTTTAGAAGCCCTTGAAAGTTCATCTCCTCCATTTACCCTTTTTTTCCCCAATTCTTTAGGTCTCAAGGTTGGTGTTGGGACACACCCCTTCTACTTGCCTCTGGGGTCAAGTGCTTGAGTGCCTCATGCAACCTTAGTGGGACTTCAAGGGACACACAAAAAGAGCGCTGTGCTGTATAGATCATCCTTTTTTTCCTTGCACCAACATAGATACATTATTATTTTTTTTTTTGACAAGAAACATACTTAATATAAATAGAGAAAAAGAAGTCCTAAGGGACGAGATGTCCCAAAGGAACTACAATGTTTCCAAGATGGTGTTCCATCTGAACATCCAATCCCCAAAACTGTACCCCAGAGACAGCTTAGAAGAACTAACTCAGATAGCAAAACAGAACAAACTTTGCTCCCATAGCCTACCATTACTAGTACCACAATCATTAAAGATCTTATTGTTTCTTTTAAATTCTCAAAAGAATAATTAATTTTAGTGTTTCACTCTTTTTCAAGCCACTGGTTAGTGACCTAGTAAAGTTTTCTCAAGAGGAGAGAGAGAGTGAGAGAAGCTCTCCAACCAAGGAGCTCTCCAACAAGCTCTCCAACCAAGGAGCTCTCCAACGTCACTTTGACAGGAGATGGGAGGAGTACATGAGAATGAAAAAAAGATCGTTTTTATAAGCTATTGCCCCTCCCCCTTTTCTTTCCCAACCGACGTGGTACTAAAGAACTTTATTTTATAATCAGTTTTGCAATAAAGAGCTTCGACCAATGCTGGCACTGTTTTGACTTCTCAGTTTGAGAATCCAACACATGCTTGATTGATCATATTGTTTCAACTTTTTAAAATATGTTTGTTTTATTATTAACTAATAATGGTAAGATTAGGGAATGTTAGGAAGAAATGTAATGCATCAGTGAGTTTGCTAGCTGTGTTGCCGTAAATATTTGCTTGATGTAAATGAATGAATAAATTAATTAATGTGGTTGTTCTTATTGTTGTTAAAGATCAATGGATGGTATTTACTTTCATAAGTGGGTAGTTGATTCTTGGAAACACATTCATTAACTTATTTATGAATATATGTTCCTTTTGAATAGCCATAAGCCCAAAAGTTGCGTAGCTACATTCAATCATTCCGAAAAAGAGTAGCCAATAGCCAGACAATTAATCAATTCAATGAAATGAGTTATATGCGATTTGTTAAACAACTTTATTTTATAGTCAATGTAGGGGGTGCAATTCAAATTAAAAAGTATATAACTATAAGACACCCATCCTCTTACCAATTAATATGCATGTGTTCAAGGCCATTTTCCTCTACACTAGATTTGAAGGGTGCAATTTCCACTACTCATATATATTTTTTAATTTAAAATAAGATTTTTTAAGTAAAATATAAAAGTATAATATGTATCAACAACATGGGTAGACATCTCAGTTAATTAAACTAATCAACAACATTATACACATTTTATCTCCTATATGTCATTATAATTTTATAACTTGTTTATTTACATGATTGACATATTCTTGTCTTTGCATTGATAACAAGTAATTAAACTATATTTCATTGATATAGGATACCAGGGAGAAAATAGTTATAAATCCATTATTAATGTTATTACAAATGATTTGATATGTTTAGGCAAAATGCATGTTTCTTAGCTTTTCTAACAATGATAATATATAATTATGCATTATATTTATAATTAACAATAATAATTATATTTAGCAAAGGGGAGGAGGGTTGAGGAGAAAAGGGGCAATGGATTCCTAATACTTGAAGGGTTGAGAGGGTTAGGGACCATGTGGATCTCTCTTGTTGAAACACCATTTAGCTCTTTATTAAGCAATACACTATCAGCGTGAAAAGTGAAAAAATTGAGACTAAAGGTTTAGTCCCACATTGGAAAATGCGGGTCAGGTCAGGTCAAAGTCGGGTTATTAAACTTAAACCCGAAAAAATGACATGA
The DNA here is from genome assembly GCA_035771175.1 of Paratinospora sagittata. Classification (NCBI taxonomy): domain Eukaryota; kingdom Viridiplantae; phylum Streptophyta; class Magnoliopsida; order Ranunculales; family Menispermaceae; genus Paratinospora; species Paratinospora sagittata. The sequence continues at coordinate 42,447,482 of CM069593.1, forward strand.
GCTTTCGGGTTAAGGATATTAAAACTCGATTGACCCGACCTTGGGTTCAATACCCGCCCGAGCCCAATTGGGCTGGGCCGGGTCCGTCGGGTTGTTGGGTAATATTTATAGCCCTAGAAAAAATGACTTAGAGTTAAGGAAACAAAACTAGCGTGTTTATTCTAGTATCAATTCAAGTGTTTCAGGAAAACATAAGAAAATGTAAATAGAAAAAAGTGGTAAGGTTGAGCCTTATGGTCATATAGAGCGAGGCTTAAGCCTCGCATAGCCTTGAGAAGAGGTGTATGCCTCACCATTGATACTTCAGCCTGAAGATAGTTTTCAATAGCCTCAAGTTGTATGCCTCAAATGATTTTCTAAACTATGATTGGTATCATTCTTGCAACAGAGAGTTACAAGCGAAAAGCCAAGTAGGTCCTATTTGCATAATCTTTATTTTTCTAGTATCATCCTTACAAAGAAATCAAACAAAGCAAGTCAATACATTAAATTGCTCATTTATTGGTGAATCTCCCATAGATGCATACAACCATAATAAAGAATATGTAAATATAGAATTTCTTTGGCCAATGCGGATTAGAACCTTAGACGAGAATTTCAAGTGAGGGTGTGAAGGTTTTGAACTTAGTATCTTAAGGATATACAATAATCGAAGCCTAAGAGTTATGTAATGTTCAAATCAAGAAGGCTGTTTAATGAGGATTCAAAAATACATGCACTATATGCTAATGTTTTTCTTAATGAATATTTGATTCATAATTTGAATGTCATTAACTCAATGCTTTAGATATGTATTTTGAGATTATTAATCATATCACATATGGATGGATCATTTTGAGAAATTAATTATGTTAAGTGGGAAGACCTTAAGGTCATCAAGATTAGGGGTGTTCATAGGTTGGGTTGGGTCGGGTTACGGGCCTATGACTAAATACCAATCCAACCCAATCAAGTTCGGGTTGAAGAATACTTAACCCAACCCTACCCAAACCAATGATTTTAGGTTGGTTTGGGTCGGGTTAATAAACTAATATATTGATTATATAATTGCATAATCTACTTACTAATCTATGAGTTCTAAATAATATTTTATAAAATTATTTGGAAGTCAAATGCAAGCATTGTAATAGTTTTTAAGATGATTTCTTTCATATTGTTTACATCATAAAATCTTGGATAATTCAATCATGGTAAGTGTCTATGACGAAAATAATGAATAGAATAATAAGTATTATTTTTTATAAGTTTGGGTTGGTTTGGGTTGATTATAAAATCTTGACCCAACCCAAACAATATTGGGTTACAAATTTCTAGACCCAACCCAACCCAACCCAAAAGGTTCGGGTTGGTTGGTAGGATGAACACCCTAATCAAGAGTATGTCTTCTTGCTGGTTTAATTGACTGTGATTATAAATGGTCAATCATTTATTCCTACGTTCGGTGAAAATTCCCAAGATTGGATGGAATTATCATGTTCTATCTATAAGTGGTTCAAACTACTGGAAAACTTTTAAAAATTGGTGCGTTATGCATTCTAATAGATGGGATTTGTGATTATATATTACCTTGTGATCCAATATGTTCACTAACTTTATACATTTGCTATAATTCTAATAAACTTGTGTATATAACATATGCTCAATTGGGCATTTAAGCTTACTGTTCCTCTATTTTATCTTGTAGAAGCAGGTGCTGGCCTTGAGCTATGGCTTGATAATGCAAATGTTCAAGAAACTAATTTTAGGTAATGCCATAGGATATCTAGAATTCTAGATGGTGTCTTGGTGAAGGTTGTTGTTTCAGTCAAAAATCTTGAAGTCGGCTGACTGACAAAGATGAAAATTTGTAGCTCCTCCAAACTTCTCGATTAGTCTCCTCGCTTCCAACCTGCAAAGAGCGGTGGCGTCAGAGGGTGTCACCGAAAACACTGCGATGCTTAAGTTAGTTTTTGAAGGAGAGAAAATGATAAATGTAGAGAGTTCAGAGTTCAGAGCATACCTTTGTCTGGTGGATTGAGAGTCCTTTTTATAGTGGAGGTGGATCCCTTACATTTATTATTAGGAAGCATTTAAGCTCTTTCCTAATCAGGGATACATGAGTGAACATGTGTTTCGCGATGCGTGTCATCATGACTGAATATGTTATGGGTCTTCGTGCGACGAATGTCGAGTTTGAGTGAATTTGGACCATGATCGAAGGCGAGCCCTCGGCCGTGGCCGAGGCAAGTTGTGCCTCGACCTTGTGTGAGGCAAGGTAGGCCTCTGCCATGGGCGAGGCAAGGTGTGCCTCGACAATGGCCGAGACCTTGCCTCGCCCATGGCCGAGCAAGGTGTGACTTGGCCTTTGTTGAGGTATTGTTCTCTTTCCTAGCACAACTTTGTCTATGACTGGGAGTTAGTTTGATTTTGGAGTAATAGTTGTGAATGATTTGAACTAGCCTTGGCTGAGGCAAGTCATGCCTCGACCATGACTTGGCCTTCGCTGAGGCGTTGTTCTCGCTTCTGGCACAACTTTGTCTATGACTTGAAGTTAGTTTAATTTTGGGGTAACAATTGTGAATGATTTGAACTGTCAATGTCCATGGCTTAACTTATCGTTCAATGCTTGGGAGAATTGAATTGCATTTATTGAAATTCTTTGACCTTCTCTTAGTCAAATAAATGTTGTTGTTTTTTTCTTAAATGCTATACTTCATGGAAGCTTATTCAAAGTATTGTGAACCCATTTTTGATTTAACCAAGGCTATGTGAGCTGGTTTTACCCTAGACTTTAGTAAATTACGCTTTACTCTGTATGGACCTAGGGTGACCAAGGATGTTAAGGCCTTTATGGTTGGTGTTGTAATCTTGCCAACCTAGCCTCTTGGTGCGATTTAGTTGTTAGGTTCAACCCCACGAACGTCTTGGGTGTGACGTAGCTGCTAGGACCTTTCGCGTTGTTTGAAATCTAGTGGGGTTATTATATACTAATTGTTAAATTAGTTAATGTGAACTTCAATATTGTTTCTGATTTATCGTTTGGTGTAAACACTTTTAATTATGATTCTTTGCAGTGCAGGGTTATCAAAAGCCAGATTTGAATATGTGAATCACTGAATCTTACGATTTCGTAATTTACGATTCACTACGAGGGAAATTGATTCGAATCCTTAACTTGAATCCCAATGCCATCGAATCTTATAGAAAATCCTAAAAAGATAATATAATCTTACGATTCACGATTCGAGTCTTATGATTCATAAGATTCAAAAGTAACAATATGTATAATGTATATCTTTAAAATATCATGTTCCACTTTCAATTTAAGCAGTTAAAATGTGTTAGCCTATTTAATAAATATGTAATTACTCAAAGGACTTTAGGTCATGGTTTTTAACTATTTAACCTTGATAAAATTGTAATATGAAGTTATGAGTTAATTTTTATGAAGATGGGTTATTCAACAAAAAGTCAGGTATAGAAATCAGTTTTGCTGAAAATTATATCCTAAAGAAAGGTTGTACAGGAAATGAACAATTATAAAGTATTATTTTTCAAATTTAATTAGAATATTAATATGATTAGGTTACATATTTCATAATTGGCAACGTTTAGTAAAAATAAACTCTTTAGTGAAGGTATCCTTCTTAACAAAATATTGGTTTTAAACACAATTCGTATAATGCACATGAATCTTACGTTTCATTGATTTGAATTCCGATTTAATTCACCTAACTCTTAAACGATTGAATTCCGATTTAATTCACCTAACTCTTAAACGATTGAATTCCAATTGAAGGTTCTAACTACTATTTTGCAATGTCCACATGTTATTTTGACTGCATGGTCTTTTTTTCTATCTTTCTGTTAGGAAGATTGAGTTGACATCATCTGTTTACTATGCAATTTTGATGGTTTCCAAGAAGTTTCTTCTAGCATTTCAGGAAAACTTATAAATCTACATATGATTTTCTTTGCTTCAATGTTCAAATTGATCTGTTCTATGAAAATGCAGGTCATGTTATCCCTCAATGGGTTTGAAAATGTTAAAGCGCGAATATTATCAAAGGCTGAGTGGGTTTCCTTATTGCTATCTTAATTTTGTTACAAAATGAATGTAGACAATTGATTATTTGCTGATATATGTGAAATTTTATGTTGTTTTGCAGATATACTTTATCACACCGTGCTAAAATATTCTGGGATGTTACATTCAGCACCATCATCATACAAATTCCTTGGAGATGCCCGGAATCCAAATTGTTTATCATGGTGATTTCTTTGCTCAATAGTTCTTTGTTTGAGATATTATTTTGCTTTCTTGAAGTGAGTCATTTCCTTTGGTTATGATCATGTCAATTCAAATTTGTGTAGAGGTTTTATCAGCTATGACTATGGATGCTATTTATTTATTTCCTATTTACTGCTTACGCCACATTCATTTGAGGTTGATCTTGGATCTCTAGTTGAACGAAATAATTTTTTGACCTTCAAATTTCTGTTCTTTTCATCTTTGTTGCCTTTATGTGTCAAAATTTGAGATAGAATTACGAACGTTGAAAAATGTGTTAATATTTGATGGGTCTAAAAGGTCAATTTCCATCTAATAGCTCTTTACTGTTGAGGTTGTTGGTTTAAAAGATGTTATAACAAACCATTAAGCATGCCATTGCTCAAAATTATCAAATTTTTACCTAGAATGACTGCCTGAAAGAAATGATACATCACCTAGTTCAAGTACCAAAATGATGTGTAATAACTGTTAAGAGCTCTCTTTGAATACTATAAAGATTTTAAACCATCGGATTTATGTTCTTGGTAGTTGAGAATGATTGGATTGTAAATTGAAAGTAAGTTATATCCTTGATTTGCTTTTAGGGATTGGGGTATTATGTATTAACTTATTTTCATTGTATATTAATGAAATTGCTTTGTTAGGTTAGGTGTTTACAAAATATCATTGATCTTTTCATCTTTTGATTGTTTTTACTTTGTTAAAAACAAATCTTGAGTTGTTTGTTTTTGATCTGAATGTTTAACATATATTGTTTATGATTAAAATTTACATTGTAGTGAACCTTTGTTGAAGATCTATTATGGTTTTTTAATAAGGGACTTATTTTTGTACAAAATTCACATATTTTGCCATATTTATTTATTTATTTGAGATTAGTGGTTGGCTAACAAAAAGCTCTAAATACATTTACCAAGTATTACTTTCAAACTGTCAACCTAGGCAATGACTACTCCATTATCTAGGCTAGTTACAACTAAATTGCTTAGACAATACGTAAGGCAGGCAATGCGCTCCTTGATTTTTTTTTTTTTTTTAGATTTTAAAGTTTAAGGATGGTTGATGTAAATATATGATGCACAAGGTTCTTTCTTCTGCACATTCTTACATGTGTGATTGACTTGATAAATGACAAGTATGATGAAGTAATAACCATAGAAAAAAGAATAGTTGGAGAAAGTAGTAAGTCTAATTATAGTAGGTTCACTCAAGGATTGGCCTGAAGTCCTTATTTCTTTGCACTAGTTTTGCATGAGTTGACTAAACAAATCTAGTAAGATATTTTATAGTATATGCTATTTCTCGACGATAAGGTGAAAATTGATAGAACTAAATTTGGAGAGAACAGGCTTGGAGGGAGACTTTAGAATCTAAAGGATTCAAGACTAGTTGAACCAAGGCCGCATACATTAATTTTAAAGTCTAATTTTTGTGGAACTAGACATTTAGATGGGAGAAGATGAAGATTGCAAGCAACGAGATACTAGGGGACATTTGGTGCACATAAATCTAGGGATGGGAATGAGAATGATATTATTGAGAAAGTGACATAGAGTATTCAGAAGCTTGGATTATTATATTGTTGTGTTTGTTCACACACAAGATTCTTAGACAACCTTACTAGGTGCAGCATGTTATATTATTTGGTTGAACATGAGAATTTTAGACAATTTTTTTAAAGATTACATATTATTAAATTATTAAAATTAATAAATTTCAATGTAAGTAACCATGAAGGTTTCTTACCAAAGAAGTTAGTTTTTTTTTTTTTTACAAGAAATGAGAACAATTGTATTAAGTAAAAGAATCTGTACAAGGATAAATAACTAGGCCAAGACCTAGGAACTAAAAATCAAAACGTTGCAAAATGGGATACCATCCCCTCAACCAATCCCCTAAAGAGAAGCCCCTAGCTAGCTTACTAGCACTAACCCATAATGAGGCAAGGTAAAAAGAATTTTCCCATGCTATGCTAATCCCTTTTTCTTGATCATAAAAAATGCAAGAGTTCCGTTCCTTCCAAGTTGATCGAACAACTGCAAAGATAATAACTCGCCAGTAATCTCTAAGGCGTCTATGAAGAACAAAATCGTCAGGAAAAGCCCATAAATCTGAGATATTAGAAAACCCCCCGAATGAAGGAAGGATCCCCATCTTCTCCATACTTGAGTGAAAATGCACTCCATAAAAATATGATGGCTAGACTCATTACTGCTCTTGCACAGACAACACCAATTCGAGAAAAGAGACCTGTTCTTGAAACGCCTCTGAAGAATATCCACACAATTCAATCTGTCATGAGCAATAGTCCATCCCAAAAATTTGGCTTTAAGAAGTTAGGTTTTAATGTCTTGCAATATCAATATGTCACATAAAAATTCTAAAATATATTCTTAAAATATAATAAACATTATTTTTTTTTGACAAGAAACATGTAAGTATATATATTATAAAAGAGGAATGGCTACAAACAGTGCGTACAATTCATATGGGACGAGGTATCCCAAACAGAACAAAGCTAATAACGTTTTACAAAGACTCCAAAATAGCCCTACAATTTCTAAACCATTAACTAATATTGTAGCCTCTAGCTAATTTGCTCGTACTAATCCAACATGCGAACCAAAAAACAGAATTGTCACAAACATTTTCAAACAAATTCATTACATCATTAAAGATCCTAGCAATTTCTTTCTTTCCATATTGCCCAAATAACAACAAAAATTGCAACTCTCCAGTAATTCTTCATTTCCCCCAAAACCGAATTTGTAAAACAAAATGGAGCAGGTGCATTTGGTTTGATGAAGGCAAGATTGATTGATTCCCATCTTTTCCATATTTCCCTAGCAAAGTCACACTCCCAAAATAAATGGCGGTAACTTTCTTCAGATTTCCTGCACAAACAACACCAATTTGGAGATAGGGTAATGTATGATTGTTTCCTTTGCAACACATCAACACAATGCAACTTATTATGAGCAACCAGCCAACCCATAATTTTGACTTTTGAAGGAGCATGTGCTTTCCAGATGAACTTGGGGTAGGTAGGCTGATTTGTTGTTTGGTTGGAGGCTGCTAGGTGTACGTAAAAAGATTTTGTGGGGAAGACTTCATCCTTGGTGCCAAGCCATATGATTTGGTCAGTTTCAGTGGAAAGCGTACAGTGGCATAAACATTCTAACAATCGTTCAACTTCTAGGGATGCTCTAAGGGAGAGATTTCTAGGCAGGTGTAAGTTCCAACTTATTGAGTTACTAGGATTGGTGGTATCACTGTTTACAAAATCTGTGATTGGGCCATTATGAAGGGCTGAGTAGCTATATAGGATGGGGAACTTGGTTTTGAAGTTATTGGTCCCACACCATGTGTTCTCTCAAAACCTAATTTGGTTGCCATTGCCTAGTTTTAATCTAGTGTGTGGGTTGAAATCTGTATATATGGATTGTATAAATTTCCAGGGACTTTTGTAGGTGGCTTTGGGGTTGATGTTGGCATCCCTGACATTCTCCATCAAACCATGCCTACTTTTGATGATTTTGGCCCATAAAGAGTCAGTTTCTTCTGAAAAACGCCATAGCCATTTCCCTAACAGTACTTTGTTCTTCTCTGTAGATCTTCCACACCCAAACAACCATACTCGATTGAGGCTTTGACCCAATCCCACTTGATTGCGTTTAGACCAGAAGCTTTTTCCTCACCCTTCCATTGAAAATTCCTCATTTTCCTTTTCATTATAGTTGGCACTGATTTTGGTAGTTTGAAAATTGGAAGATAATATGTTGGTATAGCCTGTAGAACAACCTTGAGCAGGGCTAGGCTCCCACCTTTTGATAGAAAGCTCTGCTTCCAACCATCCATTCTTTTTGACACTGTATTTACTGCGGGATCCCCATGGTTCAAAAATTCCCCGAAATTCAGCGAACTTTCACGAATTTTTTCCCTTTTTTTTAATCACCAAAGTGCGAAGTGGATGTAAAATAAAAAATGCAAAAATTCGTCGATATAATTCGGCAAAATCTCCATTTTTCAATTACAAACTGCAATAATTCGATAAAATTCGATAAAATTCAACAAAATTTGGCAGAGAAGTTAAAAAAATGTTATTTCATCAATAGAAAATAAAAAATACCAATAATTATGTTTTATTTTCAACTTCATCAACCAATATAGCAATATAAATTTTAAAAAATAATTTAACAAGCTAACAAATTATGTAGTTTATGAGATATGCTTTACCAAAAACAGAAGAAAAAAGAAAGAAATTAGAAATTAGATAAAAACTTAAAAATAAATTAAAAGAGTTCCCAAAACCATCTTCTTTTAGTTAACTCTTATAAAACAAGATTAAAAAATAAAACATGTTAAATAAGAAACTAATAAATTAAACCTGGTGGAATTTAAATTAGCAAAGTATATGGTCGAGAAACAAGGCATCTCAAAATTAAATATCAAAACAAAGAAAAAGAATGAAGACCAAAAGCCACCATTTCAAATTCATGAACCCACTTAACAAGATTGATTTTGTTAGGTTACTTATAGATTTTTTTATGTATTAAAAGTATCTATTTATGTTAGTTTTTAGCTTATACTACAATAAATCTAGATATTTAAGCATATATGCAAAAATTCTCTAATTTAGCCAATTTTTACAAAAATTCTCCATGACGAATTAAACTTCTTCCAATTAATTTCAATTTTCAAGTGACTGAAGTTGAGTCGAAATCGAATTTTCGATCCTTGGGAATCCAAAACTTTGTTTTGTTTGGATTTCCACCCAAGTATTTAATTGGCCATTTGTCTGTTCCACACCCAATCTTGGAGGCAAGCCTGTTTATGATATCCTCCCCCATGTTAATTCCAACTAACTTGCACTTGGACAGATTTATGTTGAGCCCATATATAAAACAAAAACTTCTAAGGGACAACATGGTGTTGTTGATGCTTTTGTTGTCATCTTCCAAGAAAAAGATGCAATCATCAGCAAAGGGAATGTTTGATAGATGAATCTGCTTAGACCCAACTTTGAAACTATTGATGAAACCTTTCCCATAAGCCTTATTAACTATCCCATCTAGAGTGTCAGCCACAAGAGTGTAGAGAAAGGGGGACAAAGGGTCACCCTGTCTTAGGCCCCTTGAACCCCTGAACTTACCCCGGGGTCTTCCATTAATGAAAATGGAAAAAGAGACTGTGTTCAAACAACCACGGGTCCACTGCCTCCATCTGTTTCCGAATCATTTCCTTCGCATCACAAAGTCTAAAAAATCCTATTTGACTGAATCATATGCCTTTGCGAAGTTGATATTTAACAACATTCCTTTCTTTGATTTTTGTTTGTACTCCTCAACAACTTCATTAGCTATTAGTATTGCATTTGTTATTTGTCTGTTCTGCAGAAAGCCATCTGCCTTTCTGCCACTGTGGTGTGTATAACTTGCTGCAATCTACATGCCAGTGTTTTTGCAACTATCTTGTAAAGACTAGTTGTGAGCTTAATTGGTCTGAAATCACCAACCATAGAAGGATTGTTTTTCTTGTCTTGGCGTCACCTTCTTTCGCCCATTTAAGTTTGGCTTTCTGTGCGGCTACTTTGTGTTCCCTGATGGTAATGTCCTGTATCTTTCCCAAGATCTCTGCCCTCTTTGTCTTTTGAGTAGATGACCAGCTATCAACACCCTATTGCCTATCAAGGGTATTCAGTTCTGACAAGAGAGCCCCCCTCATTTGCCGATCCTGGTTGCAGAACTCCCTGCTCCACTCCTTCAATTTTAGCTTTAGTAATTTGGGTTTGGACATGAATTTAAAATCTTCCCAACCATCTCATGGGTCTTGGCACCATCATTGTCTTACCAAAGTGTCGAGATCTTTATATGTGAACCATACATGCTTGAATCTGAAAAGGGGATGGGCCCCATTTTTTGAGATTAGTATTTAATGTTACAGGCCAGTGATCTGAAGTGAGTCTCGTATTCACTTCCTGTCTGTACATGGGGTACATATCCACCCACTCATTGTCCAAAAGAAATTTGTCCAGTCTGCAACATGTAGGGGCATCCCTTCCATTTGTCCAAGTGTATTTATGGTTTAGTAGTGGTGGATCATGTAGCTGAAGTTCCTGGATTAAAGAATCGAGATCCTTCATTGCCTTAGAAGTTGAGTGGCAGTCCGACTTCTCAAACATCTGTCTAATTGTATTGAAATCACCCCCAACACACCATATGGGTGAGCATAAACTCCAGATCCTAGCCAGTTTATCCCTAAAAGCTTGTTTGTCTTGACGAAGGTTAGGACCATATCAGTAAGCCACTAGTTTGGATCATCCTTCCCTTTGATTTGAATTGATACTGAAAATGTCCCATACATCATGTCCACCTCCACCTTTCTGGAATCCCATATTATTAAGATACTACTAGCTGTTCCTTTTACCGAGGATAAACACCAATCCATGAATCTTGATTGCCATATTACCCCAACGAGTTGCTTGTTTACCTCCATCTTCTTGATTACTTGGATGATGGCAATATCTGGTTTCATTGAGCCCAAGACTTTTTGATGTCTCTCTATTTAGATTTGGCACCACAACCATGTACGTTCCATGAGGTGATCTTCATTGGGAATTTGATAAATCCCAAAACTTGTTGCTAAATCAGTGTCGGAAAACAGAGGCATGAAGGGCTAAGTTACCAGCAGCAGATGGGTGTCCATTTGTCACTTGGAACAACCGTATATCAAATGTTTTCAGAAAACCCGCTATTTCTGTGTAAGTAGATGAGTATTTCTCAGCCTGGATCTGCACATGCTGCTGTTCTCCATCAACATTGTGTTCATACTCCACATCCACAACTTGTCTAATGGCTGCTGGGGATGTCAGGGTGTGGTTTGAATGGGAGGTGGGGAGGGATCGGGGAGAGTGAACAGGAGGGGAAAGCACATGGTCCTTATTAGAAGTCAAAATTAAAGATTGTACCTTAGCCATATTGTGAGGAGCATCGACTTTAGAGGCGTCGGATTCCTTCGCCATATCAGCACAGTGTCGAGATTGAGGGGTAGGTTTAGGCATTCTGGAGATCTGGTCCTCCTCTGTTTGTTTCCTCGTCTGTCAACGGTGATTCAGGCACTTGTAAGTCCTCTGAGCTCGAGGGATCTTCCTGGTCAGTGGCCATGGACGGCCAACCTTTGAGTTTCCATCTGTTGGACTTCGGTGGACCATTCCACGCCTGGGTCCGATTATTAGTGGGCTTTTTCTGTCGGTGGTAAACCAGTATCAAGTTGGGCTCCCCTGTGTGGTTCAGATCTTCGAGTGTGTCTTCAACATTATGGGATCTATGTCAGATGGGCCGCATGTACTTTGTTTCTGAATGAGATGGGCCTGATGGCGTTGGACACATCTTCATTTTGGGAACCGGGGTGACCTGGGTATGACCGTCCTAGGCCCATTGATATTGAATACCTTGCTGGGCCAGATGGCCCAACAACATCATTTTTGAAGAGCCCACGTTTCAAAAACTCTTTCTTATGTTCACCACTTGTTGAAACTCGGCAAGGCCATGTGGCAACACTCTGAGGAGAGTGCCTGCTATGCCGTAAGACGGGACTGCCTACTGTACTGTGCTTTCGAGCAGTCCCATCGCAATCTTCAGGATCATCATTTCCCGGGATCTTCCCAGACAGTCTTCTGGTCGTCGGAGCTCCGACGAACTTTATCTTCTTTGCAAATTCCTCCACTCACCTTGGTAGCATCTGAAACAAACTAGTTTTCGTCTCCTTCTTCTTCACTGATGTAAACTGGACTCTTCACCGAAAGCCATTTTTTTTTGGAGATCATATAATCTTAGTTCAAATGATGTCATGTCGATGGGAATATCAACATGCCGACAAGAAATCAGAGGGTGTACTGACCACCTTCAGAATAGCTCGTTTCATAGACAACCCATGCACGGTATCTTTCGCAATATCTAAAAGACCACCGCATTTTTCAGCAACTTTGGCAAATGTCTACAATTTCCATAGATACGCCAAAATCCCTTCGACACCAATCCAGCTATGTCTGCACCATATGACCATGACGTCCCACTGCGTCTCCTCAATAGAAATGCATTTGAGCATAGCTTGAGCCTCATTTATCGTTTTCAGAAAAATGGATTTTCTAATTTTTGATTTCAACTCCTTTTTGATCTCCGGCCAAGTTGAAGAATCCGAAAGTCAAATCCCTAACATGGACATAGACTTCACTGTAGCGGTTTCGTGGCCATCATCTGAAACCACCTTAACAGCTTCAATCTCGTCCTATAACACCGTGGGTGGTTTGTCGTTGTTATTCGAGTCTGCTATAGATGCGGACGTGGATTTTACAGTGATCTCATCTCCATGAAGAATAGCCTTGAGACTTTGAGTCATTTCTACCCACCCATGGCCATTGATTTCATACGGGATGAAATTGGCACGTTGTGATCCATTTTCGAGTTTTGTGAGGAGATTTTTGTGATCCTCACAAAACTCCTACGACGATTCGTATATGACTCCAGAAGCAGCACATGGTTTCTCCCACGATGTATCTTTTTGAAACTTTCGTCACGATTTGCTTCCAACGCCTCCTCCAACCGTCCCAAAGTGGGGGTTACAATGAACCTGGAATGGAGTTCCAATTACACAACCAATTTCTTAGATTATATCCCATAGACATTCTGCTACTGCTTACCCAATACGAAAACAAAAAGAGGAACTTGTCCCAAACTTGACCTACATCATTACATTTGTCACTAAAGATTCTACCATTTCTTTCAATCCATACACTCCATAGTACTTAAAAAAAGATGATCCTCCAAAAATACTTCAACTTATATGGTGTAATATCACTTGCTGGAAAAGAGAAAGGATGGTCCATGACTGAATAAGGCAATGCTTGAAGATGAGACACCCAATAGTCCTAAATTCTCCTTGTAAAGTTGCATTCAACCAGCAGGTGAATTATTGACTGCACTCCATTCTTGCACAAGCAACACCAATTTTGTTGAGGGTAGGAGTGGTTTGAAATTGTAAATCAAACTAGAAGATGTTAACATAGTTTCAATTTTTTTTTTTTCTAAATTATGAAAAATATTTTTATTCTTTTTTTGAAAATACAATAATATGCTGTTTACTTATTTTGTGTGTATCAAGTTCTAAACTCTTCCTTGTCCTGTATTAAACATTAAATTACTTTTTTCTTATTTCTTCCTTTCCAATCCTTGGAACAAACTTCTTAAGAACGAACTAACATGATATGGCTCATCGATACAAATCTTAGCATTGTTGCATATCTTTGCAAGATAAGAGCTCCACAAATAGTTTTTATTATTTGGAACTATAGAGGTATGCTCCCAATTTTTGTTTACCTTTGTATTGATTCTCATAGCTCTAACATAGATATAATATGAAAAACCAACCAAAAAATCAAATTACATAACCCCCCTTAAAAAATTATAACTTAAAGCAAGGATCTAAAATTTGAATTTGCACTAAATTTCAGTTCCTTAAAACTCAAAGTTAATTTGGGAAAGTCCAATTTAACATTGAGAATTCCATTGTAAAATTTTAAAAACTTTGTTAGGAGATCTATTAATGATAGACGATAATGATAAAGGTAAAGGACGACCTAAAATAACACGAGCATTAATAGTTAAGAAAAATATAGCTACTTATTATTTAAGTTTCGATTTTGACCTTGATCGAGCGAATTGGTGCAAGAAGATTTATCTAGTTGACCCTATGCATTTGAGAAAAGGCTTAATTTAGTTGAGTTGTTAATGATTGAGCTAAATTAATTTTGTATTAAATTTTACGATTCAATTTGAATCTCCCGATTCAAGTTGAATCCTACAATTCAACAAAAAACTAATGAGTTTTTGGATTTTGCCATTTATCTGTGAATTTGAATCATTGTAGATGCAATTTGACTTGAATCATATGATTCAAGTAAAAAATTACACCAATTGAATAGCTATGTATAAAATTAGTTAATTATTTAGTTCTTGAGCTACATTTAAATATAATTTGTATTGGGTGGGCATTGTCTAGAGGATCCGTTGTCAATGCCTCACCCAGATTGAGTTTGACTATTAATAGTGTCTCTCTTTATGTTTGAATACATTATACTTCATCGGTACTTAAATTTTTTGGATATTAGTAGATTTGTTGTTGATTTTGTTGCCGCATAACTCCAAATGCATGTTGCCTAATATGAGAATTTTATAAATGTTTTTATCAGTTTTTGTATAAGCTTGATGGATGTGTTGGTGTATTGGGTGTTGAACTTAGTCGTTGGACAAAATTTTGTTGTTTCATAACAATAATATTGTTCTGTGGTATAATCATATCAATCAAAAGGCATTCTGGCATGCTATTATCAAAGTGCTTCATTTGTTTAATTTTTACTACTTCACTGTTGCGTGTTTTAATTTCAACTTCATTTTGCAGCATTTGGAAGTTGGAGCCATTAGCTTTAAATCTAGGATTGAGGCAGAATCTTCTGCATTAGATAATGAACATCGACAAGCTTGTTTTCCATATATCCAATGGTTAGCATCTACTGATGAATCGTTAGAAGGTTTTCCATTTCAAGATCTTTGCGATTACTTTGAGGTTTTATTTACAAATTTTAAGGTAAAGAATTATTAGAAAATTTCATTTTTTTTTTTCCTTCGAGATCCTTTCATTCAATAATTTTATTGAAAATAATATCTTGCAGGTGAATGTAGTTCTACCACACTGTAATGAGGCGCTACCGCTTTTTGAGAGATTTGATGCTTCTATTTCCTTGGCATCTTGCATCATTCTAGATGAATCAATATTGGAACAACTGGAGGTAAGAAAAAAATTATGTGTTTGAAATTGTATTTAGGGTCTTTGAAAGCCTCCTAGATGCTATCCTCTGGAATCATGTCCCATACCATTCTAGTTGAATAATATTGGGTCTAAGTCCTCTAAAACACCCTACCAAGTTAGAAAGTATTAAGACTACCAAGACTTCCTTGGTATCCTATGACTTAAATTGCCCATATAGCTTGAAATCAACAAATAAGATTCAATCAGGGTTATCTTAGCACTCATTCCACCCAAGGCCACAGGTTTCTGAATTCCCATTACTTCCCAAGTTTCCTTTGATTTTGCTGTGTCCCATGCCACTACAATGATTACAATCTATTGATAGAAGTTACATCTAAGATCTTTTAGCCCTTGCTTCAATAGTCCAAACAATATTCAATCTTTAGCATATGCCACAATGTTTTCTTTTTCTTCTTATAAAACATACATGACCTACTAAATTTTGATTCAACCCCATACAAGTGCTTTGACTTATGCCCACTAAAGTACCTGGCCTATCTTACCTAATAATTGTGCTTTGATATCATGCATCAACTTGATTTAATAGTGAGGCAATGATAAACAATTTTTTTTTACTTAGTTTTGTATGGATCTAAAGCCTATGCTCTAATTGACTAATGCTAAGATGTAAAAACTCTAACTTGCTTGATTTAATGTCTAGGCTATGATATATAATTTGATTGAGTCCCATATGGACTTGAAGCCTATGTGCTAGCAGTGCTACTAGAAAACTTTCAAGCTTGGTTTACTTTTACTCTGATTGATATGGTTTGACCTAAAACCTTGTTCACATCAAACATCTTTGACTTTGAAATTTAAACTAGCACTAGGCATTATGGTACCATTAGTCTATGAGGTCTATTTTGTTTATTTCACAAACATGTTTATTTTGATGAAAAATTATTGATGATATCAATTTAGGAGTTATGTACACTGCTGATAATTTTGAATTTGTGAAGACCCGACTTTAGTCATTTTAAGTTGTGTTTACAACCTAGATGGGTATCTTAATTGGATCAAAACCTTGATAGTTGCACTCAAGCATCAAAGTTTTGATAACCTTTAAATGAAAGAGTGTTTTAAAATTAAGGTTTATTTCTCAAATAAATAGTTAACTAAGAAAATAGCAAAATTTTAGCAAAGTCTCCTTTGTTTTTCGGACTTATTATAACATTTGCTCACTTATATATGAAATGCAAGATATATTATATTATTCTATTTCATTAATAATTGGAGTGTGCAATCCTATCATTGGTCACTCTGATCTCCAGGTGAGTTGAACCCCATTTTGACATTCATACTTACATTATTCAAGTTCTTCACATTCCATAACATATGAATAAAATGAAAACTTAGAAGATTCATATTACATGCTATGATGGTAATATATATAAGATTTATATTACACCATGTTTGTAATGTATTTACTCTTTAATGTGGTGTGTTAACTATTAATAGTAAAATTGTATACAACCCAAAATGGTATACAATAATCACTTAATGTGGGTACAATAAGTTTGCTTTTTATGGATATAAATAGGAAAAAATAAGTGTACTAAAAAGACAAAATCAATTGGTCTGGCATCCAAAAAGTTTTTCTCAAAACTTTTTTTTTTCCCCCTTTCCTAGTACCTGTGTATATACATATATTTTATTGTGTAATAGGTGAGCTTTCAATAACTTAGTGAATGAAAAATTGTCAAGTACCTGTGACAACCCTCAATTACAATCCATCTTCCCCATTGGCCAATTGAGTATAAATGTGGTCACCTGAGCTAGCACCTTATTGTTCCACTCTAAAACACTGGAGCCTAATAGCTCTTAACCAATTTTCATTGAATGGGTCAATAGGCATAAGATACAATGATAAGTTGTCACTAACTTCTAATTATTTCGAAATCAATTTTTCCTTAGATTTAGAATGATGTAGATGAAGAGAAAAAGATTGAATAAGTTCACTACAACAAAGGTTTAAAAAAGCGTGAGGAGTAATTGAGGTGGTTTGCTGAGGCGAGGTGTAAGCCTTGAGGCGTAAGCCTCACATTTTTTTAAGAAAATACATAAAAAAATAATAAAAGCTTTAAAAAAATCTAAAAAATTACAACTGTCAATAATAAAAGAAAACACAACTAATATAAACAAAAATGTAAGCTAGATTTATTTATGTGTAGAATACTTGAGTGATTTCTCTTAATATATTAATTATCTTAACTGTCATTAGCGCCCATGGTTCAAAAATTCCTCGAAATTCAACGAATTCCACGAATTTTTTCTCTTTTTTTACGACCGAAGTGCGAAGTGGATGTAGAATAAATAATGCAAAAACTCGCTGAAATAATTTGATAAAATTCGAAAAATTCGACAAACTTTGATAAAATTTATATTTTTCAATTCAAAAATTCAAAAATTCGATAAAAATTCGGTAAAAATTCGGTAAAATTCCACAAAATCTGATGAAATTCAACAGAGAAGTAAAAAATGCTATGTCATCAATAGAAAACAAAGAAATGCCCATAATTATGTATTATTTCAACTTCATCAACCAACATAACAATATAAATTTAAAAAATTAATTTAACAAGCTAACAAATTATGTAGTTTATGGGATATACTTTACGAAAAAGAGAAGAAAAGAAGCAAATAAATAAATAAATAGAATTGTAATAAGATAAAAACTTAAAATTAAATTAAAAGAGTTCCCAAAATTATTTTCTTTTAGTTAATTCTTATTAAACAAGATTAAAAAATAATATACTTAAATAATAAACTAAGAAATTAAGCATAGTGGAATTCAAACTAAAAAAGTATATGGTCAAGAAGCAAGCCACCACAAATTAAATACCAAAACAAAGAAAAGGAATTAAGATCAAAAACCACCATTTCAAATTCATTGACCCACTTAACAAGATTGATTTTGTTAGGTCACTTATTGGTATTTTTATGTATTAATCATTAAAAGTGTTTATTTATGTTAGTTTTTAGCTTATACTCCAATAAATCTAGATATTTAAGCATATATGCAAAAATTCTCTAAACTAATCTAATTTAGTGAATTTTTACAAAAGTTCTCCATGTCGAATTAAGCTTCTCCGAATTAATTCTAATTTTCAAATGACCGAAGTCAAGTCGATATCGAATTTTCGATCCTTGTTAGTGCCTTTAAGAACTACATGAGCCCAAATCATATGCTAAGCTTTGCATATTTTAAGTTTTAAGCTAATAAAATCATGAACAAGTAGAAAGCTAGCAAATATATTGTAAAAATATTAGGTCTTTGCCATTTCTTTTATTAGTTTATACAAAACGCAATTAAAATACTTTCTCAAAAGTTTTATATTGTTCGGTTAGTATTTGTACTTTTGTTAGCAAACACAATGATATATCATTAGAAGGGTACCTTTTCAAATATGGCCTTGGCCCATTTAGAGTACATGCTTTAGTTTATTTCAAATGAAAGAGAATTAATTCTTAACAACTAAAATGATTGGTTATAAATTTATAATAATATAAAAGCCATCAATATAAATTTATTAAAAAAAAATTAAGTTTTTACATGAAAAATTTCAGGCCTTAGCCTTATTGCGCCTCGAGGTGTGTGCCTACGCCTCACAGTGTGACATTGAGGCTTAAGCCTCAAGGTTTTTTTTGAGCGCTTTGCCTCAAAGCGCACCTTGAGGCATAAGCCTCAAACGCATTTTAAAACAATGATTACAACATTTAATTATTTCGAAGCTGTCACTAACATTTAATTACTTTGGAATCAATTTTTCCTTAGTGTTTAGGTTTTCTTCGAATTTTGAAACCCCATGCTTTGTATTGCATGATGTCCTTCTCCTTTCAGAACCTTCCTTGCTGACCAACACACCTTTCTATGTGTTCTTATCTTAATAATGTATCATTAATGAAACATGCATGCGCATAATCCTTTTTATGATTGCAAACTAGTGTTATCAACATGGATCTAATTTCATGTTATCATTACAACTTTGATATCATCTTATCATGCATCAACAATATAATACGGGCAAATTTTAATGCATCAGATCGATATGCATAGATGACGACCTATTTGTAGATCAATGATATACGATGATAAATCATGGTTTCACAAGCATTAATATATCACACATATCATGATATAAATGATCTCTAAAAAAATACAGATTAAAGAAAATCTTAATCATTCGACGTTAATGTGTTGTACATACTACATCGTGATCGAATTCTTGTGTTTAATGTTAAAACAAATTCAGATTAAAGAAAATTTTGTGCATTTTGCTTTCCAACCTAGCAGATATGCATGTAAGTTAGTCATGAATTCTTATGTTTAACGAATTTCATATGATTTTTCAACTGAGTATTTACCTTCTAGCGATTTGAAACATGTGAGACCCTACTTTATGCTTTTACCTATTGAAAAACTAAATGACAAATGGATATTTTTTGGACAAGAAATAAGATTTTATGAATAACAAGAAGAGTTACAAGTGGACGACTGTTCACTTGAGGGACGAGAGGCACCTAAGACAATTACATACAAAGCAAAATTAGAAGTGACAACCAACGTTCGGTTGGTTGAGGGGCCGAGGCGCTCGTCTCAGGAAACGAGGTTACGTGTTCGACTCTCGACTAGCATTGGCCAATGGGGGCGTCTCTCGCTCGAGCAACCAGGGTCCCAAGGGATTAGTCGAGACCGGATGCCCGAATACCCTTAGTTATCAAAAATAAAAAAAAGTGACAAATGGATTTTGTTTTGATTAAAAAATAAATAACTTGTTGAAGGTAAGAGAAGTAGGGACCAAAAGGCTTTTCTTAGTTATGTGCAATGGAGAAAAATTTAAACTTTTCTTAAACAACTCAAGGTTGTTTAATTGGTTTATAAAGTTGTTAGTTAAAGTTGACAAAAAATTAACAAAAACTTTCGAAAAATTGGTTATTCATTTTGTAAAAATGATCTTACAATTTGATTTGATCCCTACAATTCAACCAAAAACCTTATGATTTTGGGGTTTTGCGATTTATTCACTAAATCAATTGCAATAGGTGTGATTCGACTTGAATGATTGAATCATTCAATTTAAGTCAAAAATTGTGCTGACTTAATAATTATGGTAGTAGATGTCGATATCTTGGGTTTTTAGGTAGAAGAAATAGAGAGTTAGAGAAGAAAGTGAGGGAAAAAGATGGGAGAGGAATGAGAGAGAAACCTAAGAGAAGAAAGGAGGAGTTGACTATTGTTTGCGTTCACTGAAGAAGCAAGGCTCGAGGAAGAGAGTTAAGTGTATGTTTAGAAAGCTAACCTCGAGCATGAGCGAGGAGGAAAAGGAAGAGATGAGGCTCACCTTTGTCACATGTGCTGCCATCTAAGGATGGGAATAGGAAAATGAGTAGATGAGATACTATGCCATGCTTAGAGGAAGGAACCATACTTTGTATAGAGAGAGAGTGTGTGTAGCTAGTCGGCCTAAACTTCCTAGGAGATCAAAATCACCATACTTTGTCCCTATGTCTTTTTCAATGTTCTAAGGTCGTTTGTGAGGTCAAATTTTGGAAACAAGGTCATTTACTCATTTGACCATTTTCCCAAAATAGCTGAAATGCCCCTATAAACGTTCTATTGTTTTCGTGTTCGTACATCACTCGTTTTCCCTCATCTATGCTATAGCTCGTGTAATTATGTTTATGTGTGGTCTTTGGTCATACTGCATGTCTTGGTTGAGTCAAGATACACATTTGGTTCAAAGTTATAGAATTACCCCTGGTGTTACATTAATATAGGCTGTCGTCACATCAAAATCCAACACAGAATCATAAGGATCAAAATACATCTTCGTATGCTTGAAAACTCAAAATCTTATCAAAAAATCATTTTGATCATCAAACTTCACAATTGAAGACTTTGGACATGTCAAAATTGAACATCAGATAAACATCCATGTAAAAGATGTCAACAATCTTAGAAATCTAGTGTATGTATGATAATTCATAATGCAAAATGGGACTAGTAACTTGCTATTCCAAAAGAATTATAATTTATTAATTGAGAGTAACAGTGGGGGTGAGTGAATGAAGTATTTTCTCGAATGAGAGAAAATGTTGCCTATTGAACCTACAGTTTATCCCAATTATATCTTTCTCGTTCTCTATCTGGTGATTTAACCAAAAGAACAACAAAACTCTTTGAATGCTTCCTCCGAGATAGTGCAGAAAATTCCTTTCAGAGAAATTCTAGCGCTTATGCTTTTCTGCTTAAATGATGAAGAATTGGCTTAATATCCACATGGCAAAATTGCACTCTTGTGGGATGTTTCTGGTGATGTCAAGAATGAAAAAGTTTTAACTAAGTTCTAACTCAAGGATTATTCTTGGGGTTCCAAGATTGGAGAATTATTGAGTTTGTATCATGTTTTACAACGGGCTACTATGGAGAGTTTCTTAAGTTCTTTAGGTAGGTGCCCTTAATGGCGGTTACAGATTGTAATTTATACAGTTATAAATGGTCTTAGATTGTTCACTGGATCAAAAGGTAAAAATCACCATTATCCAATTTGTTTGGAAAGAAAGGGAAAAGGCATTGGACTTCCTTTTCCTCATAAATATGAGCAATTGGAAAGCTAATATGAGACATATTGAGGATATGGTTAAAGCTTATAGGCAGATTTTTGATAATACAGTGTGTCAGCAGTAATCATAAAATTGAAGGCACTACTTTGTTTGTGGTTGCAGTTCTATTAAGTGTTCAAATAGGAGGACATAATGCATACTGATTAAAGATCCTATTCACAGCTTCTCTTCTTTTGTTTGAGTTTCTTTCCATTGGTGAGTAGGTCATGTAGGCTGGAGTCATCCCTTCAGTATTAAAAGACCTTTTGTGTTTTAATTTTATCAAGGGTAA
Source organism: Paratinospora sagittata (assembly GCA_035771175.1). Taxonomy (NCBI): domain Eukaryota; kingdom Viridiplantae; phylum Streptophyta; class Magnoliopsida; order Ranunculales; family Menispermaceae; genus Paratinospora; species Paratinospora sagittata. The sequence goes on from CM069593.1 coordinate 42,469,513, forward strand.
AAAATCCTTTCACGTGGGGTTCAGATAATTTCTATTTACGTGGTTGATAGCAGGTGTTGGATAAGGGGTGATTTCATTTGATTGTTTATTTATCTTTCCTTTTTCAATGCAGGTTCATTTTACAATGTCAGCACTTGATATTCATTTCTCACCATCAATATATGGTGCAATTTTGGGAATGATTCAACACCTGGATATTCCAAAACGAAAATTTCTATCAATGATGCAAGAAGACCCAATTACTGGTGATGTCTATCACTTCTCTATCATTGCTAAGTTGGACAGTATTGGTATCCATGCCAACATTACAGATGATGTGGAAAATGATTTGGTCCTCAACCTTGTTCTTGGGCAGTTACACATGGTGTAAGTTCTATTAAATAATTTTTATTCGCTATTACTTGAAATTGTCGGCATACTTACGTTTGTATGTTTGTTTCTATCTCCAGGCAGATTTGAAGGTGCACCTCATTAATTTTGCTGCGCTAGATTTGTAGAGATTCGAATAATAGTCATAATTCATTTATAAATTGTTAAACTCTAATCCATTTTCACTATACTGTAAAAAGACTATTATTATCAATGCCTAAATTCCTTTTTCACTGAGGATAGTTTGCACTGTACTACAATAGGTTCTATAGGATCAAAGACATTTATCATTATACTTTTGTTTTAATCAGTATACAATGAGCAGGTAGTCTAGTTTGTTCTGTATCTCTATTATAGTTAGAGGAAAAAGATCTTGAATTGTGAGTTTTTGTGGTGAACTGGTGGTCACTGTCAAAGTTCATAAATTAATTCTATTTTATGTCTTGTTTTCCCCCTTATGTTTTGACTGCCTAGAAATTTCTTCTTGGACCTTAGAATTTGCAACATGCATGTTCATTTTGTTGCATTTTAAGGCGGTATATATCAATATATATTCATGAAACTATTTGTGCAGGTATGCATTCCTGAAAATTGTGGAGTACAATATTTGTCTCAAGACATTAAATATCAATATGTGTTCATCCAGAAGTCACGCACATAGTGATACATTGTGCTCATCTAGGAACATACCTATCGGAAACTCCTCATGTCATCATGAAATCGACCCTAGAATCAACAGTTCAAGCAACAATTATGATCAGGGAAAATTTTCTGCCGATGGATGCTTCCTTTTGCATTATCAGGCTCAAAAAAGTGCTAACCTTGTCTCTCATAAATACAGATTGTGGTTGAATGATGTCGATCTTCACTTCTACCCGGACAAGTTTGGGTTACTCCTTCAATTTTTCAATAAATTATCTGGATATGGTACTTATCCGTCTGCTAGTCCTGGTATGAAATCCTTTGGCCCTATGAAAAAAATAAAGGATGAAATGCTGATGTCTGCGTTTGGTCTCCAAGGCTTTGGATTTTCTAATTACCTTGAAGCCGAATCCAAGAATGCCCTTGTAGGTATACCCTTGGATCATTTCCCATTTGTTACAATCCACAATTCAGGCTCTCTTGGTAACCTTGAAGAGTCCCTTATTCATGGCATTCCTGAATGGAGAAGAGCTCTGAAGGTATGGGATGAAAAATCTACTGAAAGCCAAAAATCCATGGTGGGGAAGAGATCTCAAATGTCTACTGTGCCAACATTGAAAGCTCCATATTGTGTTGATGCATCTCTTGTGATTGGGAATTGTTATAATGCTGATATATTTGTCTTAGATTTGAATATGACTAGAATCAAAGCACACTTCCATGATGCTTCCTGCATTCTAGCAACTGTCACATTACCCATCTCTAAATCATCACTTATCCTCTATGATTCTGACTATTTTGATATGTTATGTTCCTTTGAGGGGTTGCTTCTCTCTTCATCTTGGTCCACCCAGGATTATCATGAGTTTCTGTGGGGTTCTGCAGTGTCAAATCTCTCCACTATTCTAAACATTCGCTTGAGAAAAGAAAACAATAGATCATTGACTCCCCAAATTGAAGTTAACACAAGTATTCAGCATGTATCCTGTGTTTTGCCGGCTGACTTTTTGGCCATATTGATTGGCTACTTTTCTCTGCCGGATTGGACTTCAAATGGAAGTGAACCATGTGTTGTTGAAGACCAGAAGAGGGAAGATTCTGTTAATCATTGTTCTGTCTCATACAAATTTGAGATACTGGATTCCTTGCTTATTGTGCTCTTAGGTAGCAGTAAGTTTCAATCTCTGAATCTTGAACTTCAACAATTGTACTGCAGTTTTAGACCAAGACTCAGTTCGGAATATGCTTTTAAGGATGTTCCTCCTGAATGTCTTGTTCCAACACATAAAGTTACAGGTGATTTCCATCTTCTAAATGTATTTGGTCGGGATATATATTTGTCTTTGGTGTTGCACAAGCATGGTGACTGCGTTTCTGTAAAGCTTGATCAAGATGGCAGACATGGAAATAATACCAGACATGGAAATATCTCCTTAATTGCACCAATGAATACTGATCTATGGATCAGAATACCATACAGCAATAATTGTTCTTGTGAGCATTCTGTTCCAACATGTATCATGACGAACATTCAGAACTGTCAAGTTGTTGCTGAAGGTACACTGTCCTTTAGATGCCATTTCATATAACTGTAACAATTTCTTTTTTCACTTGATTATGAATATTAAAAGGGTAGCCTGGTCCACGAAGCTCCCGCCTATGCGGGATGCCAGGGAAGGGTTCAACCCCTTTGGGTCTATTTTATGTAGTCTTACTGTTTCTACAACTTGAGCACCACGTGGTCACAAGGCGACAACTCTTACTGTGCTCCAAGGCTCTTCTTCACTTGATTATTAATAGATAAAATTTGGCACTTAGGTATCAATTACTCTTAATATTCACAAGTATGTGACTTGAACCCAATGTTGTCAAGGCCTACACAATTTGCAACCCAATCTCCTAGGAAGTATGTAAGGTAGGTAGTGGTACTCTTTGGAAATTTTTAAGAAGCTTGAGGGAGTTGGTGTAAATATATGAAGCGTAATGTATTTTTAATATTATCAAGTATGTTTGATGTATTTTATCAAAACCCATTAGGAATTTAGGATTGAAACCCTTAAACCCCAACCTCGACCCTTGGCAAAAGCTAAGTTTTTCTTTTTCCTCATTTGTTGTCATGCTCTATAAGCATTACATTAAAAATCAAACCTAATTGTATTATTATTTCTTTCCTTAAGTAGAAGGTTGGTTTCTTTTCTTTTTTTTTTTCATTGTACATTGTTCTTATTTTCATATTTTTTTGCACATGTGATTGTGTATTCTAAGCATTGGCTTGAGTCTTAGTTCTAGTGTTATACATATGCTACTACTACTGCTGTTGCTGCTACTACTACTACTGCACAATTTATCTATTTCTTTGTCGGTTTCCTATTTTCTAAATCTCATTTTTTTTTTTTCAGATTGCTGCAAATATTTTCCTTTTTGCCTCAAGCGTTTCGTCAAAGACAACTCTTTAAATTGTTGTTATAGTTATACTGCCACTATTCCAGCTTGACTTTTTTTAGTATGTCTTTCTGGTTTTTAGTTTTGTTGACATGAAATAAAACAATGGAAAGTGTAGTTTATCTTCTTTATGCAATATTTGACTTTTATATTGCGAAATTTATATATATTTATATGTGCACAGGATTTGTATGTGTAAAAGTAATTATTTGCCTAGGAAGGTATGTAATTTTTTCAATGCCTTGGCAGAAGACTTGGCACAGCCTTGCCTAGGGGGGCTAAATGCCCAGGCATTGCCTAAACACTTCAATAACACTACTTGAATGTTGTTTGTAGTGAAGCCAATCTGAAATTCTCATGGACATCATTGTCACAAGAAATCAGCTCTTTTCTGAAACTTAAGCCACACCAAATGTGGTGTCCAAGTTAGCAGACAGTTGAGGGCACTGACCTTCAATCTGAATTCCCCTTTTGATGCAGCTTTAAATATCTGGAAGTGGGTATCTTTGGGAGTACAATCCCTTTCTGTCAATGAACCACTGGCTGATTCCCTTGTCGTCCTATGTGTACTATTTAAGGTGTTGCAACAAGTGTATCAGTACATTATTATTTGGTGAATCTCATCTTTTTTTGTGTTATTCTCTGTGCAGATGATTACTTCATTTTTGGTGTTGAAGCAGTCCTAGATGCAATAAATGAACTGTCATTAGTTAGTACCAAGTCTGAAGGTTTCACGTCCGATGTCTTACAGTTTCTGCAGTTCAATAAAAGTTTAGAAGAAGGCAATCTAGTTCAGCATATAGCCTCAAGTGTTAGCTTTACAGAAATCAGATGTTATGTCAATTCATTGTCAATAATCTTATGTCGCTCTATGAGTAGTCACGCTGGCTCATCACAGTTGGTTGCCAAGGCAGATGTGCAATTTAACCTTTCTGCATCTTTCAGAGATGACATACCCTTGGGATTGGATACTGATTTCTCTTATCTTGCGTTACATTCGATGTGTAGTTCTTCTTCCTTGATAGAGTGCAAGTCTGAGGGTCCAACTTCATATGGTCTTGTTGTTCACTTCTCAAAATCAGATCAAGGTGTAAATGTGCTTCATGTCGGTCTGTCATCTGCTCATATTTGGTTACATTTGTTGGATTGGAGTGAGGTCATTGAAGTACTTGTTTCTTATTCTAAGAAGTTGTCCGGAACTTCATCCATAAATGCATCAAAAACTAATTCAAATTCATCCCCAATGGAACTAGTCAGAAATAACCAGGTGAGTTTGCAAAATGATCCTGCATCTCCAAGGACCTCAAGTTCTGCTTCATCTAAAAAGATGAATGGTAATGTTAATCTCATCATGAAGTCAGAGAATATCAGAATATCATTTCATTTCCCTCTTTCAGCAAAAGAAGAAGCTTTTGATAAATGCAGGGAAGCTGGAGATCAACAAAAAATCCCTTCCAACTTTTCTCTTGATATATTCAGGGAGGAAAACATGTATAAATGTAAACACTGTAAATATATAGCTGTCATTCTACATATTAAAGATTGTGAATTGGCTATTAATGGTCTGCATGCGAAACTGAAGTGTTATGTGGAAAAGATAAAAGGAATTACAGAGACCATTCAGGATCAGAAAATTCTCTCATGGCCTTTATTCAAGTTTTTTCAAGTACATGTGGTGGCAGAAGTATTTGATAAACAACAGAAGCAACATGTTGATGCTGACATTAGAATTGACAGGTTGGATTTTTTGTCATCACAGAACATATTCTACTTTTGGCGTGATATTGAATTCAAGATTCCTCAGGCAGAGTCTTCTCAAATTTTTATCTTTAGTATGGTTATCAAAGTGCACTTGAGGAAGGCCTCTATGCTTCTAACTGATGGAAGGGTATGTTGTCTTCTCGGTTCACTTACTGGAAGTTACTAGTACCACATGTAATTTAGTTCAATTAAACAAAACCTTTTTTTTTTCTTCATTTCATGAGATTTGCTGGATGAATCCTCTGCCTCTGTTTTGATCTATCAAGGACTAAATCTTTTGTTATACCTCAAGTGGTTATGTCTTTTATAACTGACTACCAATTTCTTTTAGGCCTCTTTCTTCTTTTATGTCCGTCTTACTACCTAGTGCATTTAATAGTCTTTGTTGTTTGTGTCCCAACACTTTAGTTCGGTTTTCTCTTATTTTCTCTCCAATTAGGCTACCGCTACCGTCTTCCACATATATATATATATATATATATATATATATATATTATTTTATTTTTTTTTCTAATTTTTATCTTTTAATATTTTACCTGTTACTCATCTTCAAATGCATATCTTTGTTGCACTTTATTTTTTAATATATTGTCTACTTATTACTGAACATTTTGTCCCATGTCCATGTATGATTACTAGTACAATAGCTGTCATATAAAGTTTTTCTTTTAACTTCAACGACCATTCGTCTTTATGTTACACGTGAGTTGGTTAATATGGAGCATAAGATGGGTATTTCTTAATTAACATGATATAATCGACAAACGCCATATACCATAGAATATCTTCTTGAATATATTTGGTCAATTCATTTATAAATAGCAAAAAAGATAAAATTATGGCCTTGGGAATTCAAATGTTTCTCCTAGTATTGTTTTTACTATGGTTATCACTTTATCATTCATATCCTTAGCTAAGCTATTATACCTATTCGTGATTCCTTTTAATACTAAACCTCGCTATATTATTTCTCTAGATTCTCTAACATAGACAAAATAATTGGTTTAATGTTCATGCTTGACTTCCTTGTTACTTTTTTCTTTGTTTTTTACTATTTCAATATTTTATTTATTTATTATTATTATTTCTTTTTTTTGAGAAGAAACATATATTATTTATAGAAAGGAAACAAGCAAGGAAACAAAGTTTGCACCAGAGGTACAAAAACCAAAAACACCACAAGACACCACCCTAGTCACTACACGACCACCCAACCAGAGCACCAGCAACAACAACCCAGAACCCACGCAAGACCAAACAACCCAAACAAAGCCAAACACCCACTATTTCAGCATTTTATATCTCAAATAAGTGGCATAATCTTCATGCTTAACTTCCTTATAAATGTTGGCTTAATCTTTAATTCTTTACTAATTCTATATTTTTTATCTTCTGTTCAATTTGCAAAGCTTAAACATTTTGCTAATATGTACTACATTGAAGTTGTATAACTGTCAGTGCTGAGTCTTATGGATATCATGTTATCTTTCTTGGACCTGCATTTATTAGCTAATAATGTTTCTTTGTGTTTGCACAGAGGAGCTGTGAGGCACCTTTACTGGAGATGAATGTTAGAAATTTCCTTTTGCACATTGATACAACTGAAACGACCACAGAAGCTTCAGCTAAAGGTGACCTTGCGGTGAACTACAACAACATTCACACGGTAGGCCACGTTGGTATCATCTCTTTTATTCCTCTTTCTGAAATGCATGATAATCTTATTGTGCTTGTCAAATCTAGGTCAAGTGGGAGCCTTTTATAGAGCCCTGGAGTTTTGAGTTAACGATTATTAGAAAACATAGGCAGAGTGCTCTTTCGAAGACTTTTATCACCACCGATATTCATCTAAAGTCAATGACAGAGCTTAACTTGAACTTCACAGAGCCCCTTATTGAGGTACATTCTTATATAATTCCAATTCCAGAGTCATCCATTTTTCTATGACTTGCATAATGAGCTTCAAAGCTTGGTGGTATATATGATGGCTGCATCTATATGAAATGAAGACATTTATAACTTTAATTCTCTCCACTTTGTTGGGTTGTGGACCATTTTTACATCATTGCATTAAGCACTGTGCATTGGTGATTTTTCATGTCGAATTTAAATGACAAATGGATACTAATTCAAGACTCATATTATTCTAGGTAGACTGGAAATTCTATCATTGGTTTCTATTTACTGAATATTTGGTGTTTTGAAGGTTACTTTCAGGGTAAACGAGTTGAGCAAAGATGTACAATCTCAGATTCGAATGAATGATCGCCCTGAAAGCCAAGGATTAATAGGCTGTCAAACCAGTGATGATTTACAAACGAGATATGCCCCTTACATACTTCAAAATGAGACATCCTTGCCACTATCATTCCAGGTGTATCATGGGCTTGCTCATTCAGATAATTTTGACATCCTGACAATGAAAGAAGGAAACATCGTTCACCCAGGTTCCTCCGTTCCAATTTACATTGATGAAACTCCAGAGGAACATGCTTTGCGCTTAAGAACACCCCAATCATCTGATAGGCTGAATGACGAAAGTGTGAATGGAGTGGCACACATGATTTCCATTAAACTTGATGGAACATCTGGTCCTTCCAAGCCCATTTCAATGGATATTGTAGGTTTGAACTATTTTGAAGTAAATTTTTCAAAAGCATCAGAAAAAATGGAAGTGGAAAAACAAGAGGGTTCTCAAAATATTGAAGAGAAAAATAGAAAATATCCAAATAGTGGATTTGTGGTTCCTGTGGTGTTTGATGTTTCCATCCGGCAATACAGCAAGTTAATACGGTTGTACTCAACGGTATGTCTAAGACCATGGTTATTGTTGTGTCTTATTGATGTTTTATTGCTACTGCATCTAGTTCATGATTTCAGGTCATACTTTTGAATTCAACTTCGATGCCACTAGAGCTACGGTTTGATATCCCATTTGGGGTTTCACCAAAGGTATAAATATCCCGTTACCCTCCTTAAGTTTATATTTATGAACCGTATCTTAGTTTGTGGACTTTTTAGGTCCTGGATCCAATATACCCTGGTCAGAAGTTTCCACTACCTTTGCATTTGGCTGAGGCTGGTATGATGAGGTGGCGTCCTCTTGGTAGTAGCTACCTATGGAGTGAAGCACAACTTCTCTCAAACATTCTTTCACTGGAAAGCAAACCTGGTTTTTTGAGATCTTTTGTTTGCTATCCATCTCATCCCAGTAGTGATCCATTTCGATGTTGCATATCCATTCAATCAATCAACCTTTCTTCAACTACTGGCCCTAAGGAGGATCTGTCCCGCCTTATGAAAAGTTCAAGGCAATCACTTGATAAGCGGGATCGCAGGGGGCATAACGAAGAGAATCCAAAGAAAAGATTTATTCACTGTGTGACGCTAACTACTCCCCTATTTGTTCGGAACTACCTTCCACACACTGTATCATTGACAGTAGAAAGTGGTGGGATTACTCGTACCGTAGTCCTTTCAGAGGTTTGTATTTGTTTAATATTTACTTTGCCTGCCTACTGTTTGCTGGACCTTGTTTTTTACTTTCTTTTGGTAGTCTTTCTAACTAGTACTCTACTTTTACCACTTCAGGCTGGAAGTGCTTCTATATTTAATATTGATTCTACACATGATCTTGGCTTAGTGTTTCATGTGAACGAATTTAGCTCCGGTAGTTCAAAGTTCCCACGTGCAGAGGCATTTGCAACAATGGCTAAGTTCCATGATACTAAGTTCTCTTTATCTGAAAGATTAGCCATCTATCCTGATTCCTCCCATGGTATATCGTTTTACTTGATGATTCTCTTTCAACTCTCTTTTGTCTTTGAGAAACTGCACTAAATTGATTCTTGGTTATTTTTCAGGTCCTATATATATTATTGTGGAGAAAGTGTTAGATGCCTTCTGTGGAGCTCGAGAGCTCTGCATCTCTGTCCCATTCCTACTATATAATTGCACTGGTTTGCCTCTTATCATTGCCGGTTCTGGAAATGAAATAGAAGGAAATAGCTGCACTATGCCATCCTGCTACCACCTGATGGAGTTGGATAAACTTCTATCCAGAAAACATGGTCTTAGCCTTGTAGCTTCTGAACAGGATTCACATATTTGTAGTTCTACCTCAACAAATCACTATATGCCATTGAGGGATAATGTTCACTTATATGGGCGGATGAGTCCAAGAAGGAATTTTATTGCTAGGGACTCTCATGCAAATTCTGTTGAACACTGTGATTACTATGAGACTTTGAGCAATTTAAGTAACAAAGAAGCTAGAAGAAGCAATTTGCAGTTATTTGATGAGTCTGACAAGGAATTTGATCTTGTGGACTGTGACAAGAGAAACGCAAGGGCTTGCATGTATTCTCCTCATCCTAGCTCTTCTGCTACTGAATTTATGGTTCGATTGAGCTTAGGCCATCCTGAATGTACAACCGAAAATGTCAAAAGTTTGATCTGGTCTAGCTCATTTTTTCTCATTCCTCCAAGTGGTTCAACTACTGTTACAGTTCCACAAACCTTTGCTTCTGGGGCATTTATAATATCTGCCACATCAAGTCTGCTTGCTGGACCATTTTCTGGTAGGACAAGGGCCATCACTTTCCAACCCAGGTAAATATCTCACTTACACAATATGCTCATTTGAAAAATTTAGATAGGCCGGTGTATCATGTGTATTATCCTTTCTTCAAGAAGAATAATTTTTGTCAACTCATATAAGTTCTGTGTTGACATTTGCAGCAAAGTGATTGTTTTGATAGTGCAATTACGTCAATCATTCATATCTTTTTCTTTTTCTTTTTTTTTGTTGTTGTTGCAGATACGTCATAAGTAATGCATGCAGCAAGGATATTTGTTACAAGCAAAAGGGAACTGATTTTGTTTTCCTTCTGGGCATTGGGGAACATTCTCATCTTCACTTGGATGATACAACAAGGTGTTCACACAATTTGGCCATCTACTTTCTTCATGGATTGTGTTTTGTTCTTTTATGCTATGTTCATTTGTCCTTTTTCACTCTTTCAGTTCAGCCTGGAAACACCATTAACCTTATAATTTTGTTGAAGAAATTCTTCTGGGTCTTTTGTTTGCTCTTTTTTTTTTTTTTTTTTTCTGTAATATCAGTTCAATGTTTTGCAGGGAATTACTGGTTTCCCTTCGATTTAATGAACCTGAATGGCTATGGTCAGGCAGCTTTTTCCCTGATCATTTAGGTGACGCTCAGGTGAAAATGCGAAATTATGTTTCTGGTGCATTAAACATGATACGAGTTGAAATTCAGAATGCGGATGTTCCCATTAGAGATGAAAGAATTGTTGGAAACACCCTTGGAAAATCAGGGACACTCTTAATTCTTCTATCTGATGACAATACTGGATTTATGCCATATCGGATTGACAATTTCTCAATGGAGGTAAAGTTTATTGTTTGAGAAATTATATTACAAGCATTATTAGGGAGCCGTCCACCTTCTTTCTGTAAATGGAACTTTTTCTGTAGCTATAGGTATCATTTATGCATTCCTTTGTTTGTCAGTAGGTAACTGGGGATATATGTTTTGCAAATCTTTGTAATATCGTGGATCCTGATCAGCATCTAGTTTCATCATTCTATTGTCCCCCATCATACTTGAGACAGGGTTTTGGATTTAACTTTCACTCTCTTTTCAAAATTTTTGTTTGGTCAGCATGCATTGGTTACAGGCTTGAGTGCATTTCCACTTGAGCTGCTGAAGTTTCATTTTAATAACACACCGTAATGATATTTTGAGAGGAAGATTGAGAATAACATGTATAGAGATAATTTAGAAAGATATAACTACTTTTAATATAACTTGATTGAGCAGGGTGCAGGAAATAGATGTGTAGTTGACTCCATAGTTGGAAAAGGCTTTATTGAGTTAAATTGAGTACATACATAAAATTGATAGTAATCATCAATCATTATCATCTATTAAAATCTTTAGGGTCAGCTGAATTCTGATGTTGTACATTCATTTTTCGAAGAATTTTGTTGTTTTCTTTTGTGTATCTTTTGGTCTGTCTGAATTACTCAATCCAAATACTTTTTAGTCTGCTAATTCATGCAATTGACATAAACAAAATGTGGAGGCACTAAAGTGATTTTTCCGTTTCTTTTTCTCCTCTTTTTAGCCTTTCCATGTGACTTTAGTTGTGAAGTTGATCCTTGACATAGAGTCTCAAATGCTTCTCTGAAATATAATAGGATCAGCGCTTATGGTATGATCAGCACAATAATTGAATATATGTTGGTAATATGCATACTTTCATGTCAGTGATTTTCTGAGGTGTGGATATGAAAGCATGAATGGAACACACAGCAGAGGTTGAGCATATATGATCTTGATGAAAGCTCTCAATTCCTTCTTTTCTACCAAATTGATTAGGAACCCTATGAAATACAAAATACCACGTATGAGTTTTCAAGATTACCAATTGGAATGGACACCGCTTGGGTGAGTTGAAGAAAGATATAAAAATTTATAATGGCAAAATAATAAACATGTTCTATAGATTTTTCTTGGAATCTAAAAGACATCATGACACATGGAATTGAGCCTATTTTGTAGGAAGAAAAAATTGATGACTGTGCTTGGGTTTTAATCTCTAAGGAAGGTTTCTTCAGGTTAGCTACTTAATTTAGAATGGTGGAGATCTTTCAAGTCTTATTTGGTGAAGGATTGTGTATGTATATATAATCCAACTGTTGGAATTTATTTAAAATGTTGATTGATTATGCTCTTGATTGATGTATTATAAAAGATAATTAGTCTTCACACCTTCTCTTATACTAAATATTGTGATTTTGCTTATGCACTTTTGAGTGCATGAATTCTGTGTTTTCTAGAGTTGATACGATTCTTATTGTTTGATTTTATACCTCTGTGGTGTTTTGTATGGTCAAATGAATGCTTGAAATGTATGTTCATGTAAATTTTTTTTTAAAAGAAACAAAGAATAGTATATATGTATTAATAGGAAAACTATAGAAACTGTACAAAAGTGGTGCACCAGAGACGACTAAGCCACCACACTAAACGGAAACAAGATTGCCCTACCCTCTTAGCCAATCCCCAAGGGAGTATCCCAAAGACAATGAGCTGTTAGCAATCCAAAAGGATGCTAACAATTGCGACTTCTCCCACACACTAGACACAGAACAAAAATTGTCATGAAAGACTCTATTATGTAAATATTGAATCAAAGGGTTTGACCTTATCTCCGGTTACCTTGAATTTGAAATTAACTCAAAGAAGTCCAATGTTACTAGGGAAAGTTTGCGAAAAATTGTCATCCTGGGCTAGTGTAAAAGATATTCTCTTAAATGTTAGGATGACTCATGTCTTTCTAGATATACTAGAACAAGCATAATCCAATGATGAAAACATTTTTAAATTGTAAAGTAATTTTTAAGATTGAGATTAATAATCTCAATAATGCTTGAAACATTCTGCATGTATAACAATCTGTTTTGTGACTTTTTTAGGTAACTTGAGCTAAATTAATATGTTTAGCATACAGGAGATTTTGAGTTTGTTAACATGCACTTTATTCAAGTGACTCTTTAGTTTCTACAGATTGTCATTTTATATGAGATTGAACTTCAATTTCAAATTATTTGCGTCTCTGGGGACATAGTCCATTAGGAATCAATATTCAAAGTTAAATGATTTCTTACAATTTTTCATTTGAAAATATAAAACTCCAAGTCTCAAATGAAGTTCTTTTGAAGTTTGATTTTTCACCTAACAACAATTATTTTTTTGTATCATGAATTCATGATTACATTTATTATGTTATTTGGTGATTAAAATTGCAAAGTTCAAGATTTTGGGTTCATCGTGGAAATCAAATATATGTGTTTCTATTGGTTGTTAAAACTTTGGTAAAGAGAAGTATTTGAACTTATCATGTTAAAAAGTAATGATATTCTCGATTCGAGTAATAGCCTTGGTAACAACACTTGAAATAATCATGGTGATCCCTTTCATTTATATCTCATCAACACAAAACTAGATGGGACCAGATGGTTAACTTAGAGTTGATTGGCCTTGTCAAAGGGAAAATTAAATTTGTATATTCATAGAGATTGTACCTAATATAGATGCTGATATACATATACTAGTTACGTGAGTCCATAATATTTAGATGCTTCTTTTATTGGTTTAAAGAAGAAGGGAACATAAATGAAAACAAGAAAATGAAGCTTATAATGGAAAGACTAGATGATGCTAAAAAAGATGGGTTAGAAGCCAGTCTTAAAGAAATTTTTATTCTTTTTAAATGTGATTTGGTACTACTAACTACTAAGAAAACGAGCACCTTGTGCACATAGAATTCAACTTTAGTTGTATTTTGCTGTGTTCTTTATAATTACAACATTATCCAATATCAAAGATGCCTTTGAAGGTTGATCTTGTAAACATCTAATTCATTTATGAACTTTCAACGTTGAAGAATGCTGCTGCAAATATGCATCTCACATGGTCCAACATGGCACCCCCTGCTCCATCCCCACCCAACCCCCCAACCCACCCCTAGTGGGTAAGGTCTAACATGCAAATGCCTCCTTGATTCAAAACCCTAGTCTCCCAACTGTAGTCCCATAGCAACAAGCAATTAATCTCAAAGCTTAAGATGCCATAGAATACTTTGGCTATTGGAATCAGATGCCCCAATAGTGATATAAACTTTTAGTAGTGCCTCTTATAAGTATAGTGCACCTCATTAATGTCTTTGCACCAAGAGAAAATTGAATCCTCTATTCCTTTCTATCCATGAAAACGTTGAACCATAAGTTTGAAGTGTCACTTTGCTAAGTCATTTTCAAAGGCCTTATTATGCCTTTAAGCATCCAAAGATTCCTTCTTACTAAGGCTTTTAAAAATTGCAAAGCAAAGAAGCTGGTCCAAATAACTGAGCCAACCCCAAATGATTTTTTTTTTATTGGAAACATAGTAGATATATTAGATAGATGATAAAAAAGTACAAAAAAACGAGGATGAGTTATCCCGCGAGATTTACAAAGAAGCCAAAATATTAAACTAGTTCAGATCCCGTTCTCCAAAACCATACCCTAGGGAGATATTGCTGGAACTGACCCATCCAACAAATAAAAAGATACTCTATTCCCAAACCTTCCCACTAGAACAAAAACAGTCTCGAAAGACTCGGCCATTCCTCTCGGCCCACACACTCCATAAGACAGCAAAAAGCACACAAATGATTATTGATGTTAGGACTGTTTTCAAAATCCTTTTTCTAACCCTTCTAGTTTTTCTATGTTAAATTTGTTTTGGTTTTTTTTTTTCTTATGCAGAGACTCAGAATATATCAAGAAAAATGTGAAACATTTGAAACAATTGTTCATACCTACACATCATGCCCATATGCGTGGGATGAACCTTCCTTTCCTCTCTGTCTCGTTGTTGAGGTATGTCGACTCTTATGATTTTTATGGTAAACATGATATAATGGCTAATAATGTATTTATTTGATAAATCTAGGTGCCTGGGGAGTGCATTTTAGGATCATACTCACTTGATGAAGTAAAGGAGCAAACTTCTGTCTACCTACCATCAACATCTGAGGTGCATCTTTAATTCTTCATTGGTTTGTTGAATCTTAAAAAATCACATCTGGAATGATACTCTTATCTGCCTTGGGAGTTATATATGGGAAATTCTACTTTAGTTTTGGGATTCTTGGAAGCTTTACAATTATAATTCCTTTGCATGACTCAATGAATTCAGAAGATTTTATCCATGAACATTGGAAAAATGCTAAACAATTTAAATTAGGGTTTTTTTTATGATGTGAAATTCTACATTAGTTTTGGGATTCTAGGACACTTTACAATTATAATTCCTTTACTTGACTCAACGAATTCATAAGATTTTATCCATAAACATTGGGAAAATGCTAACAATTTAAATTAGGCTTTTTTTATGATGTTTTGTTCCATCATTTTAATTTTACTCAACCCTCATTTGTTTCATGTTGAGTTCTTGTTGAGCAATGCATAATCAAAATGCCTAGGATCAGATGAGATAAGAGACATAATACATGGCACAAAAATATAAGTAATTTGGGAACATGCCTCTTTGTGCAGACGATTGAAGTGAGACTATAATTATAGATATTGACAACATAAAGATGTATTATTCTTCTAAAACTCTAACCCTAGATCTCCATAATCTATATTACTATCATCACTCACTCTCTCATGGTACACCCTGTCTTCAATTTCATCATGATTCTTTGATACCACACAGGGTCTTAGAACAATCATTCTATATTTAGTAAGTTTTTGTGACTATGTCCAATTTAGAAACCACCAAAAGAATCCAAACTTTAGTCAAATATGTAATTGATTACCAAATCAATGCTATTCACCAACTCTTTGACACCACACTGAGTCTTATAGCAATTGTTCTATATTTAGAAATTTGTGTGACTATGTCCCATTTAGAAACCACCAAAAGAATCTGAACTTAAGTCAAATATGTTATTGATTACTAAGTCACCTACACTATACTTCCTAATGACAAATCTCAAATTATTTTTCTATTTGAGGAAACCATTTCATGATTTCTCTGATTGCTCTAGATCAACCTTCTCCATTTTTAATCTACTCTAATGAATTTTTGTATCATGTCATTTCTAGATTAGTGCACCATTCATTCACCATGATGCTCATATTAATATGTTTATGTAAGTTTTCTTTTATGTCATGATAATGACTGTTGAGCATTTTTGCACACATGAACTAAAAGCAATATGTTAAACAAGTTAAATCTTAGCCTTGGGTATTCTATTAATGGATCTTATTTGATATCTTTTAAATATTTTTCATTACTCTCACTTTGTTGTATAAACTTTTTATGATTTGTATGGCATGATCTTGCAACTTGTTTCTGTATCTTTAGAAGCTTGGAAGACGATTATTTCTAGCTATTCATGCTGAAGGAGCAATTAAGGTACATTATTTGATTTAATGTATTGATGGTAATAAAGTTTGGTGTTTCCTCACTTTAGATGAATGTTTTTTTTTTTTTTTTTTTTTGAAATTCAAGTTTTATGTTACAACTTACAGGTGCTTAGCATTATTGATTCTAGCCATCATCTTATGAAAGATATAAAGGAGACCTCTTTTGCTGGCTTCAAAGAAAAAAAGAACCTTGATCAGAAGAAGGATACATTGATGGAATTCACTGAAAGAGTGTCTGTTCACTTCTCATTTATCGGCATTTCTTTGATTAACTCTATCCCACAGGTGACAATTCCTGTTTATACGTCCACATAAATGTCCGTCTTAAATTCAGTTCCATATGTCAAAGTTCATTAGTAGCACGTATCTGTAGATTTCTTTTACATCATCCACCAATGGCAAACTTGAAATGCACATTAAGTTTTCAATCTGTCTCTTTGAGTGCAGGAATTACTTTTTGTTTCTGCAAATGACACCAAGATTGATATACTGCAGAATGTGGAACAACAAAAGCTTTTCTTCCATATATCGTCTTTACAAATTGATAATCAGTTGGCCAATGCCACATACCCTGTTATTTTGTTCTTTGACCATGATTATGGAAGTTACTCAGCTGGTCAAATAAAAAATAGGGATGATAGCCTGAAGTTCAAGAGTCGGAAAATGGTGCACATCTCTTCGGAGACATCATGCGAACCTATATTCTTCTTGGCTGCTGCAAAATGGAGAAATAAGGAAATATCTCTTGTTTCCTTCGAATATATAAGTTTAAGGTGCTAATGGTTGCATGAGGTTTTTAAATTAATAAATTTTTAAATTAGTTCCCTGAATGGAAATTGTATTCACTTGAAATGCTTGCAGATTAGCACCATTGCGACTTGAGCTTGAGGAAGAAGTAATTTTGTGCTTGTTGGACTTCTTTAAAACCATTGCGTCAAGGCTAAAGAGAACAAAAATGCCTTGTCCAGGTCCAGAATTTCATCATCCTGTCCATGGTGAGGGTTTGGTAAACAAATTTCTTTGCATTCCCAGAATTTTTTAAGTCTGAAGGTGAAAGACACCAACATCATACTTTAAATGCTTTTGATTTCCTAGAAAATTGCAGCAGTTCATTGTTACCATCTGCGGTTCCAATTGGGGCTCCATGGCAGCAAATTTACCTCTTAGCAAGAGGGCAAAAAAAGATTTATGTGGAAGTATTTGATTTGTCTCCTATCAAGTTGACATTAAGGTGAATCCCAATGTATCTTTCTGTCTTTTCCATCCTTTGTTACTTGGAAATGAATAAAGAATCTTGAAGTCCTATGCTACTTGTATTAAACCTGTACATTCTAATTCGTAATCCTGAGAGGAAAAAAAAATGTTATGTAATCTAGGTAGAATCTACTATTTTTTCGTTCCCTTAATTAACTTTAGCCTTGATATAAAACTATTTTTATTCCAGATTGAGATTTCACGTTTAGTTTTGCTTGACAAATATTATGAGCATCAAGGATGGTGCTGCTTTTTGGGATGTTTCTTTTATGTTGTTTTGAGGCAGTCTTTCGTTCATAAGGAGGAGGAATCCAAACATTATTTTGTATGAATTATTTTTTTGTTCCTCTTGGTTGTGCATTTATTTAGAAAGTTATGGTTGTAAGTAGGTATGCACGTCAGTGTGACAACCAACCACCTAATAACCAAAGCTAACCAGGTTCAGTCGGTTAAAAATCATAGAGGCTGGTCAATCGGGTGTTTAAAATATTAACCCAATTGGTTGGATTGGAATGACCAACTAATGCATATGTATAAGTTGTGTACATATATAACATACATGTAATTTACTACATTATATATATATATCCATACTGAGGGAACTTGGTAGAGGTCTTGCACAGGAGGGTAAGTGGGGAGAGGGCCCCTATCCCTCCAGCAATCCACTTTAGCCCCCACATTAGGGAGGAGGGGGAGGTCACCCCACTGGTTGTCTTACTCTTCTTCGCTTGGTCCGATGGGCCATACCTACATATTATTTATCCTTGTTCAAGATTCCAAAATGGGAAGCTATCTTCATTGAACAAATGATGAGAAGCTTCTGGTGGAAGGGTGACAATGATGGGAGAGTTTACCACTTGGTCATTTGGGAAATGTTTCAATTGTCTTTGGATCAAGGAGGGGATTATGAGTAGGCATGGCCTTATGAACAATAAAAGGGATGTAGGAATGACACCTAGATCGACCTTTAGAAGTCCTTGAAAATGCATCTCATCCACATATCAAACATTTTCAAGCCTAACCCACATTAGGTTGGGGAATGAGGAGACTACGTTTTTGGCTTGATTCTTGATGTGGAAAATCAGATTTTGCTGCTTTGTATCCTGATCTGTTTTCTTTATCGTCCATCCCAAGTGGTCTAGTAAGCAACTTTGTGAGTGATAGGATTTCTAATGTTAACAACTCTTGGAGTTTGTGCTTCGGTAGAAATTGGATTCTAAGAGAGGAACCTCAAGCTATGTAATCTATTATTAGTCCTTAACAATATGCATCTGTAACACAAGGGATACACATGTTTGGATCCTTGAGAACAACAGCACATTTCTCTTCGAAGTCTTTCTATGTGATGTTATCAATCAACCGGCCTTCCCTTCTGTACCTTCTTTCTCCTTTTCGCTGAATGCTCAACTGCCTTCAAAAGTAAAGTTTTTAGGGTGGTTAGTTGGCTTAGACTGCATTAATACTGCTGATAAACTGCAAAGGAGAAGGCTGTCACTCTTTCCCCATTGGTGCTGCTTATGTAAAGTGGATGGGGAATACATTGATCATTTGTTCGTGTACTACAGGCTTGCTAGAAATGTTTGGAGCATGTGGAAAGATGCTATGCCCACGAACCTTCACAGTTTCACGAGTTGCGGCGACCCTTTCTTCCCACTCACTTTGCCGATCTTTTGGCTAGGTTCAAAGGGTATTGGTGTGTCATGGTAATGTTTGTAATTTGAAGCTTTTGTAAGGAAAAGAATGAGAATTTTTAGAGCTGGGAGCCACTAGCTGGTGTGTTGTTTGGGATAGATCTTTACTTTTAGGTTGCGTTTGGCATAGAATATAAATGGTGTTTTCCATTTTTAGAAACAAAAAAGTACAGAAAAACAGAGAATTCATGTTTGGTTGGACAAAATCTTGTGTTGGTTTCTTTGATTAAATTTTGAAAAATAGCCCATTTTTAGAAAACAACTAAAAGTTGTTTCTCAATCCTATGCCAAACGCAGCCTTAGCTTCTCAATGGGTTGCATATTCTAGCTTATCTAAGGGAGTTTGGTTTAGCAAGTGGTTTAGGAATTGGAGGAATGTGTGTGGAGGCATTGTACGAACTAAAAGCGCTTGATAACAGCTTGTCCTCCAATGTCTTCCTTTTATTCTCTCTATTATTAATATGTCATATTTTAGTTGAGAAGAAGAAAGAGAGAGAGGGAGGGAGGGAGGGAGAGAATCAGTTTTAGCTTTTGGGACTGAACACGGGCTAAACATTTTAGCCTTTGCTCTAGAGAGCTATTATGTGTGTATGCTAAGCCCACTTATCCATAATTAGACTTAGTTTTCCATGCCATTGCAAGTTCCATTTTATAGTGGGTTCTAATCCTAAACTATCCTTCATTTAAATGGTTCTATATGCAATCCACATCGATGAGAGACCCTAGGATCATAGAATCATATGATCCTACCTATTCGAATTGCAAATCTAATTGACGATGCCTATAGTGTAATTGTAGACTTAGCCCTTGATAGTTGGTGGGGCAGAGTAGAGGAAATGGATTGATGTAGTGACCCCATGTGGTTGGGAATGTTGAATTGAATTCAGTATTGACCAATTTGGAATGGATTGGAGAATTTTTATTTCAATACAGTTGATATTGGTAATGTAGGTTGACCAATGACCAAAGTATGGTCTCTTTTAGAAGCCTCACCTACATTGCTTTGGCAAGATCTATACTTGACCATGAAGTACAACTTAAAAGATAGCTCAATGATATAATGTTTTATGATTATATTTCCATGGTATTGGATACTCCAAGCCTTTTGCTTCCCTTTGATAATGTTGAATAGTGTTTTTCTAGAATTTAGAATAACACAGAGGGACAGAGTCGAGGAAAGTGAACGGCGGTAAAATCATCCAAAAAGCGATGGGCTCGTCTCGACTTGACATTGACGAAGATGAACGACAAGGTGAGAAACAATGGAAAACGATCAATGGAGAGCACAAATGAGGGGAACAACCAAAAAGGATCAACCAGCAGACGTTCTGATATGCTCAATAACACATTCTCAGATCGCTTGACTGGACGATGGGCCTTACAGACGTTCAAAACAAGGTATAAATGGTTCACTCTATGCCTTTCGAGGGATGGTTTGAAGATTCTTGTGGAGGAAGCTACCAAAGCTAGAATATATTCGATCAACTTGGACTTGGGATCAGTTGCATGGCTTATGGGTCGACTAGAGGAGGCACTGGGCGCTAGTAGGGATGGTAGTTTCAAGAAAGTGCATCGAGGTCGAAATCATGTGTTACTAATTGAGTCATACACCAACAGAAGGGGAAGCATTGTCCGGATCACTAAAATAGAAAATGGTACACAACGTGCCATTTTCATTCCTGATGAAATCAATGGACAAGGTTGGTTAGCGATGGCTTAGAGTTTTAAAGCCATATTACATGGTGACGAAAGTACTGTGAAGTCTAAGAGTCCATTTCAACGTCAGAATCTGATGCCAGTAAACACACATGCAAAGGAAACTTGCTTATTATAGAGGTGGTTGAAGATAACGCAAAGGAGGTTTCGATGCAGAAGACAGATAAGTCCATGACCTTATTGGTAATCCGCGACTCCGATAAAGTGAAATGGACAACTATCAAGAAGGAACTGAAAAAAAAAAAAAAAAAAGAACAATTAGACTAAAGAAGTTGAATGAAGTAAGAGCACTATTTGAATGTGAGATGCAGGAGGAGTTAGAACATTTCATCCAAGGCAAGGTTCCCGCATTCATGGAAGGCATTGAATTCAAGATCTAGACCCATGATATGCAATTGGATGATATGTTGATATGGTGCAGGAATAGTTGGATAGGTGTTGAAGGTATTCCGCCAGAACTATGGAAAATGGATACTTTCATGAAAGTTGTAGATAAATGCGTTGGCTTGTTGGATATAATTGAAGAGACCATTTGCGGGTCTTCCATGGAACGTGCGATTCTAAAAGTTGCTGGAGATAAGTCAGGGTTTCTTCCGACGTACATGGACATTCCTTTTGAAGAATCATTCATTGAGGTCAAATTATTCGATCTACTACAGAAATGGCTTCCTGCGATGAAAAGGGGTCCTTAGATGGTGAACAAGCGCCGTTGGAGGTTGAAGAAGATATAGACGATTTTAGAGGTGAGGTTCGTCGGAACGCCAGTCGCCGGAGTAAACAGGGACGAGAGGCATGTCGAATCAAACGCAATGATGGCACGAAAGATCTTGATGGGACAACGCCTGTGCAGAGTATGGGACTTTCCATCCTCGAGCAGCGTAGATGTCAATCAGACAGGAGCACAACGACATGGCCTGTTGGGGCTTCAACACGTGGAACATCCAAGTAGTAGGGAAGTGTAGAGTAGAAGGTAGTACTAAGAGTGGGCCCACAACCACAATTTGGTTCGGGTCGGAATCTACTACCAATGGGCCTTGGATGGACAATCCAAAGCCCACCAAACCTCCCAAGTTGATCAGCCCAGTCCATTCAAGATCAAAATTTATAAAGCCCATCAAACAGGAAAACACATGCGGAGGGTCACTGATGGAAGATTTCAACACTGAAAATGAGTCCAATCTGATAAGAGTATACCATAGGAGAAAGAAGAAAACACAGTCACATGTTGTCTCCAAGAAAAGCCATGTGAAATCAAACGGTTGGCCCTCAATCACGACGAACCAGGAGGACCCTTCAAGTTCGAATGGGGATCGAGTGCCAGATTCACTTCCAGCGGACGAGAGAAGTAGCGAAGAGGGAGATCACACGAAGAGGATGAAGGATTTTCAAGTTTAGAGAAGATGTTGGGCGGACATGATCGAGGAAGATAAAATCATTGAACCTGAGGCACCCAGAGACCAAGCCAAGGTACGATCCTTAATTATGACTAATTGTAGTTCACATGTGCGTTCGCCCTCTCCCAAACCTTCCCGTTCCTATCCCTCATCCTATTCTACACCCAAACCTGGCATCACGAGCAACCAAGGGATAGTATGGTGAGAAGGATCAGGGTGTTATACATGATTATATGATGGATCAGACAGGATAAAGGATAAGAAATATTCTTCAACATACACTAAGATTGCAAGCTTCTTGAAGACGATGGAAATCCTATTATTTCAAGTGACAAAATAACACGGCAAATGGCACCCAAGCTGGCGAACCCGCCACCAATGCTACATCGTCTTAAGCTGTTTGAAGAAGGAGGTTTGGGGATGTTAAGTTTCATTATGAAGATCTTATCATGGAATATAAGGGGTTGGGGCTCAAAAGCAAAACAAAAACACATTAAGAAGGTATTGGGTTCTTCAAAACCAGATGTAGCTATCCTGCAAGAGGTGAAAAGAATGGAGGTTGACAGGCTGACAATTAGGGCCCTATGGCAGTCTTGATTCATGGACTGGTGTCTCTTACTTGTTGAAGGTTCGGCTGGGGGTATTCTAATCATCTGGAACTCCAGGAAAGTGGAGGTCATGGATGCAATATATGGGAACCTCACTGTTTCCATTAAAATTAAAGATGGAGATAAACCCACCTGGTGGCTCACGGGCGTCTATGGCTCAAATGTACATCAAGACAAACAATCTTTCTGGGATGAACTTGCAAAACTTGCAGGTCTATGTACTCCCAGATGGTGTGTAGGTGGAGATTTCAATGTGATTAGATTCATGTCTGAGAAGACAAGATGTTCCTCTCTTTCACAAGATATGAAAGACTTCAACACCCTAATTAATGAACAACAACTAAGAGACTTAGACTATAAATACACATGGACATACGACAGGGAAGTGACGACCTGTTGTAGACTGGATAGGTTTCTTCTGGACAAGGACTGGGAGGAGATGTACCCAATGTGCAGATAGGAGGCTGAAGCGAAACTTACCTCAGATCACTGGCCAATTACATTGAATTCTGAAACAGGAAAATGGGAGCCAGTGCCATTCAGATTTGAGCATGTATGGTATTCATACACTGAATTTGATCAATTAATAAGGCAATGGTGGAATCACAATTCATTTCAGAGCTGGGAAGGT
Source organism: Paratinospora sagittata (assembly GCA_035771175.1). Classification (NCBI taxonomy): domain Eukaryota; kingdom Viridiplantae; phylum Streptophyta; class Magnoliopsida; order Ranunculales; family Menispermaceae; genus Paratinospora; species Paratinospora sagittata. The sequence continues at coordinate 42,493,031 of CM069593.1, forward strand.
TACAAGTTCATGAGCAAGCTAAAATTCCTAAAAACCAAAATAAAATATTGGAGCTGAAATTTCTGTGAACAAGACAAACAAAATTGCAGGAACTGATATCAATTGATAACCAATTGGTCAAATGAAGATAGATCCAAAAGAGTAGAAATCATTGGGAAGATTCATTCTATCAACGTTCGAGAAGATAAGGTTGCTGCACAAAAAGCAAAGATAAAATGGGCCAAGGAGGGGGATGCTAACACTAAGTATTTTCACAGAATGCTTAGTCACAGAAGGGCAAGGATGATGATATCCAAACTAGAACAGAGGGATGGGACATTATTGGAGAACGAAAGTGAGATTATCAAGGGAATAACAGATCACTTTCAGAGCATATTCACAGAAGAGGATCATCAAACATGCGGCATTGATGGTATCAATTGGAATTGCATTGGTGAAGAACAAAGCATATGGTTGGAATGACCATTATAGGAAGATGAAATCAAACAGGTGGTGTTCCGCTATGACGATGAAAAAGCTCCTAGATCAAACGACTTTACCATGACATTTTTTCAAAAATTCTGGATGTAATAAAGGAGGACTTACTAAAGGTCATGCATGAGTTTTACAACTTTGGGGTGGTTAACAAGAGTACCAACAAAACATATATAAGCCTAATCCCTAAGAAGATCAATCCAAGAGAACTTGGGGATTTCAGACCAATTGGCCTAACAACCAATTTATACAAAATCATTGCAAAAACTTTGGCAACTAGACTGCAGCAAGTGATACATACTGCTGTAGCTGAAACACAAATGGCATTTGTTAGAAGAAACAGGCAAATCACTGACGCCATTCTTATTGCCAATGAAGCAGTGGAAGAATATAGACAAAAAGATAAGGAAGGCTTTCTCCTTAAGATAGATTTTTCCAGGGCAAACGATTTAGTTAAATGGAGATTCCTGGACTTTGTGATACGGAGGAAAGGTTTTGGAAACAAATGGAGACAATGGATAAGAGAATGCCTGAATACTCTCTCTTTCTCAGTGCTTGTCAACGGTAGACCTAAGGGTAAGTTTGAAGGTTCTAAAGGTTTAAGGCAGGGGGACCCACTATTCCCCTTTCTTTACACGCTTGTGGTAGACTCATTGGATGGGTTAATAAACAAGGCAGTGGGGAAAGGGCTGATAAATGGCTTCAAGATAGGTTTAGATCGAATACAGCTATCACACAAACTGTTCGCAGATGACTGCATATTTTTGCTTGATAATGACAAGGACAATGTAAACAACACAGTGAAGATAGTTAATAGCTTTTGTTTTATATCTGGTCTTAACATAAACTTGTTAAAGAGAAAACTAGTTGGTGTAAATATGGAGGAGCGCATCAACAGTTTGGCATTAGGTGTTGGGTGCTTTGTGGATCAATGGCCGATTGAATATTTGGGGATGCCTTTGGGGGGGGGGGGGGGAATCCTCTCTAGACATCATTTTGGGAACTAGTAATTCAGATTGTCTCCAAAAGAATTGAAGATTGGAAAAGAGGCTTCTTGTAAATAGGGGGAAGACTAGCTCTATTAAAGGCAGTTCTACAAGCAATCCCCACTTATTACTTATCTATCTTCAGGCTACCTAAATCAGTGGCCATTATCTTGGAGCGTTCAATGAGGAATTTCTTGTGGAAGGGGGAGGAAAAGTCATCAGGGTTTCACCCAATCAAATGGGATTGGGTGAAGACATCAATTGATTCTGATGGAATGGGGGTGGAAGATTTGCTTAGAAAGAACAGGGCTCTGGCAAGCTAATGGTTCTAGTGTTTCTCTAGAGAACCCGATTCCTTGCGAGCAAAGATAATAAAAAGTCGCCATGGTCTGCTTGATAATGCCAAGGATGCCAGTATTAACCCATAGGCCTCATATAGAAGCCCTTGGAAATTCATATACTCCATCTATCCTTCCTTTCACCCTCACACTAGACTAAAACTAGGCAATGGGAACCAAATCAGGTTTTGGGAAGATCACTGGTGTGGCAACTACTGTTTTAAAAATATGTTACCAAGTATTTATAGCTATCCATCCATGCACCAAGCACCAATATCGTCATTTGTAAATTATAGACAATAAAAGCCATAATAACCCATTAAATAGGAACCTATCTCAAAGAGCCTCGGTTGAAATTGAAGGGTAGATTGATTGCCTAAACCAATGCTCTTTATCTAATGAAAATGAAAAAGTTTTATGGTTAGGAAACTTAGTATGTTCTCCACCAAGTCATATTACTCATACCTCTGTACCCCCGCACTCAACGAATAACTTTACTCCTGCCAAATTCATATGGAAAGCACATGTCCCCTCTAAAGTCAAAATTATGGGTTGGCTAATGTCTCATCAAAAAATTAGTCTCACAGATGTATTACAAAGGAAACAACCATACGTGGCTTTATCTCCGAACTGATGTTTGTGTAGGAACAATGAAGAATCTGTAAAACACCTGTTTTGGGAATGCAACTTTGTGGGGAGCATTTGGAGTAGGTGGACAACGACGTTCAATGGCTTTCCACCACCAAATGTTGGAGAACCTTTTTGTTATCCTTTTAATCAGTTATTAGTGGGGAAGTTATAGAATTACTGGCGAAATTTGTTTTTTGCTATAATATGGTTTGTCTGGGAAGAAAGAAATTCCAGAATCTTCAATGATGTAATGAACAATATGGAGCTTCCGAGCATATGTGGGAAAACTGTCTTTTGGTTTGCTCTTTGGATCAGTTCTTGTAAACTATCCCGGAGTTTTAGTTTTAGTGTTTGGCTTAGAAATTGGCAGGCTATTTTGGAATCTATGTAATCAGTTTCCAGGTGATACCTCATCCCCTGAAAACACCTGTATGCTGCATTTGCAGCAACTTATCTCTATTATATAAATATATGTTTCCTGTCAAAAAAAAAAAAAAGAATTTAGAATAACACAATGGAAAATTTATATTTAACAATATTATTGATAGTGATCTAACAAGACGATTTTATTGGTGAATTACATGCAATTTCGTTGGCAATGATATTTCTCTTATGCAGTTTCTTTGCTTTAATCAATATACTTCTATAGAAAGTTCTAATCAAAATGATGCTCTCATCTTATAGCTTCTCCAGTGCTCCGTGGATGCTTAGAAATGAAGGTTCTACATCAGCAGAATCTCTTGGTTATGTGAGTGGTACTGTTTTGCAGGTGGGACTATCACAACCTAACCAATATTATTCCAAGATTGCCCTACCTTTTACCTCTCTTCTTGCTTGATGACCTTGATTTCTAGGCATGAATACAAAGGATTATCTCAACCTTTGGTAGAAAACATGGGTTTCTCAAGGCTTTAGCCGTTGTCATCTAAACAAGAACCTGAGTTTCTTAGATCCAAACAGTATATATGCAATTGTATAAAAATTGTTGCTTATAAATGAAAGGAATGGTTCACCACCTTCATTAAATTTTATTTCATTCTTTAGGTTCAAAATACTACTTTGATCCCTAGTCCGCTCTTATGCGTACCTTTGATGCCAGCAGTATTTCTGCAATCTTTTTTTTTCTAAGGAACCTAATTAAAGTTAAAAATAAAATTATTAGTATACTCCTTAGCATATAGTATTCGTAAGTTTACAAGTATTCACATAATGATGGGCAGTTTGACCACTCTACTAAGCAATCTCTTAAGACGAGAAGTCTCATTTAATAAAAAATTAAAATTTATTTGATGGAGCCCAACTAGAAATAGAGAATTTATAATAAATATCATGTTAACGTTCAAAAAAGATTTCCTAATTGTTGTGAAGATTCATGTCTCAAGATATTCTAGAACATGCATGATTATGCACTTGAAACAAAATATATTAAAAGATATAATGAATTAAAATGAGGTCTTTTGCCTTAAATTTTTGCTTCGTGCATATTGTGTCTATAAGACCCTATTTTATTTTTCTATTGAATCTTTAGTTTTTATGAATTTTAGACTTGATTGAGCTTGAATTTTTATATTTCCCATTTTTTAATCTTTTTGAAATCGAAGTTGGTGCCATTATTTCTACAATTATTCATTTGAAAAGTATTGTTATTAAAAAGTTGGCTTTGTTAGTTTTTTTTTTTTTTTTTCGTTGCTTTCAATTCAGTAATTGAAATAAAAAAGATACAATTTCAGAGAAATTTGTATTCTTCTGTTTACATTCCTTTTGCAATTTTGTTATTAAAAAGTTGGATAAGTTTGACAATGCGTAGGGGAAACTTTTAGAATTTTCGTTCATAGTGATCGATGTATCTTTATTTGGCTCAGTCTTTGTGTCATCAAATTTCCAAGACCACATTAAGATATTTTTTCCTTCATGTTTAACATTTATAGTATAGTCTTACAATATCATCTTTAGAGTTAGGCCTATTAACACTGATAGCTCAACAAGACTGAATGTAACATTTCTTAAATTAATAGCTTCAGATTATGAATGAACTTTGCCTATTTAAAGAAGGGAAGTTAAAAATAAAAAATAAAATAAAGGGAGAAGAAGTGATAGATAAATCAAAACGACAACTACAACTTTTGACCATGCAAATGTTGATAAGCCTATAAACATTGATAACTCAACAAGATTGAATGTAAAATTTCTTAAATCAATAGCTTCAGATTATAAATGAACACCCCCTACCTATGTGGGACTTGACTTGTTACATAAAGCTTAAAATGGTTAAGTCAATCAATGAGCTGAATCTGAATGTGTAAATACTCTTTTGCAATTAATGGGGCAATCATCTTTTTAGAAATACTGATTACTGAATGAACCGAATGTATATTTTCATTACGTGTAATCTGCATTAATCATTTTTAAAACACTATTATAGACTTCTATTGACTTTGTTGCACAATGGCCAGTCTGCAGACTGAGAATTGCAATGACAATGTTTTGTTTTGTTGGTTTTCCTTGTATTATCTGTATGTATGTAACTCTTATCCGTTTTAATGCTGCTCCATGTAATGCCACTTGTAATCAGAGAGGTCTTATGGCTCTTGCTGATGTTGAAGGAGCACCTGTCCATCTTAGACAACTAATCATTGATCACCATATGGGTAGTTGGGAATCCTTCCAAGATATCCTCATTAGGCACTATACTCGGCAACTCCTCCATGAAACATACAAGGTGAACTTACTTTCATTATTACAATGTCAGCTTATTTTACTGAATGGCAGTTCACTTTCACTGCATAATATGATTATTTTTTTATGTTCACTCCATCTTGCATAAAAGTTGTGTGGTTGTTTTCCATAGTTCTTGCTGCTTGTAAGTTTAGTGCAAACACCCATCTGTTGCAAGACCTTGTCAATATTTGTCTTGTTTAGATCGACGGTCCTTCATCCAGTTAAGTTGTTCCTACTGTTTGGTCTCAGGGCTTCTTATTAGTCGAGCAAAAAGCTTGTAATTGAAGTGTGATTTGGTAGAGCTGGCTTGTTTATGTGATTTATTTCCAATGTCAATATCTTGTTCTTTCCAGGGGTGAAGTAAAGTTTTTGAAATTACAAGACAATTTGCCTAGCTGCACACTAGTCTTGGTTCTTCATTTTACCACTGTTATTAACCCTTCTAGCGATTTCTTTAAATTGCAGATATTTGGTTCTGCTGGTGTAATAGGAAATCCCATGGGGTTTGCTAGGAATCTTGGTCTTGGCATCAAGGATTTTCTATCAGTTCCAGCCAGGGGGATTTTACAGGTTTGCCTCATTTCATGTTATTGAAAGTTTTTCTCACGAATCATGATCATGAAATTGAACTTTTCACACAACATGGAAAATTAACTAATGCTTCATCAGAGCCCTTCTGGATTGATTACTGGCATGGCACAAGGTACCAGTAGTCTAGTTAGTAACACAGTCTATGCTGTAAGCAATGCAGCAACCCAGTTTAGTAAATCTGCTCATAAGGTATGAAGATGTCTAAGTCATTGACTAGTTCCATTCCATCTCTTACTTTTCATGCTTAATATTTAAAGAAAATTCTTGTTGCAGAGTATTGTTGCATTTACATTTGATGACCAGATGGTTTCCGGAATGGAAAAACAGCAGAAGGGTTTAACTTCACAAAGCAAAGGTGTATTAAATGAATTCTTAGAGGTACTCCATCTCATTCTATTTGAATCAGTTTTGGTTCCAATCATCTTAGTAATTTTGGTTAAGAATTTTACTCGCCTGAAATTTTGAATAAAAAGGTTATATTTGACTAACCCATGACCATCAGTTGGTGGGTTGGGTATGGTTCAACACACTTCCAATTTTGTTATCAGTTTATTCCTCATAAAATGTTTAGTTCAGCCTTAGAAAAAAAAATAAAAAATTCAAGGAAACACTTGGGGGAGAAAAAGAAAGGGGGTGGGGGGGCTCAGAGAGCCCTCACTCATCCATGCATAAGATAAATGTGGTGCATCATCTTTTTTATGAGGGAGAAAAGAGCTTTCTTCCCCTCAAGTATGAGGTGGTAGTACTAAATAGGAGGGGGAGAAGCTCCATGCTCTAGCATCTTCCCCACCCCTTTCCTGTCTCAACCATGCGGTCTATCCGTTGACACGGGTGTCGAAACCTTGTTTTGCCATCCTGGCCATGTATAATGCTTGGAAGTATAGGATGGTGTTTAACAAAAACAAATTTATGCAAAATGATTTATATAATGTAGGATATATGCTATAGTATTATGCTTATATTGAGCAGGTCAATTTTATCTTAACGTATTATGTGTTTCCATAAGCTAGACTGATTAATTGATTCTCCAAAATGGCAAACCAACTAAATTGCCCCGCTGTGGAAAAACTACCCAAATCTGGTCAGTTTGGTTTTATTCAGTGTTCTTTTTCTTTTTTTGAAAAAAAAAAAAGAATAAAGAATAAAGACTTAAGGATGGGCTATGCCTAATGTAGCACTTATTTCTGCTTTTTCATCTTTTTTTTCTCATTCAAAGATGTTTAATGCTCAGTATACTAATAAGTTTCAGAAGCTAGATCCATGACAATAATTATGTTTAATACATTTACATAATGCCAAAACTCGAACAGCTCAAAGAATGCTCTTTCTTTTTCTATTATTCTCAATGGTTATTCTCAATGGTATGTCTCTAACTAATATTGTACTAAAGATTTTAAGTGATTGATGGTAATGATTGGTTTTAAAATGTCTATTAGGAAATTGGACTTGTTTAAAAAGAGTACTATTTAAAAAAAATAAAAAACATAAATGATATGTTGTAACCTGTGTAGTCAATTAATAAAATGCTTTAGTTAGGGGTTAAAATATGTTATTATGAACAAATAATATAATGCTGTAAATGAGGCTTTAAATTCTATTCAACCTTTTACTTCTATTACATTAGATGACACAATTTCCAATTTTTTTTTCTTTCCAGGGCCTCACTGGATTCCTTCAATCACCTGTGAGAGGAGCTGAGAAACACGGCCTTCCAGGAGTTGTTTCAGGTAGAGCCAGATGCATTAGGATTCCATTTTACCCACTGTCACAACAGTCATCATAGCATACAACTGTAGAGGATCATGAACTTAAGGATTTCCATGCAACTGCTATCTCAACTGTAGAGTGTTGACATTCTTGCAGGGATTGCCCTAGGAACTGCAGGACTTGTAGCAAGACCAGTGGCTAGCATTCTTGAAGTCACTGGAAAAACAGCACAGAGCATCAGAAACCGAAGCAGCCTCCACCGGCCACACCGCTTCCGGGTCCGTTTCCCAAGGTCTCTGTCCAGGGAATTCCCCTTGCGGCCCTACTCATGGGAAGAAGCCATAGGTACATCAATGCTTCTTGAAGCTTCAGATGCTAAGCTCAAGGGTGAGATATTTGTCAAGTGCAAAGCCCTCAAAAAGACAGGTAGTTTTGTGATCATTACCAAGAGACTCATCTTGGTAGTTACTTGTCCCAGTTTGGTGGGACTAGGTACCTCAGAATTTCATGGTGTTGCTGCTGATCCAGAATGGGTAGTAGAAGTTGAGATGGGTTTGGACAGAGTGATTCACTTGGATAGAGAAAAACAAGTGTTGAACATTGTTGGAAGCAAGTCGGAGAGCCTATTGAAACAGCACCAGCAAAGGAAAGGTATTCCAATGACAAAATGGGAGTCTACTTTATTACCACTTTTCCAGATGAATGTTGAATTTAGAAATGAGGAAGAAGCAGAAGATGTATTGCAGGTTATATTGTCTACAATTGAGAATATTAAGGAACGAGGTCTTGATCAGATGCACATTTTGCATCAAAGTGATGTCAGGCAAAAGAAGAGCATGCCGCCGCATTTCCTGTCCTAGTTTTATTATTTATGGCCCTTGAGTCACAAAATTTTGCATTTAGAATAGTTTTTTTTTTTTTTTTTCAATTTTCTGAGCTTGAGTAATGAGAGAATATGTATATATATTATATAACAGCATATCATTCATGTACAGTACTATTATGAGGGAAGTTGCAGAGCATGAGCATAGAAGTAAGAGGCCGAGTGGAAATATTATGTATGTAAATATTAATTTGCTGTGCTTTGATTGTAAATTGTGTTAATTATTTATTTTCAAGGATGAGAAAGAAATTGTATTAAATGAGAAAGATTACAGCCTGAAATGTATTGAGCCCACAAATATAAGGATCATCTTGCTGACTCTGCTAAACCCAAATCTACTCTCTGAATGGAAGAACCATGCAAAAAAATCAAAATCATGACTAAAGGAATTGAAGGTTAGGAAGTCTGTGACATTGATGATAAACACAGTAGTTGGATAATGAATGGAATGAACATTTTCAGAATTTTTTTTTCTATAGCAATTAGTAGTAGAAGCAACAACAACAAAATAAATAAAAAATAAAAAATAAATAAATTCTTAGATGTTACAACAGATAACTCTCTGTTATGTAAATTTGCATACATTTAAACACACCAAACATATTCAAGGATATTTATAGTGTATGCTATTTGCCAATAATATAAACATTAATTGATAAAAATAAAATTGAGAGTAAATGCTAAGTTAGTGGGTTGTAATACATGCTTTAAAATCTAAAGTTTAAGATGTTAGTAAAAACTAATTTGAATGAATTTAATTTAATTTTACTAGAAATAAGAAAATATAACATAAAGATTGAAGTCGAAATACGACTATAGAGTATGGGTTAAGTAGAGAATGCTTCTACTGTACTACATGATTGATGTATCTCATTTCATAGCAGGAGGCAAGTAGAATTAGTAATTATCTCCTATTTATAATAATACATCCTTGATCCTTATTAAGAAGTGATAAAATATAATTAGAAACAATATTGTCATTAATACACCATTTAATTAATTAATTTATTAATATTACATGTCTATCGATGTCTCTTTTATCATTTTACATAAAAGTAACGCTGATACAAGTAAACCTTATAACTTACATGGAAGGACCGTTAACCTCTCATATACATACTGTTGGAACAACAATATGCAGAAAGAAAATTCTATGCTCATCCTATTTAGCCAAAAATGGGATCTTATTATTAGGTCCTTCGCATAGTGAATGGTACAAAGACTAATGTTTTTTGCATGGCAGGTGAGATTGAGGCGTTGAACCTTCCTTGTTCATAGGGTATATGGTATTGAGTACAATGTTTTTGTATGCTTGGTATTGTATGGGAGGGTGTACTCAAGTGGGAATAGAGTGTTTTTTTGGTTGATACATTTAGAATTACCATTATGAATATCATGATTTTTTTTATTATTAAAATAAATGGTACTAATGTTAATAAAGAGTTAAAAAACAATCAATTTTTTATTTAAAAAATAAAAAATAAAATAAAAAATTTAAAGGAAAGATAAGTCTATAAATAAAAGACCCCTTGGTTAAACTATTTAAACTACCAAATATTAGTCTATAACTAATATAGAATTTTAGGTTCAACTTTCGACACCAGATCCAGGTAGCCACAGGTACATTTATAGGTATTGCCAGCATCCTTAGTGGGTATTGGGGCGCGTAAGCTTGCCCATACATGACACCACCCTGAGTTCTTTAAGGAAAAAAAATATTAGCCTATAACTAACTTGAGGTAGAGATTAATTGACATGGAGATTGACATAATCATTAGATATTCAACTGGAAGCTCAATAAAAGCAATGGCAAAACCAGTATTTTATTGTTAGTCAACTTTGGTTAGGTTATGAAAAGTACTACAATGTCGTGTGCTCATACTTCTTCAAATGATTCATGAAAATATTATCAATTAAAAGACAAATTTCTTCCCTCTTCCCGCAGGGTATCGGGTTTGAGCCCTAACATACACATTTTGTTTTCACCACATAGATAAGGAGGTACGGCATTTGTTCGAAGCGAAGCCCTTTATCGTGGCTATGCGTGGGAATGCTCATACAACATTCAATAATACCACCATGTTCCCTTAGTGATGCTCGTACCAAATTGATTAGTCTACAAACATTCAATAACACCATGTTCCCTTAGTGGTGCTCGTTCCAAATTGATTAGTCTTTGTAGTGTACATAAGCTGGCCTACGGTACACTACCTGAATTACCCTTTTCTTTAAAAAAAAAAAAAAAGAAAGAAGAAATTACAAAGATTATGAACGTACAGCAAAAAAGGGAGCTTTTAAATATACCTACCAAATACACACTCGCTCTACCCACATAGTATTTGGTGGGTACATTTAGAATGGCCCCCCCAAAAAATGGGAAAATTATTGATAAAATTTGAGCACTTACGACCAAGGGGTGAAAATATCAAAATGTTCAAAGAGCTGCAAATAATGTTGCCCATGTTCTTGCTCAACATGCTGCTGCTTTTATCGATGATGTTTTTGTTTGAATAGAAGAGGCTCAAACATAGTTGGAAACTGTTATTTTCTCAAATGTATTATCTGATTTGAGTTATAATATTATTCCTTTATTTTTATAAATAACTATAAACTTAAAAGGTTAATTTTAGTGTTTTTTGCAGCATTGACCACAAAAAAAAATACATTTGTCTTCATTACATTGATCTTGTAAGGTTATTAATCAAGAACAAATAAATTGAAAAAAAAAAATACAAATGAGCTCTTTATGATCCAAGCAAATGTAGTTGTTACTGAATGCAACACCTAGAAAACTGCTTGAAATTTGAAAAAATGATTTCAATGAGTTGTAAAAGTAGCTACAAAGTCACTCAAGACCAACAAGCTAGATCATTTACACTTAGAATATCAATACAAAGGAAAGAGAAGAAAGAAGAGTGTAGAGTGAAATTGCTATTTGACATTATATGAATTAGCCAAGAAGGCTAAATATGATATATAACACACAAATGTATATGTACAGAGCCTATAACTAGCAACGCAAGAGAGCAAACTTCAGGCTTCAACACAACCTAGTAACAATAGTTACACTTACAATGCAATCAATGATATAGAACAAGCCCTTTTCATTCTGAGATTCTGTCAATGTGTGCAACTTGAGTTGCCCATTAAAACCCACGAGCAAACTAAAGCTTCAGAAAACTGTCATGTTTCTCTGCATTCATTAGTTTTTCTACTCGAGTTTTTAACCCATTGAATCAGTGATTGCCCCTCTTGTAGATTCACAAGGTGCTTTCTGTAAGGTATAAGAATGTTCCTCAGACCTGCAACAACCCACAACAATAGCATAAACACAGAAGCCGAGGAGCTATGTAAAATTTTATAACTACATGATTCTATCAAAATTGGGGTTATATATATAAATATATATGAATCTTTGCAGAAAAAAAAAATCTCAAAAGAACTTGGTCGATTAGACACGTTAACATCTATGTTCACTTGGTCTACGTACCTATTGGGCCTCCCCTATAAGTTATATTTATTATTCTGGAGGTCCTATGTTCAAACTTCTTCATTTGCTTGATACTCACATTATTAATCGTGTCTTTCCTCTCTATTATATCAAACACTCAACTTTCTTCATAATTTCTTGAAAAACAAGACGTATTAAAAGAAAGAAATTAAAAGCATAATCTAAGGCTTTAATTATCATAAGTTTCTTAAAGAAAATCAGTAAATTTTTGTTAAGCAATTAAGCATCTCAACTAACAAAATAATCAAACAAACAACTATCAATTAATACACCACACTTGCTTAATAAATGAGTCATTAAGAAAAGGTGTGTATAAATGAGCAATGAACGAGTGAGTTGTGTATAGGAAAAACACAAACCTGTAATGCACATAGTTCTGTATAAATGAGCAATCCTCGCATCCCCCTTATCACTCATCCTCGGTTTCTCGAGACACTCGAGAAAAGCCAAATCGGCCTTAAGAAGCGTAGCTTGATCATGAGAATCGTACCCAATATCATGACAATAACAGCAAAAATCCAACCAATCAATCGGTCGCCTATCCCAAAGCAGCGAACCACCGTCCTTCCCACTCGACCAATTCGGTCCACAATAGTGACCGTACCGCGGAAACAACTGCGACAGAAAAGCCCTGGCTCCTCCGTGCCACGGCACCTTCGCCACGTACGGCCGGAAAAGCGGGACGGCGCAGCCGCCTCTGCCGGAATCTTCACTCCGGCGCCGGCGCAGGTTATCGAGAGAAGATGGTAGGGATCCTGGGGGGTTTTGGTGGCGGAGATTGAGGACCCAGGGAAAGAAGGAGAAGAGGGAAAGACTCCATAGCTTGATGCTTAGGGATACGCGTTGGATTGAGGATGATGATGTGATTGCGGCGATTGGATTGGGGGAGAATCGGATGTTGTGGAGGAATGAGAGATTTTTGGGGGATTTGGGGTTCATGGGGTTAGGGTAAGGGTTTTTTTTTTGTGATTAGTTGACGGGTTTTGATGAAATTGCATGTTAATTGTGTGGATTTTTTATGTAAAGAGATTGAATTTGATGTGATTTTAAAGAACAAAAAAAAACCCTAGTTCTTGAAGAAGAAGAAGTAAGAGTTTTGAGTGTGCGTAGGAGAAAGACACATCATCTGCCAATCACAATAGAACATGAGATGACGACACGTGGAGGATTTGGAGAGAGTGGATAAAGGTTATGTGACACGTGTACACATTGAGATTTTTTTTATTATTATTTAATTTTGACCACTCGTTTTGCCGTACAAGTGTGGAAGAGCACACATTTTAATGTGTTTTTATGTTATTTTAAATTATATTTAAGTTGTTGTAAAAACAAAAAAAAAACTAGTTTATTAAATTAGAATTGATTTTATTATTATATATTTATATAGACAATTATATATAGCTTGATAATTTTGTAGTTATTTTTAAAATATCTTTAAAAGCTTTAGTCTTGTATTTAAGTTATTAAATATAATTTTTGTAACATAAAGGTAATATAGTAATTTATCAATCTAATTAACATAAAAACTTATAAAGGTAACCATGCAATATTTTTGTCAAAGTTTCAAAATTAGTTTATTTAATTTTCTTTTATTTTAACAATTAGTTGTACAATTAATATAAAGAAATTTAAAATAGTTAATTTTATTAAATCTCCACTATCCCCTTTACATTTGAAATATAATTAGAATAGTTCGTTTTTAAACTATGATTTGATTAAATTTTAATCATGTAATTGTCTAAGTATATTTTATACCAATTGATTTAATGTGGTGTCAGGTATGAGTTGACTTTACATAAAAGTCTTGTTGAGGCTTATATCTCACATATATTTTTATAAAAGATGTTTTAGGTACTGCAATTATGTGACTCACATATATATATATAGCCAGATTAATTTTCCAAAACTAGACATCATTTTTCTTTTATTATTGCTATCAATTTTTTTAGCAGGACTGGTAGATATATTTCATAGAAACATAGCACTAAATTAATGCTCAGTGATTTAATTTCTGGTTTTTTTTTTTTTTATGCCTAGTGGTATTGATTGATGAAAATGATGAGAGCATAACAAAATGTTAATTTACAGTTCTATATCTTTCATTCGCTTGATCACATATATATATATATATATATATATATATATATATATATATATATATATATATAACAATAGTTTTCTCATATGAAACAAAGACATCATTTCCATTTATTAATACGTTTTGCGCCTGATAAAAAAAATTATTAATATGTTTTGCATATTTATAGTAGTAAGTTATTTTTATCAGTTCAAATTGACTATGAAAAATTTAGGTTGTGTTTGATTCACAATCCAGAAACAAAAATACAATTCAAAAAGAGAAAATTTAAAAAATGACTTTTTATTGTTTTATGAGAACAAACTGTTTTCTTAACAAAAAAAAGTAAAAAACTGCTTTCAAAATCTTTTGAACCAAATAAGTTTTTGGTGTTTTTGAATTTTCGGATACAAAAAACTGTATCTGGATCACAAACCAAACGCCCCCTTATTCTTTTGGATGATCAGACATGAAAATTTTGTTGGTGATTTGTAAATGTGATTGACATATTCTACTTTTTCTTAATGTTTTGTTTTCAGTAAATGTTTGCTTGTTGAATATCATCATATGTTGATAATTGACTCAGGAGCAACAGACCATGTAACAAAAGACCGTAGAGCTTTCATAGAGTATCGTCGGATTCCAGTGGGAGCTCGATGGATCTATGTAGAAAACAATACCAAAGTTGAAATTAAAAAGATTGGCACTTGCAAGCTGGTGTTGCGTGGTGGTCAGACCCTACTCCTGCATGATGTTCTCTATGCACTTGACATTCGACGAAATTTAGTTTTAGTAGTTGTCCTTCTAAATTTAGGTTTCAATTTAATTTTAATGCTACTGGTATAATGTTATATTTAGGAACTCAATTTTATGGATATGGTCATTTTTTATGGTTTTATTATTTTTTATACTTATCACATTTATTCAATAAATGGTAATAGTTTCTTTCTTGTTACATCTTCTTCAAATAAAGTTTTGGATGTTAATGTATGACATGCTAGATTAGAACATATTGGGCATGATAGAATGAACATACTTGCAAATCTCTATCAAAAATAGACTTGCTAATATGTACCCATTGTTTGGCTAGTAAAGCTACTAGAAAACCATTTAGTCAAGCTTTCAGTACCGAACAACTTTTGCAACTAATTCATTCTGATATTTGTAGACCCATGAGTGTACGGGCATGACATGATGCTCTATATTTCATCACATTCATTGATGACTTTTCACGCTTTGGATACATTTACTTGATATCCCATAAATCTGAAGCATTAGATTGCTTCAAGAAATATGTATCGCTAGTAAAAAAGAGAGCTTGATAGACATATTAAAATGTTACGAACTAATCGAGGTCGTGAATACCTTTCTGGTCAATTCAAAGAATTTTGTGATAAAAAGGAATAGCTAGATAGTCAACAATCCCAGGCACTCTGCAACAAAATGGTGTTGCAGAACGAAGGAACAAAACTTTGTTAGACATGGTTCGATCAATGATGTCTCAAGTGAATCTTCTAATTTCTTATAGGGGAAATGCTTTGATGACTACGGTGTACATTCTTAACTGTGTTCCTTCTAAATAAGTATCTTCATCACTTTATGAGCTCTGGATGGTTAGTAAACCTGATTTGAGTAATTTGAGATCTTGGGGATCAGCAGCGTATGTACACTCACCATCCCAACGATATGGAAGATTGGGACCACGTGGCAAGAAATCCATATTTATTAGATACTCTGAACACTCAAAAGGGTATGTGTTCATAGGTGAAAACAAAGAACAAGTTTTCACAGAGTACGAATCTAAAGATGCCACTTTTGTAGAGAATGACTTTCCTAGCAAACGTGAAGTAACTGAGGATATTCCCTTGTACGAATTAGATCCAGAAAATAATGATCCTAATGCGCCAACGGAGGCAATCGATGATGATGCTCATGATGAGCTTCATCCGAGTGGGAGTGTCAGATCACCCCCTATTATTTTTGAGGACCAGTTGCGAAGGAGTACTAGTAAAAGCATACCTCACCGTCGTTTTGAGATCGAAGGCAAAGCTTTTATGATAGCTTCACATGATGAAAGTGAGCCAAGGACAATCCAAGAAGCTTTTTCATCTAATGCTAGTGATCAGTGGATGAAAGCCATGACAGAAGAAATGGAGTCAATGCAGATTAATCATGTCTGGGACTTGGTTGATCTTCTATCTGGGCGAAAAGCAATAGGGAACAAATGGGTTCTAAAAATTAAACGCAAAGCAGATGAATCCATTGAGAGGTATAAGGCATGATTAGTTGCTAAGGTTTATTCCCAACAAGAATGAATAGATTATGAAGAAACATTCTCACCAGTTGTGAGATTTGTATCTATTCGACTTCTTTTAGCTATCGTTGCATATTTCGACTTAGAATTACATCAAATGGATGTAAAAACAAAATTTTTGAATGGTGAACTGGATGAAGAAATTTATATGCAACAACCTACGGGGTTGTAGCTAAAGACCAAGAACGCAAGGTTTGCAAGCTCAAACGATCAATATATGGTCTTAAGCAATCATCCAGACAATGGTATTTGAGATTTCATCAAGTTATGTCATCTTATGGATTCACAATGACTGATGAAGACCATTGTGTCTATATTAAACGTTCAGGAACACATTTTGTCTTCTTGTCCTTGTATGTGGATGATATTCTCCTTACTGGGAATGATATAACATTCATAAGCATGATTAAAGATTGGTTGTAATCCACATTTGACATGAAAGACACGGGTGAGGCAAAGAGGTAAACTTTATACTGGGTGTGAAAATTCATAGAAATCGTTCAAAAAGAATCTTGGCACTGTCTCAAGAACAATATATTAAAACAATTGTTGAATGTTTTAACATGCAAAATTGCAAGCTCATAGATATACTAATTACAAAAGGAATACCCCCCTAATACTCCTTCTGAAAAACAAAAGATGTCAAAAGTTCCTTACGCCAGTATTATTGAAAGTTTGGTGTACGCAATGATGTGTACTCGACCAGATATTTGTTATTCAGTTAGTCTAGTCAGTCGTTATCAAACAAATCCTGGAGAAGCACATTGGAAGGCAGTGAAGAGAATTTTGAGATATTTGAAAAGCACAATGGACTTGTGCTTATGTTATCATAGTAACGTCATGCGGTTATTGGGCTACTCCAATGTTGATTGGGGCGGTGACCCAGATGAACACAAATCTACCTCAGGATATGCTTTCTTGCTGAACAATGGTGCAATATCATGGAGTAATAAGAAGCAGACGTGCATTGCTCTATCTACCATGGAAGTTGAGTTTGTAGCCTGCTCTGCAGCTGTACAAGAGGTTATTTGGCTTCGACTATTTCTGCAACGTTTACAAGTAGTTCATAACGCATCGGAACCAGTTACTATCTATAGTGGTAGCCAAGCTGCGATTGCCTACACCAAAGATCCCAAATACCATGGCAAGACCAAGCATATAGACATTAAGTATAATTTTGTTCGAGACATAATAGCACAAGGAGAAGTCTGCATACAACATATTTCTATGCATAGGATGATGGTTGAACCATTGACTAAGCCAATCGCTAAAGATGTTTTTTTTTGCACATGTTAAATCCTTGGGTTTGCGTAGGATATAATCAGTTTTTTTTATGTAACAGACTTATTTCATTAGACCATTTAATAAATTCCTCATTGTTTATTATGGTTTTTTGTATTTTATCTATTATTACTAGCACCAACACACATAACAATATGTTCACAGGCATGATTGACTTACTCACACGAGCAATCGCCTCTGGCGCTTCATGCAGAGATAGCAGAGATGAGACATTTGACTAATGTTGCTTTGAATAGAAATAGGTCATTTTATGATGATACGTCACCTTGATTGGAGTCAAGATGAGGTCTATTTTTGAGGACCGATAATGGATTAACCCACTATCCATTAAGCCTGCTGTTTGGAACCGAATACGAGATCCTTTAATTCACGAATTAAACTGGATATGCGAGTTCTTAAGGAACTCAAGTTAGGCGCATAAATGCGACTAGACTAAAAATCTGTACAGTGTTTTGAGCTGAACAGAGCTCTTCTGAATAAGAGTTACTCCACTGTAGCATGTAATTTTACATTACATGTGTAAGTCGACCACTTTGAAAGTGAGTGAAAGATCCTTGCTTCCTCACTGTGTGAGTTCAGATATGTCCATTTCTATACAAGACTAATGGGATGCCCTTCGTTACTTTTGACTACACCACGAAGTGAAGTCTTAATGTCCGCTACTTTGGTAAGTCACTCAAGGTCATGAGTGATTCGACCTTTACGGGACATTACTGAGAAAATGATTAATTCTAGACCTAGTGGTGTGAGGGGAAAAGGAAGATTCTTTAAAATCACATCTCTATAATATATTCTTAATCGCGCGATAGTCACGTTGCATCATTTAGGATGACAATATAAGTAAGAAAATGCTATTAGACTTTGAGTTTTAAGTATTGCCCTGAAGGGATAGGGAATATTTGAACAGATGTGACTAAATGAATCTAGGGCATTTTGAGGCACTGACATTCTTTTAAAAAGGTAGATGTCTCTATGCTGGCTCGTCATGAGTTACTAGTATAGAGCTCTCGAATGCAGCTGCTCTCACGGTCGCACGGTCCATTAGCTTATCACTTCCTCATTGAAGATTAGTATTTGTCATTCACACCATGTGCGAGTGGGAAATGGCATTGTATGGATCAAATTGGGGCTCCCATGATGTGTTTGACCCATATACTCCTACGTACACATCATGTGCGAGTGGGAGATGTTGAAATTTGATCATGTAGTTTGAGATCTTAGATTTTGATAATGTTTATCATAATCGGATTATTATTATCTTGAGTTATCTAATTGGATAACCACTTAATAATCACCTTAAGATAACTACTATTTGGTACTTATCCTATTTCCACCACATCCCAAATTGGAGAGAATCAAGAAGATTTGATTATCTAGAATGTCAATAAATTAAGGGGATGTGAACATGGGAAAATACACAAAAAATTGTAGAGAATTTTCATTGAGTAGAGAGTGAGGCATTTGGACTGTGGAATACGTTGGGAACCCATGACATTGTGGTCCCAATCACCATGAAAACACTAAACGCGTGGAGCACCCTCGAGACGATCTTGGTAAAGTTTTCACTTTCTTATTTAATTTAATTCGATTTACATAATTTGTATTCGAATGTTTTCTACATATTTTTATGGAAGGAAGCTAGCCAAAAATAAAATTAATAACTATCAAAATAAGGGTGTCATTATACTATTTTATAGCTTGTTCAATTCTAATTCAAAATAATATATTTTCCTTTAACCCTTATTAATATAGTTTATTTTTTTTGTAAGTATTTTAACTTTATGATCTCGCGTGTTATTCATAATAGCAATAGCTACAAAACTTCCTTAATGAATGTAAAACACACATACTCCATTTATTGTTATCTTGGTGATTTTTTATTTTATTTTTTATTCCCTGTTATCTTGGTCATGATTGCGTTGCAAGTTTTTGGTTATTGTTATATATATATGTAAAAGATGGAAAGAATTCTTTTCTCTTCTTTTTTCAAGACAAATGGTAAAAATCATATTCTTTTTGGCATTGAATATTACTATAAATATGTTGAAAAGTATATCAATATAGGTAACATCCGAATTGAGTATTAAACTACCAAAGACTTATCCATTAATTTTATAAGTATGCATATATACTTTGTTGTAATTAACATCTTTTAGCTTATTTCTTTGTCTAATAGTTCCACTTTATCTTAAGTACATTCTTAAACTCCAGTTACAACTGTTCTTATTATTAATGCGCATGATTTATGTGTTATAATTAACTCTCTTTGTCTTCTTTCTCCAAAAACTTTATAAATATTTCTCATGGATAAACTTCATAGGTATCCAAGCTTTACAAGCTCAACATGGCCTTTTATGGATTAGAAAGTAGCTTGAATCCAAATATGTGCTTTCTTACACAGTTTTACACTAGAATATTTGTTTAGGTAGCAAGGATTCGGTAACAAGGTTTGGTTTCTTTAAATCATAAAAATCAGATGGTTCACACCCTAATGCTTTAACAAACCTTACTGGTCTAGTTACCTATTTCACTTCACTTTTTTGGGATTTTCGAGTCTGACCCCTCGTCATATAAATCCTTGAAAATGAATGTCTTTTAGCAACTAGGATATTTGGGCACTTCACGTAATTAGGGGAACTATCCAAGATTTCCACAGAACTATCTTCCAATATATCTTCCAAACACAAGATAGGGGTTAAAAATGCCCCTATCCCATCCTATCCAGCCTGCCAAACAACCCCTTTGAGTATGTATTTATCTGACAACACTCCTCTCAGTCGCTTGACAAATGTTGGCGGTTTCCACGCCCCCTTGAGACCTCAAAAATGGCAAATTCCTTTTCTTAGGAACACATACAAGATTCGTCGCTATAAAAAAGAGAATGGTAACCCCGCCATTAACTACTTCATTTATGAATTTCATAGTAATAGAAATACATGTCCACAATTTGCCCACTTGAATTTTGTATTTCGGATACCAAGTAATTACATAATATCCCCAATGATTTTTATGTCATTTTTTTATATTCTGGAATAATAACTGATTTTTATGGTTACTGTTGAGTTTACCTTGTCTAAACTCAAAAAGATTTGATTCAAAACAAGAAATAAAACAACAAAGATCACAGAACAAAAAAAACACAAAAACACCAAGATTTACGAGGTTTAACTTCTCATAGGAGAAGTCTCTACATCCTCGAGCAAGGCTGCATCAATCAATCTACTATGTAAAAGAAAAATTACAGAGATGTTTAGTATAACAGAGATAACATCTATCTTTCTAAGACTCTCTCACAACCACTTAGTATTTCTCACAAAACCTCACTCTACAACGCTAAATTATTTCTTGAATACAGAGAATACCCAGGTTGTAATGCAGTACATCTTTTATAAGCTTTTTACACATGTGGCTGATACACTTTCAAGAACTAACTTAACATACTCTATTTTTTATGGTTGTGTGATGTGGTTGAACTCTTTTAAGTTTAGAACCACTTACACTTCATAATTCCCTACCTTGGTTCTACACTTCACATGTAAATTTCAATGAAGTGCTCCTTGCCAATTCCTAGGATCAAGTCTGGACCAAATGCAGCAGGTTTAGACAATGTCTAAACTTGCTCAATAGTACCACTTTGGTAGCCATGTCTGCAGGATTGTCATCAATGTGCACTTTCTCAAGCTTAATCAGTCCAGAGTTTGCCACTTCCATGATGAAATGAAACCTCACATCCACATTCTTGGTCCTTTCATGAAATACAGGATTCTTGCATAATTGGATTGCTCTTTGGTTATCACAGAATAGTACAACATCTCTTTGCAACATCTCCAACTCCTTAAGTAGACCCTTTAACCATAAAGCTTCCTTCATAGCTTCTGTAGCAGCAATATATTATGTTTATGTTGTTGACAGTGCTACAATAGGTTGTAGATGGGACTTCCAACTAATAGGTCTTCCAAACAAGACAAACACATATCTTGTAGAAGACTTTCACTTGTCTAAATCCCCTGCAAAATCAGAATCCACAAAACCTGTTAGTTCAACACTATTTGAATTTTCTCCAAAATTTAATCCCACCTCAAGTGATCCCTTCACATATCTCAGTAGCCACTTGAATCCATTCCAATGTTCTCTTCCTGGGTTTTCCATAAACCTACTAAGAACACTTACAGCTTGAGCCAAATCTGGTCTTGTACACACCATAGCATATGTAACGCCCTGTTATGTACGAGACAAACTTGTACGTTGACTTATACGTATTGTCAGGCATATATGTACACATATACGTATGTACATGACTGTTAGATAGTATGAATGTATTTATTTTAGGGCCATTGGTACCCTAGGAGGCTAGTTGTATCATAAAATGCCCAATACATGTGAAATTCAAGATTTGGGTGCAAGGAGCGCGCTCCCCAAGGGGAGAAGCGCGCTCCTGTGGCAAACCCGAGAGTGAAAATTCTAGAAATGTTCAGAGAAGCGCACTCCTGAGAGAGGAAAAGTGCGCTCCTCGGTAGGCCTGCAACTTTTTTTAAATGAATTTGGTTGGTGAGGCGGTTGCTTGGTCTTTGAAACAGGTGTCTCGGTGGATTTCAGCCACTTAAGAGATGATTCAACACGTATGGGCTTGCTAGCAAGATGAATTAGACACGTTTTAAGCTTAATGGCTTGCTGGCAAGATCAAATTGAGTTGCTGAAATGAAGAGAAAAACTAGATTGAGCAAGGAAATTCCAGAACAGAAACGAGAAGAAAGGATGAGGAAGAAAATGAGATCTTAGAGAGCAAAATCAAGGTTAGATCCATGGTTTTTGATGTGAAAGTTGCATAATTGAATTCTTTTCTTCCATTTGTACAACATATATAACAACATGCAATGATTTTCCATGGCTAGTTTTCAAGCTGGAAAGTGTGGAGTTCATCTGGAAATTTGATTGAACTGTGGACTACAACCATGGGGGATTGATTCATGGTTGCTTGGTAAGTAAATTGATTTTCATTACTAATTTGGGTGTTCCAGACCTGGTTGGGTAAAGGTTTTGGAATCCATTTTCAGTGACTGATTTGAGATGTTTTATGGTGTTAAATTGTTGGAAACTGATCTTGAATCATTGGTGATGATGATTGACAGAGAATAGAAGTACATCATTTATAAAATTCTGGGTTGGTGATGAGCACAAGTGTGCTACATGTGCTGGAAATGTTTAAATTTGGGGACTGATTTGGTAAATGTTCACTAATACATTGTGATTAACTTAGTGATTAATTGAGTGGCTAATTGACTGAATTCATGTGCTGGAATTCATGAATATGTAATGTAATGTGAACCTTGCAGAGATTGATGTTGAATTGAGTATTGATGTTGAGAATAGACAACAAACTAGTGAGGTGTTTGTGTTGTTCTAGTTGATGAGAATTGGCTAAGTGTGTGTGTTGGGGACTTAGTATAAATCCTGTAAATTGTGAGTATTTCTAATTTGGTTCTTATGTATGGCATTGTATTAAATAAACTTTGTTTTGATGATTATAAGCATGTTTGATTGCTTCATGTATGCATTGTTTGATTTATGCATGTAAAACTCTTTGATTTGAAAATCGGACATACTTAGACTTATTCGAAATAAGGAAAATATGTGATCATTTCCAAGGTGGAAAGTTTGTTGACTAGACCTCGGAATGATCGAGAGGATTGTTTGTAAAGATGAATTCTCCCTATAAATGTATAATAGGGATACAAATTCATTTACTTACCTGAGGGTGAGGATTTTTACTTTATGCATTGTATGATATGTATAGAGTGGCGAGAAAAGTATTTAAATCATTTATTGATAATTACATTGATTTGCATATGAGTTTATAAAGATGTTTTCAATGCCATGTTTTCTATTGATGCATATGTAAATCCAATATTAGATTACTCACTGAGCTTGTTATAGCTCACCCCACTCCCTTTTTATCACAGGAGTAGATCACAAGGGCAAGGGCAATGCTCTAGAGAATTGAGCTTGCGTTTTGCTATGTGAGTATGTTGTTTGTTCAGGGAGATGGGTATACATCTTGTTTTTGGATATATGTATATGTATAACACCAAACAATGTGTAATAGTTCATGAGATGTACAATGATAGTATACATAATAATAGATGTATCTGTTTTGGAGACTTAGATGTATATAAGTCTTGTGAGAAAGAAAAATGAATAGTGGTTGTGTATATGAATGGTCACATATTGTTGATGTATGTGGGATAATATGGAATGGATACATATGATTCATATGTGATTTTGTATTTGTTTATGTGCGATTTGTGAATATCAGGAATTTTGTGGAACCTCAGATTTATGGGAAGGTTCTGTTGAAATTTTCAGTGATTTTTGAGGTATTGTCTTAAAGGACAAGGCTGACAGAGTATCGTATACGTCTAGGTATGACGTATATGGTATTTTGTGCCGGTCATGGTATCACCCTATGGAGGGGGTCGTGACAGCATACATTACGGACCCTGTGGCACTTGCATATGGAACCACTTCCATGTCCTTTTTCTGTTCACTTGTGCTCGGGCATTGCATAGTTGAAAACCTGAAATGTCCAGCTAAGGGAACACTTATTGGTTTTGCATTCTCCATAGAGAACCTTTTCAGGACTTTTCCAAGGTAGCCATTTTGTGACAGTAATATAGTACCTCCTTGCTGAGCCTAGATCTTTCATATCAAATTCTGACTTTAAAAGATCCTTTAATTTATGTATTTCCTTCATGTCTTCGCATGCTAGCAACATGTCATCAACATAAATGTCACGACGCCCCTGACGTAGGCTGACGTCATGACCGGCACAGTGTACTATACACTGTACATACCCATATACAGTATATAATACACTGTCAGCCTCAACAAACATTCACAATAATTCCCAAAATTTCCATAAATTTTGACAGCACATCCCCATAAAATGAACAATTCACATTTTTTTCCTGATATACCACAAATCAAATCAAATATATAAATATAGATAATCATCATTCCACAAATTAAATTCTCACATGATAAATATCTATGATCATCTCATTCCATCATCCCAAGCATTATATAACCCAAAATGCCAAATCAAAATCCATGTACAACCCATCCATATACAACCCATCTATGTGATAATATATATATATATAGAATGTGATATATATTCATTTGAGACTAAAGAAAATATAATCCATTTCCTTCCCATACACGTACATTAACAAAATAAGACTCTAACTCACGTATCTACTCTCGTGTTTTTCCTTTTAATTCTGTACCTGAAATATTGAAGGAAATGGAGTGAGCAACCAACAGCTCAGTGAATATATCTCTTGATATGACAATTATATATATTTAGGAAAATATGGCATTTAAAATCATTTCAAACAAGTATTAAACACATGCATCATTGAACGAATATATTCTACATGTCAACAACATAAATTTCATGAGTTTTCAAGAAAACAATGCATTCTTTTTTTCCACGAAATCCACAATCTCCCTCCTTCAAGGCAAGAGAGCGGGTCTAACCCTTGTATGGCCGTTACAAGGTAGCCACAGCCTCTCATTACCCAATTCACAGTCATTTCAAGGATCTCCAATCCTTGTTAGGACAGGCCTACTGACAATGAGGTTACACATAACACTCATCCGGGTTTAATTCCTAACGAAATGACAACATATGCGATCTGCCTTCACACGTCTCGCATACTCCAAATGCCAAAATCATTTTGAATGATCAATAAAATACAATGCATGTACGTATATAACATGTTTACAATTAAACATTTCATATAAATAAAATGCCATACAAGAACTAAAATCAAGAAAATATACTCACAGTATAGGAATTTTCAACTTAAATACCATCAGCGTCGCTTTCGAGTCCAGCTCCAATTTAAATCCATAAATCCAACTAATTTAACCTGTCACAATCACTCCATAATTCAATTTCATTTATTCATATCTATTTACATATTTAATTTCTCAACTCACTTCAAATCACCCATAATAAAGATTAACCTTAAAAATATTATACACATTCTGTGAATTTAGATTTCAACTTCATTTAGGACTCATAAGCAGTTGAAGAAACTACTATCTCGTTTCTGTGGTCAATCTAGATATTTCCACAAGAAAGAACGGTGAAAATAGAGTTCCAATTCATATTTTCACTAATTCTCAGTTTATTTTTCTACTGGAACATATATCAATTTTATTAAAAATCTAGAACATTCCTAAAATTATTCTGTCCACATCGACATGTGTAAAATTAGTCATTCTATCATTCTACTACCTTCAACAGGTATTTTATTAAGGTTTTATACATTCGCAAAGGTATCCAAAGTCAATTTTACTCACAAAAATCATATATTTAGCTATTAAAAATATCAAAGCATATCCAAAAATCACAATCTTAGTATCGAAACGTCTGGAATTCAATTCTCTACGATTTTATGATCTCAAACAGGAGTTTTATTGGATTCTAATTCCATTTTATTCACTGGATATGATCATAGTACTATTCATGTCACTGTTCACGTCGTCACTATTCATTGAAAACATGTAATCTTTTACTAAAATTGTCAAACGGTCTCCAAAAATTATGAATTTAGCATCGATGTACTCGCAACAGTGCATTCTACCATTCTATAGCCTTAAACTGGAGTTTCATCTGGTTTTAAATGATTCAAATGGTCTCCAATCTAAACTCTAAATTCTAACAAACTTCCAACGGCTATAAAAATTCCAAATGAACACATAATTGAAATCGAACCACATATTCGGGGCTCCTACAGTCTAGGGGGTGTTTTTCTACCTTTCGAACAGATTTTCTTTCAAGTTGGGTAAAAACCCCAATTTTGAAAATATTGTAAAACAACTCCAATAGCTAAAATTATTCCGCTAAAATCGTCATACACTAGTTAAAGATCAATTTTACGACGAAAAATAGCAAAAATTGTTTACCGGCACGTCAGATTTGGCCGCGAATCCATCGTTTCTCTTTTTTCTTCTCTCTTTCTCTCGTCCTGCAACTCCTTTCTTTCTCTCTTTTTTTTTTCTTTTTTTACACATTGGAGATAGATAGTATAGAGATCTTTATTTATTGATTATTTTTTTATCCCATGTTCAATAGTTAACCAACTCACCCTATCAAATTTTATTAAATTCAACTCATCTCATTTCTATAATTCATTTACTAATCATATTCCGATCCACATATTTAATTAACCAACCTCATAAATTACTCAATTTAATTCAACTCCATTTTTTTAATTGTAAGCACCCATATAGGATGATCCTATATGTATCATCTTCATTTCCTAATTTTATTTATTTACTAATCATACACACGTATATTTGGTTCCTACGTATAAAATACGTGTATTATACATATTGATATACGCGTAATTTAAAGTATGTATTTAATTAAAACTACGGGGTGTTACAATAAATCAACAAGAAAATCTTTGAACCTGTTCCCAAGCCCTTGAAGTAAAAACATTCATCATAGCTACTCCTTTTGAAACCAACTTCCAGTATAAAAGTGTCAAATCTCTTATACCATTGTCCTTGGGATTGTTTAAGTCCATATATGGACTTTTTTCAATAGGCAAACCATATTCTAAGTATTAGGAATTTTAAAACCTTCTGGTTGTGCCATGAAAATTTTTTCTTCTAATTCTCAATGTAGAAAAGTCGTTTTAACATCAAGCTGCTCCAATTCCCAATCAAGTTTGGACACTAAGGCCATTAGGATTCTTACGGAGGTGTGCTTGACTAAAGGTGAAAAGACTTCATTATAGTCTATGCCTTCCCTTTGAGTATATCCTCTAGCTACCAACCTTGCCTTGTATCTAACTGGTTCTTCCTTAGAGACACCTTCCTTTTTCTTGAAAATCCATTTGCAAGTAACAAGTTTCTGGTTTCCCTTCCTCTTAACCAACTCCCAAGTTTGGTTTCTTTGAAGTGACTCAAACTCCTCTGTCAGGCAACAAGCATTTTTTTCATAATCTTTGTTATGTATTGCCTTTGTATATGTCATTGGCTCACTCTCTTCATAGTCTAGAGTTGTCACTAGAGCATAAGCAATCAGGTTTGCATAGCCAAATCTATCAGGTGGCCTGGTATTTCTTCTCACTCTATCTCTTGTCAACTGATACTAATTTCCAAATTCTACACTTTCATGAGGATGTATTTGATCTTGTTGAACTGGTTCATTCTCTGGCATTTCTGATGATATACCATCATCATGTTGATGATCATGAGTTGTTCCACTCTGAGGCTCCACCTTAAACTCAACATACTTGTTATCTGTAACAAGCTTTCTTTCTTCATCCTTAAAAGCCTCACTAACATGTCCTGCATTATTAGCTATAGAAGAAAACATTTTGTGTTCATTAAAAGCAACATCACGGCTTATGATCATCTTAACCCCTGGAGAGTTTTTAATCCACAATTTGTATCCTTTAACACCATCGGGGTAACCTACAAAAACTTCTTTTACAGCTCTAGGTTCTAGCTTTCCCTCACTACGATGAGCAAATACTATACAACCGAACACCATAAGATGTTTGCAATTAGGTGGTCTTCAGGACCACATTTCTTCTGAGGTTTTGAAACCTATAGCACCATAAGGTATTCTATTAATCAAATATAAAGTTGTTGTAGCAGCTTCTCCCCAAAAAAAACTTTGATAGACTTGATCCATATAACATACACCTTACTCTATCTAACAGTGTCCTATTCATTCTCTCAGCTAAACCATTTTGCTGAGGGGTTTTCCTTATAGTCTTATGCCTTTGGATACCGCTATTCTTACCCAATTCATCAAATGCTTCATTAATGAATTCTAGGCCATTATTTGTTCTCAATGTTTTCAATTTCTTATCAGTTTGGTTTTCAACCTTAGCCTTCCAAGTCTTGAATTTTGCAAGAGTTTCATCCTTAGTTTTCATTAGATACAACCAAACCTTTTTAGAATAATCATCTATTAAGGGTAACAAATACTTGTTTCCACCATGAGTTGGTACCTTGGCTGGCCCCCATAGACCAGAATGAACATAGTCCAAGATCTTTTCAATCTTATGTATTGCACTTTTAAATGCAGGATTCACATAAATCAGTTTTACTGATACTGTCACCACCCAAGAGACCTTGTTTATGCAGTTCTTGCAGCCCCTTATCACTTAGATGTCCCAATCTTTGATGCCATAGTTGTGTTCTATCAGAATCAGATCTTGAAACTTAATATGAACCACCAGGTTCAGTGCTTCCAAGAAGAATATAGAGACCATTTCTCTTTTTCCCTTTCATCACAATCAAGGCACCTTTTGTCACTCTCAATTGACCATCTTGAGACTTAATGGTGTAGCCATCATCATCCAATGTTCCAAGGGAGATCAAGTTTCTCTTCAAATCAGGGACATGCCTAACTTCTATTAAAACTTTCACTGTTCCATCAAACATTTTTATGGCCACAGTATCAATCCCAACAACCTTGCTACTATGTTGTTTCCTATTAGCACTTTGCCACCATTTACAACTTGATAAGAACAAAAATAGTCTCTTCTTGGACACGTGATATGTACACCCATTCATCTGAAACACTGTTCATTGAAATGGTAAGGACCTCTGCATCATCAAAGACTCGATCAACAACTGTTGCACTTCCTTTTGAGGTTTCTTTCTCATTGCTTCGGTCTTGTCTATCTAGGTATAATCTTCAAATATGTCCCAACTTGTTGCAATGGTAGCATTTTGTATTCTTGTAATCTTTTTTTGAGGACTTTGATCCTGATCTTGAATGTGATCTTCCTCCCACATTCAGATTTTCTCCATTATTGCTCTTTTCTTGATTCTTCATATCAAGCATCTTGGAAATCAAAGCATTATGTACATCATCCAAAGAGATTGTCTTCCTTCCATACTTGAGAGTCTCTTTGAAATGTTTTAATTGCTTTGGCAAAGAGTTCAGCAAAATTATGGCTTTGTCTTCATCATCAACCTTGATGTCCAGGTTTTCAAGATCCAAGATTAGCTTGTTATACTCATCCAAGCTGTCATCAATGGATTTTCCTTCATCCATTTTGAAACCAAAGAATTGCTTCTTCAAGTGTATTCTATTTGGAAGTGTTTTCTCTATGTACGACTCTTCAAGTTTTCTCCACAAACCAGCTATTGTTTTCTCATGGCACTATATGCCTTTTTAGAGAACTTTTTCTTTTCTTGGGCAGTGAATGATTTAGGTAGTTTAGCTTTAGGGATTAATGTTTTTTCAGAGCCTTGTTGTATCAAGATTGCTTCCATCTTCATCTTCCATAATCCAAAATCGTTCTTCCCATTGAATTTCTCTATCTCCTGCTTTGCTATCACCATTTTTCTTGATTCTTGAACCTAGCTCTGATACCAATTTTTGAGTTTACCTTGTCTAAACTCAGAAAGATTTGATTCAAAACAAGAAATAAAACAACAAAGATCACAGAACAAAGAAAACACAAGAACGCCAAGATTTACGAGGTTCAACTTCTCATGGGAGAAGTCTACATCCTCGGGCAAGGCTACATCAATCAATCCACTATTTAAAAGAAAATTTACATAAATGTTCAGTACAACAAAGATAACATCTATCTCTCTAAGACTCTCTCTCACAACCACTTAGTAGTTCTCACAAAACCTCTCTCTTAAACGCTGAATTATTTCTTGAATATAGAGAATACCCAGGTTGTAATGCAGTACATCCTTTATAGGCTTTTGCCACATGTGACTGATACACTTTCAGTAACTAACTTAACATACTCTATTTTTTATGGTTGTGTGACGTGGCTGAACTCTTTTAAGTTTAGAACCATTTACACTTCACAGCTACCGAAGTAATTGACTTATCTTATTATTATTAATTAAGGATTTCTTATATAGCTAGAACAACCCTCACAAATTGCAAAGACTAATTTATTAAGAATTAATCGGATTGAAGCTATAGCGTCATCATTGGCTGGAATCGAAATATCTACGAGACGTAATCATAGTGTGTTAATAGAATCATTAAGGAAGATCTTGAAGAAGAAATGTCTCGGTCTCCGACCCATTCGGATTTAGAAGGACAATCAGAAGTTGCAATGACAACAAAAACCAAAAGCAAAACGATTGTAACACCTTTTATAAGCAATTGCGTGCTAACCACCCGAATTAAAACGTGTGTCCTCCTCCATAGATTATCCGATGACATTGTTACCTAGGTTTCTTTAACTTTGAACACCACTTCCTCCATTCTACAACCTCTCTTTTTCTCTCAATTCATAGACACAAAAACTTCATATAGAAAGAAACCATAGAAAGAAAAACAAAAAAGAAGATAAATCGCAAAAGGAGGAGACGAGTTCATAGTGAGGAAAAAAAAAGAAAAAAAAAAGAAAGAGAAATCGTAGAAGTATGTAAAGATCATTCTTTCTATAGCATATAGGAAGAGACGCCCGTTCCTTTTTCATTTTTTAAGAAGAAACAAAAGATTATATTAAGATGAATATATATAATTTACAGGTTTGGGTACCAGAGGTACATTTGGAAGTACACTTATAGTGTTTGGTGAGAACCAGTTATTGAAGAGTTCCCTAGATTTAGTTTCTTTGATGTGCATCGCTCTTAATTCGTCAATGGCTAAGACATTTACAATTCTCAATGACATAACATACAACATTTTTTTTTATCATTATAGGACTTCAAGAAACCCATTTTATATTGCATTCGGTCCTGTCTATTTTATACTTGACTACTTTTGCTTCTTGTGGTTTTTTAAATAAACTTTTATAATGCATTTTTTTTTGCAATTCATAATAGCGTATATTGCCCCTGATTCGATAATTTTTGGTACTGGAGAATTGGTTGACCGACCAAAAGAAGTTTGTCGTCATTACCTTTTTTGCTACTTTGTGGTTGACCAAAAGAAACGTCCTCTTATGATATTCATTTACAATATAAAAAACGTCATTGACAATATATTTTTGATAATTTTAGAGACGTCGTTCCTTACGTTGTTTTTATGTTTTGTAATAGTTTTTATTTTGTTTTCTATTACGTTTTCTCATAGTTGTCATTTTACTTAGTTAACATTTTATAAAACGTCATTAAAAATTTATTCAATTTGAGCATCGTCATTGTTGTACGATGTTATATATTAATTTTAGTCAAATTTATGACGATTTTAACTAAATGTCCTAAAATAGTTGTACAACGACTTTGCTTCAAATGTTGGTGTCTATTTTTTTATACAACGTTTAAAAGACATCCTCATATATTTTAACAAATATGTTTTACTGAAAATGTCTTAGTAAAGTGTTACTAAACATTTGTAATGACAAATATTTTTAAAACATTATAATAAAGTGTATTTACATGACGTTTCTGTAAAGACGTCCTCGTTCAAACGTTATAAAAACACAATTTTCTTGTAGTTTAAAATAGCTCTAAAAAAAAGTAGTTGATGAATTTGCCGAGAAGAACGCACAAATAAACAATATAACGCTCAACTCAATCCTCACCACTATAGTGGAAATTGGAGCGGTTTAAACATATGGGAAAGGCAAGAGAATTAGTTTATGTGAGAATAAAAGAAGTTGAGAAAAACAGAAAGAAAGTGAGGAATTTAGGTTAGTTTTTATACATCAATGTGATTCCAATGGCTTGAAGGAACCTAGTTATGTTAAAAAATCCTTAACGTCTGCTATGGAAGACAGTAAGGGGATGACTTTGTTGAAATCTTAAATGTTTTTTCATGTCATAAACAAGTTGCTCAAAAAAGCATGACCGATGAATCTGGAGGGCAGGGGAGAAACAAATTGAATTGCGTGCGATATCAATTTGCACAAACTGCCACTCTCTCGGGCTTGCATTTCATTTAATATAATTCTTTATGTTTAGCGAAAAAAAGCATAAATAGTAGGATACTTTTTTTTTTTTTTGCAAGAAACAAAGTATTATGTTAAGATGAATATATATAATATACAACATATAGTGTTTGGTGAGAACCAATTAATGTAGAGTTCCTTAGATTTGGATTCCTCAATGTACATCACTAAGGAGAACAAATGCGAGCTCTTGGTTCGTCATTGGTTAAGACATTTACAATTTTCAATTGCATAACATATATATATATATATATATATATCATTTTTTTTATCAACATAGGACTTCAAGAAAGTCATTTTCTTTTGAATTCAATCTTGTTTATTTTATACTTGACTACTTTTTCTTCATTTGGTTTTTGTAAAATGAACTATTGTAATGTTCTTCTTTTGTAGTTCATGATAGCGTATATTGTTCCTGATTCGATAATTTTTGGTGTTGGTGAATTGGTTGACCGGCTGATAGAAGTTGGTCATCATTACCTAGAAACGTCCTCTTATGATATTCGTTTACAATATAAAAAACGTCATCAACAATATATTTTTGACAATTTTGGAAAAGTCGTTGCTTACATTGTTTTTACATGTAGTAATAATTTTTATTTTGTTTTATATTATGTTTTCTCATAGTCATCATTTTACTTTGTTAATGTTTTATAAAATGTCATTAAAAATGTATGACAATTATTTTTAAAACATTATAATAAAACAAAATAAAAATTTATGACGATTTTAACTAAATGTCTTAAAACAGTTGTACAACGACTTTGTTTCAAGTGTCGATGTTTATTTTTTTTTATACAACGTATAAAAAACATCCTTGTATATTTTAACAAATATGTTTTACTAAAAATGTCTTAATAAAGTGTTATTAAACTTTTGTAATGACAATTATTTTTAAAACATTATAATAAAGTGTATTTAAATGACGTTTCTGTTAAAACGTCCTCATTCAACCGTTACAAAAATACAATTTTCTTGTAGTTTAAATGGATAGCTAAAAAAAAAAGAAGGTAGTTGATGAAATTGCCGAGAAGAATGCACAAGTAAACGATATAACTCTCAACTCAATCTTGAGAGGAAATTGGAGCGGTTTAAACATATGGGAAAGACAAGAGAATTAGTTTATACGAGCATAAAACAAGTTGAGAAAAATAGAAAAGAAGTGAAGAATTTGGGTTAGTTTTTAAGCATCCATATGATTCCAATGGCTTGAAGGAGCCTAGTTGTGTTAAAAAAATCTTTAAAGCCTACCATGGAATAGGGGGTGACTTTGTTGAGATCTTGGATGTTTTTTCATGTCATAAACAAGTTGCTCAAAAAAACATGATTTATGAATGTGGAGAGCAAGAGGAGAAACAAAATGAATTGTCCACGATATCAGCCTGAACAAAATTGCCACTCTCTTAGGCTTGTAGCAAATAGAAATAAGTGAAAAACGGATTTATGTTCAAGACTTTGTGAGCTCTGAGACTGTTATGTCATTTACTCAAAGGGTAAATGGTGTAAATTTTAAACTCCCTAAAATGAAAAAGGAGCTGGTAGAAGAGGTGGAAAATGCAACTCAATTAGTTGATGAGAGCAAAATCTTTTGAATCGAGAAGCTAAAACAATCAAGTTTGAACAATTCTCTTGGCTTGGTTTTTGAGTTCGGATGATCTGTTAGTGTGTGTTTTTCTTTCCGTTTGTTGAGTTGTTCTATACCTCTGGTACTTCTTTGTTGGTCTGGCATTTTGTATGCTATTTTTATTTTATTATTGATGCACTGCGTTTGTTTCTTCTCTAAAAAAAATGAAAAAGAAAGATAATGTATCCTAGTATTGATTTTTTTTTGCTAGACAAATAAAGAATTATATTTAACGAAATGTAGCTACACTAAACGATAATACACATAATTGAACTACTAAAGCAAATATTGAAACGAAGCAAGATAATCTATATATACATCTTGTGTAGAGAAGAGGTAAAACAAAGCATCGAAGAAAATCGACGCGAAGCATGAAATCACAAGAACTTTGCTCCATTGTTGAACAAATCTACCATTAGGGTCCATCATTCGCAATGTCCTCTCATTCCGATTATTCGGTCAATTATATATGTGTACCTTAGATGAAGAAGCCATGGTGGAAAAGAAAAAAAAAAGAGTACGAAGAGCAAGAGAAAAATAAGATAACGAGGAGCGAAAGAAAAGAAAGAAGTGTAATACCCAGTATTTCACAAAAAAAAGAAATTACTATTTGGGCAACGCCAGAACGTTCAGGCGCATGCTAGAACATAATGCATGCCCGAACGTTCAGGCATGCGCCTGAAGGTTCTGACATGCGAAAGAAAAGAAAGAAGTGTAATACCCAATATTTTACAAAAAAAAAAAAATATATTACTATTTAGACAAAACGTTCAGGCGTTGCCTAAATAGTAATTTTTTTTTATTTTTTTTTTGTGAAATATTGGGTATTACAAGAAAACTAAGAGAATAGAGAGTGAGAGAAAAAGAGTGGGATCGAGTGACATAATGAGTTGAAGGGTCGTGGCTCACTACAAAGTTTGACAATTATTTTTGGAAAATTTGCAGAAAATTTGCAAAAAATAGCATGTTGTCAAAGCATATTTGGCTTTGCAAAAATAGCACGTTATCTCTTTATGATATTTAACATTGCAACATTGAATTGCACTATTTCTATATTATAAAAACGAAAAACCTAAGCAATCTTGTTGAACAAATTATCATTATCATTCTTTATCACTTTGACGTCCAAAACTAATTTCAATGTGTCAACTTTAAAATGAAATGAATGTATAAGTTTAGTGTTTTCTTTTTTCTTTTTCTTTTTTTTTTCCTTAGTTTCATTATTACATGTTTTTATTTGTAATTCCATGACATCTAAGGTGGCGTTCTGTAACTCTCTGATTCTAACCTCTAATTTCTCTAAATTCTAAATAAAATAGAGGTTAGACAAAATTAGAGCATTTGATAATAATTTGTTAACCTCTAAATAAAATAGGCGTTGACAAATAGTAGAGGTTAAACCTCTAAAACAAAAGGCAAAAAAAGTTTTTATTTTTTTTTGTAGAGCTTTATCCAACTATATTAGGAATAATTCGTAGCATATCAATTTTGCATTAATCATATTATATAGAATAATTTGTCACAACTCAAATTTAGTAAGTGATAATTAATACAAAATATTTTATTTGATTATCGGGATTTTGACGCCCAGGTAATGTCCTCGTTCCTCTTCACGACGAGACTAATCCACCTGGACTCGAGGTAACTATCGAGCGCCGAAACGGGGACTTCTCCCAACAAAATATAGTATATGATTACAATATAATAATTAATTTCTATTTTTAATTTTTAAAATAAGAGGTTGGAATATTTTTGTTACCAAACAATACTTTTAAAATAAGCTCTAATAAAAGTAGAGCTAAAAAAAGTAGAGCGAATTTTTTAAGAACTAAAAATTGTAGATCTAAAAATAGGAGAGTTACCAAACACTAACTAAAGGCTAAACCTAAAAGCAATGACTAAACTTTGAAAGCCCAAAACCTAAGTATAGCTTATGAGTCATTTTCTGAGTTACAGAAAAAATAACGTTTGACTGATATATTGCACACCAATATATTCATAGTGTGGAATGACAAAATCCAAGTTGAATATATGAATATGGAACACTGCAAAGGGGCCTTTTTAAAGGGGCCTTTTTAGGAAAGTCAAGTTGTAATTTTAAGAAAGAATTTTTCGAATCCAACTCTTTAATTTATTAATGCGAAGTACTCAAATGAGTCATGAAAAAGTTCATGGAATCCATTCAACTATCAATGTGTTTGGACGAACAGAACATAAATATCTATATAAATAACTATAGAGATTATAAAAACATCTTTTGTGAGTATAACTCTAGAGATTAATCTCACATCAACTACGTGCTCTCCTAAGCTAAGACTTACATGAACACTAGCAAGAAGTTTTTTTCTAAGGAAAAATAGAAAATATCCCTTAAGATCTACCAACATGGCATGTCATGTGTAGCCTACAGAATAATAAGCCCAATTTGGGAGCCCACAGGATTAACAATATAAGATATGGTGCAACTAAAAATGAGCTTTAACAATTAGCATTAGGAGTGTAAGCAGTTGGGTGGGTTTTTCCCAAACACCATCCGACCTACTATGGTCAGGTGACATTGGAATGGACCCAAGGCTACTTAGACCATTAGTTAGGAAAAGGCTCAACCTGACCAACCGATTGTTGAGTCAAGTTGGTCGGATTGGGCTTAGGGTTTGAGAAAAAGAGAAGAAAAGAAAAAGGGGAGGGGGTGCACTGCTGGCTTTAGGGTTTGGAGAGGGTTGCAAAGAGAGAATAAAAAAGAGAAAAGAGAGAGAAATGGGAGGCGAGAGAGGGTTGCAGACAAAGAGAAAGAGAAAAGAAGAGAAGTGGGGGGAGATGGTTGCAGAGAGAGAGAGAGAATAAAGAAGAGGGAGAGGGTTGTTGGGGGAAAGAGACAAAAAGTGAAATGGGCGCAGGTTTTGAAAAAAAAATTGAAAGAGAAAGAAAATGGGGAATTGTTGAATAAGGGGCGGTACTATTTTTAATTCCTTAACTATAATTGGGTCGGGTCGGGTCGGGTTTATTGAGTTAGATTTCACTAAAATCCAAGGCTCAGCCTGATTATGTCGAGTTAGTAAAAAAAAAACCCGATACCCAACCTGAAATGGTTGAGTTTGGTCAGATTGGGTAGAGTTGACTAGTTTGCTTACACCCCTAATTAGCATCGTCCATGGGGATCAATGTTGAACGCATCTATGTGAAGTGGTGAACTTGGGGTCTATTTCTGTGGGTTCAACTCTGGAATTCAATCACCCATTGACAACTTGTTTTTCCGAGCTAAGATTCATATAAAGCTCATCTACTGTACTAGCAAGAAGCCTTTTTTCAAGTGAAAAAGTAAAATCCCTCAAGACATACAATGAAGGCCCAAAGCCATGTGTGCGTCTAGAGACCTAGAGGTCCTTATGAGGAATAATATCTTACAAGGAGATGGGACCAAAATAAGCTTCAACAACATCTATAAATTGGGTATGACTTCAAAAGAATCGGTCCCTATTTGTAGTATTAATAACTTTTAAAATATCATGTTGTAATATTTTATTAAGTTCTAACGAAAAAGAATTTACTTGTTTGTTGAACCAATATTTCTTTCTAAAGCGTATTTCTTCTCATTTACTCTTTTGTTCATCCATCAAATTTAGTATCAAAGTTTTGTTTTTTTTTTGTTTTTTTTCCTTCTTTTTGTTGTCTTTATCCTCCTAGTTCATCAATTCAGATAGCAACCAACAAGGTTCCAACCCGGTTGGCTTACTCTTCTATACATTCAAAATCATCTTCATATTGATGTGATATAAGATATTTGAAGGATGTTTTCTTTTTCTTTTTTATCCCGGATGATGTGGTGATGTGATATATTATCATATCAACTTAGGTATAGATTTAAATATATATTTTAAGTCGTTTTAGCACTTCTCTTCTTTTTTTCTTCTTTTAGCAAGTAAATTCGTGAATGCCTCACATCCATATGAGAGGAACATGAATAGGAGTTTTGGTGATTTTATAATCTTTGGCTTTGCAAGGAGTTTTGTAATAATTTGTATTTGCCTAAATGTATAGTAGCATGTGTTAATTGAAGACAAGAATTAAGTTTTAAAATACATACATACATACATACATACATACATAAATATACACATATATATTTACATATATAAAAAGTTGTAAATTGTCCTATACTCTAATATGCATGTTATTCTTTATAAAAGAAAAGACATATATCTATATATCACATCTCTTCAATAAGATTTTATTAATATTGATAATGAAAGGGAGCTAAGTCCAACTTTCTTCTTCACTAAGAATACACGCTTGATGTACTCTTGTTTTCTCTCTATGGACTTCATTTCTTGTAGATCTCACATCAATGAGAGAGACACCAATACTGGTCCCCTTGAGTGAAAAGGACCAATTAGTTTTTATTTTGTTCATTATGTTACTACCAATATTCCAGCTATATATATATCGTATTTGTAGGATTAATAACTTTTAAAATATCATGTTGTAATATTTTATTAAGTTCTAACGAAAAAGAATTTACTTGTTTGTTGAACCAATATTTCTTTCGCATTTCTTCTCATTTACTCTTTTGTTCATCCATCAAATTTAGTATCAAAGTTTTGTTTTTGTTTTGTTTTTTTTTTCCTTCTTTTTGTTGTCTTTATCCTCCAAGTTCATCAATTCAAATAGCAACCAACTAGGTTCCAACCCGGTTGGCTTACTCTTCTATACATTCAAGTTTTAATATTTTGAAGCATACATTATGACTATGGAGTAGCCAAAATCATTAATATTTTCATTCCCAACATTTTTGGAAAGTAGTTGAAGTGGAAAATTCGGGTCACTCAAGGAGAGAGCGTACTTTGGATTTGATAAATCCATAAAAAGCAATACAAATTTTTTTTAAAGAAAGATGAAGTCAAAGCATATCTATGTATTGTATCTTTGCTAATAAAGCCAAAGATGCTTAAGAGATCTTGAAAAAGAAATTAAGAGATCTTGAAAAAGAAATTCAAAGAAACGATGAAGCTGTCACAACTCGAAAATATACGTGGAAAACCCTAAAATCAGAGAAAAAATTATGGTAAAAAATAATTCACTATTAATTAACGAGTACTCAAAGGAATTAAACATCTCAGATAATTTACACTAGATAGTACACAAATCGAAAACTTTGGTAAAGAAGAACATAAAATGAATACCTAAAATTTAACTAGAACTCAAATTGCGTCATTCGCACAAGTTTTAAACTTTACTCTTTTTCACAAAACTTTCAAAGATCAAGCTTCACTTTCTTCTAAATTTCACTCATTAGTTTGGACGATCAATAAACAATGAGGGAGTGCCTTTATATAGACTCTCCTACCATGATATTTAGAAATTAGGGAGTGAAATTTAAAAAAAAATAAAGTTTGGCCCTTGAAAGTTTTGTGAAAGAGAGCGAAATTTAAAACTTATACGGCTGAAGTAGTTTAAGTTCTAGTACTTCTATTTTAGGTATTCTCTTTCTATTCTTTTTTTTTATTTAAGTTTAAAATCTGTGTATTATCTTGTGTAAAAGTAATTGAGTTATTTAATTCTCAAACTTGAGGTACTTATTAATTGATAGATAATTATTATTTTTCGTAGTTTTTCTTTAATTTTGAGGTTTTTCACGTATATTTTTAAGTTTTGGGTGTTTCTCTTTATTATTTTTTTCTTTATTGAATTTGTGAGACAAGAGCGTTTTAGGTTTTTTTTCCAACAAATAAAAGGCAGCATTCGTGTTCGTAGGACGCGCAGGGCACATGATGAGTCCCACGGGCCGCAAATTCGTATTTGCACCCTGCTGCATTTACATGCGCGCACAAGAGAGAGCTCATATGCTTATCAAGTTATCAACTTAAAGATGAGGCAACTCTATATAAAACACCTTTGGGGGCTTGATACTTTGTAGGACTTTTGTACCTTTATTTTTTCAGACTTCAATGGCTCATTTGGGTGTTGATTTTTCATTCACCCAAGTTTTCATTTTGATGTATTCATGGAGGAAATTAAGCACAAATCTATTAAAAACACCCACAAAATACAAAGTGGGTCTCACTCATATATTACTGCCTCAAAATAGCCAATCAAAATGGTTTATAAAATAACTTTTTTTTTTCAGGCAATAACACCAAACAGTACTGTAAAAGGTTGAAGGTTATTTCCTTCCTTCGTGATAAAATACAATTTATATTTATTATCTAATGTATTGATGTATAGAGATCTTGGTCAGAATCGTTTTTATTAATTGGTGTCAAAACATGAAGTAATGAGTTCTTCAAAAGAACATGAAGAAAGAATAGTAGGTCATATCTAATCAACCATTGAAGCAAGCATTTCAAAATCTAAGTAGTTACCCATACTTAGATTTTCTCCCATTCGTTTGGTTTTGTCCACCTCGGTAATTTTAAACGGATTTGGACAAAAAGAGATTATAAACGAGACACAAGTTTTTAGCCGTTTTAAAATTTGGGCAAGGTTTAAACAACCAGGTCAAAAATTGGGTACCCAATTCGTGGGGCTAAATTTGTCATTTCATGTATAAAACCCTAACTTCCATTTTTTACAAAAAAAAAAATAAAAAATAAAAAATAAAAAAAACCTCCCCTTTCTTTGATGAAAAATGCTAAAACCACCCATAAATTATATTCAAAATCATCCTCATGCTCATGTGATATATGGTGATTGGAAGATATTTTTTTTCTTTTTCCTCCCTGATGATGTGGTAATGTAGTGTATTATCACATCAGCTTAGGTATAGATTTAGATACATATCTTAGGCCGTTTTAATACTTCTCTTTTTTTTTTCTTCTTTTAGCAAGTAAATTCGTGAATGTCTCACATCCATATGAGAGGAACACGAATAGGAGTTTTGGTGATTTTATAATCTTTGGCTTTGCAAGGAGTTTTGTAATAATTTGTATTTGCCTAAATGTATAGTAGCATGTGTTAATTGAAGACAAGAATTGAGTTTTAAAATACATACATACATACATACATAAATACACACATATATATTTACACATATATTTACATATATAAAAAGTTGTAAATTGTCCTATACTCTAATATGCATGTTATTCTTTATAAAAGAAAAGACATATATCTATATATCACATCTCTTCAATAAGATTTTATTAATATTGATAATGAAAGGAAGATTAGTCCAACTTTCTTCTTCACTAAGAATACACACTTGATGTACTCTTGTTTTCTCTATATGGACTTCATTTCTTGTGGATCTCACATCAATGAGAGAGACACCCAAAACATCTACTCTGGTCCCCTTGAGTGAAAAGGACCAATTAATTTTTATTTTGTTCATTATATTAATACCAATATTCCAGCTATATATATATATAGTAATAATTGTTTTTATTTTGAGTACATCGCCTACATACACCGTTAGATTGTCTCAAATTGGATGTTGATAAATGATGTTACTATAAGATTTTCTAAATAGAAATAACAATATTCCAGACATGCATAATTGACTACATTAATTAAAAGAATTCAAAAGACAGTAATTTTAGCCAAAAAAGAAAAGAAAAGAGCTGTCCATGCTAACAGTTTCCTATTTGAAGTTATATCCAAAATTAAAATTAAACCAACCAATTTTGACAATAATAAGTGAAGTAATTAAGGTTTCCATACCAAATGAATGGTGACGTGCACCCACAATGCATTAAGTGGTGTTGTTGCAAAAAGATGAGTCTCTTTTATATATCCGTCACCAACCTTCAACTTCCATCATTCATTCTACCATTAATATTCATTCATTCATTCATATTATTAATTACTACTCTACACTATTAGGCCATAGCTAAATTGCAATTTCCCTTATCTTCTTAATATTCTTCTTCTTTTTCTTCTTCTGCTCCTCCTAAAGCTGAGCAGAGTTTCATTACTGGTAAGCAAGCTGTATATATGGAAATGGGAAGCACAAGTAGTGGATCAGTAGAACCAGGAGGAAGTTTTCTGGTTTGGGAAGATCTAAGCGTGGTGCTTAGCAACTTTGGAAAAGGGCCAACAAGAAGGCTACTTCAAGGGCTAAGTGGGTATGCAGAACCAGGTAGGATTATGGCTATTATGGGTCCTTCTGGTTCTGGTAAGTCCACCCTTCTTGATTCACTCGCTGGTTAGTACTACTACTACTCTTAATTTCTTTTCATATATCTCACCCTTCCCTCTCCAATTTTTTGTCTCTTTCTATTTACATAATTAATTAGTTAGCTCAATTAGATATTTGTGATCCAACAGATAATACACAATTTTTCATAGCTAATACACAATTTTTCATAGAGAGTAGTCAACCTTTATTTATTTGATTTTTAGGGAAAGAGATGATTATTTGATCACAAATCTCAGAATCAAATTAAGTAAATTGATGGGGAAGTAGGGTTTCTTAATTTTCTAGATAAATATGAAAAGATTTATTTACAATTAGTTAAGATAATGATTAATTAATTGCTTCTGCTAATTGTCTTGTTTTGGCAGGTTATAATATTAAAAGTTAGTTAATTAATTGGTCACTTTCGTTAGTCATATCTATATTTCTCGCATTTACATATATATTAATGTATGTTTCCTATTTATAAGCTTTTTCCAACCACCAATAACTAATTTATTAATTAAGTAATACACACACATACACACACATACACACACCACATCTTAAGGATATAAAATAAGAGGTATATATAGGTCGAGATATTTATTGTACTGGATACATATTTGTTTATTTATATATAAATACTTTTTTTTTTTAATTGTTCTCCTATCATTCTTAATGAGCAAGGCTGACTTGAAGCCCCACAACTGCTCCTACCCTTTAAACAAAAATAAAACTACTAAATCCAATAATGTAAGACATTAACAGATATATGCTCCTGAAGTAAATAATATTAAGAAAAATTCAATAAGATAATTTAAATAAATCAATCAAGTATAAATATGAATCTTATATTTTTAATATTCGTAAGAAATTAACTAGATATATGATACAATTTATATTTGAAAGGTAGTGCACAAGTACTGATAAGTGCTAAAATGATATATATGTTTACCTAATATAGTCAAATGAACATTAAATGCCTGACTCTGACCTTAAATTTCCATCTGATTGCATAAAGAAGAGCACCTGCTCATGTCGGATGGATGGTGCATTAATTAAATGACGGGTGTTGATCAATGTGTAAAGAAGAAAACTTAAAAGTAATATGCTTTGGCATATTAGGTATATAATCATTTAAAAATAAGAATTTTTTTTCCTTGAATTACTAATTAAATAATTGAGCTAAGATTTGCTTTAAAAAATAAAGGGAAGAATATATATCATGCTCGAATTAGTAGAGCATGCATGTGGAATACTATTCACCTCATTGTTCTATGATGAAATGGTTAATTAATTATATATAACAAATTATATTTAGAAGAGCATAATGCAATAGGGTTATATATCTAATATACATTGCTTATATAAATGAATTTCCTGTTGCTTCTATGACCAACAAAGAAATGTTTGTCTTGACATACAAGGTTGTAAAGAAGTATATCTATAGCTTCTTCAAGCCTACTATAAAAACATAACATATACACTTTATTTTTTTTTACTTCTAGCTTTGCTACCATTAGAATAGCATACAAATTGATATATATGAAAATATTTGCTCATGTTTTAGGTATAAGAATCATATAATTGTTTAGATCCCTTATTTACTAAGGGATATATTGAGCTAGTATATCTAGAATTTATAACTCAAAATTCTTCTTTTACAATTGGTACTTCTATATTTAATCAAGCTCTAATGTTAGTTGAGCTTTGAGCAGGAAGACTTTCAAAAAACGCTATAATGATGGGAAATATATTGCTCAATGGGAAGAAGAGGAAGAAAGGCCATGGAGCTGTAAGTACTATTACTTTATTTATTTTGTATCAATTCATGCGCATTATATATAAGAAAGTGCAATGCTAAGGAACCAGATGATTCAGACGCTATATATATTAGAAAAAGACTTAGTTGAGTTGAGTTTATATATATTGTTTCTTTTACATTTTTTTAATTTTCTTCAAAGAAAATAAATAGTGTTTTATGTTTAATTAATACACTATTTTTCTCTTCAAGCTAAAAAAAAAATAAAAAGAAAAATTATTAGTGTTCTATACATATGTGCTCATTTAAACCAGTAATGAATGCATGCAGGCGTATGTTACCCAAGAGGATGTGCTGCTGGGAACCCTAACAGTGAAAGAAACCATCACGTACTCAGCTCATCTAAGGCTTCCAAGCACCATGACCAAAGAAGAGATAAATGACATGGTGGAAGGCACTATTACTGAAATGGGCCTCCATGATTGTGCAAACACAGTGATAGGAAACTGGCATTTAAGAGGAATAAGTGGTGGGGAAAAGAAAAGACTAAGTATTGCTTTGGAAATACTAACACGCCCTCATCTCCTATTTCTTGATGAGCCCACAAGTGGACTTGACAGTGCAGCTGCTTTCTTTGTAATTCAAACCCTAAAAAACATTTCCCGTGATGGAAGAACTGTTATATCTTCAATCCACCAGCCTAGCAGTGAAGTGTTTACTGAATTTGATGACCTGTTCTTACTCTCTGGTGGACAAACTGTTTATTTTGGAGAAGCAAAGAAGACTGTTGAGGTGATGATCAATATATTAATGTGAAATTTAGTTATTTAAAGAGCACTGCTATTCATACACATTTTTGACATAGAAATTAGTTGACATATTTT
Organism: Paratinospora sagittata; assembly: GCA_035771175.1. Lineage (NCBI taxonomy): Eukaryota > Viridiplantae > Streptophyta > Magnoliopsida > Ranunculales > Menispermaceae > Paratinospora > Paratinospora sagittata. Next base: position 42,537,857 of record CM069593.1, read on the forward strand.
TATTAATGAACCATTCGTTTTTATTGTTTCATGTATCTATACATGATTCAAGACAATTTAATAGTATATTAAATTAAGGTGATGTTTTTATATCAATGTCATCTAGAAATGTCAATATAGTACTGCTGAGTCGCAGTTTATTATATAGCTCATAAATGTCCTTGAATCATGCATCAAGTGCATGCATCAAGTGCATGATTCAAAAACATTCAACAAACACAATCGTGCTTGAAAAGGGATTCCTCCATTAACTTTATATATGTGTCCATATAATTGGTACATAAAGTGAATTCTAATTGTAACTTTTGATTTTGAATGGTGCATGCACACAGTTCTTTGTTGAGGCTGGATTCCCTTGCCCTCGCAGAAGGAACCCTTCAGATCACTTCCTTCGTTGCATCAACACAGATTTTGACATTGTAACCGCCACCCTAAAGGGTTCGTCTCGAATGATTCGTGTAAGTTTACAATGGATATCATAATTTTTCTTTTCCTTTTCGCTCTTGAGGTAGGATTCAAACATTGTCAGATTCTCAATATTAGATCTAAAAGCTATAGTTAATAAATAAATGTTCAACTATATATGTCAAGCGAATAGAGATATTATATATAACTACATTATCATAACAATTAGATCATGTACTATATACATTGAGATGCGTAGCATATGCATATATAATGAATACAATAGTGTAGTTGCATTTTTTTTATAATTAAACAACATTTTCCATTAACAAACATAGATCACTCTAAATTCTTGAGCTAGGTTCCTTACTGTCACTAACAGATGAATTCCAGGTTGGTTTGTAACTGTAATTTCTTCCAATTTTATCAATTTATTTCATCTTTAATCTTGGTCCTTCTTCAATCCCATTTGATTATTTTTGAATGTCTCTTTATTACAGGAAATCCAGGAATCATCGGATCCATTCATGAATTTGGCCACTGCAGAGATCAAAGACTTGCTTGTTGAGAAATATAAACGCTCAGATTATGCAGCAAGAGCAAGAAGACGGATTCAAGAAATATTGCGCACTGTAAGGAGTACTATATATACCATGATCATCCATTACTGCTAATTCAAAAAATAAAAAAGGAATAATCATCTTAAATTTGAACATGTCATTTAATTTCATAACCTAAATTTCATTTTAATATTCATCTATATCTCTATGTACGTAGGAAGGACTTGTTGTCCAGTCAAATAAAGGGAGCCAAGCCAGCTGGTGGAAACAACTTTTTATATTAACAAAGAGGTCTTTTGTGAACATGTCAAGAGACATTGGGTACTACTGGTTAAGGATTATAATCTACTTACTTGTAGCTTTAGCTGTTGGAACAATATTTTATAATGTTGGCACCGGCTACACTGCCATTTATGCTAGAGGGTCGTGTGGTGCGTTCATCACTGGCTTCATGACATTCATGTCCATTGGAGGCTTCCCATCTTTCATAGAAGAAATGAAGGTGATCATCTCCATTAATTCAATAGTATTAAATTAAACATATCTTTTTAAAAGCTATTCTCCCCACATAAAAACCTTTCTAAATACTTCTGTAGATGTTTGACAATACCTGTTTCTAATTAATCTGTAGTGGAGAAAAACAGTTTTCTGCTTTCTGAGGAAGCTGGAAGAGACTAATTTTTTTCCAAAAACACTTTTTTGAAAAATACTTTTTAGAAAAGCTCTTCCAAATAGGGTCAAAGTGCAACTACATGTACAATTCTATTACCATGTTCATTAGATATATATGTGTTTGTTGTGCATTTTAATGTATGTATTGTATGATCCAATGACTATAATAATACAGTTGCACCTTTTTAGTTGTTAGAATAGCATTCTATTGGGAGGGTATGCTAAAAAAGTACCCACTCACTATTCACCGTAATAGCATGAGTAATATTTGGGTCGATTAAGGGGGATTTGTTTCTTTCTTCTGTGGGTGATTCAGCCCTTTGTTATGGAGAAAGTTAAAAAGGGATTTTCTTATAAGTCATTTGGCATTTTTGTTTCCATATAGTAATTAGCTCAAGAGTGTTGTTCATTAATAATTGATATAATTTTAATTTAATTTTTTCTTTAATCAAAACAGGTATTCACAAGAGAAAGGCTGAATGGGTACTACGGCGTGGCTGCTTTCATCCTATCAAATTTCTTATCCTCCTTCCCTTTCTTGATTGCTATATCTTTTGGATCAGGGACCATAACCCACTTCATGGTTAAATTTCACTCAGGGTTCTCTAGATACGTTTACTCTAACCTTACTATCTTTAGTTCTATTGCTGTTGTGGAGAGCTGCATGATGATTGTTGCATCACTCGTTCCCAACTACTTGATGGGCATTATTACTGGAGCTGGAATTCTGGTAAGAAACTTATAAATATAATTAGTTGAGCAAATATAAATTTTTCAAACACCAATAATTATACACTATTCATCAATATCCTTTGTGTATATATATAGATTACTCAACTCAACTAAGTTTTTTTTTTTCAATTATATGAGGTCGGCTACATGAATCTGCTTCCTTTACTCCGCTCTATTAAAAGCTAAGTCGGCATTCAATATATATATATTATTTACAATTACAACCAATAACGGGTAGCTCACTCAATTAGGCATCTATCTCCTCGTATAAGGCGGAGGTTTCAAATCTCCTTAGCATTCATTCATAATGCATGATATCTATTCACATACCAACAATGGGTAGGTCTGCTGGCACAGAGAACGGACCCGGAGGCAGGTTGAGGGACTCGATCACGGGTTCGAGTCCTGTCTCGACCAAATCTTAGGTGAGAAAGGGGTTTATAAACCCCTACAGAATTTCGAACTCCGGGAGGACTAGTAGGAGGACACCTTTTGGGGGCCGAAAAACCTGTAAACAAAAAAAAAAAAAAAAAAAGATATCTATTCACCTCAAAATGTATTTTTGGAGTGTTTTTAGTAACTTTTGCATTTTCCTTTCATTAATCAAATTGATTTGTTTGTTAATTGCAGGGAATTATGATGATGACTGCGGGATTTTTCCGATTTCTGCCTGATCTTCCCAAGCCAATCTGGCGAATCCCAATTTCTTATATCAGTTATGGAGCATGGGCAATGCAGGTAATTTTATGTCTGACGCATAAGATGAATTTAATTTATAAATTATGTTGCAACATGAGAGACATGATAAGACATGATAATTAAAAAGCACAACACTACTACGTACTGCCGTTACATTAGTAGTATTTATGCAATGAAAAATGTTAATCTAACTTAAAAAAAAAAATACAACGGTAATTGTAACCACACTTTTAATATTATTAGATCATTTATTACATGTATTGAAATATATAATGCATACATATTTAAAAGTATTAATGGTGTAGTTACACTTGTAATTGTATTTATAGTTAGATTAATATTTTCTTTGTGTAATACATTATACATGTGTAGATGTCAGTAATTTGATGGCTATCAGAGCGCCGACATTTCTAGGGTATCGTTGCATTGTCATTGATAGCAAATACAAATAGAAACACACCTACAATACTCATTACTATTTAATTGTCTCAAATTATATATCGGTACAAGAATCTAGGTAATTCAATGGTGCATTAATAAAAATGTTTCTAACAATCGATCTCACTTTTATCATTTTCCGGCTTTCTAACATGCCCATCATTGCCTATTTCTTAAAATCATTATATACATGTGTATGGATTGATATATATATACATCCTCCCTTTCTATCATTTTTTCCATCATGTCACTGAGTCTCAAATGGTGTTTGTGTGTGTATATATATATATATATGTAGGGTCATTACAAGAACGACATGGTTGGGCTGGAATTTGATCCACTAGAGCCAGGAGACCCAAAACTGAAGGGTGAGATCTTAGCAACGGAGGTGTTTGGGATTGAGTTGAATCACTCCAAGTGGTGGGACTTGAGTGCCATATTTCTCATTCTGGTTTCCTACAGGTTCATCTTCTTCTTCGTTCTTAAGTTTAAGGAAAGAGTGTCTCCCATGTTTCGCACCCTATACGACACCAGAATCGTTCGACACCTTGAGAAGAGGCCTTCTTTTAGAATATTACAACCACCGCGCTTCCCTTCCAAAAGGCATAGTGCTCCTATTTCTTTGTCTTCTCAAATTGATCTCACTTCTCCAATCCATCATTAGTTTTTTTTTTTTTTCTTGTTTTTATGATTAAATAAACAAGCTATATAGGGTAAGTGAAATATTATAATTTCTTAATTAAAAATATTAATTTAATATATATATACGTTCATTATCATTGTAAAATGTTACAAGGAATGATATGATCAATACCAATTTTATATGCATGTTGTGGTATGCAATTTAGTCTATTACTGATTTGCTAATTGCTTATATATATATATGTATATATATCAAGCTTATTGCCTGAATAATTTGATAAGTAAACCCCTAATTGGAAATAATTAAGAATGTGTTTTTTTCTTTTCTATTTTCTTTTCAACTAGTGTTTGATAGCTAAGAAATTTTTTTTTGAGAAAATATAACTATCTGAAGAAATAATTTCTTAAACAAATTTTGGTAAGAGAATTTTTTATGGTTGTTTAATTGTGTAAGAGAAAATATTTTGGCATCGCCCATTTGATGCAAAAAAAAAAAAAAGGAAAATAAAAAAGTTTCATTTAAAAACAATATTGGGCATAGTTAATAATATTTAAAAAAAATGAGAAAACTAAAATTTCCCATATTTAAAGGTGAGAAAATTTCAATGAAAATATAACGGGATTGAGAGAAAAAAAAAAAAAAGCAATTAAAATCACAACTTTCTCATTTTCTTTAGAAAATATGTTATTTTCTAAAGAAAACAGTGCTTTTCTTAGTTAACCTAAATAAAAATGATCTATTTTGACAAAGAAAAGAAAAACGCTAAACAAAAATGGTTAAATAAATCTATTACCATATTTTTTTGTCCATCAAGGGCTAAAGAATTACGCCCTAAAAGTCAAGATTCAAAAATGATCAACTCTATCCATTTCTCTCATTTTACCACAAAAGCAAACCAATTTAGTTAGTATACTACCTCACAAAGTAAATTTAATCAACAAAATATATATTGTCACACTCCGTACCGGTGGTGTGATGGGCACCTCATACCGAGTGTACCCCAGCCATTATATCTGGTTCAGTGGCTACTCAGATTGTGAAATCAAACCTTATGAGGTTGTGAGTTTGAATATGGGGAGGCCCTGTACTATTCATGAGTGAATAGTATGGACAAATGATCTCGGGTACTAAACGCTGCGGTGAGCTGTGTACTGGGGTGTGATAATATTATGTGGTATATAATGGCTGAGGTACGCTCGGTATGAGGAACCCATTACACCGTCAGTATAAGGTGTGACAAAAAGGCCTTATGTTTGTCACACATAGGTTGCACACAATGTCTCATACCCAAGGTGATAAGTACTCTGCAGAGCATACTCCAACCATTATATACCACATAATATTGTCACATCCAAGTAAACAGCACACCGCAACGTCTAGTACCCCTGAATCATTTGTCCATACTATTTACTAATAAATAGTACAGGACCTCCTCTAGATTTAAACTCACAACCTCATAAAATTTAATTTCGCAATTCGAATAACCACTGAGCCAATAATTATTAACCTCGATTCTAATGATTATTTTTTAATAGCTATATACCCATCTTCAAAAAAAATGTTTACTCATTTAATCATTTGCAGTTTTTTTTTGTTTCTGACATTCATTCATAACATCACGAGAAGCATATTTCATATTTGAATAAAATAAAATTCATTAGAGAACGTGAGGTTTGAGTCAGAAATGTACATAAAAATAAGACATTCTTTACTTTTATTACTACACCCAACCAGCCCCAAGTTGCTAAGGGGGTGGGTGAAACATCTGCTGTCGCGTGAGTCACGTGGAGACCCACGTAGGATCAAATTATCACATGTACAACTCAGATCCACGTAGCACAAGGACCAAAATTATAAACATACCCCCCAACTGGGTTTTGTGGTTTCTTGATAAGGAATCTCATCTCTGTCCCCACTCAATGAAAAAAAACAACACTACCGTTGTTGTTGCTATTATTGTTGTCAGCAGTTTTATCACCACCACTAACGTCAACTTCATTTGATCTCCGGCTGGCCCCGGCCATGCAACAAAATTTTAGTTACATTGCTCTAGCTAGCTTGCATATTAGCTACTAACTAGTTTGAAAACGTCGGGGTACTCTCGGCGTCGGAACGAGGACTTCAGGGTTGTCTCTGATGAAATTAATTCGATCTCGTATAGTGTCGTCGAACAGTCGATTTGTAGGGTTCTCCGCATAGCACACGTAGTAACAGCTCACGCATGCGTGTGGTAGTGCCATGGCAATCCGAGTCTGCATCCACCAACTCCAATTTAGTAATATAAAATGAAAAAAAATTGTTATTCTAACTACAAAAAAAAATATAATAGTTATAATTATTGAATTATACGCTATATACAATCAGATGAGTAACTAATAATTGTAATGAATTTTAGACTCATATATAATTATAAATGAAGTCCTAAGAATTTTTATCAATGGCACTTAGAATTGTGGATGTAGAAATATTTAAGGTTATCTATAAGTGCCCATTATCCATTAAATATATAATATTAAGGCAGCAAGATAGTTATTAAAAGAATTGCAAGTTGGGAACACGTTACGATGAGGTATCCAATGAAGAAAGAAAGGAGAGAAACGGTAGCAGTGAAGCTCTTATGCACGGCAAATGTCCAAGAAGCCATAGCAATTACGCAAATAGAACCACTGCAAACACCTGTCAAAAAACAAATTGCGCTCGATATGTCCGAATCAACAATGGGATCCATCCCCTGCCTTTTAAACAATTCCCATGTGTCCACCGATGCCCTCGTAAACCCCTTTCCATACGCTGCAACCTGCACCAAAAATCTGCTGTTATCATCATGCCTACCATCTGTTTGATGAAATTCCCCAAAGAACAAAAAACTACCTTATTAGAAACTGCACACCTACCTTGTTAGAAGCTGCTCGACCTAAAAACTAATTATATCCAAACAAGAAAATGTGCATTTAAGGAAGTTTGAACATGAAACCTTTTAATAAAACTGCTTTGATACCGTGTTGAAAATCACTTAGATTTAAAAGTTATAGATGATATGTAAAGGCTCAACTATGTACGTTATACCGAAGATAGACATGAACATGCCTGAACAAAAGCCCACCCATTACCGAAACGGAAGATGGACTCCATGACATGGAGGCAGCAATGGGCACAAGAGAACATGAACTCATCTTCACCTTCCAGCAAATTAAGCCCACGAGCTATAATTCTCAAAAATTCAATAGTGGGCAAGAACAGTGACCCAAGACAAGCACTACCAAGATTCCAAGACATTGCTCTTTGGAAGCAAAATCTTGTATTAGATTGCATTCCTCTCAAGTAATACAACGCAATCACCCGACTAACTGTTATATTGGCCACATTTCTAAGTACCTCAGCAGTCCAAGCTAAGCTCAAAACAAGTCCAATGATGATCAAAGGAGGGTAGTAGAAATTCAGGGCACCAATCACAGCGAACACCCATAGAGAAATCCACATGAATCCTAGCACAAGCATCCAATATGTAGGGTGATTGAGGTCAGGAAATTTCGATATGGGCTCAAGAGATTTTGTTAAAATTCGAGCGGCAAACGCGATTCGCTTCGTGACCCAGCAAGCATAGAGCCCGTTTCCGACGGAGAATAAGAAGAGGGCGACGCCAACGCCTTCTGTGGAGGGGCTTTGGAAGCAGAGGAGAAGGACTCCTGCTGATAGTGATAAGGCAAAGCTGCTCCAGAGTATGAACATGAGCATGAATTCTGGCCATTTTCTTAAGGTTTTTTGCCATATGAATGCTAGTAATATGCTTAGTAAAGCTGAGGATTCAATCTGTGGAAGCCAGTATTCTAGTACCCTTTTTTCTTTTCTTTGTGAAGTTCCAGGCTTTAATAGGCCTTTAACTGCTTTGAATCCAAGAAAGCAAACTAAGGCAATTGAAACAGCTAAGTGGAGGAGGAAGAGGAAAAGTGAGATTCTATTGGTGCAAGATCTTGAATTTAATGTCCTCAAAGATGGCGGCTGTTACAATCAAAATAAAAAATAAAATAAAATATAAGGGTACCCAGAAAAAATTACAAAAAAAATTTCTTGTAAAATTTAAAAAAATAATAATTATTATTATTAAACCAAGAACTAAAGAAATAAATTATCTTACTTGTTGTGGTGTTTGGAGAGGTTGAAGATGGCGAGGTTGTGAATGAGGTCGTGAAGGAGGAGAAGGAGGAGAAGGAGGAGATGGAGTTGGGATTGGAGAAGCACCTTGAATGACTATTCTTAATGGGTTTGAAGGATTTAAGTTCTGTAATCTTGCAAAATGAAATTCTCTGTTGGAAGATGTAGAATTGTTTTGAACCACTTGTTGTTCTTGAAGCTTTACCTCACCTGTCTGCTGTTCTTCCACTTGTTCTTCATTTTCTTTCTTTTTCAGCTCTTCTTCTTCTATTCTCTCCACCACCTACCAAAACCAAAACAACCCACGAAAGAAAGAAAGATTCAGATGAAGAAAATATATATAAAAAAAAAATTATTTGAAAAACAAAAAAAGGGTAAAATTAAAGGTGGGAGATTTGGGCTTACAGATTCTGGTGAAGCACCCATGGAGCTGTTGATTGTGAGTTCTTTCTTCTTCCAAGAGACCACGGCGGCTCTGCTGCCCTTTTCTATGCTCACCTCTTCTATGATAATTTTTATTTTTAGAACCTTTTTTTTTTTTTTGTATCCAACTTAGATGTAGGTTGACGTCAGACAGCACTTTTTTATCTTGTTCTTTCATCCTTTTTTAACAAATTAATTTAATATGAAATTTGGTAAATAAGATAATCATGTGACCAAACCCATATGAAAAATCACCCTTCTTTTGATAAACTTTTTGTTATAAGGTTGAGATTTAAATATGTTATTTAAGATAAAGGGTGTGTATGTTCCTTTTTTTCTTTTTTTCCTTTTTTTTGACCTTTTGAAGCATGTTTGAAATCAAATTTTCCATAATTAAAATTTTGAATTCAACTTTTAAAATAGTGTTTAAAATCTAGTTTGGGAATTTTTTTTTTTTAAAGTTGGGAAATAAAATATTGAGAATGCATTAAATCATCAAATAAATGAAACCCCCAAAGGATCATAAATATTGAGCTACGTATTCCTCTACCTTATTTATTAATTCCTAATAAAAAGAGATTCATTTACGGGAGAGTTACCTTCTTAGGAAAGTACATATATTAATTAGAACTCCACCTTTGAATAACTATGACTCCCCAATTTTTTTAATGAAAAATATTAATTTAATGGTAAAATAATATATCTTCAATACAGTTACATATTTATATTCATTACATATACATAATTTACATATTTCAAAATGTATAATAAATAATTTAATAACTATAAACGTGTAATTACATTATTTTATATTTAGATTAGTATTTCTTTTTTTTAATACTAGAGAATAATTTTAGGTGTTTAATTGGCATCTAAACAAGTTGCAATTACGTGTCCCTTAAAACAAATGTTGTTAATTACGTGTATGCTAATTTCTAACCATTTATAAGTTTTTCTTGCCATATGTGAACTGGTTAGCCAAGCCATCTCTTTCAATGTCCCAACAAATAATTTCAAAGCTTAGAAAATCATAAAAGCCAATCTTGTTTATTTCTAGTAATTTTACGTCTCTTCTTCCACTTTACCCATGTGTCAATCCTAAATAAAATAAAATAAAAGACACAAATGTAGTTTGAATTATAATTATTATTATTATGTACATTGTTCTTGAGGTGTTTTTCTTTTTATTAACTCTATATACACCTTTTCTTTTCTCAATTGCGTTGAATGATGTTAAGATTTAAAAATATGATAAGGAGATTAAAATTTTTACACCAATTATAATAAATTTGATATTTCAAGCATTTACATCAAATTTATAACTTCAGTGAAAAAATATATTATTTTGATATATTAAAATTAAAAGTTGATGTAATAATAATTTATAATAATTAATACAGTATTTTTAATTCATCTGACATTGTTCTAAGTAAATCTGATTAAAATGTTCTTACTAAAAATAAAAAATAAAAAACTCATGAGGGACTTGAACATCTATAATGAGTGATTTTTTTTCAACAAAATTTTCTAGTCATGGTCAAATCACTTTATATAAATTCTCTTTATAATGGGCTTTTCTTGGAGTGTCACTATTGCTAGTCAATTTATTAAAGTTTTATTTTATTTTGTTCTATATATATATATATATATATATGGGCATGATTATATTCTGATCTATTAAGAATTGTCATACAACTCATTATTCAATTATAGTTAGAATCTACATTCTATTAAGATTGTAATCAATCAACGGCTCAATCAAATAAATCCTTAGATCCTCATGGGTCAATTAAATCTCCTTGTTCTATTATTAATTATGAACTCACTGTTTTACAAGAATATTTGTACCAATAACTCATAGGTCAAAAGGGTCAAGGCATTTTATCAAGAAAAGTATTTTAGAAACACACTTCAAACCTTTTACTTTTGACACTACGTTTCTAAGTGTTGTTATAAAGAACACCTCGAATTATGTATTAATCAACACGTAATTTGAGATAATTTAATAATTTTTAAAATATAATTATTACAAAATTTTGTTTCTATAGCACTGCTCTTTTACAAATGGGTCAATCCTTTTCAACATCATTAATTTAGCTTTATAACAATAGTTGGATACATATTTTGTAGACAATATTATTATTTAGTGATGTAAGTAAAAAGGTTACATGTAAAAGTTTTTTTTTTTTTTTTTTTGAAAGAGATACATGTAAAAGTTAAAAAAGTTGAACGTGAGAAGGGGTAATAAATAAATAAAAAACACTCCAACAAGAAAAACCCTGAACTATAGTAGAAGCTAAAGTTGTTTATGGGTTAAGTTGGTTCAGATTTTAGTTTTTAGTGTGGAATACTAACACAACCCTGTTAAATCAAGTTGAAGAAATCTTAACCAAACCCGACTCAATAACTTTGGGTTGATGAGGTTGGTCTATTCAATATATAGATTATAAAATTATATAATCTACTCAATGTATAGATTTTAAATGTCATTTTATAAGTTTTCTTTTTAAGTCAAATGAAAAATTAAAATAGGTAATAAGATGTTTTCTTTCATACTATTTGTTGGAAAAAAAAAGGTGAATGAGAGAAATTGCACCATTAAAAACTTTTTAACGGTCTAATTTTTTAATTAAGAAACAATGATAATTAATATATTTTAATTTGAATTTAAATTAAGAAACGGTCAATTAAATTATTTTACTTTGAATTTAAATTCAAAAACTTTCATAACGTTTAGATTATTAATGGGGGCCATTTAGTGTTCTTAACAGAGGTTAGGAAGTGCATCGCTTCCCTTTACTAGTATATATTGGTGTAAGATTTGACCAATACCAGTAGACGACGAGGTGAAAGGAAGATGATGATCTGAAACACTGGTATGGTATCGGCCAAAGACACTCTGATGCCTAAGTTAGTTTAGAGCTCCGTAAAATTAGTAGTACGGAACTGAGTCGAGAAGTGCTTACCTCCCCCTTAAGGGTTATGGTCTTTTATAGAGAGGACTTGAGGTATTTGGCCTTATAGTAGCGTTGTTGTAGAATCAGGAATCAAACTTGTGATGGAAGAACATATTTGACTCCTAGTAGAATTAGGAAGATCTGGTACGATCCTTATGGGATTAGGATGATTTATCAGCCTCCTAATTGACTAATAGAGTTTTAGGCCTTATCAAAGTCGAATTAGGAGTAGATCTCGATCTTATCGCAGTGGATCGCGACTTATTCCTATCTGATCCGGCGTTCCGTCTTCATTCGTTTCGGAGTCGCAGATCTCTTAAGATCGGTATGTTGATCTATAGTCTCCCATTCTACCTGCTTGTTAATGAAGATATGGTCTGTGAAGGAGATCGGTAGTACACATCATGTCCTACCGACTTGATGACCACCTGGTTATTACGATGAATAATACATCAATCTAGTCGGTAAGACCGACCATGTTGTTGTATGCTTTGTTGAGTATATATGTATTTTTTGTTCAGTACAGGTTGGTATGTCCACTTGGTCTGCATTGCATCCTACTTGGTGACACACTTGTAGCTGACCTGTCTTATGCTCGGTATATGGTCCAACAGTTACCCCCCCAAGCTATAAGCAAGACTGATTACTTGGAGGTTAGATCAATCATCGATACCAAGGCATTTAATGCTCATGACAGTTGTGCTCCGAAAATTGCGCTGACGTGCGCCTCCTGACAGCACGGCCATTGACTACCCACAGTTGATTTTACCTCGAGATTCATACTCATCATTACGTCTTGCATGTCGTTCTCCTATAAATAGAGAATTGATCACTTACTCTCCATTCATCCACTGCGCTCCAAAGAGGTCGATAATCGCTTGCCCGGCATTCTGGTCTCCATCTTTGCGCGGTAACTCCTTATTCCTAACTTTTTCCTTTTGTCTTTCTGGTATATAGTTTGTTAGTATAATCCTTAGGTTGTTTAGATGGCTTCCTCTTGTGTAAATTCACCCATCGACCAGAACGTTTTTTCTCCCCTTTCTTCTAAGGAAATTTCCTATGAGGACCTCTTTCCTGAAGGGGAAGAGGAAGTTAGGGCTGACCCTCAAGTCGGAGGGAATACCGTAGTTCTGCCCTCCGAGGAGGACTCTGAGGCTACCGAATAGGATAAGGAGGTGTTTGACGTGGCGCCCCTCTTAGTCGATAGGTCACAGAGTGTGCTCAGTAGTACTGAGCCAAGCACTTCTGGTCGTACTCACGTCTCTTCTGAGACTAAAGATACTGCATGTCGACTAGAGCCTGATTCTTGTCGGGGTTGGCTTTCATTCCTCTCTGGTTAATGAGGAATCCCAAAAATTTATCAGAGCTCACTCCAAAAGTGCATTTCGCAGAGTTGAGCTTCATGTGATACTTTCTAAGTATCATAAACATATCTGACAGGTCGGTAGGATGAGCTGCCACTTCCACACTTTGACCAACATGTCGTCGATGTAGACTTTCATGTTGACTCTAATTTTCTCTGTGAACATGTTGTTAACCAGCCTCTGGTATGTAGCCCTGGCATTTTTCAGGCCAAAAGGCATCACCTTGTAACAATACAGACCTCGGTCTGTAATGAAGGTTGTCTTCTCTTCATCTCTGCGACTCAACACAATCTGATTGTACCCTGAATACGCTTTCATGAAGCTTAGTAGTTCGTGACCTGTTTTTGCAGCCACCAGTTGGTCGATACGGGGCAGTGGGAAGCTATCTTTTGGGTAGGTTTTGTTCAGATCAGTGAAGTCGACGCATGTTCTCCACTTTTCATTTGGTTTTTTGACCATCACTACATTGGCCAACCAATCTGGATAGAGCACTTCTCTGATGAAGCATGTCGTTAGTAACTTGTTTACGTCTTCCTGTAGATCTTGAGTTCGGTCGATACTGAGAGCTCTTCTCTTCTGTCGGACTGGTCTGGCCTCCGGATAGACATTAGGACGATGCACCATCACGCTAGTTGGTGTGCCAGGCATGTCTTCATGGAACCAGGCAAAAATATTCCTATGATCCTGTAGGATACCAACCAGGTGGTCGGTGAGGGAGGGGTTCATTCTCGTACAGATCTTGACCGTCCTCGTTGGATCTTATTCGATCTACACCTCATCCCATTCATTATGGGATTCGAGCCCCGTCACCTCTTCCCTGGGGTCATGGTCGGGGTTGGCTAGATGCTCTAGTAGCATTAATTGCTCCTCTGTAGATTTGAGACCTTCCTCATGTCTTGTCTCCTTCTTCATGGCTGTGACATAGTAGTCTCGAGATTCTTTTTGGCTACCCCGTACCACTCCGACACCTCGCTCTGCTAGGAACTTCAGAGCTAGATGATAGGTCGATAGAACAGCCCTTAGGTTATTGAGGAGTGGTCGTCCTACTATGGAATTGTAGACGGTGGGGCACTCTACCACCAAAAAGTTGGTCATGACCGTGACCTTGTGCTCTGAGTCACCGGCTGTCACTGGTGGGTTATTCGTCCTTCCGGCATGATGTTATATCCGGTGAAACCGATCAGATGGACATCTACCTAGCTCAGCTAATCCTTGGTCAGTCCTAGTTTCTAGAAACGCTGACTAGTGGAGGATCTACCGAGCTTTTATTGTCGACCAACATCCAAAGGATTTTGTAATTAGCTACGGTCATCGTGACCACTAAAGCGTCGCCGTGCGGACGAAGTATGTCTTGGGCTTCCTCTTCTATGAAGGTAATCGCGAAATCTAATCGCTTTTGTTTCTCAGGTCGGTACCCTAGGTTTATGACTTCCGACCTGAATTCCCAGACGTAAGCCTTCATACCCCGATTCGAGGTACCGATCTGGTCTCCACCAAAGATCGTTCTAATCTCGCCCACTGGCCTAGCTTGGTCATCTTCTAGAGTCCTCTGCCGGTTGAAGTTCTTCACAAACTCCTTCAGATAACCTTTTCGGATTAGAGTTTCGATCTCCTAATTGAGATCGTATCACTAGTCAGTATCGTGACTGTGGTCTCGATGGTACCGGCAGTACTTCTTCTTATCTCTCTGCTCTGCAGGCGTTTTCAACTTTTTGGGCCATCAGATATAATCTATGTTCTGGATCTCAAAAAGGGCTTGCTCTCGTGAAGCAGTGAGAGACGTGTAGTTAGAGTAAACGTTTTAGGGTACTTTGTTACTCCTCTGATCTTGGCCGCCAGCATTCGATCTTTTTCCGCCTCTGTTGTCCTCCTTTGAGTCATATTCCTTTTTTTCTCTACTTCTCTCTCTTCGAGCTTTTCGAGGACTCATCTTCCCCTTGCTTTGCATTATTCTGCTAGTAGGCATTGATGTATTTTTTTGCTCAGTCCAGGATTTCTTCATAAGTCTGGGCTTTCTTTTTTCCAAGGGAATAGTGGAACTTCCTAGGCCTTAATCCTGCAAGGAAGGCGGTGGTCGTCGTCTTGTCTTCACAATCGTCTACTTCAACTCGTACATCATCAAAACGACCGAGGTATTCTTTCAGAGTTTTGCATTTCTTTTGCTTGATATCAAGCAAGCTGTTCACATGCCTTTCTCTCTCATTTTTTTTTCCAGCAAAGTGGTTCATGAACTTGTGAGCTAAGTGCCCAAAAGAACATATAAAACCTGTTTTGAGCTTCCGGTACCACTTTCGAGCAGATCCGCCAAGGGTGATCTGGAAACCCTTACACATGGTAGCGTCGTCATAACCCTTTAACTTTATCCAGGACTTGTAGTTCTCGACGTGCTCTCTAGGGTCTACCTTCCCTTTGTACGCCTGACCTCTGCGGTCTTAACGTTCTTTGGTAGTGATGTTTGGAGTATGTCTTCAATGAAGGGAGAGGGGAGTTCCTTATATTCATGGTAGTGCCGAGGTGCGGATCTAGTAGTCTCAGAGCGCTCTGATCCGTACGGCTTTCAGGGGCCAGGATTTCCTAACGGAGCTCTTTTTGACGACACCGACCTGAATGAGGTAGGTTTGTAGATCTCGCCTTTTTCGGAAGGGCCGACCTGATCTGGGAGAACACTGAGCTGTGGCTTTTCTTGGCGTCTAACGAGTGACGCAAGTGTTTAGCAGATAAAGACTTACGATTTACCCCGATACCGACCTCTTCTTCGAGGTTACACTTTGGCACCTACTCTCTTCCTCCTTCTTACTTCGAAGGCTAAGAGGTGGTAGATGGCTATGAAATGGTCGTAGGGAAAGTACCTCCCTTAACACTCGTTGCTGCTCCAAGACGTTTTGAGACATATTCTCCAAGTTCCTCTCTATGGCAGTCAACCTTGATTTCTGAGCATAAGTCTTTGACTGCTTTTTCGGTGGTCTTCCCTTTTTTTTCTTGGGTGCCACCGGTGTGGCAACGGGTTCCACCTCAACTGGTATTTCTGCCTGTTGACTCATGATGGCAAAGTTGTTTCTGACTTGCAATGTCAATCCCCACAGACGACGCCAAATGTTGGTGCAAGATTTGACCAACACTAGTAGACGATGAGGTGGAGGGAATATGCTGATCTGGAACTCGTCGAAGTGCTGGAGAAATCGCCGAAGGTTGATTATCTGAGAAAGGGAAAACAAGATAAAGTAGGTTATCGTGAAGAACACCGGTGTGGTGTCGGCCAAAGACCCTCTGTTGCCTAAGTTAGTTTAGAGCTCCGTAAAATTAGTAGTACTGAACTGAGTCGATAATTAATTACCTCCTCCTTAGGGGTTATGGTCTTTTTATAGAGAGGGCTTGAGGTCTTTGGCTTGTAGTAGTGTTATTGTAGAATCAGGAATCAAACTTGTGCTGGAAGTGCATATTTGATTCCTAGTAGAATTAGGTAGATCTAGTACGATCCTTATAGGATTATGATGACTTATCAGCCTCCTAATCGAACTAGTAGAGTTTTAGGCCTTATCAGAGTCAAATTAGGATTAGATCTCAATCTTATCGCAGTGGATCACGCTTTGTTCTTATTTGATTCGGTGTTTCGGCGTTATCTGTTTTGAAGTCGTAAATCTCTTCAGATCGGTATGTCGATCTGTAGTCTCTCATTCTATCTGCTTGTTAAGATATGGTCTGTGAAGGAGATCGATAAATATTGGTCAGTAATACACATCATGTCCTATCAACCTGATGACCACCTGGTTATTACGGTAAATAATACATCAATCTGGTCGGTAAGACCGACCATGTCGTTGTATGTTTTGTTGAGTAGATTCGTATTCTCTATTCAATACAGGTCGGTATGTCCACTTGGTCTGCATTGCATCCTACTTGGTGACACACGTGTAGCTGACTTGTCTTATGCTCGGTATATGGTCCAACAGTATAAAAGGAGATGCTCCCCCTCACTTTTCTACGCACCAATTCTCAAAGCTCTTATTTGTTTCTAGAATTTTTTTCTTTATCAAATCTGTCTTTTTTGTTTTGAGGTGTGTTAATCTTTTAGTTTATGGTAATAGTTTTCTGCAAAGCTAAGTTCTCCCGAATAATGACGAGGTGCTGGTCAATTGCTCATCAATCGTTGTATCCTAGGAAATAAACGTTGTTTCAGCTCTTGCATCACTGTGAGAGGCAAATATGTTTTGAGGGCATTGTGTGTTATACTTGCCTAAGTTTCACCTTTTTCATCATCTGTTCTGTTGTAAATTGGTTTATTTTTTATCACTCTCTTGTTTCTGTTATAAATATTACAAGCATATTGGTATTTGAGTTCCTATTGTTTTATTTTAACTTTTTGTTTTCAATTCATATCTATTTGTTTTTACATTATTGCTGACACTATGTTAATTATAACATTTTTAAGTAATTTAATTAAGGTAAGTGATTATAACGAAAATAATCATGAAGAAAGTAATAACTATTATTTTTATTTAGTTGGGGTTGATTTGAGTTAACCCAACCCAAATTAGTCAAGTTACAAGTTTCTAAAACCAACCCAACTTAATTTGATAAATAAATCTAACCCATAAAGTTTCAGTTAGATTAGGTTAATCGGGTTGATCAAAATGATGAACACCCCAAAGAAGCACCTCAAAAAAATAGTTGAAAGATAAAATTATTATTTTATCTACATATAATACTAAAACTAACTTTGCTTATAAAGTGTATACTTTGATGGTTGATATATTGTAAGTCCTTTTGCTGTGACTGCATAAAACACCATTCACCTTTCTAACGTTAAAAGGATAATATAATAATTTTCATTTTAACTAACTTCTAATTTCACCCATGTCTCTTATATTTTAGAGTTTTTATTTTAAATTTAAATATATATATATTTTTTATTATTTTACCCTTACAACTTCTACCCTTTTGATATTTACATGAGTTCTTTTTTATTATTTTAACTATATGAAACAACCTTATCTTACATTTACTTAAATTAGAGTAACTTTTTTAGTGTTAATATATTGATTCTTAAGAATAATAAAACCTTAATTAGTTCCCAAATATTTTCATTTAATATGATCTATGACAACATTATAAATTCAAATATATATTTGAGAATGAAGAGATAATTGATTGGATTAGACTAAATCGGTTAATATATTTATAAAAAATAGACTCGATCAAAAAATTAAATATAATTTAGATTAGAATAGAAGTCTAATTATTAATTAATAAAAAGCTACTAAAATAAACTGAATTATTGCAGCAATTTGCATGAAATCTCATAAAAATTAAAAATTAAAAATTAAACCCAATATAAAAAGCTTTCTAGAGACGTAATAGAATGAATGTGTCGTATTTTAATAAAGAGTACTAACGAACCAGAAGACAAACATGATGGTAGGAAAGACCAGATGAGACTAGGTGTTGGCTTGTTGCGTAACGTTTTCAATATTGCAAGTGTCTTAGAAAGGGACACAAGGCGCCATCTTCATCTTTATCACTTTTGTTTTCTTTGTCGTGCAAGGCACTTCCACCACCACCAGTAGCCAGCACACTTTTTTTTTTTTTTTTTTCTTTCATACTTTGATGTCCGAGCCTATATACTTTGACCAATGCCTCTTTGGTCAGTAGGTAGTTCTTGTAGTTTCTAGGACCATTTAAATGTAATGGAAATGAATATATATAATGATTTTAATTTAATTATTAGATTATTAATGCTTGCATAACTCAAAATGTTTTCCTTTTTTTATGGTAATTTGGTAGTATTATTAGTTAAGTGAATAAATTAGTTAGTATTATAAATTAACTACATTAATTTATTAGCCCGCTGGCCAAGGGTTAACTAGTAAGAATAATGTTAATTTAACTACAAAAAATATAATTATAAATACAACTACATCATTAATATCATTAGATATACATATATTACACATTAGTGATCTAATAACATTAAAAAGTGTAGTTGTCATATGTAGTTTTATTTTTTTATAATTAGATTAGTATTTTTCAAAACTTATAGAAAAACATTAATTTAACTGAAATAATAATAAATAAATAAATAAAAAGAAACTATATGCGTCTATTAGTCATCATATCGTCATCGTCATCGTCATCTGCATCTACTATTAAGACTAGTTTGATGTGCGGGATAGAATGAGATTATTTTTATGGAATTGAATAATATTAAATAGGATTAAAAATAGAATAATTTTGTGTTTAATGGTGGTATTTGAGATTAAAACTAATAAAAAATTAAATTATATAAAATAAAAATAAAAAGAAAAATTTAAAAGAAAAAGCAAATTTGCTAAATGAAGAAGAAGAAGAAAATGGTTGTACGAATTACAGTAATAAATAAATAAATAAATAAATAAAATAGGTGGAATAAAATCATTTCACCATTTAAGTCATTATTATTTTATCTTACTGTAGTGAGATAAAAAAGATAATGAAATAAAAATTATCCCTTTCTATCCCATCCCATTTCATGCAACAACCAGCCCCTTATACCATTAGCTCGGCATCGTTGTGTTCAAAGAAGATGGCTTTCACATTTTTAGAGGGAACAGGACCAGCACATAGTAGCAGCAGCACAAACTAAGTGACAATTCTCAAGCAGCTACAGCTGGGTACAACACCAAGGTGTAACTAATTTCCACGTGTCTCGTTACATTATGTACCAACTTACTAATATAAATAGCTTTCAAACTCATTTATAAAAAATCAATATTAAAATAACTTACTATACATATCCAAAAATATATTCACACTGATGTATGATAGTACACTGAATCACCACGACATCACGAGAGAGAGAAAAAAAAATGCTTACCACTCGTCATACATATATTAGGTAGCATGAGTATATCTAAGTATAATTATTGAGTCATAAAAATATTTTTTTTATAAAAAAAATAAAT
This sequence comes from Paratinospora sagittata, assembly GCA_035771175.1. NCBI lineage: Eukaryota > Viridiplantae > Streptophyta > Magnoliopsida > Ranunculales > Menispermaceae > Paratinospora > Paratinospora sagittata. The sequence goes on from CM069593.1 coordinate 42,557,840, forward strand.
CGTACCCAAAAAGCATCTCATTTTTGTTTATCTTTTAGTCAATAAGCATCTCATTTCACTAAACACATTTTAAGTCTAAGTAACTATTCATTTTTGTTTATAGATAACTCCTCTCTAAACTAAGCATCTAAGCATATTAGGGCAACAAGTCATTAGTGTACCCCACCATAATTAGTTTTTTTTTTCTCTAAGGCCCTGTTTGGGAAAGCTTTTTCGTAAGCGTTTCTGAAAAATGCTTTTGTGAAAAGCAGGTCTTTCTTAACTTCTAAAGTAGAAAACTATTTTTTCTTATCGCAGTTTATAATAAATGTTACAAAAAACCTCTAAAAGTGTTTTTGCACTCAAAAAAAGCTCTATCAGACAAGGGCTTAAGTATTCGGCTCCAAAGTCGAAGCATGAACATGGGCAGAGCTAGAGACATTCCCCTCTCAAAATTTGACGTTGGTCAAATCTTACATCAAAGTCTATATCATATAGGGTCAATGTTATATTCACCCATCCTTTTCTTTTTCTTTACCCACGTCATCTAAAAATTAAAAAGACAAAAAAAACCTCATGTGAAGTTACGAAAAAGGATAAGTATTAAACCCCTTAAACCTTCTTAGCTCTCTCTTCACTCATCCACTCTCTACCCTAAACTCTTTAACCCTTCAACTCTCAAACTCATCTCAATCTTTAACCTTGTCATTTTCTTGTATTTTTTTTTAATCAAAAGCATACATTTTCACCTTTTAAAAGTATTTTTTTTTACAAAAACATAAGCAAAATCGAAGAGACAAGTGGACGAAAATGAGTTTCGAAACCTAAAAAAAATGGCCCCCGAATTAGGTGTGTCCAACCCTGCATTGATGGACAGAATGAAATATGTCTGACCTTAACAAGCTGGACAAAAAAAAAAATAAAACAAAACAAAAAATGCACTGTATAGGGTTGGACACACCTCTTTATGTTGGACCTATCGTGGTCAGACATAAAGAGAAATGTCCGACCCTGGTAGGTCGAAGGTTTGCGATTCTGGCGCGCGAAATGGGTTTCTAGAACCCATCGACCATTTTCACCTTTTTTTTTTTTTGCGAAAAAAACATTCAAATCCAACGATGTAACATTGAAATCAACTTAAAACATGTAAAAATCATGATTTACTTATCGATTTATAATTAAGATTGCATTTGAATCACTTTAAGTTCGAGGCCTCCAAAACCCAAAATAATCCTATTTTTTTGTAAGATTTCACGACGTTGTTGCTCACAAATTTTTCTAGCTGTGTTCTAACACTTTGAATGATTGAAAAACTTAAAGAAATGGTGAAGATAATAGAAGAGAAGAAATGAGAGAGAATGAAAGGGTTTAGGGCGTTGGGGTTAGAAGGGTAGAATGAGAATTTAGGTGGGTGAAGAGAAAGAAAATGATTTATTTTAAATTTTTATGTGGGTAAAGAGAGTAAGTGGGAGAAGAGATAGGAAAAAGGGGGTGAAAATAGCCTTACCCTATCATATATTATGCAAAAATTTTAATTTTTATTTAGAGTTTTCTCCAAAAATGCTTCATCCAGCATTTTTTTTGGCTCATCAACTTTATCCGTCTGATTCTATATATTAATTTAAATTAATTTAACTAAACGCTTTACTAAATCTTAAAATGAAATGCCCATACAGATGCACTACAAAAGTTGACTCAGAATATAAATGGGTGGCATTTAAATATATAGGATCACAAATTGAACTTTATAGGATAAAGCGGTGTAACAATTATTTTCATGATGGCATCTCAAAAGCTGTACAAGTGGCACACACTAGCTAGATACCCATGGCTGTTTATCAACAGAGCATGAAAGAATAGTTAAATGGGAGATGGGATTTATAAAGTGATTAATTGGGTCTTAAAATATATATATATATATTAGCAAAATCTCTCTTTCATGTAATATCAGAAATATTACTGATTAGTACAAGTAATTACTAGAAGAAAATCAAACAAGATAGAACCTTGACCCAGATCAATCAACTGCAAGAGGGCAAATTAAGAAAGCAACAATGAGAATAATCATCATTATTAGTTTATTACTTTTTTTCTTTTTTTTTCAGATGGATATATCAGAATTCATGATCACATACAAAATGACAACAAATTCCAATCACTGTAGATGAATTCTACTTGGAAGCAACATAGGGGAGGAAATGAGGAAATCAAGAGAACAAACAAGAGAAAAAAAACAAAATGTCACCATCTTTTTTAACATTATCACTTGTTATTGGAAAACAAGAGCCCTCATGGGCCATGCCCACTTAACTAATCAACATGCATTCAAAGTCACCCCCCCCCCCCCCCCCCCCCCCCCCCCCCCCCGCCCCCGCCCCCGCCCCCGCCCCACACACACACACACACACACACAATAATTTTTCAACTCCTACCAATCAGAATTCTAATGACATACAATCCCTCAAATTAAGAACAGCTAACAACTACCTGTTGACTATGATATCCACGGTTTATTTGTCACAACACCTTCTCTTCATTGCACTTCCCCTATTCCTTCATGGAAAAGGTTCACACAACACAAAATCATTAATTTGATATTGTCTGCATAGAAGAGAATTGTTATCATCGCTTTTGATGATTTTTGGTGGCCAGCAACTAATTGAACTTTCCTTCTTCCTTGGGTTTTTATGTGACTGATCAGCTTTCTAACCCAAGATATAGTAAAAGCCTCGCTTGATTGTTGAGAATATCATTCCAATCAGTGGTCAATCTCGCAAACCTGATATAAAAGTTGTAGTCAATCTCGCAAACCAGAAACAACAGTCAATTATTGATACTAATTATTTAAATAAAGGGACGTTCTTACATATCCAAACTAAAAACACTAATTGTCACCTGTCATACATTTCAAAACAAGATGTAGTTTCACTTCCTATCTTGCAAACTACTCAATTACCTACTTGCTTCTATCCTTTTCTGAAAATAAATTGGGTAGAGGAGATTAATAAGCTACCACTGGTCAGTAAATTAAATTCTTAAAGATACCACTTTATAAATCATGTAGTAGCAGCTAAACAAAACATTATAATATACACATCAACAGTTTTCAGTTTTCCAACAAAAGTCCTACACAGATCAAACAAGTTATTATGCGTGCCATTCAAATTAGTACATAGTATCAAAAGGAGTTGCTAATCAACAAGAGTGTGTGTGTATGTGCACGTGTGTGTGTGTACACGTACATACATATGGTTACCATTCCTTACCCTTAGTTCAACATAATTCTTTAGTTCTATCATAAACAGTTTAATGCATGAATAAGCAAGGATACACACACACATATGGTTACCATTCCTTAATTCAACATAATTCTTTAGTTCTATCATAAACAGTATAATGCATGAATAAGCAAGGACCAATCAACCATTATTAAGAAACTTAGAATCATATTCATATATAAACCAATACATATACATCAATTACGAAGCACTAATGGACCATGTCATTCATGGGTAATCCCTCCTTAAAGAGTAGTAATAACAAGTTACAACAACAACATAACATATAGTCAATGAGAATAATAAGCCAGGGGACATGCCAAACATACGCCAAGGACTTTGAACATTCCTTATAAATTTTAGATGGGGCTTTTTTAACCCCTCAAGGTCTAACTCACATTCATACACTGGAATTTCCCAAAATAATGCACCATTGCACCTAAATTATCTGAAACAATACGACTTTCATTGCTTATGTATTTAAAAAGACAATGCCTGGAATAGATACCTCTGAACATAGGTCTAATATTTAGACCAGTACATTTTTTGACTTCCACAACTCTGCAGCAAGAACCTGAGATAGTTAAGAATTTCCAGGCAACTAACATTGAACACACTTTTCTGAACTTGGAGAACATAGTTGCTCCACTGAAGTGCTCCACTGAAGATGGAAGACCAAAATCACGTTGGCGGCATCCCAATGCTTTGACAATTTGCTCCATTAGATGTATGGACAGAAATCCATACTCCATTGTCTCTAATGAAATGGGAGTCACCAACAACTTGTCCAAGAATTTCTTTAAATACCACCAAAAAAACAAGATAAATAAATAAAAAGTAAAGATTTTTTCCCCAGATTAAGTTTAGTGTTCGTTGGAAATGACAACATTGTCAAATAGAGCAACCAATGTTCATAGAAAAGCACTGCAAATGAAATGGTAGTCTGGAATTTATATGTGAAAAAGATCCACCTATTTAGATGTTCTCCCATTCATGAGGGGCCGTTTTGAATCCCATGAGAGGGTGGAAATGCTTTCAATCAAACGGCTCTCCCAGGAATAATAGTCTTGAACCAGCAAATCCTGCAAACATATCAACCATGTTCAAATCTTCACAAGGGAATAACGCGCAAGGAAGTTGTCAAACCAATCTTCAGCTCAGTGTGCAAAAGAAAAACCTCAACTCAACTACGCCTTTTCCCAAGTCCCAACTACATGGAGTCGGCTACATGAAGCCACTTCCTCCACTCCACTCTATTGAGGGCTAAGTCGGCATTCAAATTATAAAAAGTTAGATCTTTCTTAATAATCTTTGTCCGTGTTATTTTAAGTCTATCTCTACCTCTATTGTTACCATCTAGCGTTAATAGGTCACTCTTCCGAATTGGCACATCTGAAAGCCTACATTGTATGTATCCCAACCACTATAGTCGGTTCTCTCTCATTTTATCTCCAATTGGTGCTACTCCTACTATTTTCCGAATATGCTCATTTCTAATTTTATCTTTTAATATTTTACCTCATATCCATCTCAGCATTTACGTTTCTGTTACAACTCCACCATGGCTGGTCCCAAACCCGAGTAAAGGAGGAGAGTTGCGTCAGGTAGTTGACAGCCAGTGTAAAACTTTATCAAATCAACTATTAACATGCCAACATGTATCAAATGATTATACTGAACAGACTTAACTTTAAAAATAATATAAGATTAGGTTGGCCAAATTTATCTATAAGCTAGAGACACAATAAGCTCCAAAAATTTGGAAGATTACACTTCAAAAGTGCATGGAGAATTCACCTACAACTCCATTTAATCTATAATTTGCATTGCACAATGAGCATTGGTCATCCACTAAGCAATTCAAACTTTTATTCAGATTATGCTGCAAGTATTGATGAATCACTTAACAACGTAGAGATCGAAATGCATGCAACAGTATATCCTAAAAGGAACACCAATTATGGTACAAGTCTGTTATTGGATCTATGACATATTTCTTTGCATATTCCCTAAAAGATGTTGATACTTGATGCATTATCCAGGAAATTTAGAAAATCATCTCTAAGGTTTCTCAAAATAAATTCCAAGACTTTCAAAGTTTTTGGAGAGAAGCCAATTCCTTGCATATGCTTTCGCTAGAAAGTGCTATTTCTATAAGAAGAGATTTGCCTCCAAATGATATGCCACATCAAATTATATATCTCTTAGGGAAGGATGCTTATGTTGAGCTTCTTTTTCTTTTAATATTACAAAACATAAACAAACAAAAGAACCACCAAGCCCCTATGTCCTCCAGTAAATAATAGAAAAGAAATAAAATGAGTCATATCATGCACATATGTTAGAATCCCAATTTGGATTGGTAGAATCCTACGATCTTATGATCCCACAAACCCTCTCCAATCCTACTCCAGATTAGGACCTTTATGGAAGAGAATAAAGGTAGAAGCCCTACCTAAAAAGTAGAATTTGTAGGATCACAACGCTAACCCAAGTCTATTGATCCATGTTGAGTTGCAAAATTGTCGCCTAAAGACTAAAACAATTTGAGGGTTTGTGAGGCCAAAGCCCAAAGCGAATCAAGCTAAAGTCTAAGCTTGCATAAAATAAAAAATAAATGCCCAAATTGACCAATAATTGTGGGAGTTGGGATGAAGGAAGTTGTGACTTTCAAACGCCAAAGATGAAGCTATGGAACTGTATCCCAAGGAAAAATAGTCAACAAACTTCTTTTTCTTATCTATTTTTCTTATTTTTTTCTTTTTCTCCCTTGTGTCAATTCCTTTTATTTGGTTTCAATCAAGTATGTCCCTTTTTCCTAACTTTTCTCTTATTGTTCTTTTTCTTCTACACTTGTTGTGGGAAACTGTGGCGGAGATTAGAGAAGTTTATGGGATTTGTTACCATTCACGGAAAAGATTACAATTCTAGTAGTTGTCATATCTAGTGGTTGCTATATGTGTAATAGTTGTTATATGTGTGCAGCCCTGTATGTCTATTTATACAGTGATCTTCCATTGAGACACCAAGAATAAGATTTATCCCTCCTCTTCTACCGTAGATGTAGGCCATAGAGTCGAACTACGTTAAACCTTTTTCTTTTATATTTTGTGTTTAATAGCACTGGCTAATCATACTTCTATTTTTTAACGTCTTTGGTTCATTTTCCTGCTCCTTTCTTCTCTTTCCCTCCATTTTTGCTCCTTTCTTTATTTTTGTTTTTACTATTGCTTTTTACTATAAATATAATTAATTGAGATTTTGAATGTCATCAATGATTTAGGAATAAGGACATAATTGGGATTTTGGCATATTTGAGTTGAGTATTGAAATTTCATAAGCAATGTTCATTTTTACATACAATCAAAACTATCTTCTCATAATTAAAAAAAAAAAAGAAAAAAAAAATTGTGCTAGAAGTGTTGAGGTTTATCTTCTCACAACCCAATTCTACAATCCGATAATGAAGGGCTCCTTGCTCCAGGAAGCTCAGGGACTACTGGAGAGTAGTAGTATTCGTTGTCATTTGGTCGGTATGGAAGGAAAGAAACACTCGGATTTTTGAAAAGAAAGAATGGGATGAATTAGGGGTATGGGAGAGCTACTTCTTTTTAGCATCTTTGTGTATTAGTCTAACCAAAATCTCAAAAGGTTTTGGGTTCAGTGAATGGTTAAGGGGATGGGAACCCATTTTACGATGTATATGATTATAGTTTAAAGGACTCCTTGTCCTTGAAACATTATAAGTTGTACAAACATTTGATTTTAATCAATGTTTTGTTTCTTGTCAAAAAATAAATAAATTATGAAGAGCCCCTTATCAATTCAATGGAGGATCCTGTATCTAAAAACGTTATGCATGCTAATAGCTAATTGGACTCGACTTGGTTCAAATATGTGTAACACAACAATCTATTGTTTTCATTTTAACCGATAGGACTACAGTTTAAAGGTTTTGACCTCAACAAGTGAGTTTAAGTACAGCTAAATAAGTTGGACATTGAGCAGTGGAAACAACTTCATGACCTTTCTTTTGTCTAAGCTTGGAAAAAGACGAGAAGAACAAATATTTTACACATCATAGAACAAATCATACGAAGTCCTCCCCTGGCCACCAAACCTTTTTTATGCAATAGGATCACCAACCATGTAAAACTTTCTTTTCTCCTCTCCCCCTTCACCTAGGTAGGAATGCTTTTAAAATTGACAATTCCAATGAAATTATGTTTTTTTTTTTTTTCAATTTCTGTATTTGGTGTGGATGCTTGCTAAAGATTCAAGTAAAGACAAAAAGAAGAGCTAATACATCACTTTTCTAGACGGGGCACAAAGCCAATATCAATCCTAATTTCTCAAGATTGATGTAACAAAATGCTCAAACTTGTAGGATTAGTCCTAGTTATGTTGATTTGAATTCTACAATCTGGATATTATGAATATGCATGGTATTTTTTATTAAAAGTAACTTTTTGTAGAGATTTTGGCTTTCTTAGAGAGAGAGAATGCTATTTTAGAATTTGAAAAAGGATTTCTAAGAAAAAAAATGGTTTAGTAAAATTTTGAGCTGGATCTTTGATCAAAGGAACAAGGAGGTTTTAGATTGGTTATTCACCAAGATGTTCCACCAAAAGAATGATGACAAAGATTCTTTATCAAAAAAGGGTACACCATTGCCAGGTCCAAGGATCGAAAATTCAACTTTATCTAGGACTTCAATCACTTAAAAATTAGAACTAATTCACAGAACTTTAATTCAATCTAGAGAATTTTTGTATAGATGCTAAAATAACCAGATCTATTGTAATATATGCTAAAGACAAACATAGGTTAAAACTTTTAATAACTTATCTTGATAAGTGGGTTGATGAAAGTATAAATGGTGGCTTTAGTCTTGATCTCTTTTTAGTGTTTTGAATATCAATTTTGTGATGACTTGCTCCAAGATTCTTAATTTAATAGTTGGGCCTTCTTCTTCACTTAATTCGTCATCTTATTATTAAATTGTTTTGTTGTTTGATCTTGTTATGTGAGTTGTTGAAATAAAAATAGGAACTCTTTAGTGTGTTTGAGTTTTGCTTTTAGTTTAAATTTTTTTTTTCTTCGTTTTTGTTTCTACATATATTTTTTGTTTCTTTCTTCTTTTTTCCATAGTTGGCATACTCCATAAAATTGCATAATTTGCTAACTTTCTATAAGATTATTGGGTTTAGTTTAATTCTTTTTAATCTTGCTTTGTCGGTTGATGAAATAGAAAATGGTACATGACTTTTGGTAACTCATTTACTTTCTATTGATGAAATAAAATCTGGTGGTTTCTTTGTCAAATTTTGTAGAATTTATCGAATTGTATTGAATTTGACGTCGAACTTCTGCACTTCCTAATAGAAACAATCAAAGTTTTGTCAAATTTAATCGATTTATGTCAAGTTTTTGCATTTCCAAAATAAATTGCATGTTTCAATTTGACAAGTTGAACATTGAAAAAATTTGCCAAAAAATTTGAAGAATTATTTTGATTTTTCATTCCTTGGTGGGGTCTAAAGAAGGTAGCCTTATCTCCATATTGAAGGGTTTGGTACCAAATTAAATCCCATGACCTCCAAATCATAATTAGAGGTGTCAATGGGTTGGTTCAAACTGCAAAACCAAACCAGACCAGTGAGTTTTGTTCGACTTTGAATAAGTTTGGTTTGAATTAGGTTTGGAAAATATATAACTCGATCGGCTTGGTTGGGTTTACGGTTTGGGGACTTTAAAAACTGATCTAAACTAAACAAAACCGACTTAAAAGTTAAATGAGTTAATATTTTAATTTTTAATGTTTTAAAAAAAATTATAATGTACATATTGTCTTGAACATTTGCATTATCATCTTACAGAGTATCATTTTTTTTAAATTTATTAGATGTGTGATAGATTTACATCAAAACATATATAGTTAATTAATATAATTATTCAATAAATGTATATTTAAAATTTCAATCCAATTGACCCAAACCAAACCAAACGAATTATGTTTGATTTGTTTTGGTTTGGGTTGGTTGCCCTGCTTGACAGGTTCGATTTGACTAAACAAAATTCCAAACCGATTATCTTTGGTTTGGACATGAAACTGACTCAGACTAAACCGTTGACACCCCCTAGTCACAATGGAGCAACTTCAACAGTTGTGCCAAGGCCCACACTTCCAAAATTATTTATTATTATTCACAAAAATGTTTTCTATTAGTGAGCGATGCTTGTATCAATGTAAAGATTGTTTGGATGTCTTCCTCACTTTGAGAAGTTATTACAATCTTAAAGAAGCCTTGTGTCTCCCATATATTACTTGAAACTTTCTTCCAATTTCTTCTAAATGTGAATGAGTCATCTTATCACCTAAAAAAAAATGTGAATGAATCTTCTCCTATGTAAAGTGGATCACATTCGAAATTTCAAAATTACACACCCCTCAGGTTATCTCACTCTCTTTCAGGAGTACCAAATTGACATTATCAAAGACATAAGAAGCCAAAAAGACAACAACATTCCTAACATTTTTATCTTGAGCAGAAGCCCCAAATCCAATAAATGTTTTTCAAATGGCCACCCTTTACACAATTTTTTTATTTTGAGACAGTGGTATCCTTTCGACTAATCCATTGCGGCCGCCACCCCTTACAATGTTAATACCCTATTTGGATTAAAACCACTACTCATGGGATTTAATGCGACACAAGAATGGAAAATTAATAAAAATATATATTTTTTAGATATTAAATTTTTAGGATTCTAGATGATTTATATGTGGTAACTGTTTATTTTTATTTGGAGTTTAGTTGTTTTATTTTAGTAACATTCTAATTTTGATATGGAGTATGATTTTGATATCCAAACTTTAGTAGGAACCACATTAGGAAATTTTCAAATTTTGCTATTTAATAGGATTTTAGTTTTCGATTTGTAGTATGTAATATGGATTGTTATAAATAAGGGATTATAATAGAGCTAAGACAATGATTGATTGAATGGAAAAATATTCATAGTAGTTTCTACCTCATTCTCTTCTTTTTCTTCTCTGATCGCTTCTTTTCTTTCTTTCATTCTACATCAGGAGTGTAATCATATTTTGTTTCTTAATTCCATGTCATTTTTTCCCTTTTTCGCCATGTTAATTCAATCCACTTTCTTGAACTTTCAATTTACTTAGATATATAACATTAGGAACTTTGAATTTAGACTTTTTCGAGCCTTTGATTTTGTAGTCTAATAGTAAATCTCTAGTATATCTCATGAACCATGTGAAAACATACATGTCAGCTATCTATTTTTCATTGCACAACTAACCAAAACACGTTTCAACATCCGGTCCATGGATGCAGCTAGCTAACACCACCACCAACTCTAGAATCTGAACCAATTTAATCAAGCAACAGGAAATTTTTCTCATTAAGGGGGGTTCAACATTTGCTTCAATGCTTTGACACATGGAGTGCAAGCCATGAGATCTTAAATTCAAACCCACCATTTACCTACTAAAACAAAAAGAAATTAAAAAAAGAAAAGAAAAAAAAAGATCACCATAGAGGAAGCTACAGCTCTATCTTAATCGTGGGCTTTCATATAAACTTCTTTCATAAATAAAGTTTGGTACATATGGCTCCTTATCGGCATATCTTCATCAAGATATTGCACTAACTAGGGTAATCAACTGTATTAGCATTAGTTTGATGTCTATTGTTGGGCAGCTTGGGCCCCTGCCTAAGCTATACCTTTATGTTAAGAGAGGTTACTAACATGGTACCAGAGCTCAAGTATTTGGAGGCTGGAGTTCAAGCTTCTTTATCCTGCAATGGGTATATGTATATCCAAGTTAAACCTCAATACTAACAGTGACAGCACAACTAAATTTCCTAGAGGAACCAGAACAAGTCGATTTTTTCAGAAAAAAAATTTCTTTCTAAAAGGATTACTATCATTATATCATCAAAACTTGACTTATTCCAAAACATCAAAGTTGTTCAAGCAACCATGAGTCAAATTTCATAAGTTGTACACACTAGACACATAAATAAATTTTTTAATCCAAAACAACAATTTTATAGTAATTTCAAAAACTTGTGGGAAGTCCTAATCCAATGTACTCAGCACATGAATTATGTCACTGTGACCGTGCTGAATTAATGAATCTAGCATAAAGAGAAACTTCATATGAATTGAAACAGATAAAGGAAAGCATCTTTTTTATAAGCAATCATTTGTCTCAAAATATAGACAGAACTCACCTTTTTATTGGCTAAGAAATCAGCTGCTTTCCAGCACCAACAGCTGCATGCACTAATTTGGCTTTTAGATTCTGTATGTCAACTGACATTTTGCTTATATGGTAAGTGTTTTCTATTTCCATTTTGTTGAGAAAATTTAAAAACCTTAAAATGCTCGAATTGTTAATCATAACACCCATTGAATTTTCAAGGACTAGATCCCCATCTTTGTTGATTTGTTCGAAACATTCAACCAAGCTACTGAACAACACTGAACCATTTGAGACTACCCAGCTGGCCAAAACCGCAACGGCAAATTCTCCAAAGTTATTATCAGGTAATGACAAGATCGTGCCGACAAGCTCAGGCACAGGAGCACGACGACTACAAAGGGTAAAAAGACCTTCTATGGCAGTTGAATGTACATTGGGATCTAAGATATCCAAATAGAAAATTTTCATAATTAATTTCTCCACTCGGGCATTGGAAACAGCAAGTTCAGATATCATCAAGCCCCATAACTTCTGTTGTTCTACAAATCCCCAGCTAAGAGAGCTCTTTGTTAAGCGAAATATTGCTTCAATGTCTAACCCAAACAAAGAGAATCTTTTCAAACAGATGTCGAACTGCAAGGCAACAAGACTTGAGTGATTCACCTGGTCTACAAGTAAGCGAATGAATTCTTCCTTTCCTGTGGATAAATCAGAAAGATAACAGAAGATAGAGCAGAAAAGTGGCTTCAACGCTTCCGTGTCCCACTCACAACAGGAAAGTAAATCTGAGAACAAAAGCTTAGATAAAGATTTATGTGATTCTTTACTTGAAGCATTCCTCAGCTGGAGTAACCTAATGTAGGACACAAAAGCATCTTCTACCAAATTAAGAACCAATTTAGACTCCGCCATTGATTCACAAATACCATTTATAGCCTGTTTCCGAGATCTCATAAAAGAAATGTATTTATGAATGTGGTGCTTCAGGAATGGCATCTTTGAGTAGCTCAGTTTGGTAGAACTTTCTTCATCTATTGGGTTTCTTGAGCAATATATCTGATCTGCCTCATATGCAATTGTTGATGCATAAAACAGTAACCAAGGTCCCACTGAATAACCATTCCTTAACCAGAAAACAATCATGTCTTGCATCCATCTGTGCTGGGAAAAGATAAATGTGCAAATAACTAGGGCTGTCGCGGACTGAATATTATCATCACAACCATATTTTGATTGGAAAGTAAGAGGATCAAACATGCAATGTCCATTAAATTTGAAAGCATCAGCTATTTGATGAGTTAATGCTTCAGGTTGAAGAGAAGAATTAACAGGAATTGCTGCATCAAGTGAAGAATTTTGACCAGGATTCACAAACAAAAATAGTATCTTCTCCAAAATTTGAAGGCCCGTTTCTTTTGACTTCTCCCCGGCTTCTCCAAGACTTTTAACCAATTCATTTATGGAACCAAGCAGACTCTCACTAGAACAAACTTGCATGCTATGAGAAGCAATTGGGTTATCTAGAACAGGAAAAGAAGCATTAACTGCTCCACCAAATCCATTTTCTATAGAACATTTAGTAGGTGGTCTCAGCTCTGAAATTGACGATTTCTGACTCTCAGCATTGGATAGACATGGTAATTCCAATGGGGATACAGAGGATTCATGTGGGCATTCTGTCATTTCTTCATCAATATCTTCAGATATTGACCCCAGGAACAGGCAAGAAAGCCTCTGTTTAAGGGGATGAGAGAGAGAATTACAGGAAGTCAAAACCTCCAAAGATTCCACCACTCCTTTCCTAACAAGTACACGAAAAGCTGTTGAAACACTCCGAACTATCACATTCTTCCGCCCAACATCCAAATTGTCCATTTGAAGGAATAAGAACTCAAGAAGACTACGAGTAATATCAATGTATTCAGGAATAGATTTTACCATCAACAAAATCCCCGGCTCAATGTTCATAACATTATCTGACACCTCATCAAATAAAAGCCAATCATAGAATAACGCCAGCTTCACTCGATTTTCTATATGATTCTTCCTGCAACATTTCAATAACCAACCAATAATCGCCCATCTCGGAATAATATCAGATTGAATAATTTCATTGGGAGGATGAATAGCACAACATATAAACCTCACAATATCAGGAATAATAACCTCACTATCCGGTCGCAAGAGAAACTTCCTAGAGAACCACATACGGTACCGTTTATAATTCCCCCATCTCACATGAGTAAGTAAAAATCTCAATTGGGTCTCCATCTCCGGCGTAATCCTGAGCAAATGATACTGGCTCGAGGTCTTCCGCGCGTAAATTTCAGAGATATCTGAGAACCCAAAAGCCCTAAATGCAAATGGATTCAATAACATATCCTTGCACACAGATTGAAACTCTGGAACATAATTCAAATCTTGCAATAAACGAATTAAGTCTCTTCCAATTCCCAAACACAGATCAAAATGATTCCTCAAAACCCTAACACAAAATTGAATCTCCATCCTCTTCAAAACCTCAAATTTCGAACTATCCATTACTCTACAATGATCAACTAACAATCTCAAATAACAAAACAAACCACTGGTAACAACCAAAGGCCTTTCCACTAACCATTCCCAATTACCCAAAAAAACCCTAATAAACTCCATAGCCAGCCACAAGTTCCCATCACTAAAATCCCCACCAACAATCTGCCTCATAAGACAGATTAACAATTCCTCAACACCTACACCTGAAAATTCGACCATTTTCCAGGTGACCCGGATCAATTGAGCTTTGACATGATCGAAAAGCTTAGGGTACAATTCGAGAACTAATTTGTAAAGGAGATTGAGGAAGAGTTCGTACCCGTCGGTGACGATGGCGCTCAAGTGGGTAATGTGGATTTTGGTGAATTGGGGTTGTTGCGTTAGTATTGCGTAGAGGATTGCGTGGTTGAGCTGCGAGTATTCAGTTGGAGAAGGAATTGCAAGAGAAAAGGGTGGGTTTAGTTGTGGTTGGAGATGATCGAAGGCTTGTCGCAGTGAGATTTCAAGCTGGTTTTCGGCTTCGTGTGGAGCGATTCGGTGCAGTTTCGAAGGCATTTCAGTGAAGAGACAGCAGAAACAAGAAGAAGAAGAAGAAGAAGTTATAAAGGCGGGAACGTGGGATTTTGGGGCATGTACCGTTTCTCGTTCATCTTCCCCGCCAAGGGCTAATGTTGAACTTAAGAACTCTCACCAGGAAAGCATATATGGTGTTTTTTTTTTTTTTTTTTTGTTTTGGACTGAATATATGGTTTTACTTTTGAAAAGACACGTATTTTTTATTAAAAAAAATTAATAAAGTTAATGTTGTCAAGATTAGTTTTATTATTTTTACAAAATAATTTAAATAATTTAATCTGTAAATGGTAGCTTCATATATGAGAGTAGTTTTGAACTCGCAACATCGCTTAAGGAACGAATGTCAAGTCATCTGAACTAATCAAATATTGTAATTAATAATTAGTTTTATTATTTCTACTAATATATATATTATCAAAAAAGTTATTTTTACAATTTTATTGAAAATATCTTTTAAATATAAAATAAATTAAAATTTATTTATTAATTTTTTATAAATTAAAATTTTAAAATTTATTATTAATAAAATTAGGGAGCTTATAAATACACCCCACTAAAACCCTCTCCTTACTCACTTGCCCTTTAAACCTACCAAATTTTAAAATGTTATCTTTATGAATTAAACTTTCTAAATTACCTATGAAACACTTCAAACCCTTTAACACCCCCTTTTAAATTCCTCAAAAAAAAAAAAAGAAAAGAAATCAAGCTCTAAATCTTTATGAAAATCTTCTTATTCCTTCTTCAAATTATCCTCCTTTATCTTGAAGAGTAAATGATATTGCCTCTATTGGTGGGGGAATTTAATTCGTTGGAGATTAGGAATTCAGATTGTGAAAATCATTATTTCGGTAAGGAATTTCTTTTTTGTTACCATATTTAGTATTTAAAAAGTAAAAATGTCACACTTTAATGTACTTTTTGTGAAAAAATCTCGCCAAAAAATTATTTTTGACAAGGTCTTGGAATGCTTGAACTAGGAACATTTTGGTCACGCATGACTAGAGTGTCACAATTCATTTATGTCAAACAAGACAGAACCAAAAGGTTGTGTTTGGTATGCGAAAATCTTTAGTCGTGAATGATAATTAAATTTCTGATAAAGTAATTGATGGAAATCTAAAGATGAGAATATTATATTATTGTATTTTGTTAAGTATAATAATTTTACACAACTATTCTGAAAATATTACATTACTGTGTTTGGTAGAATATCGAAATCTTAGATGATAAAATAATTTTTATTATAAAAATATTAATTTTATTAATAATAATAAAATTGTTTTTATTAATATAATATATAATTAAAATTTAGTATTAAACATATTAAAAATATAATTTCTAATAATGTATTTTTATTAAAATAATAAACTTCATTTTTATTAAAAATAGTAAAATTCATTTTTATTAAAAATAACAAAATTAGTTGTGATGAAAAAATAATAAAAATTTAAAAAAACAATAAAATTAATTTTTCATAAAAATATAAAAAATATTATTAATATAAAGTTAGAATAACAAAATTCAAATAATAAAGTATTTTTATTAAAATAATAAACTTAATTTTAATTAAAAATTGTAAAATTTGTTTCTTATTAAAAAAATAATAAAATTAGTTGTGATGAAAAAATAATAATAAAATTATTTTTTAAAAATAATAAAATGAATAATTTTTCAATAATAAAGTATCTTTATTAAAATAATAAACTAAATTTCAATTAAAAATAGTAAAATTGGTTTTTTACTAAAAATAATAAAATTATTTGTGATGAAAAAATAATAATAAAATTATTTTACAAAAATAATAAAAATGAATATTTCATTAAAATATAAAAATTATTATTATAAATATAAAGTTAGAATAAAAAATAATTTTCCAAAAATAAAATATTTTTATTAAAATAATAAACTTTATTTTATTGGTTTTTTTATTAAAAACAATAAAATTAGTTGCGATGAAAAAATAAAAATAAAAACATTTCACAAAATATAAAATTTATTATTATTAATATTCAGTTAATAAAATTAATATATGTTATTAAAATATTAATTCTAATAAAATAATTTATTATATTTAATTAAAAATATTAACACTGATAAAATAAGGGGGCAATTTTGTTTTTGACGGCTGCTATTTGGACCCCATTTATGACTATCATTACCCCAATTACTAGCACTACCCCACTTAAGATATTAACATTACTCTCACCCAAGCCAAAAAATAAAAAAATAAAAAAATGAAACTACCATTCTCATTTCAACACCACTATCCTCTTCTTCCTCCCATAATTTTCTTCTACCTAAAACCCTAGCCCCAACTCCAAAGCACTAGTTTTCCACCATTTTCTTTTCCCTCTCTTCATTGCCCATCATTTTCTTTTCCAAACCCCAAATTTCTCATCATTCAAATGGTTTGTTGGTTTTCTTTTTATTTATTTTTTTTTGCAAAAGATTGCACTTTCGTTCGACCCTGCGTGGCCGAACCTTATATAATAGGTTCGGTCGTACTTGACCAAACCTCTTATTTTCCTTTTTTTTGTCACCTTCTAACATATATTTTTAGACATTTTTTGACATTTTTTATTTGCCTACTAACATTCAACCTAAAAAGAATATCAAGAAAGGCCTAGAAATAGGGGTGAGAATTCGTGTTGCCGTGTCGTAATCGTGTGTAATGAAATATATTGTAAATCGAAACACGACACGTTTAATAAATGGGTTAAACAGGTTAACCTGTTTATTACCCTAAAGCTTAAACAAGTTCATTCTAACATATTTATCAAATATAAATTCTAAATTAACATATAAATAAAAAATTCAAAATCATAGTTACACAATCATATAGTAAAGACCAAATAAAATATTATAAAGTTAGAGTCTCAACACATGACATAAAATATTAAAAAGTCTTCACACATAACATAAGTCTCAACACAAAATATAATCGTGTTAAACGGGCCAATTTCGAGTTTAGCAGGTCAACCTGCTTTTGACCTAAAATTTAATCTTATCTAATCGAGTTTAACTCATTTTAACCCGCACCTGTTTATGCAAAACCTAAACCCGTTTATATCGTGTTGGTTTCGAGTCGTGGCCTATATTAAGACTCTTACCTAGAAATACATGCTAAAGGCTGAAAATAAAATAAAAAATGAAAAAATAAGAGGTTCGGCCACAAGCCGAACCAAAGTACGATTTTTGCCCAAAAAAACTAACGAACCCTAAACCATTCGAATACACCAAATACTTTTCAAAATGGTTTAAATCTTTTAAAATAAACCAAAAAGACTTTGAATTTGTACTTACAAACAACAAAAAGTATAGATTAGAGAAGTGATTTGTAGAAGGAATTGAAGAAAGAAGATGGTGTAATACCCCTTGTTTACACAAAAAAAAAAATCTGGCAGTATCCGAACGTTCGTGCGCCCCTATTTTCTATAAAAGGGAGCCCCATCCCCCTCATTTTTCACACCAATCTCTCCACCTCTCTCCTCATTCCTTGGGTACCCTCCCACCCTCTTTTGAGGCTCTTTTTTTTTTTTTTTAAGACTCTCTCTCTTAGAGACTCTTTATTGGTACGGTGCGAAGCCGCTGCCCGGCAAAGAGCGCAAAATATCAAGTGTTCAATTTGAAGGTGAGAACGAAACATAGGTTTGCGTGTCTTATGACTTTTCATAAAGTTTTCATTCATTTATCATTATGTTTATTATTCACTTGCACTGCATTATTGTGTATAATGTTCATACATGTCATACTTATGCTTTAATATTTGGACTCCACGTATTATACTGTTACTACGCTGGATTATTGGTCAATTTGACTAAATCAGACTTAGTCTTGTCCTCAGTAACTTTGAATAGTGAACGAGAGGTAGCTTGTTGCTCTAGAAGACTTAGTATTTAAGCGAGACCTCGTGTTCCCACCTCTCGACCTGGAGGCTGGTCTAGTTGGTCCTATTGAAAGTTGTCTGCTCGTATAAGTTATACTAGACATCCTAACAATGCATGCAGTGATGGTAACACTGATAAGCATTACCAGACGCTACCAAATCTTGTCCAATATAAGTAAAAACCAGACCCGCATATGCATAGTCATCATACATAAAATAATAACCAACTAGGGACATAAATGGTCTGTGACCTATGGATTATTTACTGGTGCAACTATACCCACTTTTATTGATGGTTTCCCAAGAGATGGATGTACAATGTGAACCCAGGATTATCTGGAGATGGACATTTGTTCGTGAACCTAGGGCGATATATGGTCACAGAGCCATTACGAGACGGTGTTATGTATAATTACATGTTAAGCTATGTTGCATTGTTTATGATGTTATGTTGTGTATATGTGATGTATGATTATGATGTCTTCTTTATTAATTGTCATATTCATGAACTATTTTACCTAGGGTGGATTTCTTTGATTCCTCACTAAAAACCTTACACCATACTTAGAAAAATAGGTGGTTTTATAATTGCAGAACTCTCAAACTTATGAATTGCTGAGAATATCATATCACTATACTTGGCTACATTTCCTGAAGCGGAGTTTTATTTTTCTCCTTGCCAGCAAAAAAAATGTAACCCACGAAAATAGAAAGGTCACACATAGTTCGTCCAATAGATGAGGCACATAATCAGGAACCACCGCCTTTAAGGACAGAGTAGGCCGCAGACAACACTGCCACCACTTCTGGACAGGCAGTGCCACCTCAACCTACACCCTTCGTCATGCCTCCGGGCATGGAACACTTTTTCGTCGGATTCATTGAGGTGATGAAAGTGACTATACAAACGACTATCTGTGGGACTACGACCAATCAGGTGATCACCGTCCAGGCACCTGTTCGATCTGGGTCGGAGAGCCAAACCGACCAAATCACGAAATATAAAAGGCTATAACCTCTTACATTTTCTGGCACCATTGATGCAGATGAAGCGCATAAATGACTTGATGAGTCAAAAAAAGGCTCTTGAGGCTATGAGAGTTGACGAGGGTCGAAATATTTCATTAGCTTCCTACCAACTTGTTGGTAGAGCTAACACTTGGTGGATAACGGTGAAAAAAGACCCAAGCGTCAATGTAACGGACATGACTTGGTTTGAATTAAAGTCATTGTTCATTGATGAGTACTTCCTTGGCGTAGTGAAGAGGCAAAAACGCTAGGAGTTTGCCAGGCTTTACCAGGACAACATGACAGTCCAAGAGTATGCTGTCAAATTCAAGGAACTATCAGTCTTTTCTCTCTCCACCATCTCAACGGAGCGAGATAAGGCTGAGAAATTCTATCATGGCCTTCGTCCAAACATTCGACAGGCCCTATCAACCTTGGAGCTCAAGAATTACATGGAGCTAGTCAATATGGCCATGAACTTCGAACAAGAGAAAACGGAGCAAGAACAAAAGAAAACAGGTGGCAAATTTTGCCCAACAGGTCAACAAGAAGAAACCCTATCATAATCCAAACCCAACCCTCCCAGCCCCCGTGTAAAAGCAAGACTCTACTGCACCTGCTGCTCAAACTTTTAACCCTAGCCAACAAGATTTTCAAAATCAGAACAGAAGAGGCTGCAATGGCAGAGGCGGTCGCTGCATTGGCAATGGCAGAGGCGGTCGCCGCATTGGCAATGGCAGAGGCGGTCGCCGCATTGGCAATGGCAGAGGTGGTGGCCAACAGCACCACAATCAGCACGGCTAACTGAACCAACAACAAGCGCCTAACCATCAGAGGTTCACTTGTTACAATTGCGGCCAACAGGGTAAAAAGGCTTCGTCCCCACCTTTCACAATCGTAACAGCTAGTTCTCGCAGTCCCAGTCTAACAAGCCCCACCTGTTGCAAATGCCCAACCCAGGCAGAACCACCAAAACCAGGGACAAAGGCAGCAAGGAAGAGCCTATGTTGTGGCCCAGCAACCTCTTCCAGATGATAATAATGTGGTGGATTTACATTTTTCTTGTTCAATACAATGGTACATGTATTATTTGATTTAAGTTACACACATTCTTTTATATCTTCTACATTGGTAGCACAATTAGGCTTGCAACTTGAACCAACCAACTTCACTATCCTTGTCTCAACACCAATAGGACCTGGTACTGACATTAACGATAAATGTTGTAGATGTGAACTTAGAATGCCAGGACAGATAATCCCTACAAATTTCCTCGTCATGACCATAGAAGACTTTGACATCATTCTCGGCATGGACTGGTTGACGTCGCTAAACGCTAAGATCGATTGTCTAAAGAAGCAAGTTCTGATAACCTTACCTACTGGAGAAAGTCAAGATCCAAGGTACCCGAAAACATATTCACACCTCAACTGTCTCACTCCTCAAAGCAAAACTCTGATCTCTATCCATTGGTGACGATAATGAACCGATGTGCACGACATCGAAGTCATATATGAATTTTCAATGGTATTTCTAAACGACCTTCCTGGCCTACCCCCGGTTCGGGAATTCGACTTCGAAATCAAACTGGGATCGGGAATCGAACTCATTTCAATTCCACCATATAGAATGTCCAACGTTGAGCTGGTTGAGTTGGATAAACAACTGAAGGAATTGGAAAGTACAGGCTTCATCAGAAAAAGTTCATCACCCTAGGGCTCTCCAATTCTGTTTGTTCGAAAAGAAGATGGTTCATTATGACTTTGCATCGACTATCGCAAGTTGAATAACGCAACCATCAAGAACAGATACCCATTGCCCAGGATCGATGACTTGTTCGACCAACTTAGATATGCCAAATACTTCTCCAAGATTGATTTATAATCCAGCTATCATCAACTTTGGATCAAGGAGTCAGACGTCATTAAAACAACTTTTAGAACTCGATATGGTCATTACGAGTTCCTGGTCATGTAATTCGGTCTAACTAACGCACCTACAACATTTATGGATCTGATGAATCATATCTTCAAATCATATTTAGATCGATTCGTGGTGGTCTTTCTAGATGATATATTGGTGTATTCACCAACAGTGGAAGATCATAAGACGCACCTAAGGATTGTCCTCCAGATTTTAAGACACCACCAGCTATATGCAAAGTTGAGTAAGTGTGAATTTTGGGCAAAGAAAGTTCAATTCCTAGGTCATGTAGTTTCAGACAATGGCATCGAAGTAGATCCTTCAAAAGTTGAAGCGGTATTAAACTGGAAGCAACTTACCACTATTACTCAAATTCGGAGTTTTCTCCGTTTGGCTGGCTACTACGGACGCTTCGTCAAGGACTTCTTCAAGATTGCTGAACCTATGACCAAACTCACTCGAAAAGACATATGATTCATTTGGAACGTAGCCTGTGAATTTTCATTCCAAGAATTGAAAAAATGTCTCACGACAACACCAATACTAATCACTCCAAGAAATGGAGTTGGATTTTTATTATACACCGACGTCTCTCTTCAAGGCTTAGGTGCAAAACTAATGCAAGATGTTCAATTTGTTGCATATGCTTCTAGACAACTAAAGATCCATGAGGGCAATTACTTGACACACGACTTGGAACTTACAGTTGTCGTATTCGTACTGAAGTTATGGCGCCATTACCTATACGGTGAGTGGTTCGAGTTATTCTCAGATCACAAAAATCTCAAGTACATCTACACTCAGAGAGACCTAAACCTCCGACATAGAAGATGGTTGGAATTTTTGAAAGACTACGACTTTCAGCTCCAATTTTATTCGGGAAAAGCAAACGTTGTGGCTGATGCCCTTAGTAGAAATTCATATGTTGTTGCGTGCACCCTCAACTTCAAAATGGGAAAGTTGGCTACGGAGATGGAGAATTAAAACTTACAGCTCATTGAGGAGGGAGGAAGATCACGACTCTCCCAATTAACTATCAACTCCGAGCTTATTCGAAAAATCTCAGCTGCCCAAGCCGACGACCTCAAGTTAAAAGAGAAAATAGAACTCATCCTCAGCGGACAGGACGTTCTTCACTGGTCGGTCTCCGATGATGGGGTAGTTTTCTACAAAAAATGTTTGTGCCTACCTAACGACCCTGAAGTTCTAAAAGAAGTGCTCACCGAAATGCATTGCTCAAGGTTTGTTATGCATCCTGGGAGAGACAAAATGTACAAAGATGTCAAGTGACAAATTTGGTTCTCTGGAATGAAGAAGGCTATTGCAGACTATATTGCTCGATGTATCGTTTGCCAACAAGTAAAGACGGAACACAGACTTCCTTCAAGCCTCCTCCAACCTTTACCTATTAGAGAATGAAAGTGAAAGAAAATAGCAATGGACTTTGTTACTGCCTTACGTCAAAATAATAAAGGGCAAGATGCAATATGGGTTATCATTGACAAACTTACAAAGTTTGCACACTTTTTACTAATAAAGTTCACGGATAACCCCGCCAAGCTAGCCGAATTGTATGAAAAATAGATCGTACGCCTCCATGGTATACCATTCACAATCGTCTCTAATCGAGACCCTCGATTCACATCAAAGTTTTGGCAAAACTTCTAGAGTAGAATTGACTCTAAGATTACCATGAGCACAAATTTTCACCCACAGACTGACGGGCAGTCAGAGCGTTTGATCCAAATTTTAGAGGACATGTTACGATGTTGCATACTGGACTTTCACGACAGATGGGCTAAACACCTACATTTGGCTGAATTTGCATACAACAACAGCTACCAATCCAGTATTGGCATGGCACCATACGAGGCTCTCTATGGTCGCCCTTTTAGATGTCTGGTATGCTGGTTAAACATGGAAGATCGACCGTAATTGGGGTCAGAACTAGTTCAAGAGACTTCTGAGAAGTTCAGATTAGTAGAGGAGCGACTTCGTGTGGCACAGAGTCGACAAAAGAGCTACGCCGACAAGTTGAGGCAGCCTCTAGAGTTTGAGAAGGAAGACTATGTTTTTCTAAAAATCCAACCTACAAGAGGTGTCAAACGCTTTGAGATCAAAAGAAAGCTCTCTCCAAGATATATAGGCCCATTTAAGATCGTTGAGAACATTGGAAAACTAGCCTATCGACTATCCATTCTCTAATCCATGTCCAAAGTTCATGACGTCATGTATCCATGCTTCGAAAGTATCATCCTGATCCTTCACATATCGTCCCTCTGGTCGAAGTTCAGGTTGAAGAAGGAAAATTCAAGAACTTAGACGACGTAGTATTCCACTTGTAAGGTACTTTGGGATCGCCTCGAAATAGAAGAAACAACTTGGGAACTTGAAGATAAAATCAAACAGAGATACCTCGAATTATTCCAACAATAATTGATGTTGTGATATATTGTATTTTTCACTTATCAATGAAATTATTCTTGTACAACTATAATTGTGACAACATCTAATCTCATTACGCAAAATGCAGATGTCTGCTGATAACACAAACAAGAGTAAAGAACCATATACACCATGGCCTGCCTGGCAACCTCGGGGGAGCCTTTTAAGTCTAGAAGCAACCCACAGCTTCTATACATCACCAACTCCCTCGCCTCAGCGACTGTGAATCCCATCGCCAGAACGTATATGGTTATATCGTGATGAAATTGCCCGAAACAATCAAGAGCCCTCAACATGGCAGAATCTCCTACCAAAACTACCAAGCGGGTGAATTCGGGCAACAACACCTAAAAGCATTTCCCTACTCAATTTGCCTCCCCTGAAACGCAACAACTCGTACTGCCCTACACCACCATCTGTCAAGCAAATGTCAGAACCTTCTACGGAGGAATCCAATTCCATTTGCTCTCCATTGTTTCATGATGTCGAGGATTCCTCAGGCCAGAGTATAATTCAGGGACCTTACGAGCAATACCTTGATATAATGGAAGATGACCAAGGCAGTGTGTGAGCCCCGAAAATTATTTCATCTAGCCCATAACCCAATTGCACTTTGCCCAAACTCTATGCGTTGCCTTGATATGTTTGGTGTTTATTTGATGGTTGTTTAATGTTTGTATAGTTGATGCTTGATAATGTATATAAATATGTGTATCATAAATTGTATATGGGTCATGTTAAATTAAAGTATAATGCATATGTTATTATTTATGCATGGGCCCATTAAACCATGAATTGATATGGGTTAGGATTGATTGAATAAAAGGATAAATGAGAATGAAAATTTGGTGTATTAAATGGATTGGACATTTAAAATACATGGAAGCATGAGATTGGTTAAAGTACATGTGGTTGGTATGGGTAGTATGAGACCAACATATGTGAAGGTTGGTGCATGAAAGTGGACAAGTGTCTCATGCCCACTTCTCTTCTCCAAGGAAGTGCTAGAAAATGAGGTGAGTGGAGGGAATCCAAGAATGTGCTAGAAAGTGAGGTGAGTGGAGGGAATCAAGGAAGTGCTAGAAAGTGAGGTGAGTGGAGAGAAAGAAAAGAAGAGAAAGGAAAGAAGAAGAGAAAGACAGGAGGAGTTGCAGGAGGAAAATCTCTGCGACGTTTTCATCAAAGAACTGGATCTTCGGGGTATATGGTCAGATTAAGCTCAAATTTTGTCAGCAAGTTCTAGCTTATGGTTCTGCATTCTGAACGGCGGAGATCTCGATTTGAGGTTTCTTCTAAGAGATCTAACCTCTCAAACCAAGCTGGTCGGAAAGTCTGGATTTCTCGCGCCGTTTCGCTCAAACTTATAGCTCTCCTCAATCTACCGTTGGATGGATATCAAATTTGGGTATGTAGTTTAAAACTGATATTTCTGCATTCTGAACGGTGGAGATCTCGATTAGAGGTTTCTTCTAAGAGATCTAACCTCTAAAACAAAGCTGGTCGGAAAGTCTGGATTTCTCGCGCCGTTTTGCTCAAACTTATAGATCTCCTCAATCTACCGTTGGATGGATATCAAATTTGGGTATGTAGTTTAAAACTGATATTTCTGCATTCTAAACGGTGGACATGTTTATGCGTTAACTATGTTGTGTGATATAGTCATCTGAGTTTGAGTATTTGCAGCAGGAAAGGAGAAATTGTCTGATTAGAGACTTGTACATCAAATATACTTATCTTTTCGGTCCACCGTTGGATTGGGCTGATATTTGGACAGAAGGTTTGTTTATTCACATACTTCAATCTGTATGGTTGATTTGGTGATTACGTATTTCTGTTGGTAGATTGATACATCTGAACAGAGTATTAAATGAAGAATTGGTAGGGTTGCTTGTATTAGACCCAAATTTAGAATATGAACTTAGACCTTTCCAAATAGCTTGCATGTCAACTACGTTGACCTAGTTGCCATTGTTGATGAACCCATGATGCAAAATCAGTGATATACATGGCTGAACATGGTGACCTAGTGTAAATCGACAATATGACCTAAGTGTGGAAAATTTCATATTTTAGGGCTTTTGATGCTTTTGGCCTAGAATCATTGAATTGATGCAACTTATGTTTAATTAAGCATGATTATGGTTGATTATGCTACTGATTTGGTGGTTGTGACCATATCATGGGTTAGGCCTACTTGTGATCAAGTGACCCAATTTGGGCATGTTTATGCCTAAGAAATTGAAAATCAGTATTTTTGATTAATAGAATGGTTTATGTATGAGAACTATGCATTAGAGGCCTAAGTCATGTGATTTGAGTTGAATGATGGGATTAGATGGGATTTAGGCCTATTGTCTATATGTGGGCTGATTTAGGGTTGATGTGTAATGTCTATGTGATTGAGCATAGAAATTGATGTATGGTAGGATATTGATGAATGTTTCAGGATCTTGATTGGGTTGATTCGGTTTGGTGGTCGTGTGTGGTTAAATACTCTCGCGAGGCTTGGTTGTGAGTAGACTTCATTTATGATTATATCTTTTATGTCATCATATCACTTATATATATTGTATGTTGAAAGCATGAATGTGTTCTAATGTTTTGAATGATGCATTGATTTGAGAAAACCTTATGACTTTGGTTGGGCCCATCTATCTGGCTAATAGGGGGACTTAACCTTGTCATAGGAGGGTTTTAGGAAAGGAAATGATTGGGTCAACGGTACGGTGAAATAGACGTGCACTAGTAACCCAATGCATGTGAAATGTGGATCCAAATTGATAAGCTTTTACTTGCATCGAACTTATTATAAATGCTTGATATCTATATGTTATGAGCTTTTAATCATGCTACACATTGACATGCATACATGATATTTATTGATGAGTATTGATAGCATAATTGAATTCTATTCACTGGGCATCGTTGACTCACCCTCATTTTCCTCTTTCAGGTCCTTCTGTCCCGAATAAGGGCAAAGGAGTAGTCATATCTTGAGGGTCTTGCCTGCGAGAGAATCCAAGGCCTCGATGTGAGTTGAGAGGCATTTTGATTGAACTGTCTTTTAAATTATGAAGTATTATATTTTGGATTATGTAATTATAACACTTACCACATTGTAGTATGGGTGAGTTGGGACTTGTTAGATAGACCATGTGGGCATATGACGGTTTTTATTTGTACCCACAATTTTGGACTTTATGTGTATGTCAATTTTAATGGATTGTAGGGATTATGATTTTATTTATGGTTCATTTTTATGGATTATCTATTGTCTTTGATGATTAATACGGTGGGTAATTTTGTTTAGTACCTTTTGATATTATGTCGTTGTTTGAGATAAGGCTCGTAGGGTCTCAACCACCTCACGGGAGTTGAGGAGTGGTCGGAGATGCCTATGCCGGGCGTCCCGCCCCGGCATTCCACACGCCATTCCCTGCAGGGTTGGTGGTCCGGGGTGCGGGGTCGCCACACAGTAAATCTCACGAAGACAACAATAATGACTACATGGACTGAAATTTCGAGGGTGAAATTATTTTAAGGGGGGTCGAGTGTAATACCCCTTGTTTACACAAAAGAAAAAATCGGGCAGTACCCGAATGTTCAGGCGCCCCTCTTTTCTATACAAGGGGGCCCCCTCCCCCTCATTTCTCACACTAAGTTCCCCACCTTTCTCCTCACTCCTTGGGCACCCTCTCTCCCTCTTTTGAGGCTTTCTCTCTCTTTTGAGACTTTCCTTCTTAGAAACTCTCCACTGGTACGGTGCGGAGCCGCTGCCCGACAAAGAGCGCAGAACATCAAGTGTTCAATTTGAAGGTGGAACAAAACATAGGTTTGCGTGTCTTATGATTTTTCATAAAGTTTTCATTCATTTATCATTATGTCTATTATTCACTTATACTGCATTATTGTGTATAATGTTCATACATGTCATACTTATGCCTTAATATTCGGAGTCCATGTATTACACTGTTATTACGTCGTATAACTGGTCAATTTGACTTAACCAGACTTAGTCTTGTCCTCCGTAACTTTAAATAGTGAACGGGAGGCAGCTTGCTGCTGTAGAAGGCTTGGTATTTAAGCAGGACCTCGTGTTCCCACCTCTCAACCTGGAGACTGGTCTAGTTGGTCCTATTGAAGTTGTTTGCTTGTATAAGTTATACTTGACATCCTAACAATGCGCGTGGTGATGATAAGACTAATAAGCATCACCAGATGCTGTCAAATCCTATCCAATATTAGTAAAGACTGGACCCACACATGTATAGTCATCATACATATAAAATAATAACCACCTAAGGACGTAAGTGGTCTGTGACCTATGGATTATTTAATGGTGCAACTGTACCCACTTTTATTGATTTTTTCCCTAAAGATGGATGTACAATGTGAACCTGGGATTACCTGAATATGAACATTTGTACGTGAACCTAGGGCGATATACGGTCACAGAGCCATTACGAGACAGTGTTATGTATAATTACATGTTAAGCTATGTTGCACTGTTTATTATGATGCTATGTTGTGTATATGTGATGTATGATTATGATGTCTTTTTTATTAGTTGTCATATTTACGAACTATTTTACTCATTGGGCAATAGCTTATCCCGTTGCTAACTATTTTACAGGAGTTTAGGGTGGATTGGGTAGAGGTATTTTGGGCCCTCATTTTTGTACCGTTAGGGAGATTTTTGGAAAGATGTTCCCTTAATATTGGCGGTTCCAGACCGCCTACATTCTGTACGAAATCTGAATTTAATGAAATCAGACTTGTACTTGAATTGTGTACATGAGCACTCAATAATTGTTATAATGCATTTGCACCCTGCCTGTGAGTGTCCCGCAGGTTTAGGCGCGTCCGCGCGGAGTGTAACAGATGGTGGGTGGGTGGGAGAGCTGGTAAAACAATTTAAAATAAGGTCATTTGACAGAAGGGTAGTTTAGGAATTCAAGGTTTTTGGTTTAGTGGGGGTAATGATAGTCCATAAATGAGGTCCAACTAGCAACCCACTTGTGTTTTTTAGGTTGTTGGTGAGTTTTTTTTTTTCTTTTGCTTTAAAAAAAAAAAAACTTTTCTACGGTAATCACTCTCTTAGAAAAGTGAATACCACTTATCTCAAATGCGAATCACTTTTTCATCGTAGGTGAGAATCCTACTTTCTTGGAAATCACTTTTCTACTTCTAAAAAAGTACAAATAGTGAAATAAACATGAAAATCTTGAAGATTCTCATTCTCATCCCCAAGATTACCCATACCAAATGCCCATGGTGGAATTTAGGTTGTTGGAGATTAGAAATTCAGATTGTGAAAGTTATTATTGCAGTAAGGAATGTTTTTTTTATACCATATTTAGTATTTAAAAAGTTAAAATGTCTCACTTCAATGTATTTTTGGTGGAAAAATCTCGCCAAAATTTTTTTTTTGACAAGGTCTTGGAATGCTTGAACTGTAAATGTTCTGGTCACGCAAGATCGGACTGTCACAATTCACTTTTGTCAAACAGGACAAAACCAAAAGTGTTTGCTTCTATTCTATTTAACATGATCAAACCATATCATTGGATTTTATTAGACAAGTCAGAAAACCGAAAGTGTTTGGTTTTGTCTTGTTGAAAGAACTGATTTTGGACAGTTCTGTCTTGTCCGACTGAGCCATTTAATTTTTTTTTCTACTATAATTCATTGAACTCACTTTTGTTTTATATTTCATGTATAAAAATGCCAAGAAGATGCGAGAGCACACCGTCAAGTGAGCAAAGTATCTCTATGACTCAACCTACAACATTGACATCATCAACAGCACTTGTGCGAACACGGTGATCATACTCTCACAAGGGCAAATAAAATTAGTTTTAGGGAAATTTCTTGTTGAATGTTTTACAATTTTAGAACCTATGTGATGTATTACAGTGATAACTTTTTGGACAGTTATTAATGTCAATACATGTTTTTTGATATATTCATTTGTCATTATTGGATAAATGGAAAGTACTTATTTGCATCAAAGTATCTACTTCACTGTAACAATTATTAACGTCAATTGTAGAATAATAATTACTAAACCATTAATTCTCCCACATTTCAACATGAAATGAGTTCTTTTCTCATATAAAATAAAGAGTTAGGAGTGAACTGCTTTGTATAAACTATAACCATTTTTATCCAATCAATTTGGTTTACTTTTTTTTTTTACCTTGAAAGTACCGAAAAAAAAAAATACAATTAGGCAAACAATAACCTAATATAACATTTTAAACAATATCAAAGAAACCCAAAGGGATAAAGTAGACATTAATGTAGTCAAACACTGAAAAAAAATAAAAATAAAATAACTGATTTGGTCACATGTGACTGAACCACAAAGCCTGGGGAAGGTCGTACAACCCTACCTCATAACCCGGGGACACAAAGTTTTACCATCGTGGGTGACAATCCAAGTCTCCAACCATTTGCACCATTTCTCCATGCAATTAATCCTTTGTAAATTTATAAAACAAAAAACTAAAGCTAGGACTTTCCCAAACACCTTTTAAAATACCAATACTTGTAAACTCACCATTCTCTCATTATTTACTTCATTAATATAGGCATATTTGAATTCAAAAAAATAAAAAATAAAAATATAGGCATAGTTCATAGGTATGAATTTTTTTGTTTGTTTTTGTTTGATAAATATATCTTTTATAAAAAAAAAATTAAAATTCCTTTATTGTTTTATTTCCTCACTGCTAAAATTTGGGTAATAAAAAAAAGAACAATATTAGAATGATTGAAAAGAATACACCAAATCAATAAATGATAATTTAGTTAGTTGAAAAATTGAATATAAGTGAGTTTAAGGTTCATGACTCGAGTTTGAGCCTAAGTGTGTCCTAATTTATTCATTCTTGTTGAAAGAATCAGTCAAAATGTCTCTCTAATATAATGTCGAAAAATCGATAATAAAAAAAATAAAAATAAAAAAATAAAAAATATATAAATTACTATCACATTAATTTTTAATTTTAATAAATTAATATAACACACTTTTCAACCAACGTACAAATAAGACGTAGATGGTTGATATATCACATTTGTGGCATCTCACGGAGGATTTTCCAATGTCCTAAGCATTTTTCAAAAAAAACATATAGGCAAGCGGAGAAATACTTACAGAAAAATGTCAAACAATTACAAACCCAAACTTTAGCCCTTTTCCATCCTCTAGAATCGAGAGCGCCGAGGAGCGAAGGGCAGAGTTCCCTCTGGGCTGCTCGCAGCAAGTGTTTTTGTCCTCTCTTCTTACATCAATGGCAGTGGAAGTGAAAGGAGAGCAAAGTTGGAAGCGACCCTTCAACCCCTCAGCCACTGCTTCGCTCATAAGCATTCTGGATGATGGATGCCTAATGCACATTTTCAGCTTCTTATCTCCAATTCCAGGTATTCCATTGTGTTTCTCTGCACCCATCACTTATGCCCTTTTCTTTTTCAATCTCAATTCGCTTTTTTTCGTTATCAAAATCAATGCTTTTCATCCTCTCTCTCTCTCTCTCTCTCTCTCTCGCTCTCTCTCTGTTTTTCTGTATTTTGCTCCCTTTTGCATTTGAATTTGAGTTGTTTGACAATAGTTCTTGAAATTTTATGGGGGTGTGATTCGTTGCACGGGCTTGAATTTGGAGAAAGTGCTCAGTTTCTGGAGAGATCTTTTGATTTTTAAGGGTTTTTGCAGCGTCAGAGAAGAGCAATCAAAGAAGGATTAGGGTGTTTTTGGGGGTTTCTTGTATTTCCGCTTAATTTAGTCTTACCAGTTGAATAATTTCGTAGGAATAGGTGCTCGGGAGATTACCGAAGAATATAGACGACTGACTGATTATGTTGGAATAATTTCGAGGAACATGATTTTGGTAGCTAACAAAAATAGTTGGAATAGTGCTTTATTATGTTGATGTTAGTGCTGTTTTTTTTAATGTAATATCGTAAATTCCTAGTTGTAGCATCGATCATAGGGTCTAATGATGCAGTGATTTTTTACTGACCAATTTCAGTTTGTACGACTCTTTAAAGGGCAGTGGCATAAGGGAAGTAGCTGCCCAAGACCATCCATGTAAAAAGTATTAAGAAGAGGAAATATCATGGCAAATCTTAACTGGCTTATATTGAATCTATTAGAGGCAGATATATAACTACAATCATATTTTAACTGGCCAAGGGATTATAGTTGATGGATTTTAGGGTTATGAGGGCTGGGAGCTGAGCTTGGGTTATTGAATATCATTTATTTGGGGGGTATGCAACAAGGATTTGGAAAGGGTTGTCAAAATAAGATGACAGTAGACTATAGGCGGTATGAGGATGTATTTTCTGAAAGTAATTAATGTTATAAGGAGCATGGTTGTCAAAACATGAATTGGATTATAGATCATAAAGGCACAAAAAAAAAAAAAAATCTCATCGTAAATCATAAGCTTCAAAAGGATGTTTAGATCAACAAAAATCCAATAGAGAGCTAGAATGTCATTGCCGTTTCTTCAATTATATGCGCCCCCCCCCCCCCCCCCCCCCCCCCCCACCCAAAAAAAAAAAAAAAGAGAGAGAGAGAGAGTAGTAACAGAAGACTTGTCCATATGTGATTGTATATTTGTATATATTGCATCCATGGCATCAAGTTTCTCTTTCCCTTTGCATCCATCACTTCAATTTGATCTTCTTTCTCGTCCCTTCCTATTATTTATTTTGCTATTAAAATACTTCCACCTATGTTGTCAAGGCAACAAAGCAATGTTTAGGCAATTTGCCTTCTCTAAGGAGCTGCCCTAGACAATGCTTTAGGGATTTAAAAATATTTATTATTGGGCCTCAGCCTTAGACAATTGGGTAATTTATTTACAGGTCTTTGACAGTAAGTTAGTTGTTTAAATACTCGCAATTATGCACATAAAATCGATTTTGTAGAAAAGGACAAACGACATTCCCCCAATCTTCCGTTCGTGTCCTTGAGTAATCATCTACAACTTAATAGGCAAAAATTTATTAAATTAATGTCAAATGTAGAAAAGAGCTACCAAGTGCACGAGCAAAAACTAAATCAATCATCATTATCACCAAGAAAAGTTATAGAAGTACTTCAACATCAAATCTTCTACATCTTCATTAGAATCATATGACTGTAGAAATGAATTGTTCTTCTCTTGAACTCTCTCGTACTTGCTTTTGTGATAATCTCTTGTTTCATCAAAATGCAAAGCTTTTTTACCTTGAACCTATGTTAAGATTTTGTCTTCATGAACTAGCTCTTGCATTTCATTAGTAAGTCACTCATTATAATTATCATTATCTTGTCATGTAAATGGGTCTGATGTTTCCTCTTATTACAGTGCTCTATCAACTTTTAATTGTGATCAATTTATAGTTATTAACTAGATCATTAACCTCTTATGCTCCATCTCTTTCTCTCTTTTATAGTTTTATTGTTTTTTGTTTGTTAAGTAGTTATGGAGTTTGATACCTTGTTATCCAGGCTTGCATACTATGTGTTTAACCACTATGCCCAGATTCAAACCCAAAAGGAAATTGTATGATATGAACATATAAAATTTTATAAGAAACAATGTTATCAAGGCATGTGCCTTAGCACGCCTCAGGTGCGCCTTGAGGCAGGGTGCACGTGTGTGCCTCAGTACTTGACAGGAAAGGCGTACTAATTCAGGTGTGCGCCTTAGTGCACCTCAATACACTTCACTTTCATGCTCGTCATTTTTTAAAAAGAAAACCATTTAATGATGACATTAATATTGTATTATATACTTTTTTGTCTTTCTTTGAATAAATACACATAATACACAATATTGAACACAAAACATTAAAAGAAACTTGTGTTCCCTTGTCTAACTACAATGAGAAGTTGTAGTTGCAAAGGCATCATAGTTGCTACTGGTTCTTCTTTGTTTTTATATTTCTTGCTTCAATATAATTTCAAATGGAAAATGTTAATCTAACTACAAAAAATGCAACTACGCCTTTACATTCATTGGATCATTTATTATACACATTGAGATGCGCATAACACATATATCTAATGAACAGGAGTGTGTACTGTGTAATTGCACTTGTAGTTGTACTCAGTGTTGTAAAGGGGGCCAGGCGATATACCTTATGTAGGCTAGGCGTGACCTAGGCAAGGCCTAGGCCATATATAAAATATTTATTTAGAAGTCCCTAGAAAATTTAGTTATTTATTTATAGGTTCCTCTCTCTTCCTATGTACATACGTACACACACACAAATATATATATATTTATATATTTCTTTATTTAATAAATAAATGTATTTATATACTTATATTTGACATTTTATTTATATAGTTTTCCGTCTTCATCCATGGACACCTTCAACTCTTCGAAAATTTCTTAGACCCCCCTCTGCCTTCCTAGTAGACAACCTATGCGGTTCTCCCCCCAAAATGGCCTAGGCGACGCGTTGACAACACTGGTTGTACTTTTTTGTAGTTAGATTAGCATTTTCCATTTTAAATATCAAAAGAGATAAATATAATGTTAATAACTACTATGAAATAGAAATATTAGTGCTCTGTTACCATAAAGCCATGAACATTATGATCTATAATGAGATAAATTAAACCCAACAGGGGTATGGCTCAGTGGTCGGCGGATATTGTGAAAATCTATAGTGAACGGGTGGTCTTAACTTCGAATCTCCGTGTGGCAAACTCCATTCTGGAATTATTCTGGGTGGTGTGGTGGGCCCTCTAGCCCTGGCATTTTTCGGTGCAGGGTGTGGGTGGATACGTGGCCCCGTGGTTAGTCGGACGAAAAGGAAGGATACCATAGTTCTCAAAAAAAAAAAAAAAATGAGAAAAATTTAAAACTTTGATTAGTTTTTTTTTCTTTTTTAAAGTCTTTAATAGAAAATTAATATATAATTAAGTTTTTTTACAAAATTTGCACCCTTCTTTACTCAAGCGTGTGCCCCCCCTTGCGCCGAAGGCACTAAAGCCCCTCATCACTTTAACTGTGCCTTGCGCCTTTAACTACCTTATTAAGAAAATGAAAATGACAAATTAAGCATAATTGCATAAACTCACATGCTCAAATACATTCCTCTCACAACCAATTGCATTGCGAATCAAGCCAAGACTTTTATTTGCCAAATCTTGGAGTTTAGTGTCATACTCCCAAAAAGTCTCCACCATTTGTCTATGTTAGAATAAAAAAAAATCACGTTAATCTTCTTAATGTCATAAACATACACAAATAAAGATACAACAAATAAGAGCAATAATTACAGCTAAGACTTTCTATAACCTGATGCCATTGCAGTCCTTTGTCAAATTGTTGTTTCCTTGCCCAACGAGCATTTATTCAACTTTTTGGGGATTTGGAAACTGTTTCTTGTAGCAACTTGCAACTCTAGGTATAATAAACTTCTTCCTTTCTCACCACTGTTACCTATGCCAATTCCTTATTGGGTTCAGAAGCGGCTCTTAAAATTTGAGTAACAAATTAACTAATTAGCTTCAGCAGCAAGTCAAATATACAAGACCAATTTAACTTCATATTAGAAAACAACATAGCTACATGTTCATAAGTGAAATTAGTGCCTAGGTTTCAATTATGCTTCAATTATGTTTCAATTAAGTGTATACTAAGACAAACAACGTGTTGACGAGTCAAATAAGTATTTAAGTTTCAATTATTGGGTCGGGTGGCACATGGTAATTACTACTACTACTAATAATAGTTAGCTTCAGATGCAGGTGATCAACAGAGGACAAATTAAAAATTTATATTAAAAACAACAAAGCAACATGTTGGTGAGTCAAATCAGTACTTATGTTTCAAGTATTGGTTGTGATCGTGTGATAGCAGTAGAAAGTTTATGTTAGAAAACAAGAAAGGAGCACGTTGGCGAGTCAAATTAGTTCTCGGGTTTCCGGTTTTTTCTGCTTTTGTTTACCATACACGACTATTTACACCCTACTGCTTCATATACCATGTTGTATATGGATGTTATGTTGATTCAAAAAATATCCTTTGAATTCTAAGTTTATTTCTTTTTAAAGCATTGAGATATATTACCTATTCTGGGATACACAATGTCCACATTAGAAAGTCAAAGGAAGCCTCTTGGGGAATTTTCCCTGACAATGAGCCATGGAGCTTTTGTAGGAAAAACCTCTGTTTCAAACTAATGTAATTACTGAATCTATTACTTAAAAAGCTTCTACTTGCACTTGAATTGGTATCTTACTTCAAATATTACTGTGTGGTTGTTGGAAGTGATTTTAGATTGGTGTCTCATGATTTTCAAAAGCAAAATTTTCTCAATTACTCCAATAGTCATATCCCTGAATGGTCTCTTTTTAAAGCTAGTTTTGATTCACTTTCTTGATTTTAACCTTGTCGTTTGGTTGGGAGCAAGGGCAGACCACAGCTAGATTTTGTGTTTTAAAATTGCTTCAGCATTTTCTTCTGAATTGAATACATATTCAATTTTTCTGGCAACCAGATAAGTCAAACTATATTCTTTAACATTTTTATTTTGCTCGACACGTTGGTGAGCTTTAACTTCAGAGGTTGCATTCCTCTCTCTCTCTCTCTCTCTCTCTCTCTCTCTGGTATCTGGTAGAAAAAAGAAGAAGCAAAACGCAAAAACAAAAGGGTTTCTGTACAGATAGTGCTGTCTTATATGAATTGAGGTATTCCTTTTGAGCTTTATTTGATTATTAGAGGGAAGGAAATTTGGAAAGTTTTTGGATAGTTCAGTACTAAATTATTATTATATTTTGCTATTTTTGCTTTGCAGAGTATTTTAGCCAACTCTTAGATTGGCCTTGTCTTTAAAAAAGATTTAACCCTGGCCCCCATCCATCCCTTGTTGACCAAACAAGGAAAAGGGAGGGGGGTGGGACAACATGATAATATGAGTGCATTGTTTGTATGTTTGTATTAACTTTTTGAATTGTTATTCTGAAACAACGAAGACCTTTTACATATATAACAAAGACCTCAGGATGCACTGGTTAGGAAGAGAGACCTATTAAAAATGTACGATAATGATAGGGGCAAATAAAGACCTCAAATAATATGGACAGAGATCTAATGTAATTGGTAAAAAGGCTTTGTTGAGATTGAAATTTTGAAAACATTTTGTATTGAAGGGAGGTGCAATTAATTTTATGTTTTTGGGATTTTCCATTTTCTTGTCTTTTCTTTTTAAAGAAGGATTGATGAATATATTTTGAGATCCTTTGCTTTGCAATGCTTTGTTTTGATACTATTATCTCTGATCCATCAGTGTAATACAAGTAACCTCAATTGTGTATTACCGTTTGACGTTGTTTGAGAAATGCATGCACCTGTCTTTGAGATTCCTGAGCATTGTGGATGTAGTGATTTGCTATTTCTGTCACAAAATTTCTGCTGGGTTGCAGATCGGTATAACACCGCCCTGGTTTGCCGCAGATGGTGCTACCTTGCTTGCCATCCTCGCCTGTGGTTGCGTGTAGATCGGTCTGTCAAAGATTCATCTGAGCCTGGAGTTTTCCCAAACATTGCAGCAGCTGTCTCTGCTGCAAGGTTAGTAAAATTATACCACCCTCCTAACGCCTGAAAAGGAGCAAAAAAGAAAAAAAGGAATTACACACCTAACTGAGTCTCCAATTCCGAACAGGCCAGGCGACACCATTATGATTGCTTCCGGTGGAAATCACCATGCCTGTGATATTCAGATAAAAGTGCCACTTTGCCTGGTAATTGTGAAGTTGTCCTGGATTTCTTTTCTATTTTTTTTATTTTTATTTTTTTATTTCATCATTAGTGGCTACCTTTATATGCTTACTTTTAGACTGGAACAATTTCATTACTAGTTAATATCTTGCTTTATGTGCAGTTGCCAAAAACACTGTACAATACCCCCAAACCATTAACTAATTAAGCATAGTTTGGCGCCATTTGCAAATGATCTGCAGTTTATTTTGTGTCTGACAGAATTCATGGGTCTTTTTGCTACATCTGTTTTACTTCTCTTGTAATTAATATGATTTCTTAGTGAAAGTTGCTTCTTATAAAAAATGTTATTTTATATTGCTCACATTTATTTGCTAATTCATTATGAATGCTGACATGCGGTCTTACCTCATCCAACAAGATCATGCATTAATTACTTCTGGAAAAATAAAAAAGTTGTTTCCAAAAAATGTTATTAAATTTATCTTTGAAATCTGTGAACGAAATAAGAATACAATAAAAAGTTGTTTTCCTTGTTTTCTAAAAATAAACTCTAAAAACAACTTTTTAAAATCGTTTTCTTGAAAATGGGCCTTAAGAATCTGATCAGTCTTTCTTTCAGATTGGTGGTGGTGAGCACCCAGATGATACAGTATTACTATGTTCCCGGGGGTCTGACAGGTGCAGGCTGTGATTAATTTTTTTTTTCAATTTCTTGTGAATATGAAATCATTGCATACTAATTTTCATGCTTCGGCAGTGCATTTGAGTTCCTGTCAACCTGTAAGGTCGCAAACTTGACAGTAAAAGTAGAGCTAGGATGTTGCTTGCTTCACAGAAAGGGAAGATTGATAATAGAAGGGTGCATACTACAGTGTGATGAAAACCCTTTAGACTACCTCTCATGTGCAATCGTGAGTACTGCCAATGGTGTCGATACATACACAGCGGCAGCATCAAAGGGTTGTAGTGACAGTGTTTCTGTATCGAGGACTCGGATTGAAGGAGGCGTCAAGGCTGTTTTGACCAGAGGGAGCCTGGTGTTGCAGCGAGTTCGGGTCATATATGCTCGTGCTACTCTGCTTTTCTGGTTTGATGTTGAGTAAGTTATCTTATTCATATTGTTTTAATGTGATGTGTATAGTGTTGTAGACCCCTGAAACTTAGTTGGATGTATGTATCTTTGTTTTTATTAATTGAAATGGAATCTTGATTTGGCAGTTTTCTAGTGGTTGGCTTTGTAGAATTTTCTGAAATTTCTTTTCCTATTTGTGAAGTAGTAACAAGTTTTAAGGTATCCATTGAATCCTATTAGGGTTTGGTTTAGGGTTTGTATAGGATTCAATGGCTTTGAATATTTTCTTGGAAAATGATATTTGTTTGGGGGTCCTTGGAAAAACTAGTCATGTTTTAAAAGAAAAGTTCTTTAGTTTTATTTTCTATAAGTTTCATCCTAGTGAGAAGATTAGTGAACTAAATCATCTTTATACAATTTTTTGAGTTAGGTTATAGCTCTCTACTATATTAAACAATGTTACAATGCGAAGCAAGTAGATTTTGTGTCAATTTGAAATTGTCAAAATGTTTTTATAGTATTCAACGTGTATAATTCAGACTACATATTGCTGAAGAGGCCTAGCTGCATACTGATCAGAGGAAAAGTGAAAGTGATACTGATAGAGGGTTCATGTAATTCTTGTTTAGATCCCAAACACCCAAAGCATTATCTCAAAAAAAAAAAAAAAACGCCCAAAGCAAGATTTCCTTTTTCCTACCTACTTAACTATTGTCATATGAACTTTAAAAAAATTGATCATGACCTTAGTCTTTCAAATAATTATCTTTCAAAGTTTAGTTAATGGTGATTGATTTAATTTTTTGAAATAAAACCTATACTTCAGCTAAAACTATTGGTACAGTATAGTGTTTTTAAGGCATTGCCTAGGCGTTTTAGGGAGAAAATGCCTAGGTGTTATGTTAAGCAGGCAGTGGAGGTTTGTGCAAATATTCAAAAAGTTTAGAGGGGTCTTTTTAACTTTTAAAAAAAAAAGCTTTAAAAATGAAAACGCCCCTTTTTTACAATAAACCTTCAAACATTTCACTCCCTAAGCCCATCAAGTTTATTTGCTCTAATCAAGAAACGCCGTCGAAATCTTTGATAATTGTCGGTGACCCTTCAG
Organism: Paratinospora sagittata; assembly: GCA_035771175.1. Classification (NCBI taxonomy): domain Eukaryota; kingdom Viridiplantae; phylum Streptophyta; class Magnoliopsida; order Ranunculales; family Menispermaceae; genus Paratinospora; species Paratinospora sagittata. The sequence goes on from CM069593.1 coordinate 42,597,619, forward strand.
CGATAGATATTTGAGTTTTGTATTTTTTAATGTTTTGAATAATGTATATTGTGACATAAATTAATGTTTTGTGGACATGATTTTAATTAACATAAAGTGTTTTTGATCATTTTATGAAAATTTAACATTTATTATAGAATATAGTTAAATATATATAATTTTGTATATGAATTGTCTAGAAATTTATGAATAATTAATTAATTATTTAGAGACTTATAAATAAATATTTTTTATCGCCTAGATTACGTTTAGGTTCGCCTAAGCTACGTCTCGCCTAAACAGGGCAAATCGTCTAAACATCGTCTTAGCGCCTTGAAAATACTACAATATATGCATGACTTCTTAATTTATATAAACTATCAGTACCACATTATGCACCAACAGACATGTGTACCAACATTAGTGTATACAAATAAAACAGAACTAGGTAGATTAATTAATACCATTTACATGATGACCTATCAATGTTGAAAAAAGTATACCATCAAAATTCTTGATGATCAACCAATAAAGAAAAAAGTATACCATCAAAGTTCTTGAATGTGCATTAGATGAAATGTCATGCCCCTGACGTAGGCTGACGTCATGACCGATATAATATATTATACACTGTATATACTCATATACAGTATACAATACACTGTCAGCCTTCATATAGTCTCACAATCCTTTCCAAATTTTTTTTCGAAATTTCGACAGCACCTCCCCATAAAATGGGCAATTCACAATTTTTCCTGATATACCACAAATCAAATCAAATCAAATATATATATAGATAATCATTCCATTCCATTCATTCACACATCAAATTCTCACATGATAAATATATATGATCACCTCATTTCATCATCACAAGATATCAAATCATAATTCATGTTTCCTTACAACTCCTCTATGTGATAATATATATATGTAGGATGTGATATATATTCATTTGAAAATAAAGAAAATATAATTTATTTCCTTCGCATACACGTACATTAACACAATAAGAATCTATTCTCGTGCCTTTTCTTTTAACTCTGTACATGAAATATTGAAGGAAATGGAGTGAGCAAACAACAACTCAATGAATATATTTCTTGAGATGACAATTATATACATTTAGAGAAATATGACATTTAAAATCATTTAAAACAAGTATTAAACACATGCATCATTCAACGAATATATTATACATGTCAACAACATAAATTTCATGAGTTTCTAAGAAAACAATGCATCATTTTTCCACGAAATCCACAATCTCCCTCCTTCAAGGCAAGATAGCGGGTTTAACCCTTGTATGGCCGTTACAAGATAGTCACAACCTCTCATTACCCAATTCACAGTCATTTCAAGGATCTCCAATCCTTGTTAGGCCTACTGACAATGAGGTTACGCATAACACTCATCCGGGTCTAATTCCTAACGAAATAACAACATATGCAATCTGCCTTCGCACGTCTTGCATACTCCAAATGCCAAAATCATTTTGAATGATCAATAAAATACAATGCATGTACGTATATAACATGTTTACAATGAAACATTTCATATAAATAAAATGTCATACAAGAACCAAAATCAAGAAAATATACTCACAGTACAACACTTTCCAACTTAAACCCAATCATCGTCGCTTTCGAGTCCAGCTCTAATTTAAATCCATAAATCCAACTAACTCAACCTGTCACAACCACTCCATAATTCAATTTCATTTATTCATATCTATTTACATATTCAATTTCTCAACTCACGTCAAATTACCAATAATAAAGATCAATCTTAAAAATATTATACGCATTCTGTGACTTTAGATTCCAACTCAATTTAGTACTCATAAGCAGTTGAAGAAACTATTATCTCGTTTCTATAGTCAATCTAGATATTTCCACAAGAAAGAACGGTGAAAATAGAGTTCCAATTCATATTTTCACTAATTCTCACTTTTTTTTTCTACTGGAATATATATCAATTTTATTAAAAATCTAGAACATTTCTAAAAGTATTGTCTACATCGACACGTGTAAAATCAATCATTCTATCATTCTACTACCTTCAACAGGTATTTTATTGAGGTTTTACACGTTCGTGAAGGCATCCAAAGTCAATTTTACTCACAAAAAATCATATATTTAGCTACTAAAAATATCAAAGCATATCCAAAAGTCACAATCTTAGTATCGAAACGTCCGGAATTCAATTCTCTACGATTCTATGATCTCAAACTGGAGTTTCATTGGATTCTAATTCCATTTTATTCACTGGATATGATCATAGTACTATTCATGTTACTGTTCATGTCGTCACTATTCATTGGAAACATGTAAATTTTTACTAAAATTGTCAAACGGTCTCCAAAAATCATGAAATTAGTATCGATGGACTCGCAACAGTGCATTCTACCATTCTATAGCCTTCAACTGGAGTTTCATTGGGTTTTAAATGATTCACAAGGTTTTCAATCTAAACTCTAACTTCCAAAGGCTATAAAAATTCCAAATTAACACATAAATTCAATCTAACCATATATTTAAGGTTCCTACAGCCTAGGAAGTGTTTTCCAACCTTCCTAGTGGATTTTCATTCACGTTGGGTCAAAATCCCAATTTTTGAAAACGCCTTAAAACGACTCCCACAACAAAAATTACTCCGAAAGAAAGGTCACATCTAGCTTAAATATCAAGTTCACAAAGAAATAGAGTGAAAATCACTTACTGCAAGTCTCAATTTCACGCGAATCCATCGTTTCTCCTTTTTCTTCTTTCTCTCGTTCTCTCGTTCATTCCGCAACTTCTTTTAACTTCTTTTTATTTTATTTTTTATTTTTTTCTCTTGTTTTACAACGTTGGAGAGAGGTTTTGAGAGATGTTAAATAGATATAAAAAAATATGATCCTGTGCTCCTAGGCTCCCCTTAATAACCAACTCCTCCATCAAATTTTATTTTAATTCAACTCATCTCATTTCTATAATTCATTTAATACTTCAATTTTAATCTACACCATTTTTTTAATTTCATTTATAACTCAATTCATTTATTTCACATGTATTTATATACACACATGCATTAAATCATACTCCAATCCACATATTTTCAACCCCATAAATTAATTAATTTAATTCAACTCCAATTTTTAACTTGTAAGCACCCATATAGGATGATCTCATATGTATTATTTTTATTTTCTAATTTTATTTATTTACTAATTATACACGCGTATATTTGGCTCATACATATAAAATACGTGTATTATACATCTCGATATACGCATAATTCAACGTATGTATTTAATTAAAACTACGGGGTGTTATAATTAAAACTACGGGGTGTTACATGAAGGGTGATTGTATTGAAGAAGAAACTCTCAGTTAACTTCAACTGAAATGTATTTCATCAAATTGTTTATATCTATATTCACTTAATATACATAGTTGGGGCCGTACTTGATAGTTATAACTTTTTAGGTTAAGCAATTTCTAACATAGTATCGAAGCCTTGTCATTGTAGATGTCTTGTTTCAAACCTCTTCAAATGTATTTGCTTGTTTCTCTCGTTTATCATTCATGTCTTTCCTATTCATTATAAATTTAGTCCACGTGCCATTATGCATGCAAACTACAAACACATAGAAATTAAAGAAAAGTAATATTACATTGATTGTGGTCGAAACTACAGTACTAAATACAAGAGTGAATACTAACATAAAATTTTCATGTGATGCAGTTGTTTACACTCTTGTACAAACCCGAATCAATTTAACATTTTCCAATACTAAAGATACGTCATAGAATTATATTCATAGAGATATAATTTCTTTGTCTAAGTTATAATGACCTTGTTTGGTATTTAGCTTTTGCTTATAGCTTTTAGCTTATGAAAAAATAATTACTACAAAAGTGATTTTTAAAAAGTTGTTTCCACCTTGTTTGGTGAATTAGATAAAAAGTGATTTTGAAAATTATAAAACTGTTTGTTAAAACTTTGAACAAGTGCTTCTCCTATTAATTGAAAATTTTGATGGTGTAATTGTCACTTTTTCTTTTAAGTCAAGAAGCTGGTAGCAGGCAACTTTTTCAAATTGCAAAAAAAATTTGATTTTGAATGGTTAACTTTTTTCCAAACGGGCTTCTTTGTGCAAATTTTGCTTAAAAAATGGTTAAGAAGTTGTAGAGAAGCGGTGCCAAATAGGGCCAATGTTGAGAAGCATTCCAGTGTGATAAGAACTTGATGGTGTAAATGATTGGTCTTGGTCTGCTTGAATAGAATAACAACAAGAGCTTGTAGAAGAGTAAGAGAATCTACTACATTTTGACATTGCATCAAGAAGTTGCAGCTCAATAACAAGCTATGAACCTCCTTAAGGCTTGGTAATATTGATTGAAGTAACTTTAAGTATTATATTCAAGTCCAAGACCTTGAAAAAGATAAATCAACTTATCTCAAGTTGATTCAAGCTCATCAATTGAAACTAGCTGATCTATAAACAATTTCAATTTAAATACATAATCAGAAGCTAAGAGAACATCTTTTTTAATGGACCGAATTGTAGATCGAAGCTCTAACAAATTGTTGCAACATGAGTCCAAGCTAAGGGGAATCCAAATACGATTTGAAGAGTGACACATAAAACCAACACATAGCAATTCCATTGTAGCAATGCCAAGAGGTGTATTTGTAGGATTGCGGGTTACTCTTACTTGTAAAATAGAACAAGGACTAAATTGATCAAGGCTAGAGTTTGACTCTATGTCCTTAAGATAATTTTGTCCTTCATTGGTGCTTATGGTCTATTGACGATTGTCTCTATAGATACAACAATCACATCTTGTAATATTAGCATTCCAAATTACAAAAACAGTAAACCAATATATGCAGTATTCTCACACTTACAATGACTAAATAAAGAATTATGCAAGTTGGAATAAAATGTGTAATACCCCTGGTTTAGACAAAAAAAAAAAAAAAAAAAAAAAATCGGGATCTCTCGAAGGTTTGGGCATGCATTTTTCTATAAAAAAGCCCCTCCCCCCCTCATTTTCACTCCTCAACTCACTCTTCTCTCTTGCTCTCTTTGGTTGGTTCATTACTCTCATTGTGATTTTCTCTCTCCTCTTTTTGAGACTCTCTTCGCGGTGCGAGGCGATTCTACTCGGCAAGAAGCGCCAGTCCTAGAAGGAAGTGTTATCTGAAGGTGAGGAATGAAACATAGGTTTACGTGTCTTATGACTTTTATTAAAGTTTTCATTCATTTATTATTATGTCTATTATTCATCTACACTTGATTATTGCGTATAATGTTCATACCTCTCATACTTATGCCTATATATTTGAAGTTCATGTATTACACTGCTACTACGTCGGATTAGTGGTCAATTTGACTCAACTAGATTTAGTCTTGTCCTCAAGAACTTTGAATAGTGAACGAGAGATAGATTGGTATTTAAGCGGACCTCGTGTCCCACCTCTCGACTGGAGACTGGTCCAGTTGGTTTTATTTGAAAGCTATTTGCTTGTACAAGTGATACTGGACATCTTAACAATGCATGTGGTGATGCTGTCCTTGATAAATATCACCAGACGTTGTCAAATTATGTCTAATATTAGTAAAGACCAGACCTGCTCATACATAGTCATCATACATAGCCACCTAGGGACGTAAGTGGTTTGTGATCCACTAAATAGTTATTGGAGCAATGCTCACTATTTTGATTTATGCAATAGTTATTGGAGCAATGCTCACTATTCTTGATGTTTCCCTTGGAGAGGGACGTACAATGTGAATTCGGGATTACCTGGAGATGGACATCTGTACGTGAATCCAGGGCTATATACGATCACAAAACCATTACGAGATGGTGTCATGCATTCATACATGTTGTATTGTTTATGATGTTATGTTGTGCATATGTGATGTTTGATTATGAAGTCTTCTTTATTAATTGTCGTATTCACGAACTATTTTACCCATTGGACAATAGCTCACCCAGTTGTTAACTATTTTTGCAGGAGACTAGGGTGGATTGGGTGGAGGTTTTTGGGCCCACATTTTGTACCCCTTATTTATTTATAGGGAGATTTTGGGAGGATGTTCCCTCAATTATATTTTGTACCAAAATACATTCTGAAATTAATGAAATCAGATTTGTACTCAATTGTGTACCTACGCACTCGGTAACTATTATAATGCATTCGCGCCCCACCTGTGAGTGTTCTGCCGGTTTAGGCGCGTCCGGGCTGAGTGTAAAATTTAATGGTAGCAAAACCAAATGTCCACGGCCCGCCCAAATCCACCACTTAGGGAATTTTTTTTTATAACTATATATATATATAGTTAAGATATATTAGATATATATACTTATATAACTATATAGTTTTATATAGTTAAGATTTATATATATATATATATGTCTTACGAAACTTTACCAACGGAGGGTTGTATTAATGATGAGTATTGACATGAAGAATCCTCTCTTTCGTCACAATCTTCACGACAAACTTGCAAAATCGGGATGGCTGAATATAACAAAAGTTGAGGGTTTTGTCTCCCTCAACTTGGTGAAGTCATTTTACAAATACATGAATATTGTGGGACTCCAAAAGGAGGGAATCTGCCCTGTTTTGGAGACATTGATCAGGGGAGTAAAAATTTCAATTAGCATCGAAACTATCTCGCGACTAATGAAAATTCCAAATGGAGGCAAGATCATTAATACACATGAACCCCAGGCTGTGGCAGAAATTGCCGAATCCAAGGAATAACTATTCAATTCCCTCACCGATAATGCGTACACCCAAAAGATGCCTACCTCCCAAATAATCTCCTAAAACCACCTCTTGCAGGCCTTGGGAAGATTGTAGTCGACGACATCTTGCCGGAAGTGGTGACTAGAGGTTCAATGTCAAGGGCTCAACTACTTGTCCTATACTGCTTAGAAAAGGAAATTTCAGTCTCCCTACCTCACGTCATCGTCCAACAAATGTCAAGGGAATCTAAAACCCTACAAAAAAGGAATACCTCGGCTATGGAGCCTTAATCATGAAGATACTAAATGAGGCAAACATCAATACATTTGATGAATCTTCAATACAGATTACTAAAGTCGTTGCACTATCCTCATATTCCAAAACCTTCATCACAAAAGGAGGGGTGACTGACGAGGAATTATCTGACGCTATTTTAGTGGAAAATAGCGGAAAGGCTAGTGATAACATTGAAGGTTATCAACGAAAAAGTCGGCGCAAGATTCCTGTCAGGGAAATGACAAATAATAAACCAAGTCAGAACACTAAAACGAACCTAGACCCAACCAATGATCAACACAATCATCATTTCACTGAGGAAAAGCTCTTTGGGAACCTAAAAGGAAACTTTGATCAACCCCAACCAAATCAAGATGGATAGGGAGTTCCGACAAATCCACCTTCCTGGAACCTCCCAACCCAAGGCAATACGACGTCTCAAAGGTTTTCAACTCCTGAGGTATCCTACCAGCCAATTCTACAATTTCCTATGAACCAACCACAACAAAATTGGGCGGCACCAAACTTCGGAAGACAGGATATCCCGATGAGTCCACTTTTTCAAAATCTTCCCACTCAAGCATATCCAATCGTCCAAGAAGTCCCAGTTAGGGAATCCTTATATAATCAAACCAACTACCTTCCACCTATGGGTCTACAGCCTACCCTCCACCTATGGGACAGACAGCCTACTATCCGTCGATGGGATAACCGGCAAACCAACCATCAATGGGACAACCGACTAACCCACTTTACCAATTACATTTTTAGTGTCTGGTTTTGTTGAGATGCGAGAGGACTAGAAAGCTTTGATAATGTGTGTGCAAAACTTAGAAGAACGAAAAAACGCCTCTCAACATTCTTCTAGTAGTCGCTCTGCATCTACCAAGAGATCTAGGTAGAGTAGTAGGTAGGAAAATTTAAAAAATTACTGGCATTGTAAACATTTTCTTTTTATGAATGCAATGTTTTGTTTGAGACTATGATTGGTGGGCCGACTTACAACCATTTTTTTCTTTTGTATCACTAACTTTAGAGTGGTATGGGACACAACAAAATTGGAAGATACTAAATAACACGTGGAAGTAAGAAAACCCACGACCTTGTGTGGAAATACATCTGGGGAAAGTTGAATTACTAACGTTATCACTAAGTTTACACGGTATGGGATGAGTATACTTGGACGATACTATTAGTGAACTCCTCTCCAGCCGATGTTTTGTAGAGACCGTGTTTATACAACTTAACTTGGTTGAACCTTTTATTACCAAATTCACGTGGTATGAGACACAAATTTGGATAATAATCGAAAAGACTAAGGAAAAGAGTTTGAACACATAAGAATGCAATAGAACGTTAGACCGGACATGTATTGAGGCTAATCTTTGAATCTCTGACTCGTATGGATTTTCAAAAAGGTAAGTATGTTCACAAAAACCATAACCAAAATATTTGAAATACTTTCAAAATTTTATACTTAGTATATAAACACTATAACCGTGCTTTATACCATGGCCAAACATACAAGGCACATAAGATTCTTTGATTCCTCACTAAAGCCTTACACCATACCTAGAAATATAGATGATTTTATATTGCAGAACTCTCGAACTTATTGCTGAGAATATCATATCACTATACTGGGCTGCGGTTCCTAAACCAGAGTTTTATTTTTCTCCTTGCCAGTGAAAAAATGCAAACAAGAAAAAGATGAAGGTCACGCACAGTCCGTCCAGCAGAGGAGGCACCTCTTGAGACACAAAATCAGGAACCGCCGCCTCCTAGGACAAAACATGCCATACATGACACTACTACTACTTCTTGGAAGGCAGTGCCACCTCAACCCACACCTTTTGTCGTGCCTCCGGGCATGGAACACTTTTTCACTGGATTTATTGAGGCGATGAAAGTGACAGTTCAAACGGTCGTCCGTGAGATTGCGGCCAACCAGGTGATCACCGTACAAGCACCTTTACGATATGGGTCGGAGAGCCAAACAGACCAGATCACGAAGTATAAAAGGCTACAACCCCTTACTTTTGTTGGCAACATCGATGCGGATGAAGCGCAAAAATGGCTTGATGAGTCGAAGAAGGCTCTTGAGGCCATGGGAGTCAAAGAGGGTCGAAAAATTCCACTAGCTTTCTACCAACTTGTTGGTGGAGGTAACACTTGGTGGATAACAGTGAAGAAAGACCCAAGGGTCAATGTAACAGACATGACTTGGTAGGAGTTTGATTCATTGTTCATTGATAAGTACTTCCCTGGCGCAATAAAGAGGCAGAGGCCCCAGGAGTTTGCCAGAATTTACCAGGGAAGCATGACAGTTAGCGAGTATGCTGTTAGGTTCAAGGAATTGTCTGTCTTCTTTCTCTCCACCATCTTAATTGAGCGAGATAAGGCCAATAAATTATATAATGGCCTACGTCCAGACATCCAATAGGCACTGTCTATCTTAGATCTCAAGAATTACAGGGAGCTTGTCAATATGGCCATGAACTTTGAGCAGGAGAAAACTGAGCAAGAACAGAGAAAGAATAGGGGAAAACGACCTGCAACATTTTTCCAACATGACACTCAGCAGGGCAATAAGAAGAAGCCTTACTTTAATAAAATCCCAGCCCCCCAGCCCTAGTACAAAAACATGTGACCACGACATCTTCAGCTGAAACTTCTAACCCTGGCAATCAGGGTTTTCATAATCATCATAGAGGAGACCGTAATGGCAGGGGTGGCCGTCAAAATGGCAATGGCAGGAGTGGTGGCCAGCTACACCACAATCAACACAGCTAACAGAACCAACAACAGACGTCTCATTAGCAGAGGCTGACTTGTTTCAACTGCGGCCAGCAGGGCCATGTAACAAGTGTCTGCCCTCACCCTTCACAACAGTGGCAACCAGTTCCCTCAGTCCAGTCCAAGAAGTCCCACTTGCTGCTAACGCCCAACCTAGGTAGAACCAGTAGAACCAGGAGCAAAGGCAACATGGTAGACTGTTTGCCATCGCTCAACAACCCCTCCAAGACAATAATGTAGTCGAAGGTATATTTTTCTTGTTCAATACAATGGTGCATGTCTTGTTCGATTCGGGTGCTACGCACTTTTTTATATCTTCTGCATTGGTAAGACATTTAGGGTTGCAACCTGAACCCACAGACATCACAATTTGTGTCTTAACACCATTAGGATCTGGTACTGACGTGAAATTGAAGTGTTCTAGATGTGAACTTCGAATGTTAGAACAAATAATTTATGTAGATTTCCTTGTGATGAACATTGAAGACTTCGACATCATCCTCGGCATGGACTGGCTAGCACCACTGAATGCAAATATCGATTGTTTGAAGAAGCAAGTTCAGTTAACCTTGCCCACTGGGAAGTTTGTCAAAATTCAGGGAACGAGAAAATGGATACACAACTCGACTGTCGCACTCCTCAAAGCACAACTCCGAGCCCTATCCCTTGGTGATGACAATGAATCACCATCACTGTAACCTCTTGAACTACACGATATCCCAGTTATATATGAATTCCCAACGGTTTTTCTAAATGACCTTCCTGGTCTACCTCCAGTTAGGGAATTCAATTTTGAGATCAAACTCATACCAAAGACTGGACTCATCTCAATTCTACCATACAGAATGTCCAATGTTGAGCTGGTTGAGTTGGACAAACAACTGAAGGAATTGGAGAGTTCTGACTTCATCAGAAAAATTTCATCACCCTGGGCGCTCCAGTTCTGTTTGTTCATAAAAAGGATGGTTCGTTACAACTTTGCATCGACTATACCAAGTTGAATAATGTAACCATCAAGAGCAGATTCCCATTGCCCAGGACTGATGACTTGTTCGACCAACTTAGATATGCCATATACTTCTCTAAGATTGATTTACGATCTGACTATCATCAACTCCTGATTATAGAGTCAGGCTTAAATAAAATGGCTTTCAGAATGCGGTACGGTCATTATGAGTTCATGGTCATGCAGTCCGGTCTAACAAATGCACCTGTAACGTTTATGGATTTGATGAATCGCATCTTCAGACCATATTTAGACCGATTTGTGGTGGTCTTTGTAGATGATATCTTAATATATTCTTCAACTGAGGACGACCATAAGATACATCTGAGGATTGTCCTCCAGACCTTAAAAAGCCATCAGTTATATGCAAAGTTGAGTAAGTGCGAATTTTGGGCGAAGAGAGTTCAATTCCTAGGTCATGTGGTTTTAGGCAATGACATTGAAGTAGATCCTTCAAAGGTTAAAACAGTTTTAAACTGGAAGTAGTTTACCGCAGTTACTCAAATCCGGAGTTTTCTGGGTTTGGCTGGCTACTACAGACGCTTCATCAAGGACTTCTCAAAGATTGTTGAACCTATGACCAAGCTCACTCTGAAAAACGTATGATTCATTTGGAATCCCGCCTGTGAATCGTCATTTCAGGTTTTTGAAGAAGCGCCTCATGACAGCACCACTACTAATCACTCCAAGAAATGGAGTTGGATTTTCACTATACACCGACGCCTCTCTACAAGGCTTAGGTGTAGTACTAATGCAAGAAGGCCAAGTTGTTGCATATGCTTCTAGGCAACTAAAGATTCATGAGGGTAATTACCCAACGCATGACTTGGAACTTGCAGTTGTCGTATTTGCACTGAAGTTATGGCATCACTACCTATATGATGAACGGTTTGAGGTCTTCTCGGATCACAAGAGTCTCAAGTACATTTACACTCAGAGAGACCTAAACCTCCGTCAAAGACGATAATTGGAATTTTTGAAAGATTATGACTTTCAACTCCAATACCATCCCGAGAAAGCCAATATTGTGGCTGATGCCCTGAGTAGAAAATCTTATGTTGTCTGTACTCTTAGCTTTCAAATGGAAAAGCTGGCTACGGAGATGGATAATTTAAACTTATAGCTCATTGAGGAGAGAGGAAGATCACGACTCTCTCAATTATCATCCAACTTTAAGCTTATTCGAAAAATTTCAGCAGCTCAAGCCAACGACCCCATGTTAATAGAGAAAAGAGAACTTCTACTCAGCGAAAAGGACCTTCTTCATTGGTCGGTGTCTGATGACGGGGCAATTTTCTACAAAAAGGTCTTTGTCTACCGGACGATCCTGAAGTTCGAAAAGAAGTGCTTACTAAAATGCATTGCTCGAGGTTTGCTATACATCTTGGGGGAGACATGATGTACAAAGATGTCAAGCGACAATTCTTGCTCTTTGGCAAGAAGAAAGCTATTGCAGACTTCGTTGCTTGATGTCTCGTTTGCCAACAAGTTAAGACAGAACGCAAACTTCTTTCTGGACTTCTCCAGCCTTTACCTTTTGGAGAATGGAAATGGGAGAACATTGCAATGGATTTTGTTACGACCTTGCCTCGAAATAATAAAGGGCAAGATGCAATCTGGGTTATCATTGACAGACTTACAAAGTCTGCACACTTTTTACCAATAAAGTTCATAGATAACCTCGCCAAGCTAACCGAATTGTATGAAAGAGATATCATACGCCTCCATGGAATACCACTCACGATCATCTCTGATCGAGACCCTCGACTCACATCAAAATTTTTGCAAAGCTTTCAGAGTAGAATAGGCTCCAGTATCACCATGAACACAACTTTTCACTTACAGACTGACGGATAGTAAGAGCGCTTAATCCAAATCATGGAAGACATGTTACGATGTTGCATTTTAGACTTTCATGAAGGATGGCCAAAACACTTACATTTGCTGAGTTTGCATACAACAACAACTACCAAACCAATATCGACATGGCACCATACGAGGCTCTCTATGGTCGCCCTTGTAGATTTCTGGTATGCTAGTTAGATATGGCAAATCGACTGCAATTAGAGCCAGAACTAGTTTAAGAAACTTCTGAGAAGATCATACTAGTAAAGGAGCGACTTCGTTTATCACAAAGTTGACAGAAGAGCTATGCCGACAAGCGGAGACAGCCTCTAGAATTTGACAAGGGGGACTTGATTTTTCTAAAAGTTCAGCCTACAAGAGGTGTCAAACTCTTCGGGATCAAATGAAAGTTCTCTCCACGATATATCGCCCATTTCAGATCGTCGAACATATTGGCAAACTAGCCTATCGACTATCCTTTCCCTCATCCATGTCTAAGGTTCATGGCGATTTCCATGTATCCATGCTTCGTCCTGATCCTTCACATATCATCCCTTTGGTCGAAGTTCGGGTTGAAGAAGGAAACAAATATCAGGAGAGAGTGATACAAATTCTTGATAGGAAAACTCAAGAACTGAGGAGACGTAGCATTCCACTTGTAAAAATACTTTGGGATCACCATGGAGTAGAGGAAGCAACTTGGAAACTAAAAGAAACAATTAAACAGAAATACTCTGAATTATTTTCTAGTAATAGTTGATGATGTGATACATTGTACTATTTCACTTCTCAATAAAATTACGAAACTTCTTTTACAATATCTTAATATATTGTTCATTTCATTAACCATGCAGATGCCTGAAAATAACACAGACGAGAATAATGAATCATACACTCCATAGCCTGCATGGAAACCATTGGGGGCTCCTTCAAGTTTTGAGACAACCCACAACTTCTTTGCATCACCAACCCCCTCACCCCAGCGGTAACGATCCCTATCGCCAGAGCGTGTATGGCTATATAGTAACAATATTGCCTGAAACAATCCAATGCCCTCATCCTAGCAAGATCTCCTACCAAAACAATCCAGGGCCCCATAACTGCGTATCACCCACCTCGTACCAACAAGCTGGTGATCTACATGGTCTTTCATACAAAGCCTCATACGGTGCCATACCGATGCTCACCTGATAATTGTTGTTGTAAGCAAACTCACACAAGGGAAAATGCTCACTCCAACCCCCACCGAACTCCAAAATGCAAGACCTGAGCATATCCACAAGCATCTGAATAACTCACTCGGACTGACCATCTGTCTGAGGGTGAAACGTTGTATTGAGCGGAAACGGGTCCCAAATTGAGTCTGCAATGTCTGCCAAAACCTCGATGTAAATCCTGGATCTCGATTCGACATGATAGACAAGAGCACTCCATGAAGTCTCACGATCTTTCTCACATTTAGTCTGCTCAGTTTGTCCACAGAGTCTCTGGTGCTTATAGGAAGGAAGTGTGCACTCTTGGTCAATCTATCGACCACAACCCAAATGGCATCAAATCTGCTCTGAGACCTCGAGAATCCAATGAAGAAATCCATCGTGATGTGCTCCCATTTCCACTCAGGTATGGGTAACAACTGCCTCTGACCTCCAGGTTTTCGGTGTTCAGCCTTAACCTGCTAGCACACCTCACATCTCTGCACGTACTCAGTTATATTCATCTTCATCCCATGCCACCACACATACCTCTTCATGTCGTGATACATCTTGGTAGCCCCTGGATGAATAGTATATTGAGACTTGTGTGCCTTCAGAAGTAACTCAGTCCGCAACTCAACATCATATGGGATCCATAGTCTTCCTCTATACTGCAAGACATCATCTGGACCTCTCTGCCAATCGGCCTGGTCAGTACTGTCTGCATATCTATAATGCATGTCCAAATTCAGACAATGCTCCTATAGATCTGTAATCCTCTGAATATGGGCATCAGCAAGCTGCACATGCATCTGAGCACATATCTCAGTATGTGGTGCATCCGAGAGTATACTCATCATCGCCACTCTTTCAAGTAAATGCCACGGCTAGGCCATCTGAAAAGCAACCACTCGAGTCTCTGCTCGCCTACGGCTCAATGAGTCAGCGACAACATTGCTTCTGGCATGATGATATTCCAAAGAGAAATCATAACCCTTAAGCAACTCAAGCCATCTCTTCTGCCGCATATTCAACTTCTTCTGATCAAAAAGAAACTTCAAACTCTTATGATCAAAAAACAAAGTGAACCTCTCACCATAAAGGTAATGCCTTCATAGCTTCGGTGTAAATACAATAGCTGCCAGCTCCAAATCATGCACAGGGTAATTGTGCTCATGCACCTTAAGCTGTCTAGATGCATATGCAGCCACTCGACCCTCTTGCATCCGCACACATCCCAGACCCAAGAGTGATGCATCCGTATAAATCATCAACTATTTCCCAAGCTCTGGAAGAATCAATACTGGAGCTGTAGTCAACCTTTTTTTTAACTCACTGAAAGCTTTATCACAGGCATCCGACCATGTGAAGGCCACATTTTTCTGAGTCGGCTTAGTCAATGGTGTGACTATCGTGGAAAAGTCTTTCACAAACTTCCTATAATAGCCAACCAAACCCAGAAAACTACGAATCTTTGTCACTGTGGTAGGTCTTGGCCAACTAATGATCGCTTCAACCTTAGCAAAGTCAACTAAGATACCCTTTGCACTAACCACATGACCCAAGAATCTCACTTCGGTCATCCAAAAGTCACACTTGCTCAGCTTGGCATACAACCTATACTCTAACAATGTCTGTAACGTAACTCTTAGATGACGTCCATGATCCTCTCTAGTCTTAAAATAAACTAGGATATCATCAATGAAGACTATAATGAACTGGTCAAGGTAAGGTCTGAATACCCTCTGCATCAGATCCATGAACATAGATGGTGCATTAGTCAACCCGAAGGGCATCACCAAGAACTCGTAATGTCCATTCCTCGTCCGAAAAGCAATTTTCGGAACATCCTCATCCATAATCCTCAATTGATGGTACCCAGACCTCAAGTCTATCTTCGAAAAGAACGTGGCCCCAATCAGTTGGTCAAACAGATCATCGATACGTGAAAGAAGATATTTGTTCTTCACAGTCACCTTATTCAACTGACGGTAGTCTATGCACAATCGAAGACTCCCGTCCTTCTTTTTGACGAACAACACAAGTGCTCCCCAAGGTGACATACTAGGGGAAATGAATCCCTTGCCCATCAGCTCATCAAGTTGGGCTCTGAGTTCATTCAACTCTTTTGGTGCCATACAATACAGTGGAATGGAAATGGGTTTTGTCCCAGGCATCAGCTTAATGATAAAGTCTACCTCTCGCTTAGGCGGTAAGCCAGGGAACTCATCAAGAAAAACCTCTGGGTACTCGTAAACTATAGGAATGTCTACTAACTGAACGCCTTGTCCCACATCATCAACTGGCCTCAAACTGACCATCGTAGCAACCTCATCATCAGTGGCTAATCTACCCTGGGTAGGTTGTCTCGACGCAGTCCTGCCTCGATAAACAAAGACAGGTTGTCCAGGTATCTAAAAGACAACCCTCTTGCCGAAGTAATCAATGTGAGCGTGATACGCTGCTAGACAATCCATACCCAAAATGGCATTGAACTCGAGGAACTCTAAGACTCTAAGGTCAACAGACATCTCATGGCCCTCGAATCTCACAAAGCATCCCACACATACCATGTTAGGGTAAATCCTCTCACCAACTGCCATACTCAAAATCAACGGTGTACTAGTCTTAACAGTTGATAATCTCAATCTATCTACCACACTGCCAGAAATAAAAGATGGAGTAGAACTAGCATCAATCAAGACATACATCAAAGAATCGCAAATGCTGATAGTACCTTCGATCAATTGCTTGCTAGCCTCAGGATCTGCCTGTGTAACAGCTCAGGCCTGCTCCCTGGTAGCAATTGGCATAGGACTGAATTGCGTAGCAGACACTCTACATGGACACTCATACCTCCTGTGCCCCTGAACACTGCACTCAAAATAGATAATCGGTCTCGGTGCCCTAGGTGCTGAAGATACGGCCTGTGACTCTGCCCCTACTGTCTGCTGTCCACTATGCCTAGCAGAACTCTGCTACTGTTGGGGCCTGCCTGACATCTGCACACTCTGGCCTAGAACTGGTGGTGCAACTGTCACTGGGGCGGGGGCTACTAATGCCTCATACCCGCTGCCACCATACCTCTGCCTCTTGTTTATCCGGTTCTTCTTCTTACCATAAAACTGACCCACTGACCCTGTCGGCTGAGTCTACACAGAAGGAACCATAGGTGCATGGATAATGACTAATGTCCTTATCTGTAACACCCCGTAAATTTAATTACATATATACGTTGAAGTACGCGTATATCGAGATGTATAATACACGTATTTTATACGTATGAGATACATATATGTGTGATAGTATACGTATTTGATACGTATGCGCTAAATATACGCGTGTATGATTTAATTAAAAAATGTGGATTGAAGTATGATTGAATAAATGAATAGTATGATTTAAGATGGGGAGTTGGTTAATTCTTGAGGATGAGGTGCATTGGATCATTTAAATATCAACTTTCATTTTAAATTGCAACCTCTCACTCTCCAACATGTAATTCATTTTAAATTGCAATCTCTCACTCTCCAACATGTGACTATCCAACGTGTATAAAAAAATAAATAAAAAAACAAATATGCTCATCTCCACCCAACAATAAAAAACAAGAAGAAAGAATATAAAAAGAAAAAGAAGATGCTTATCTTAAATGTGTGCCGACAAGAGAGAACAAAAAAAAAAAACAAAAGAAAAGAAAACAAAAGAAAAACTTGCAGAGAAGGAGAAGAAGAAGAGCCGAGAGAAAGAAACGGAAGGAAGGAAGAAAGAAGGGGAAAAGGAGGGAGATCCGAACCAGTGGTAAGCCATTTTTGCTATTTTTCGTCGTAAAATTACTATCTAAGGTAGCTGTAACCTTTCTAGCGAAGTAATTTTTGTTATAGGAGCCGTTTTACTGCGTTTTCAAGAATTGGGGTTTTGACCCAACGTTAATGAAACTCTGCTAGAATGGTAGAAAATGCTCCCTAGACTGTTAGAACCCCGAATATGTGGTTAGATTCAATTTTATGATTTTTGGAGACCATTGGACAATTTTAATACAAATTACAACATTCGGGTGAATAGTGAATAGTGAATAATAAATAGTGAATAGTGAATAGTGAATAGTTAAATGAATAGTGAATAGTGAATAGTAAATTATGAACAGTGCTGTGAACAGTATTTTGAAATCATAGATTCGTAGAGAACAGAATTTCGGACGTTTCGATACTACAATCGTGATTTTTGGATAATTTGATATTTTTAGTAGCTACCGATATGATAAATGATGATTCTCATGATAATCTATGATTAATTTCAGTGTTTAAAATGAGAGCTTAAGGGCATGGATAAACGCTCTTGAGGAAGTCCTATTGTTGCTCGATTTTAGAGGTTGACTTAGAAAACCCGTGTAACCACTGTGAGTATAGTTTTCTTGATTTGGTTCTTGTATGGCATTGTACGCATATAAACTGTTTGATTGTACGCATGTGATATTATATATAAGGCATTGAGTTTTATGGATCATGCAAACTGATTTTAGCATTGGAGTTTGTAATGATGAGGCTTTGCGATTCCTCATTGTCATTTCGTTAGGTCTGTCCTAACAAGGGTTGTGATCCTTGAAATGACTGTTAATTGGGTAATGAGATGTTGTGGCTACCTTGTAACGGCCATACAAGGGTTAGACCCGTTCTCGTGCCTTGCGGAGGAGGGAGATTGTGCATGGTGTTATTGAATTGGGTCATGAGAAGTTGTGTCTACCTTGTACGACCATACAAGGGTTAGACCCGCTCTCTTGCCTTGCGGAGGTGGTAAATTGTGCATTGTATTATTGAAAAGCATGAAATTTATGTTGTTGACATGTATGATATTCGCTGAATGATGCATGTGTTGCATAAGTGTTTGAAATGATTTTAAATGTCATATTTCTATAAATGTATATAATTGTCATCTCAAGAACTATATTCACTGAGCTGTTGATTGCTCACCCCATTTCCTCCAACATTTCAGGTATTAATTCAAAGGAAAAAGGGAAACTCCGTGACACGTGAACCTTCGTCTAGTACGTGTACGTATGTTTGGAGGCAAGAGATTGTATTCTTGTTATTTTGATATGTATAATTATCACATACTATACATATACTATCACCTAGATGGGTTGTGTGGTAATCTTATATAATGCTTGGAATGATGTCATGTACGAATTTCATTTGTGGAATGAATGGAATGATTATGGAGATCTATATTGGATTTGATGAAAAAAAAAATAAAAATAAAAAAAAAATTCTGTAAGTTTGGGATGGATTGTGAGAGTACGTGAAGGCTGACAGTGTATTGTATACTGTATACAGGTATGTACAGTGTATAGTATATTGTGCCGGTCATGACGTCAGCCTACGTCAGGGACGTCGTGACAATATTGGTATCAGAGCCAGGTTTAGGATTAAAAGCCTAAAAGATTAAAAGTTTTATGATATTATGTTTGTTTTGTGGGTTTATGTACGAGTAAATTACGTATCTATAAAGATTGAGTAATCGGATTGTCTGACTGATATGCTCCTTTATCTCTGTGAATGGCAGATTGAAAGGGAAGGATCAGACAATCATGGACCAACAAGAAGAAAGGTTAAAGAAACTGGAAGAAATGATGATAGCTCAGCAGAGACAAAATGCTGAGATGATGCGTATGATAACACGTCTGCAGGATAATTTACAGGGGCCGCCAGCACCTGTAGTACCCGAGGTTGGCGCCAGTAGTGCGGGTGCGTCTGCCCAGCGACCTGTGCCAGTGCAGGAAACAGTAGAGCCACATGCTGATATAGAAGAAACTCGCAGATATGAAGAGGTGATGAAAGCATTTAAGAGACGAGAACCGCCTCTATATGATGGCAGTCTAGAGTTGGAAGTTGCTGAGGATTGGCTTATACGGATAGAAGCTATATTTGAGGATATGCATGTACAGGATAAAGACAAGATTAGACTTGCTCGATTTAAATTCTCAAGTAAGGTTGAGAGATGGTGGCAGACAATAAGCCGAGCTCAAGTGCCCATAGATAATTGGGATAAATTCAAAGAAGTATTCTATAAGACGTACTATCCCCCGTCTGAGGTTGATAAACGACA
Organism: Paratinospora sagittata; assembly: GCA_035771175.1. Lineage (NCBI taxonomy): Eukaryota > Viridiplantae > Streptophyta > Magnoliopsida > Ranunculales > Menispermaceae > Paratinospora > Paratinospora sagittata. The sequence continues at coordinate 42,617,569 of CM069593.1, forward strand.
TAAGCAATTTATAGAATTACAGCAAGGGAACATGTCTGTGAGAGAATATGAATTTGAGTTCAATAGGCTAGCCTCGTTTGCCCCTGAGATGGTACAAACAGATCTGATGCGAATGAAAAGGCTCAGGGAAGGATTTAATGATCCAATCCAGAAAGGTTTAGCTCTTGCTGGTGTTCAGACTTATGATCAGGCAGTGCGACAGGCACTGGATTATGAGACAGTCGAGATGAAAAATAAGCCACCACGAGCAATGCCCACATCACAGGCAGGTATAGAGCAGCAAGTATCTTATCAGAGTCCGAGAAAGCAGAGATGGGACAGAAACTGGTGGGGTGAACAGAAAAAGGCAAAGATAGTTGAGAGGCCTACTCCAGTTACTCCTCCAGCAGCAACGCTACCACCACCGGCAGGCAGAATATCACAGTCTGTTACGAGGCCACCGACACAGGGATCGTCGGTTCGGGCACCATGGCCACATAGGGGACCAGGCAGTCAGAGTGGTTGGCGTTCCATGCCAGGCACTGTGTCGCAGACAGCTTCATCTGCATATCGTCCTCTTTTCACATGCTTTCGATGTGGGAACAAAGGACATAAAGCGTACCGGTGTCCTTTGCAGTCAGCCCCGCAGACTCCAACAAATCCATCTGCTACTGTTCCCATTCCCACGCTTGTCAGAGAGCAAGCCAGGGCTGTTACCGAGCCAGATCCAGAGGCGAACAAGAACTTGGTGGAAGGTATGATTTCTATTTGCGACACTATGATGTATGTGTTAATTGATGCTGGATCCACCTTGTCATTTATTGCTGGCCACATGGTAGATAGGTTGCATTTAACTCCTGTTAGGATTAGTACACCGTTGGTTCTGAGTACTGCAGCAGGAGACCGAATCTACCCCAATATGTTGTGTGAAAAGTGTGTGGTCAAATATGCAGATCATGAAATGATTGTGAATCTTAGGGTTTTAGAATTTCTGGAATTCGATGTTATACTGGGTATGGATTGGTTGGCTGCCTATCATGCTCATGTGGACTGCTTTGATAAGAAAGTAGTCTTTCAAATACCAGGACAACCCGCATTTATTTATAGTGGCAAGATGTAATACCCTGTATTTCACAAAAAAAAAAAAAAAAAAAAAAAAAAATTACTATTTGAAATTTTTATTATTTGGGCAACGCCCGAACGTTCAGGCGCATGACAGAACGTTCAGGCGCATGACAGAACGTTCAGGTGCATGACAGAACGTTCAGGCGCCTGCCAGAACGTTCAGGCGCCCTGCCAGAACGTTCAGGCGCCATGCCAGAACGTTCAGGCGCCTGCCAGAACGTTCAGGCGCCATGCCAGAACGTTCAGGCGCCTGCCAGAACGTTCAGGCGCCATGCCAGAACGTTCAGGCGCCTGCCAGAACGTTCAGGCGCCTGCCAGAACGTTCAGGCGCCATGCCAGAACGTTCAGGCGCATGCCAGAACGTTCAGGCGCCTGCCAGAACGTTCAGGCGCCTGCCAGAACGTTCAGGCGCCAAAAATCTCTATATAAGGAACCCTCCTCATTCTCATTTCTCACACCAAACCAAAATCACCTTCTCTTGGTATTTTCTTCTCCTTTCCACGCCTTCTAAGTTTTTAGTTTTTGAGACTCTCTAATCGAGACTCTCGGTGCGGTGCAACAAAGTTCTGTCCGGAGGAAAGCGCCAGATCTGAAAGCGGTGCAACGAAGTTCTGTCCGGAGAAAAGCACCAGATCTGAAGGTGGGGAACGAAACATAGGTTTGCGTGTTTTATAACTGTTATTAAAGTTTACATTCAATTATTGTTATATCTACTATTCATTTACACTGCATTATATCAGTAATGTTTATGACCTGAATGTCCTAACCTTGCACGTCGTGATACCGACCCTAATAAGGATCACTAGACGATGCCAAAGTCAGTCTAAATGTCAAGAAAAGACCAGACCAGTAGACTAGACTAGTTCATGCATTGGCATCATACATATCACCACCTAGGGACGTATATGGTTTATGACTCATAGAATAGTTAGAAGCATTGCTCACTATTCATATTATTTCTTTAAATTCTCCCACTCGAGGCAGGATGGCCACTAATGCAGAGATAGGGATGTTGGCTAGTATAAAGCCAGTAAATGTAAAGGACTTAGGCGTTCAGATAGCAGATATTCCTATAGTATGTGAGTACCCAGATGTTTTTCCAGAGGATTTACCAGGCTTACCACCAGTACGGGAAATTGATTTTATTATTGAACTAATACCTGCTACAAAGCCTATTTCAATTCCACCCTATCGAATGGCGCCAAAGGAGTTACAGGAACTCAAGGTGCAATTAGAGGAGTTGATGACAAAAGGGTTTATCACCCCGAGTATGTCACCATGGGGCGCGCCTGTCCTGTTTGTGAAAAAGAAGGATGGCAGCTTAAGGTTATGCATTGATTATAGACAGCTGAACAGGGTGACAGTGAAAAATAAGTATCCTTTACCCCGTATCGATGATTTATTCGATCAGTTGAATGGTGCTGAATTTTTCTCTAAAATTGATTTAAGATCTGGATACCATCAGCTAAGAATACGGGAAGAGGATGTACCAAAGACTGCGTTTAGAACACGGTATGGTCACTATGAGTTTCTTGTTATGCCCTTTGGACTAACCAATGCCCCAGCCATGTTTATGGATTTGATGCAAAGGGTATTCAGACCATATCTGGATCAGTTCATTATTGTGTTTATTGATGATATACTCATTTATTCCAAGACTCAGGAGGATCATGAGCAGCACCTCCGCATCACTTTGCAAACACTGAGAGAGCATCGGTTGTATGCTAAATTCAGTAAATGCGAGTTTTGGATACATGAGGTGAGATTTTTTAGGTCATGTGGTTAGCGCAGAAGGTATTTCTGTTGATTCTGCTAAGGTTGAGGCAATCATAAATTGGCCAAGACCAACCACAGTGACTGAAATCCGTAGTTTTCTGGGTCTCGCTGGTTATTACCGAAGATTTGTGAAAGGCTTTTCCCGATTGGCTTCCCCACTCACAAGGCTGACTCAGAAAAATGTGCCATTTGTGTGGACTTCTGCATGTGAGGATGCTTTCACTGAGTTGGAGAGGAAACTAACTACTACCCCAGTTTTAGTACTCCCAGAACCTGAAAAGGAGTTGGTGATTTACACAGATGCATCACATTTAGGTTTGGGATGTGTATTGATGCAAGAGGGTAGAGTGATTGCTTATGCATCCAGACAGCTGAAGATACATGAGAAGAATTACCCTGTGCATGATTTAGAACTAGCAGCTGTGGTATTTGCATTGAAATTGTGGAGACATTACCTCTATGGGGAAAAGTTCACACTGTACTCAGATCACAAAAGTCTGAAATATTTGTTTGACCAGAAAGAGTTGAATATGAGACAGCGTAGATGGTTGGAATTCCTAAAAGATTATGATTTCACATTAGAATATCATCCTGGAAAGGCCAACGTCGTAGCTGATGCATTGAGCCGAAAACGGGTTGAGACCCAAGTGGTAGCTTGTCAGATGGCCCAGGAGTGGCGACTTTTAGAGAGAGCGACTATGATGAGTGTTCTCTCCATGGCTCCACACGTTGACATTTGTGCTCAGATGCATATACAGGTGACAGATTCGTCTATTCAACAGATTAAGGATATGCAGCAGCATGATCCTGATCTTGGTATGTATGAGTCGTGGGCAGATAGTGCAGACAGGGCAGATTGGCATAGAGGTCCAGATGGTGTCCTGCGTTATCAGGGGAGATTATGGGTACCCGTGAATAGGGCATTGAGGGCTGAGTTATTAGAAAAAGCACACAGATCTCAGTATACTATTCACCCAGGGTCTACAAAAATGTATCATGATATGAAGAGAACAGTATGGTGGCATGGGATGAAGAAAGATATAGCTGAGTATGTGCGAAATTGTGAGGTGTGTCAGCAAGTGAAAGCTGAACATCAGAGACCAGGAGGTCAGATGCAACCATTATTTATTCCTGAATGGAAATGGGAGCATATCACGATGGACTTTATCACAGGATTGCCCAGATCTCAAGGTAGATTTGACGCCATCTGGGTAATAGTTGACAGATTGACTAAATCTGCACACTTTCTTCCAATGACCACGAAAGACTCGATTGATAGACTAAGTAGATTGTATGTGCGGGAGATTGTCAGGTTGCATGGTATACCTGTTTCTATTGTGTCGGATAGAGATCCGCGGTTCACATCGAGCTTTTGGCAGGCTATGCAGGCCCGATTTGGTACTCATCTCCGTTTTAGTACAACATTTCATCCTCAGACTGATGGCCAGACTGAGAGAGTGATTCAGATGCTGGAAGACATGCTCAGATCGTGTATTTTAGAGTTTGGTGGGACTTGGAGTGAAAGTTTACCATTGTGTGAGTTTGCTTATAATAACAGCTATCAGGCCAGTATTGGCATGGCACCTTATGAAGCTTTGTATGGTAGGCCGTGCAGATCTCCGACTTGTTGGTATGAGGTTGGAGAATCACAGTTGTTGGGACCGAAAGTTGTTATTGATCACACTGAGCAGGTTAAACAGATCAGACAGAGATTGAAAGCAGCCCAAGACCGACAGAAGAGTTATTTTGATAACCGCCACAGACCTTTAGAGTTTGCAGTAGATGACCTCGTGTTGCTTAAAGTCTCGCCACGGAAAGGTCAGATGCGGTTTGGGGTGAAAGGAAAATTGTCTCCTCGCTTTATTGGACCGTTTAAAATCACAGAGAGGATTGGTCCATTAGCATACCGGATTGCTTTACCTCCTCAATTAGTCGGTGTTCATGATGTGTTTCATATTTCTATGTTGAGAAATTATCATTCAGACCCGACGAAGTATCCACCCTCGACACATCTTTTAGATGTAACACAGTTACAAGTTGGGGAAGATGCTACATATGAAGAGAAACCCATTCAGATTCTTGATAGGAAGGTTCAACAATTGCGAAATAAAGCAATTCCTTTGGTCAGAGTCAAATGGCAATTTCATGATAACGAGGAGCAGACTTGGGAACGCGAGGACTGGATGAGGGAGACATTTCCTGATCTCTTTACCACTTGAGGTACATTTCTCCTTATCTGTTAAATTTCGAGGACGAAATTCCTTAAGTTGGGGAGATTGTAACACCCAGTAAATTTAATTACATATATACGTTGAAGTACGCGTATATCGAGATGTATAATACACGTATTTTATACGTATGAGATACATATACGTGTGATAGTATACGTATTTGATACGTATGCGCTAAATATACGTGTGTATGATTTAATTAAAAAATGTGGATTGAAGTATGATTGAATAAATGAATAGTATGATTTAAGATGGGGAGTTGGTTAATTCTTGAGGATGAGGTGCATTGGATCATTTAAATATCAACTTTCATTTTAAATTGCAACCTCTCACTCTCCAACATGTAATTCATTTTAAATTGCAATCTCTCACTCTCCAACATGTGACTATCCAACGTGTATAAAAAAATAAATAAAAAAACAAATATGCTCATCTCCACCCAACAATAAAAAACAAGAAGAAAGAATATAAAAAGAAAAAGAAGATGCTTATCTTAAATGTGTGCCGACAAGAGAGAACAAAAAAAAAACAAAAGAAAAGAAAACAAAAGAAAAACTTGCAGAGAAGGAGAAGAAGAAGAGCCGAGAGAAAGAAACGGAAGGAAGGAAGAAAGAAGGAGAAAAGGAGGGAGATCCGAACCAGTGGTAAGCCATTTTTGCTATTTTTCGTCGTAAAATTACTATCTAAGGTAGCTGTAACCTTTCTAGCGAAGTAATTTTTGTTATAGGAGCCGTTTTACTGCGTTTTCAAGAATTGGGGTTTTGACCCAACGTTAATGAAACTCTGCTAGAATGGTAGAAAATGCTCCCTAGACTGTTAGAACCCCGAATATGTGGTTAGATTCAATTTTATGATTTTTGGAGACCATTGGACAATTTTAATACAAATTACAACATTCGGGTGAATAGTGAAATGAATAGTGAATAGTGAATAATAAATAGTGAATAGTGAATAGTGAATAGTTAAATGAATAGTGAATAGTAAATTATGAACAGTGATGTGAACAGTATTTTGAAATCATAGATTCGTAGAGAACAGAATTTCGGACGTTTCGATACTACAATCGTGATTTTTCGATACTACAAGGGTTAGACCCGTTCTCGTGCCTTGCGGAGGAGGGAGATTGTGCATGGTGTTATTGAATTGGGTCATGAGAAGTTGTGTCTACCTTGTACGACCATACAAGGGTTAGACCCGCTCTCTTGCCTTGCGGAGGTGGGAAATTGTGCATTGTATTATTGAAAAGCATGAAATTTATGTTGTTGACATGTATGATATTCGCTGAATGATGCATGTGTTGCATAAGTGTTTGAAATGATTTTAAATGTCATATTTCTATAAATGTATATAATTGTCATCTCAAGAACTATATTCACTGAGCTGTTGATTGCTCACCCCATTTCCTCCAACATTTCAGGTATTAATTCAAAGGGAAAAGGGAAACTCCGTGACACGTGAACCTTCGTCTAGTACGTGTACGTATGTTTGGAGGCAAGAGATTATATTCTTGTTATTTTGATATGTATAATTATCACATACTATACATATACTATCACCTAGATGGGTTGTGTGGTAATCTTATATAATGCTTGGAATGATGTCATGTACGAATTTCATTTGTGGAATGAATGGAATGATTATGGAGATCTATATTGGATTTGATGAAAAAAAAATAAAAATAAAAAAAAAATTCTGTAAGTTTGGGATGGATTGTGAGAGTACGTGAAGGCTGACAGTGTATTGTATACTGTATACAGGTATGTACAGTGTATAGTATATTGTGCCGGTCATGACGTCAGCCTACGTCAGGGACGTCGTGACATTATCCGTGAGTGAGCCTCTGCAGTCTCAAAGTCAATAGCTTGCAACATCACCTGGGCGTAAGTCTTTATACCAACAAGTGCCAAACCCTTACGAATACGATCTCAAAAACCTATCTCGTATCCTCTGCATGCAACGCTAATCAGTCGATGCTATCTCAGGAGCAAAGAGTGCCAAGCGATTAAATTCCTGCTCGTACTCCCTCACTGACCAACTGTCCTAGGTCAGGTGCATGAACTCGATCATCTTCTAATCTCGCTCTGACCTCAGGTAGAACTCCTTATAGAAAAGCTCTTTAAACCTATTCCACGTCTGGATCTCGTCGACCATGCGGTCAAGCCTCAGCCACCAATCATCATCCTTGTCGACGATCTTGAACCTGGCCAGCCTCACTTTGTCAGCCTCAGAAGCTTGCATGTCACCGAAGATAGTCTCCATCCTCCTGAGCCATCTCTAAGCTGTCTCAATGCAAAGGCCTCCAGCAAACTCCTTCGGGCCTCTAATTCAGAAGGCCTTCATGACCCTCTCATAACGCTCTGACTCAGACCTTTGCTCGATAATCCCCACAGCCTCAGCCTGTACCTCTACCTGAACCTCAGCCTGCACATCGGTATGAACCTAAGTGTGAACCTCAGCTGGTCCAACCCTATCTCCCACGACCATGCCCACACTGTTGTGTTCCCCTTCAATCGGAACACCTAGCTGTGGCCGCCTATTGCCCTGGACCTGGGCAAGCAGTGCTAGAATCTGAGTCTGCTTACGCTGTATCTGGGACTGAGCAACCTGCTGAGCAGCAAGTAAGGCCTTAGTCTGCCTAAAGCGCTCATCCGGGTCCATGGTTGATTTTGTCTCCCCTCTCTTGAAATTTTGTAATTCACAAATAAGGGAAAGTCCATTAGAATCACAATCCACGAGAGTTGTTATCCCTATGATAACTACCCATAAAAGGAAACATAATATCTCATAAGTCTTTTATTCTTTTTAAGGTTTTTAAACCTAAAATATTCTGCTTTGATACCAAAGTTGTCACGACCCACTATCTATGACGTCATGACCGGCACGGAACCCTAGATATACCCCCCTCGATATACACGGCGTCCCGATAAGCCTTCTAACCACAAACCACAATCCCGAAAATAACACCAAACACATGGACATAAATAAGATCATCAATATAATACATACCCAAAATGACAACCAGAAAATTCCTCAAAATCCATAATGTTCAAAAGTACAAAATTATACCTGACCACAAATACAAACCCATCTAAATGTTAAGTATAAACATTAGGTGTTATTTAGTACAATTTATCAAAATACAAATAAACGTACTAACACCTACATCACAAAGGTGCGGAAAAAGCTCTGCAGCTAAGCTTTCCCTTTCCCCTTCCTATCCTATCCTGAAAAGATAAGGATGAGGAGTGAGCTACAACAAGCTCAATGAATGTCCTCTACAAGTGGCAACATATATATGCATTTAAATAAAACATTGCAAGATCATTAAAAATAGTTTAAATAGCATGGTGATACACAAGATTACATACATGCCAAATATAATGCATCGTGTCATAACCAAGACAATGCATATCATTTTATAAACATGCACATGCAGTCCTAGACACATCATGTGTAGCACCCGTACCTTTAGGTGACATCATTTTGACCCATAGTGTACCCGTAGAGTACATGTATACGTATTGGTATACGTTTGTGTATATGTATTTTGATGCTTGAAGCACATAAGTTTGAGTGTCTTTGCATGATTTTAGGTCATAAAGAGTGCACATGAAGTTTCGGAACCATCAGAGACCTGTTCGACGTCAAAACATGTCGAAAACGGTGTTTTGGATCCAGTGGAGCTCGCTCCATGGAGGAAGAAATTTCTATCACAAATTACATCAATGGTTTGATCTCCTAGATCTGTGGTCCGATTGAATTTCATGTATATTAGTGGTTGGATCATGGGATCACCTTATTACATTCAATTTAGGTCAATCTTAGTTTAATTGAGTCTAAATGATCAAGTTGGGCAATATGGAAATTGGCTCGAGGGGGTAATCAATTTAGAATCTAATTGACTTTAGATTGGGTTTGAACATGGGGTTTTGACACACTTTATGACTGATTTTCAGTTGTGTGAACCATGTTATTTTCAGGTCTTGTGATTGATCTTAAACCCGTTTAGTTAATTGGAGAGTTTTGGCGATTGGATTGGCTAGACTTAGCCAATCAAGTATGAGTGTTCCTTTACTTTTGGATTATTTATATGTGGCATTGTATTATAAAAATGTTTTAAATGCTTATGTATTATGGTATGCATGTTTTAATGTTTTCCATGAAATATATTTGAACATAATTCATTGGGATGACAATTCGGGTTGAGGCTCCTAGTTGGAATTCCCTTCTTGAGAATTCTTGTAAGTCTAGCGGCGATCCCAGTTGTGTACCCTGCAGAGGGTTTTATGCCTTGTGTATGGGTAGGTTAGTTTAAACTAATCCTACGTGTTGCACGACCCCATAAACCCTATTAGAATACGAGTATTGTGTGTGTGTTCGGGCCCTGTGTGTCGCCCACCAGGCCTTGGAACCCCCATACTCAGGAGGTGTTACGATTGCATGAGCATGACTACAAATGTTATGCATCGTCTTATGTATGACTTGATGCATTATGCTAGCATGTATGTAATATATTTCGTCATCATGATATTTCAATGATTTATGATCTTACCATGTTTTATAAATGCACGTATATGCCACTTGTAAATAACATTCACTAAGCTGGCTGTAGCTCACACCTCACCATCTTCTTTCAGGATCTGATAGAAAAGGAAAAGGGAAGGCTTGACCGCGGGGCGTTCCTTGTTTTTGTTTCATGTAGGTGTTGTACATTTAGTTTTGTATTTTGATAATTATGTACATGATAACACCTAGTAATTGTATATTTAACACATAGTTGGGATGTGTTGGATTTTGTGTCATTTTGATTGGAATTTTATATTTGGTAATTTGGAGAAATAATATTTTATTTCATTATGATCATGTTAGTTGGTTGTTAAGGATGTACTTTTATTTCTTTTTCGGGATTCGTATATGTATTTTAGGCTGACAGGACGTCGGGTGTACCGACGGAGGGTATACTCGAGGGTTCCCGTGCCGGTCATGACGTCACGTATAGTGGGTCGTGACATCCTGAGTAAGTGTCAATCCAAAGGAGTGCGCGACATCCATTGCCCGATTGACCTCTTACCCGTAATCTAATAAGATTTCTGGGGTCGTGTAGCTAATAAGATCACCCCACCGAGACATATACTATGTCTAGGCGATCTTATCTACACAAGCCATAAAACCCTCTGCAAGGTCCACAAGGTCCCTAAAAGAGAATCTCATGCTAGGAGATCCAACCCACATTGCTTTCCCAACTGACTATGCTTAAATACATTTCATGAACCATTAAATCATGCATACTACATTAGATAAGCATTTAAAGACTCATTTATACTACAATGTCACATATAGAAATCACAAGTAAAGAAACATTCACAACTTGATTGGCTAGACTTAGCCAATCCAATTTCAACCACAAGAAAGCACTAGAATGCCACAATCACCCCAATGCACCTCAATCCCCAATTGGCCTATTTGGGTTACTTAGATCATTCAGAAATCCCTGCAAACGATATAGTTTACACAATACTAAAAATCAGTTCAAAGTGTACCAAACAACCATATTTGAACCCAACTACATAGCCAATTAAGATTCTAAAATGGTCATACCCATGAGCCAATCCCATATTGCTCAATTCAACCATTTAATATCAAATTAACCCACATTTAACCCAATTGAATGCAATAGGTTAATCCAACCACTATAATACAAGGCATTCAATCATAAATAGGGTTAATTAGACTATTTGTCAAGTCGATTTCATCAATTGACCAAGTCTAGGTCAAAATCCCCAAATTTGGGCAAATCCCCAAATTCATTGAAATTTCCCAAATCACATGGCCTAGGCTAAAATTACACTAAGTCACTATGTTCAGCCATGCAAAATACTAATCTAGCATCATGGGTTCATCAACAATGCCCACTAGGTCAACATAGTTGAAATGCAAGGCTTGTTCTCAACCTTAGGTCAATGAACCAAGCAAGGGCCATTTGTACTAAACCCTATGATTTCACCATGGAAATCTCTAACAAAATACATGGATCGGTTTCTAGTGTCCATAAGCCTAACATAGATGACAAGCAAGCCATTTGGAAAAGTCTAAGGCCATGAACCAAGTGCAGGTCCATTTACAAAAGGGTTCCACCAAATCCAAGTGAGAAATTGGGGAAAATGGTATCAATGGCCTCCATTCAACACTAGGGTTCATAAAAACATACATGCAAAGGAACCCTAGGTCTGGAACACCCTTAACTGAAAACCCATGACATTGCTTAGGTCAAAATACAACTCACATGCTTAAACTAAAGAGATTAAAGGAAGAAAACCAGGAAAATATGCAAATTTTAGGAATTTTTGAGCAAACATCACCAAAACCCTAGCTTCGTTCTCATTTTCTCTTCTCCAGCTCTTTTCCCTCTTTTCTAAGTGAAAAATGAGCAAATGAGCCGAAAATTAGGTACTAGTTGCTTAAATAGACAAGCTTGGGCCCACATGAAAAACTGCCAAAAAAAATAGATTTTTCTGTTGTAATTACCTGCACTTAAATAATCAATTTCTTGCAAATGACTCACCAACTTAACATATTTGTACACCTGGTTCAAGCCCTCCAGTGCCCTAAATGAACACTTCGGCTGCGTTTGGTTTGTAATTCAGATACAGTTTTCTGTATCTAAAAATTTGAAAACACAGAAAACGTGTTTGGTTGGTTAAAGTCCGAAAACAATTTTTCAAAATTTACAAAGAAAACATGATGTTTTCAAAAAATGGTAAAACATCATTTTTAAAATTTTTACTTTTTGGATTGTATTCTTATTTTCAAACCACTAACCAAACACAGCGTTCACTATCTATTAAAGCCTTGGAAATAAAATAAATAAAAAGAGTTAATCTATTAATTGAAAGTCAAAACTAATTGAATATTGTATCATATATTTGTTTTTATTAAATTGAAATATAATCTTGATTATTGCCAGTTTTCTGGTGATTTGTTGACCTGGAAAGGGTTAGTAGAATTTTAAAAAATTTCTTTCATATTGGTGAAGTATAGCTTCAAGTTTTGTCGTATTGAATAGTGTGCTATTACTTTCACAATGGCTTTGAATATTTCCCTAGGAAAATAGTATTTCTTTGATGTTGTGTTTTGTAGGGAAATTTATTTATTTATTTGTTTTTAGTTGGTAAGAAAATTTCGTTTCATCTTTTTTCCGAGTTCATCCTACTGAGAAGATTAGCTCAAGTCATTTTTGCTAGAGCATGGGATTAGGAATGTAAGAACCTGTATTACTCAAGATAGGGCATAACATAGTTGGTTTTATGAGAAACCACCACAACCAGCTTTATACAATGACAGATATAGCTTTTGGGTTGAGTGATTTCTAACATAATATCAAAGCCTTAGTTTTATAAGAGGTATCGAGTTTCAAGCCTCGTTATTGACATTTGCATGTTCCTCATTTGTATAATTGATGTTTCTCTTCTTTTATCTCTAATATGGCTCTCCAAGTGCAGGATGGGGCTACATGTAGGGGTGTTCATCAACCCGACCGAACTGAACCTTTTGGGTTAGTTTGGCTTGGGTTAAATAGGTAGTTTGGGTTGGGTTGGGTTCTAAAATACCTAACCCAATCGATTTGGGTTGAGTCATGGGTTCAAGCCATAAAAAATCAAATAACCCGACCCAAACCGAACCCTAGTATTAGTCTCAAAGTCATAAATTTTACAATTACATATTTATAATTTAGAGCTTTAGTAGTTTTTTTTTTTTTAAAAAAAGCTTACTAATGTGGAGCTTAACAATCACAATAACTTAAAATTGATTTTTTTTTAATCTTTTTTGTGTCTTTTTTGGCTTGATCGTGTACTTGTGTCTTTTACTTATTCTACCTTATCCATTCTTATGTGTATTTTTTCAACTGTTTGATAAGAATTTTCAGTGTTTAACCATTGACACTTTTTAGCAATGTAAAAGTAAGCCCTTGTAACAAGTTATATTCATATCAATTTTAAAGATGTAAACCAACAAGAGAATTGGATCATCATCACGAGCACGAGTTTCATAATCACCAATCTAAGCCATTGTAATAGCATACTGTAAATATTGGGTAAAAGAAAAGGACAATCATAATTTGCTTTATAGCAATTATTTTGTAAATTATTGTTCAAAGTTACCAAAATTAGGCTCAAGTCTAACCCGATCTACCTACCCAACCCAAACTGAACCCGAACTATTTGGGTTAGGTTGAGTTTCTGTAATACCCTAGGATTGCACACAAAAAAAAAATTCAGACGCAATGCCCGAACGTTTAGGCGCCAAAAATCTCTATATAAGGACTCCTCATTTCTCATTCCTCACACCAAATCACCTTCTCTTGTGATTTTCTTCTCCTTTCCACTCATTCTAAGTTTTTAGTTTTTGAGACTCTTTGTCCGAGACTCTCGGTACGGTGTGATGAAGTTCTGTCCGGAGGAAAGCGCTAGATCTGAAAGAAGAAATTTTTATCTGAATGTGGGGAACGAAACATAGGTTTGCGTGTTTTATAACTTTTATTAAAGTTTACATTCAGTTATTATTATATCTATTGTTCATTTACACTGCATTATGTCATATAATGTTTATACTGTCGCACTTATGCCTGTACACTTGGAATTCACGTATTATATTGTTATAATGTCGGATTTGAGGTCAATCTGACTCAACTAGACTCGGTCTTGTCCTCAGTAACTTTAAATAGTAAACGGGAGGCAGCTGGCTACTCTAAGCGATTTGTCACACCCCAGTACACAGCACACTGCAGTGTCTAGTATCCCCGAGGTTTTTTGTCCACAAAGGGGGCCTCCCCCCAAGTCGAGCTCGCAACCTCCCCTTAAGGAGTTAGAATCCGCACTTGGAGTAACCACTGAGCCAAATGGTTCAGTGGCTACTCCAAGTGCGGACATAAGGCCTTTTTGTCACACCTCAGTACACAGCACACCGGAACGTCTAATACCCCCGGGATCATTTGTCAATACTATTCACTCATGAATAGTACAGGGCCTCCCCCAGATTCGAACTCACAACCTCATAAGGTTTGATTTCGCAATCTGAGTAGCCACTGAGCCAATGGTTCAGTTGTCACACCCCAGTACACAGCACACCGCAGTGTCTAGTATTGGTTCAGTGGCTACTCAGATTGTGAAATCAAACCTTATAAGGAGGTTGTGAGTTCGAATCTGGGGGAGGCCCTATACTATTCATAAAATGAATGAATAGTGTAGACAAATGATCCCGGGGGTACTAGAAGCTGCGGTGGGCTGTGTACTAGGATGTGACAATATTATGTGGTATATAACGGCTAGGGTACGCTCGGTATGAGGTACCCATCACATCCCGAGGGTACTAGACACTGTGGTGTGCTGTGTATTGGGGTGTGACATCAGTGGCTACTCAGATTGCGAAATCAAACCTTATGAGGTTGTGAGTTCGAATCTGGGGGAGGCCCTGAACTATTCATGAGTGAATAGCGTGGACAAATGATCCCGGGGTACTAGACGCTGCGGTGTGTTGTGTACTGGGGTGTGACACGATAGGTATTTAAGCAGACCTTGTATCTCACCTCTCATCTGGGGACTGATCTAGTTGGTCTTATTGAAAGCTATCAGCTTATACAAGTAATACTGAATGTCCTAACCTTACACGTCGTGATACCAACTCTGATTAGGATCACCAGACTTTACCAAAGTCAGTCTAAATGTCAAGAAATGACCAGACCAGTAGACTAGACCAGTTCATGCATTGGCATTATACATATCACCACCTAGGGATGTATATGGTTTATGACTCATAGAATAGTTAGGAGCATTGCTCGCTATTCATTATATTTCTCTGGAGAGGGACGTACATGAGAACCCGGCTACGCCTGGGGAGGGACATCAGTACGTGAATCCAGAGCATCATTCCTGAGGAGGGACGTACAGTGAGAACCTGGCTACGCCCGAGAAAGGACACCTGTACGTGAACTCAGGCGATGTACCTTCATCAAACCATTACGAGACGGTGTCATGCATACATACATATTGATTGATTATGATGCTCACATGTGTATTTTAGATATTTGATATTGAAGTATACTTTATTAATTGTTATACTCACGAACTATTTTACCCACTGAGCGCGTTAAGCTCACTCCATTATTATCCAATCTTTCACAGAAAATTAGGGTGGACTGGGTGCAGGTTATGGGGCCCAAATTTTGTACCCTTTATATTATTCATTGGAGATTTTGGGAAGTATGTTCCCTTGACCGTTTCATGTACAAATTATATTCTAAATTAAATGAAATCATATTTGTACTATGTTATATATTTTTGTTGCGCACTATGTTGTTACTATTGTTATTGTTCCAAATGCGCGCCCCGTCCGCGAGTGTACCGCCGGTTTAGGCGCGTCCGGGCAGGGTGTGACAGTTTCAAATTTAGCAACCCGAACTGTTTGGGTTGGGTTAGATTTTGGCCTCAAACCGACCCAACCCAACCCATGTACACCCCTAGCTGCATGTGAGGAGTGTTGATGATAGCTTGATATGCATTGTTGAGCCCTTATCTGACAGTTATAGCTTTTGAGTCGAGTAGTTTTTAATATTGAAATATTTGAAAATTAGAAAACACACAAAAAAAAGTATTTGGTTGTTTATATTCAAAAATAGTTTTTAAAGATTTTACTTAAAACATAATCTATTTTAAAAAATGATAAACGAGTCATTTTCTAAATTTGTGTTCTTGAATTGGATCCCCTATTTCCAAATTACAAATCAAGTAAGCTTCAGGATACTTAGCTTTGGTATGGTTTTGTGATCAACTTCATTTTCAACAGAATATATATAATCCCATAAACACTTTGGTTCTGGGAAGGTTGTTGGTTTGGCAACACTTCCCTCGCCGAACGCTTTCATAAATTGTATCACGCCACGACCTACCCTCAACAATCTATAACACATTTTGTTGAGGGATCCACTTCCTTAAATCATTTTCTTTGGAATTGTTTTTCCTTCCTAATGCTCTTATTGTTAGGCCAGCAGGTTGAATTTCATCCTTGACTTTATTATTGGGCTCGTTTAGATTGTTAACGGGTCTTGATAGATTTGTATGGGCCCTTCATCCTTCTGGTACCTTCTCTTGTCAATCCTTGCTCCATTACCTTATTGATGAGGCTTCCTATCTAGTGATCCCTATTGTCTCCATTATTTGGAAAGCTCATGTACCATTCAAAGTTAAAATGTTTAGGTGGATCTAGCTTCATAACAAGCTTAATATGAGTGATGTCCTACAACAAAGATTTCCTCACATTATACATTGACCTCATTGTTGTCCCATGTGTTTACAGGATGAAGATTTTGCTATACACTTGTTTTTCAACTGTTCCTATTCAATGCATTTATGGAGGGAATGGCAGTCGAGAATTAGGGGGAATTTTTCACCACCGACTTCTTTTGAGGAGTGTATCAATCTTGGGAACCTTATAGGATTGAGTAATCATGGTGTGAATGTTATGAGAGTGGCAACTTTAGCTACGTTATGGATGGTTTGGAAGGGGCGTAATCAACAGATTTTTTAAGGTGTTAACAAAAGTTGCGATTGTCTTTGGAATGATATTCTCATTAATGTTAGCTCATGGGTTGTTGCATTCAAGCTTAATGGTGACTTCTTTATCAATGATTTGGTTAGAAGTTTTTTTTTCTTTTTCTTTTTTTTGGCGGGGGGGATGTATTAAGTGAGAGATGTTTTGTCTTGTTTATTTCTGGATGTTTTGTTGTCCTTGCTTTTACGTACCCCTGGTACTCGTTGTTTTGTATTGACTGTTACTGTCACACCCCACCCGGACGCGCCTAAACCGGCGGTACACTCACGGACGGGGCGCGCATTTGGAACAATTATAATGGTAATAATAGAGTGCGCAGCGGAAATATGGTACACACAGTACAAATTTGATTTCATTTAATTCAGAATACTTTTGTACGTGAAACGGTCAAGGGAACATACTCCCAAAATCCCCAATGAATCATACAAAGGGTACAAAATGTGGGCCCCATAACCTGTACCCAGTCCACCCTAATTTCCTGTGAAAGATTGGATAATAATGGAGTGAGCTTAACGCGCTCAGTGGGTAAATAGTGCATGAGTATAACAATTAATAAAGCATACTTCAATATCAAATATCTTAAATACACATGTGAGCATCATAATCAATCAATATGAATGTATGCATGACACCGTCTCGTAATGGTTTGATGAACGTACATCGCCTGAATTCACGTACATGAACGATGCTCTTGATTCACGTACTGATGTCCCTCCCCGGGTGTAGCCGAGTTCTCATGTACGTCCCTCTCCAGAGAAATGTAATGAATAGTGAGCAATGCTCCTAACTATTCTATGAGTCATAAACCATATACGTCCCTAGGTGGTGATATGTATATTGCCAATGCATGAACTGGTCTAGTCTATTGGTCTAGTCTTTCTTGACATTTAGACTGACTTTGGCAACGTCTGGTGATCCTTATTAGGGTCGGTATCACGACGTGCAAGATTAGGACATTCAGTATTACTGTATAAGCTGATAGCTTTCAATAAGACCAACTAGATCAGTCCCCAGTTGAAAGATGAGACACAAGGTCTACTTAAATACCAATCGCCTAGAGCAGCCCACTGCCTCCCGTTTACTATTTAAAGTTACTGAGGACAAGACCGAGTCTAGTCGAGTCAGATTGACCACAAATCCGGCATTATAATAGTGCAATACATGAACTCAAAATATACAAGCATAAGTGCGGCAGTATAAACAGTATATGACATTATGCAGTGTAAATGAATAGTAGACATAATAATAATTGAATGTAAACTTTAATAAAATTTATGAAACACACAAACCTATGTTTCGTTCCCCACCTTCAGATAAAAACTTCTTCTTTCAGATCTGGCGCTTTCCTCCGGATAGAACTTCGTTGCACTGCTTTCAGGTCTGGCGCTTTCCTCCGGACAGAACTTTGTTGCACCGCACTGAGAGTCTCGGACAGAGAGTCTCAAAAACTTAGAATGCGTGGAAAGGAGAAGAAATTCACAAGAAAAGGTGATTTGGTGTGAGGAATGAGAAATGAGAAATGATGAGGTTTCTTATATTGAGATTTTTCCGCCTGAACGTTCTGGCATGCGCCTGAACGTTCTGTCATGCGCCTGAACGTTCGGGCGTTGCCCAAATAGTAATTTTTTTATTTTTATTTTTTTGTGACAGGGTATTACACTCTACCCCCCTTAAAGGGATTTCGCCCTCAAAATCAAGTCAAGTAGTGATGAGGGTTATCGGCTTGAGAAGTAGCCACAGGTGGATAAGGAGGCCACTGCACGTGTGCATCAGTATATCCATTGATATTATTTTCATACATCTGCCTTGTTATTGAAGTGAAACAATGGATCAAGAGAGGTGTAAACAATGTTTCATCCTGGGATTGATAAGTGAAAATGATACAATGTACCACATCATCAGTTGGTACTAGAAAACAATTGAGGGTATTTCTATTTAATTGTTGCTTCTAGTTCCCATGTTGCTTCCTCTACGCCGTAGTGATCCCAGAGCACTTTCACAAGTGGTATGCTACGTCGCCGTAGTTCTTGAGTTTTTCGATCTAAAATCTGGATTGCTTTCTCCTGATACGTATTTCCTTCCTCAACCCGAACCTCGACTAAAAGGATGATATGCGAAGGATCAGGACGATACTTGCGAAGCATAGATACGTGAAAAACGTCATGAACCTTAGGCATAGACGATGGAAGGGACAGACGATAAGCAAGTTTGCCAATAAGTTCAATGATCTGAAATGGACCGATGTATCGCGGGGAGAGCTTGCCTTTGATGCCAAAGTGTTTGACACCTCTTGTGGGCTGGAATTTCAGAAAAACAAAGTCCCCCTTATCAAATTCTAGAGGTTGTCTCCACTTGTCAGCATAGCTCTTCTGTCGACTTTGTGCAACGCGAAGTCGTTCCTTTACTAGTGTGATCTTCTCATAAGTCTCTTGAACTAGTTCAGGGCCTAACTGCGGTCGATCTGCCATATCTATCCAGCATACCGGAGATCTGTAAGGCCGACCATAGAGAGCCTCGTATGGTGCCATGCAGATACTAGTTTGGTAGCTGTTGTTGTATGCAAACTCAGCTAGATGCAAATACTTTGCCCATCCGTCATTAAAGTCCAAAATGCAGCATCGTAACATGTCTTCTAAGATTTGGATAAGCCGCTCTGACTGCCCATCAGTCTGAGGGTGGAAGGCTGTGCTCATAGTGATCTTAGAACCCATTCTATTTTGGAAGCTTTTCCAAAATTTGGATGTGAATCGAGGGTCTCGATCAAAGACGATCGTGAGTAGTATGCCATGAAGGCGGACAATCTCTCTTTCATATAGTTCTGCAAGTTTGGCGGGGTTATCCGTGAACTTTATTGGCAAGAAGTGTGCAGACTTTGTAAGTCTGTCAATGATAACCCAGATAGCATCTTGCCCTTTATTTTTTCGAGGTAAGGCCGTGACAAAATCCATTGCGATGTTCTCCCATTTCCATTCTCCAATAGGTAACGGCTGGAGAAGTCCAGAGGGAAGTCTTTGTTCCGCCTTGACTTTCTGGTAAACGAGACATCGAGCAACGAAGTCTGCAATTTCCTTCTTCATTCCAGAAAACCAGAATTGTCGCTTGACATCTTTGTACATCTTGTCACCCCCAGGATGCATAGCGTACCTCGAACAGTGTATCGCAGTAAGCACTTCTTTACGAACCTCAGGATCGTTCGGTAGGCAGAGACGTTTTTTATAGCAAACGGTACCGTCTCCAGAGACCGACCAATGAGGAAGGTCCTGGCCGCTGAGTAGAAGTTCTCGTTTCTCCATTAACATAGGGTCATTGGCTTGAGCGGCTGAAATCTTTCGAACGAGCTCAGAGTTGACTGATAATTGAGAAAGTCGTGGTCTTGGTCCTTCGACGTTCAGCTGTAGGTTAAAGTTCTCCAACTCTGTAGCCAACTTCCCCATTTCGTAGTTGAGAGTGCAAGCAACATAAGATTTTCTACTCAGGGCATCGGTCACAACATTAACCTTCCAGGATGGTACTAGAGTTGAAAGTCATAGTCTTTCAAGAATTCCAACCATCGTCTTTGGCGGAGGTTAAGGTCACTCTGAGCGTATATGTACTTAAGACTCTTGTGATCCGAGAAGACCTCAAACCGTTCGCCGTATAGGTAATGACGCCATAACTTCAGTGCAAATACTACAGCTGCAAGTTCCAAGTCATGCGTTGGGTAATTACCCTCATGAATCTTCAGTTGTATGGATGCATATGCAACCACTTGGCCTTCTTGCATTAGCACGACACCTAAGCCTTGGAAAGAGGCGTCGGTGTATAATGAAAAGCCAATTGCATTTCTTGGAGTGATAAGTACAGGTGCTGTCGTGAGGCATTTCTTCAATTCCTGAAATGATGCTTCACAGGCGGGATTCCAGATAAATCGCACGTCTTTTCAAGTGAGCTTGGTCATAGGTTCAACAATCTTTGAGAAGTCCTTGATGAAGCGTCGGTAATAGCCAGCCAAACCAAGAAAACTCCTAATCTGAGTAACAGTGGTAGGCTGCTTCCAGTTTAAAACTGCTTCAACCTTAGAAGGATCTATCTCAATGTCATTGCCTGAAACCACATGGCCTAGGAATTGAACTCTCTTTGCCCAAAATTCGCACTTACTCAACTTTACATACAGTTGGTGACTTCTCAAGGTCTGGAGGACTATCTTCAAATGTATTTTATGGCCTTCCTCGGTTGAGGAATATATCAAGATGTCGTCCACAAAAACCACCACAAATCGGTCTAAGTATAACCTGAATATGCGATTCATCAAATCCATGAATGCAGCAAGTGCATTTGTTAGACCGAACGGCATAACTACGAACTCGTAATGACCATACCGAGTTCTGAACGCCGTCCTGGTGATGTCCGACTCTCGAATCCGGAGTTGGTGATAACCGGACCGTAAATCAATCTTAGAGAAGTATTTGGCATCTCTAAGTTGGTCGAACAAGTCATCGATCCTGGGCAACGGATATCTGTTCTTGATGGTGACGTTATTCAACTTGTGATAATCGATGCAAAGTCGTAACGAACCATCCTTTTTGCGAACAAACAGAATTGGAGCGCCCCAGGGTGATGAACTCTTTCAGATGAAGCCATTACTCTCTAATTCTTTAAGTTGTTTGTCTAATTCAACCAGTTCGACATTTGACATTTTGTATGGTGGAATTGAGATAGGCGTTGTCTCAGGTATGAGGTTGATCTCAAAATCGAATTCCCTAACTGGAGGTAGACCAGGAAGGTCATTAAGAAAAACTGTTGGGAATTCAGATATAACTTGAACATCATGTACTTCGAGAGGGTATAGTGCTGGTGAGTTGGTTTCATTGCCAAGGGATAGAGCTCGAAGTTGTGCCTTGAGAAGGGCAACGGTTGATTTGTGTATCCATTGCCTCGTTCCCTGAAGCTTGACCAACTCTCATGTAGGCAAGGTTAACTGAACTTGCTTCTTCATACATTCGATCTTTGCATCCAGTGGTGTTAACCAGTCCATGCCAAGGATGATGTCGAAGTCGTCAAAATCCATCACAAACAGATCAGCATATATGATATGTTCTGACATTCGAAGCTCACATCGAGAACACTGCAAGTTGACGTCAGCACTAGATCCGAACGGTGATGTGACATGGAGTGTGATGTTTGTGGGTTCAGGATGCAGGCCTAAATGTCTTACCAATGCTGATGATATAAAAGAATGTGTAGCACCTGAATCAAACAAAACATGCACCATTGTATTGAACAAAGGAAAGGTACCTTCGACGACATTGTTGTCTGGTAGGGGATGTTAAGCGATGGCGAATGCTCGGCCCTGATTCCGTTGACCCTGGTTCTGCTGGTTCTGCCTGGGTTGGGCATTAGCAGCAGGTGGTGCTTGTTGGACTGGAATAGCCAGGATAGGTTACTGAAGGTGCGGACAAAGATGTTTTACATGGCCCTTCTGGTCGTAGTTGAAACATGTCGGATGATACTGCGGATGGTTCTGTTGGCCATGTTGATTGTTCTGCTGGCCATGTTGAATGTGGTGTCGACCACCACCTCTGCCATTGCCGTTTCGACGACCACCTCTTCCATAACGACCTCCGCGGCCATGATTTCGGAAACACTGATGGTTAGGGCTAGAAGGTTCAGCCGCAGGTGTTGTGGCCTCATTCTTCGAAACCGGGGCTGGGAGGGCTGGGTTTTGATTGTAGTAGGGCTTTTTCTTGTTGCCCTGTTGCAGGCCTTGTTGGGAAAACGTTGCAAGTCGTTTGCCCTTATTCATTCGTTGTTCCTGTAAGAGCTTTTCTTGTTCAAAGCTCATGGCTTTGTCAACAACCTCTTTGTAAATCTTGAGATCCAAGATTGATAAGGCTTGTCGAATGTCATGGCGAAGGCCATTATAAAATTTCTCAGTCTTATCTCGCTCCGTTGAGATGGTGGAAAGAGAGTAGACGGATAATTCTTTGAATTTTCCAGCATATTCTCTGACGGTCATGGTGCCTTGGTATAACTTAGCGAATTCCTGTCGCTTCTGCTTCGTCACCGCACTAGGAAAATATTCATCAATAAACATTGACTCAAACTGTTGCCAAGTCATATCTGCGATGTTGACCCGTGGGTCTTCTTTCACTGTGAGCCACCATTTGTTTGCTCCACCAACAAGTTGGTAGGTCGCTAGTGGAATTTTGCGAGTCTCATCGACTCTCATTGCATCAAGAGCCTTCTTTGACTCATTCAGCCACTTTTGCACCTCATCAGGATCAATGGTGCCATCAAAAGTAGGAGGTTGTAGCCGCTTGTATTTAGTAATCTGATCGGTTTGAGCTTCCGACCCAAATTTTACGGGTGCTTGAACCGTGGCAACCTGACTGGCTGCAGTCTCACGAACGGCAGTTTGAACAGTGGCCTTCATCGCCTCAATAAATCCAGCGAAGAAGGTTTCAATGCTTGAAAGCATGGCAAAGGGTGCGGGTGGGGGTGGTATTGCCTGCCCAGATGTAGTGGCAGTGTTGGGTGTGGCCTGTGCTGTTGTCGGAGGCGTCGGTTCCTGAATCTCAGGAGGTGCCTCCACTGCGGGATGAACAGTACGTGGCCTTCCTCTCTTTCTTGTTTGCATTTTCTCACTGGCAAAGAGAAAATAAAACAAGATTAAGAAATTGTAGGCAAGTATAATGTTATAGTATGCTCAGCAACAATTTCGAGAGTACTGTAATATTAAAATCACCTATTTTTCTAAGTAGAGTGTAAAGTTGTTGAGGAATCAAAGAATCTTATATATCTCGTATGTATGGCCATGGTGTAAAAACAAACAAGGTTAGAATGTTTATATAATAAGTACAAAATTGTGCAAGTATTTCAAATGATTTGTTTTTGGTCTTTGTGAACATACATATATTTCATTGAAAATCCATACGAGTCATAAGAATTCTAAGATTTGCCTCGGTAAATAGCCTGAGCTAACGTTCTATTGCAAGCTTATGCATTCAGACGCTTACTCTTAGTCTTTTCAATTATTATCCAAGTTCATGTGTCCCATACCACATGCATTTAGTAATAAAGGTGTCAACCAAGTTAAGTTGTATGAACACGGTCTCTAAAAACATTGGTTGAATAGAAGTTCACTTATAGTATCGTCCAAATTTACCCGTCTCATACCGTGTAAACTTAGTGATAATATTAGTAATGCAACTTTCTCTAAATGTTTCTTTTCACACAAGGTCATGGATTTTCTTACTTCCACATTTTATTTAGTATCCTCCAATTTTGTTGTGTCCCATACCACTCCAAAGTTAGTGATACAAAAGAAAGAATGGTTGTAAGTCGGCCCACCAAAGATAGTCTTTAAACAAAACAATTTCATTCATATATATCAAAGAAAAGTTTACAATGCCAGGAATTAATTTTAACTTTCTTGCCTACTACTACTCCTTCGAGATCTACTGCTACGTACAGAACGACTACTAACGGAAGGTTGAGAGTGTGCACGCTCTGCGTCGGAGTTTTGCAACCAGGTTAATATATTATTGTGGCTCTCTCTCAGTGCAACAATATTGGATGCCATTTCATCTAACCGTTCAAGTAGGTTAGTCGGTTGTCTCATTGGTGGTTGATGGGTCGTTTGTCCCGTAGGAGAAGGGTAGGCCATAGACATTGGGGGAAAGTATTGGTTCATAGGTGGAAGGTAGTTGTTTTGATTGTGCGGGGATCCCCTAACTGGAACTCCTTGGATATTTTGATTTGTTTGTGGTGAAAAAGTTTGAAACAATGGGCTTATCGGGATGTTTTGTCCTCCAAGATTTGGTGACGCCCAATATTGTTGTTGTTGGTTCATAACAACTTGTGGAACTGGCTGATACTGTACCGTAGGAGTTGGAAGTCGTTGGTACGAAGTGGTGCCTTGAGTGGGTACGTTCCAAGTTGGTGGATTTGCTGGCGTACCTTGTCTATCATGACTTTGTGTAGGTTGATTTAGTGTGGCATATAACTCTTCGTCAGTGAATGGACGATCGGTTGGATCACTATTCAGGGCTGGGTCAGATGTAGGATTTGGGTTTGAATCATTATTTGGGCCTTCTTGGACCGGCATCTTGCGTTGACTTTTGCGAAGGAAACGTCCATGCTTGTCTCTCATTCTTTCGGCACTTCTCATCGATGTGCCGAATACATCTTCGTCAGTTACCCCTCCACTTGTGCCATATGTCTTGAAGATAGAGGATGTTGTAACAGGTTCAGTGATGAGCTTTGACGTTCTATCGAAAGTGGCGACGTTTGCCTCGAATAATATCCTCATAATCAAGACTCTGTAGCCGATGAATTCTTTTCTAAAGGGTGTTGTATTACCCTCAACATTTGTTGGATAATAATGTGAGGTAGGGAGACCTTAATTTTCTTCTTTATGCAGTATAACATCAGAAGTTGAGCCCTTGACATAGTGCCTCTAGTCCCCCTTTCTGGCAAGATGTTGTCGTATACAATCTTTCCGAGGCCGGCAAGAGATGGCTTAAGATGATTGGTTGGGAGGTTGGTGTATGTTGATTGAGTGTATGGCTCTTTGACGAGGGAATTGAACAATTGTTCATTAGATTCTGCGATCTCTGCAACTGTCTGGGGTTCATGTGGATCAATAATCCTTTCCTTAATCGGAATCTCCAAAAGTCGAGCAATAAGTTCGACGTTGATAGAAATTTTTATCCCCATAATTGTTGTCTCCAATACAGGGTTGATTCCCTCTTCTGGAAGTCCTACGTAATTCATGGCTTCGTAGAAGGATCTGACCAAGTTGTAAGAGACTTGTCCCTTGACTTTGGTTATATTTAACCAATCCAATGTTGCGAGTTTGTCATGAAGGATTGGGCGGAGTAGGAGATATCTATTGTCGATGCTCCTCATAGTCATAACCTCTCTTTTGGACAATTTCGTTAGTCTAGTGGGGATTGGTTCCCTGCTAATGGAAGTTGTTCCTTCCCTGGAGGCCATTCTTTTGTTGAAAGAAAAATAAATTTGTGTGAAAGACACAAAATATATTCCTAACATTTTTAAGATTTATGGTTTGTCTGCTAGACATTATTTTCGAGTTTTCTTTTGATGTTTATATCATCATGAAAATTTCTTCATTAGTGATTTGATGTATATATGTCCTATTCACCTATGAATGTATAGACATATTTAATCATAACTATATATAGTTTCCAAAAACAACTATTTGAAATATGTATATATGTCGTATTCACATATGAATGTATAGACATATTTAATCATAACTATATATATAGTTTCCATAAATCAACTAAATGTCACACCCCGCCCGGACGCGCCTAAACCGGCGGTACACTCACGGACGAGGCGGGCATTTGGAACAATTATAATGGTAACAACAGAGTGCGCAGCGGAAATACGTTACACACAGTACAAATCTGATTTCATTTAATTCAGAATACTTTTGTACATGAAACGGTCAAGGGAACATACTCCCAAAATCCCCAATGAATCATACAAAGGGTACAAAATGTGGGCCCCATAACCTGCACCCAGTCCACCCTAATTTCCTATGAAAGATTGGATAATAATGGAGTGAGCTTAACGCGCTCAGTGGGTAAATAGTGCATGAGTATAACAATTAATAAAGCATACTTCAATATCAAATATCTTAAATACACATGTGAGCATCATAATCAATCAATATGAATGTATGCATGACACCGTCTCGTAATGGCTTGATGAACGTACATCGCCTGAATTCACGTACAGGAACGATGCTCTGGATTCATGTACTGTTGTCCCTCCCCGGGTGTAGCCGGGTTCTCATGTACGTCCCTCTCCAGAGAAATGTAATGAATAGTGAGCAATGCTCCTAACTATTATGAGTCATAAACCATATACGTCCCTAGGTGGTGATATGTATGATGTCAATGCATGAACTGGTATAGTCTACTGGTCTAGTCTTTCTTGACATTTAGACTGACTTTGGCAACGTCTGGTGATCCTTATTAGGGTCGGTATCACGACGTGCAAGATTAGGACATTCAGTATTACTGTATAAGCTGATAGCTTTCAATAAAACCAACTAGATCAGTCCCCAGTTGAGAGGTGAGACACAAGGTCTGCTTAAATACCAATCGCCTAGAGCAGCCCGCTGCCTCCCGTTCACTATTTAAAGTTACTGAGGACAAGACCGAGTCTAGTCGAGTCAGATTGACCACAAATCCGACATTATAACAGTGCAATACATGAATTCAAAATATACAGGCATAAGTGCGGTAGTATAAACAGTATATGACATAATGCAGTGTAAATGAATAATAGACATAATAATAATTGAATGTAAACTTTAATAAAAGTTATGAAACACGCAAACTTATGTTTCGTTCCCCAACTTCAGATGAAAACTTCTTCTTTCAGATCTGGCGCTTTCCTCCGGATAGAACTTCGTTGCACCATTTTCAGATCTGGCGCTTTCCTCCGGACAGAACTTTGTTGCACCGCACCGAGAGTCTCGAACAGAGAGTCTCAAAAACTTAGAATGCGTGGAAAGGAGAAGAAATTCACAAGAGAAGGTGATTTTGTGTGAGGAATGAGAAATAAGGAGGTTTCTTATATAGAGATTTTTGCGCGTGAACGTTCGGGCATGCGCCTGAACGTTCTGGCATGCGCCTGTACATTCTGGCATGCGCCTGTAAGTTCTGGCATGCGCCTGTAAGTTCTGGCATGCGCCTGAACGTTCTGTCAAGCGCCTGAACGTTCTGTCATGCGCCTGAACGTTCTGTCATGCGCCTGAACGTTCTGGCATGCGCCTGAACGTTCGGGCGTTGCCCAAATAGTAACTTTTTTTTTGTGAAATACAGGGTATTACAGTTACTTCTTTTACAATTAATATATCTTGTTTGTTTCCTCTAAAAAAAAGAATATATATAATCCGGGAAGAAGCAATGTTTGGGATAAATCATAGATCTAATTTTTCATAAAATAGTGGGCTAGATAATTTAGGATGCATTTGGTTTATGATTCAGATACTTTTTTGTATCTAAAATTTTAGAAACATGAAAAATACGTTTGGTTGGTTGAAACTCAGAAACAAGTTTCTAAAATTTACAAAGAAAACATGTTTTTAGGAAATGACAAAATATTATTTTATGAGTTTAACTTTTTGAGTTGTATTCTAGTTTTCAGATCATGAACCAAACGCAGCCTTACTATCTACCGTGATGAAGCAATTTTAGATCTATCCTCATAGCTTTTTAAAATGGATTAGACCTCTAAGCACGCGTATGCCATTTATATGAAGAATGAAAAGGAGGACATATAGATAAAACCTGCATAATGGTTGTGGTTTACTATTAAAACAACAAATTTCAATATACGAAGGTGGGGATGGGGAGTCAATTGGAATTTTTATGCAGAAGAGCTTAAATTGCCGACGAACAACTATGACGAGCACTAGATTGTTAGGCAAGGTGGTTATGACACAATTAATTACAAAGAAATTCTACTTGACAAGATATTAGTTGCATCAAGAAATTTAAAACAATCGATAAGAACCAAATTGAACAGTTCATCAACGATGTTGTACTTTTTGCTTAGATAAACCATTACAATGTGGTGAAGTTATTGGGTTGTTTTGTAGAAACTGAAGTTCCTTTGTTGGTCCATGAATTTGTATCCAATGGCAATGTAACACCTCGTAATTTTAATTATATATTTATGTTGATAGATATGTGTATACGTACGTAAAAATTATACGTATATATATATATAAGCATACATAAATTAAGTAGATTGTATTATTAAATTCCATACTATCATTAAATTATAAGATGATATTATTATAAGATGATATGAATGACCTTAATATTATAAAATATTATAAACTATTATAAGATATTATAATAGTATAAGATATTATAAGAATATCTTATCTCCCTTATTTTGTCACTTATCTCGTTCTCTCATCTCTCTCAAACATGAAACATAAAAAATAAAAAAAGAGAAAAAGAAACAGAAGGGAGAAACGAAGGAGAAAAGGAAGAAAAAAAAAGGGGGGAAACGTGTAATCTTCGCAAAATCGGGACCTACGGTAACTATTTTCACTCTAGTTCTTCGTGAAATCAATATCTAAGCCAGATGTAATGTTTCTTTCGGTGTAATTTTTGTTATGGGAGCCGTTCTACGATGTTTCTAAAAATTGGGGTTTCGACCCAACTCGAATGAAAATCCGCTAGGAAGGTTAAAAAACACTTCCTAGGTTGTAGGAACCTTAAATATATGATTAGATTGAATTTATTTGTTAGTTTGAGATTTTTATAGCTATTGGAAGTTGATTTACTACTTGAAATCCTTAGATCTGATATTGGAGACATTTGAAACTCCACTAAAACCCGATGAAACTTCGGTTTGAGACTATAGAAAGATAGATTTACTAATTCCGGACATTTTTGATGTGAAGATCATGATTTTTGGATATGATTTGATATTTTTAGTAATTAAATATATGATTTTGGTGAGTAAAATTGACTTTGGATGCCTCCGCGAGTATGTAAAATCTCAGTGAAATACCTGTTAGGGGTAATAGAATGATAGAATGACTGATTTTATACGTGTCGATGTGAACATAATAATTTTAGGAATGTTCTATATTTTAAATAAAATTGATATATGTTTCCATGTGCTTATGTAAGTACTTTAGTGTTGAAATCTAGCTTAAATGATGCATTTTCATGGTGAAATAACCTCATCTTAGTTGTTGAACCAACTGGGAAATTTGAGTGTTAGTAATGGTGTTTTGTTGATTCTCATGATGATCTATGGCTTGAATTACCTAATTGCATTGTTTGAATTTAGAGATTAAGTGCATGGATAAATGCTTTTGATGAAGCAATTATGATGGACATTTGATAATGCAAGTAACCTTGATGCTTATTGTTGCTGGATTTTAGAGTGTATATTGGCTTAGAAACCTCGTGTAGCCACTGTGAGTATAGTTTTCTTTATTTGGTTTTTGTATGGCATTGTATACATATAAAATGTTTGATTGTATGCATGTTATATTTATATGTAATGCATTGAGTTTTTATTGATCATGCAAACTAATTTTTAGCATTTGGAGCTTATGATAATGTTATTTTGTTAGGGATTAGACCCGGATGAGGTTTTACGAAACCTCATTGTCAGTAGGCTTGTCCTAACAAGGGTTGCGATCCTTGAAATGATTGTGAATTGGGTAATGAAAGGTTGTGGCTACCTTGTAAAGGCTATATAAGGGTTAGACCCGCTCTCTTTCCTTGAAGGAGGGAGATGATAAATTTTTTATGAAACTCTGAACTGGTTTATTGAATGAGCATAAACTGTATATTGTGTGTATGTATATTATTTCGATGAATGCTGCATATGTGTTTTTGAAATATTTTAATTTAAACGATTTGATATGCCATGTTTTCCTAAATGCATGCGATTGCCATGTCAAGAGCTATATTCACTGAGCTGTTGTTTGCTCATCCCATTTCCTTCACCATTCAAGGTACATAATCAAAAGGAAAAGGAAAAATCTGAGAGTGATCAGCACGTGACTAGGTCATAGCATTTGTTGATGTACGTATGCTTTGAAGGAAGTGGTTACTTGTTTTATTTATTTTGATATGTATATACTTATCACACATATTATATATGTATTACCATCTAGAGGGGTTATTTTGGAAAAAATGAGATAACAATGGATATTTTGGATTGTTAAGATATTTGGCGATGATATATATACTTGCTTGGACAATGGAATGTTTGATTAATAAATGGCAATAGTGGTATTTTGGATTATAGTATACATAGATGGAATGGTTATATACGATGACTGAATGGTTGACATTGTGAATGATTATATATATATACATATAATTTGATTTGTGGTATATTAGGTTTTATGAAATGTTAGGAAATGCCGCCGAAATTTCTAAAAATTTTGGGAAGGATTGTGAATCTATGTGAAGGCTGACAGTATATTATCTATCGTATATAAATATGTACAGTATATAATATATTGTACCGGTCATGACATCAGGTTATGTTAGGGCATCGTGACAGGCAACCTTTTCCTGCACAGTCATGGTAAGACCATTTATGGGAAGACTGTTTGCGAATAACAGCGGAAACTGCAAGATCACTTGAATATTTACACCATTCCTATTATTCATAGAGATGTAAAGTCTGCCAATATACTACTAGATGATAACTACATTGCCAAAGTATCCGAGTTTGGAGCATCAAGGCCAATACCTTTGGATCAAACTCAAATTACTACGGTAATTAGTTCAGGGGACATTCTGATATTTGGACCTTGAATACTTCCATACAAGCCAGCTACCAGAAAAGAGTGATGTGTACGGTTTCGGTGTCATGTTCTTGCGAAGCTGTTAACAGGGGATAAGCCACTGTGTTTTGAGAGATGTAGAAAACAAAGAAATCTAGCCATACATTGTTAGTTAGGAAAAACACCCAAACCTTTCAATCTCACAAATTTAATAAAGAAAAGAATGATAAAGATCAAAATCCACAACTCTTAAAAAAATCCTAAAATCAGAAAAAAAAAAAATTACAGGCAAAAATAATTCATTATCAATTAATAAGTACCTAATAGTAATTAAACACTTCAAGTATCTCTACACCAAATAATAGACAACTCTAAAACTTTGGTAAATAAGAAGAAGAATAGAAAGAGAACACTCAAAATAAAACTAGAACTCAACCCGTGTCATCCGTACAAACTCTAAACTCTACTTTCTTTCACAAAGCTTGTAAGGACTAATTAAACTTCACCTTATTCTAGATCTCACTTACTAGTTGAGACAATTAGTAAATAATGAGGAACCTCCTATATATAGACTTTCTAGTCACAATATTTAAAAACTGTGACCAACAAAAAATCTTCATTCTACACCAATATAATTTTCTTATTCAAATACAACTAGATTGTAAAACACTTATCCATATTTAGTAAGTCCTAATTACTTTCTAAATATATGTTCTATGTTCTAATCCAACAAAAAATATATATTTGAGCCAAAATCCAACAAAGAAATCTAGCCATATATTTCATCACAGTACAATAAGAGAGAATTGTTTGTTTCAACTACTTGAGTCTCAAATTCCTTGGGATGGAAATAGAGAATAAGTGGTAGTAGTTGCTGATAATGCAACGAGATGCCTTAACTAGTAAAGACAGACCTACAAACAAGGAAGTAGATGTGGAGCTAGATGGGGTTGAGAAGGTTACATGAGAAACATGAGCATAGGTGTAACACCCCGTAGTTTTAATTAAATACAGACGTTAAATTACGCATATATTGAGATATATAATATACATATTTTATACGTAAAAGGCAAATATATGCGTATATGAAAATACATGCTAGATTTAAGGGCTATTAGTAAATAAATAAAATTATTAAATGAAGATGATACGTATAGAATCATCTTATATGGGTGCTTACAAGTTAAAAAATGGAGTTGAATTAAATTGATTAATTTATGGGGTTGGTTAATTAAATATGTAGATTGTAATATGATTTAATGAATTAATGAATAGTATGATTTAATGAATGAAAGTTAAATATTAAGATGAGAAGTTGCTTTATTAAGTTAGATGAGGTGCATAGGATCATTTTTTATATATACTTATCATCTCATTTCTAATCTAATCTAATCTCTCAAAACCTCACCAACGTCCAAAAAAAATTAACAAAAATTAAAAAGAAGGAAAGAAGTTGCAGGAGAGAAAAGAAGCAGAATGAAGAAGAAAAGGAACGAAAGATGGAGAAGAAGAAAAAGGGAAAATGACGGATTTGCGGCTAAATCTGACGTGCCAGTAAGTTATTTTTGCTATTTTTCGTCGTGAAATTGATCTTTAACTAGTGTATGACAATTCTAGCGGAGTAATTTTAGCTATGGGAGCCGTTATACAGCGTTTTCAAAATTGGGTTTTGACCCAACTTGAATGAAAATTTGTTCGAAAGGTTAAAAAATACTCCCTAGACTGTAGGAGCCCCGAATATGTGGTTAGATTTCATTTATTTGTTCATTTGGAATTTTTATGGCTATTGGAAGTTTGTTGGAAGTTAGAGTTTATATTGGAAACCTTTCGAATCATATTAAAACTCGATGAAACTCCAGTTTAAGGCTATAGAATGGTAGAATGAACTGTTGTGAGTCCATCGATGCTA
The DNA here is from genome assembly GCA_035771175.1 of Paratinospora sagittata. Classification (NCBI taxonomy): domain Eukaryota; kingdom Viridiplantae; phylum Streptophyta; class Magnoliopsida; order Ranunculales; family Menispermaceae; genus Paratinospora; species Paratinospora sagittata. The sequence continues at coordinate 42,650,486 of CM069593.1, forward strand.
ATTTCATGATTTTTTGAGACCGTTTGATAATTTTAGTAAAAATTATCCATGTTTTCAATGAACAGTGATGTGAACATGATTATTTTTAGTGAATAAAATGGAATTGGAATCCAGTGAAACTCCGATTTGAGATCATAGAATCGTAAAGAACTGAATTCCAGACATTTCGATGCTAAGATTGTGATTTTTGGATATGATTTGGTATTTTTAGTAACTAAATATATGGTTTTGGTAAGTAAAATTTACTTTCGTGACCTTTGCGAACGTGTAAAATCTTTGTAAAATACCTGTTGAATGTAGTAAAATGGTAGTATGACTGATTTTACACGTGTTGATGTAGACAGAATAATTTTAAGAATGTACTATATTTTTAATAAAATTGATATATGTTCCAGTAGAAAAATAAAACTAAGAATTAGTGAAAATATGAATTGAAAATCTATTTTCATTATTCTTTCTTGTGGAAATATCTAGATTGACCACAGAAACGAGATAGTAGTTTCTTCAACTGCTTATGAGTCCTAAATTGTGTTGGAATCTAAATTCACCAAATGTGTATAATATTTTTCAGGTTGATCTTTATTAGTGATTTGAAGTGAGTTGAGAAATTAAATATGAAAATAGATATGCATAAATGAAATTGAATTATGGAGTGGTTGTGACAGGTTGAGTTAGTTGGATTTAAATTAGAACTGGACTCGAAAGCGACGATGATTGTATTTAAGTTAAAAAGTCTTGTACTATGAGTATATTTTCTTGATTTGGTTCTTGTATCACCCACCAAACTCAATCTAATCAATTTATTGAGAAATAAATAAACAACAACTTAATTTGTTGGGCTCGTGGTGGGTAGTGCCGGCATTTACTCATGCACTCAAGGTTTTATCTAATCTAATATTTATATACAAAAAAGGGAATGCTATTTTAAGTATAAAAAGTATAACTTCAAGTAAAATTATATATATATATATATATATATATATATATATATATATATATATATATATATATATATATATATATATATATATATATATATATTTATTTATTTATTTATTGGGTTATTTATTACACATTTAAAGATGTGTAACACACACATATCTAAGGAATTTGCATATATGGTTGTACTTAAAGTTACATTTTTTTGTAATTAAATTAACATTTTTCATATAAAAACTTACTACACATCTTGATTAATTGACATATGGTAGTTGCACTTGAAGTTACATTTTATTCTAGTTAGGTTAACAACATTCTCAACTTTTTTTTTTTCGAAAGAACAATAGGATAGATTCATTCAAACAAAGAATTAAGGAGGTACAAGATCCATATGGATTACATGATTTATCCACTAGGGAACCTCTTCTACCCAAACAATATGATCTTCAATGGATAAGCCAAACTTGGCAATTGCATGAGCTATTAAGTTACTTGATCTGTGGACATGAGAAAAACTATTGACTGGGTAATTCGCAGATATGAAGCTTACATCTCGGATAATGTTATCAATCTCCAGTCGAGATGAATTCTTCGAATTAATCAGATTTATCATCGTTTGAGAGTTCGATTCTACCCAAATTGGGAAGCACCGAGAGTCTACTGTCAAGAGCAATCCTTCCTTCAATGCCAAACATTCAACTATCTCAACTGAGGCATGAATGTTTAACCTTTTCCAGCTGCAACCATTATCTCACCATGCTCATTTCTGATCACCATGCCCAGTCCTATTCGTCGGTGTTGTACATCTATTGTCGCATCCGCATTTAACTTGAAAGAGCCACTTAATGGAGGTTGCCATGGTATCTGGAGAGACTGATCACCCACCACTCTTGGGCGATGTTTAAAGGCTTTTAGTAATGTTGCCTCTTGGTAGGATGTGAGAAAATGCAAAGTCCATTCTGCAATCTAGGTGCCCGTTCGACCTGGCGAGTTGTGGAGCATTCAATTTCTATTTTGCCAAAGCGACCATAGCAAGAGAATGCCACAGACCATTGCTGACAGCCAACTTGGGTCATTTGTTCCACTTGCGGTTAAAACTTGTTGTGCATAGGATTTGTAATTGCTACCAAGATCTGGAAAAGCTACTGTCCAAGCTTCTTTGGTTGTGCTGCACTTGAGGAGGTTATGTTCTAGACAGTCTGGCCCAATCCCACAGATTGAACAGATCCCCATTATTTAGATGTGGCGATGAGCAAGATTATCCCCGGGTGGCAAGCAGTTATTTTGGAGCTTCCAAAAGAAAATTTTTGCTTTGTTTGGGATCTTCAAACTCCACACCTTTTTTCACAATTTAGCTGAGTTTTCTGGATTAGAGGATGAGCATTCATCTCACAGCAATGTTGCTAGGTGATAACCACTCTTGACAATGTACTCACCTCGTTGATTATAGTGCCATACAACCACATCATCTTGGTCTTGTGAACTAAGTGGGATTGCCGTTATTGCCCTCAAAATCTTCTTGGAGAAAGTGGGCTTGAATTAAATCATGATTCCAGCCACCCTGTTCATGCATCAACAATGAAACTGGTTCATCCCGAAACAATTCAGAGCTTGTTTAAGTCTTGAATGTTAGCCCTTGAGGTATCCAAGGGTCTTGGCAGATTTTAACAGAGTTACCATTGCCAATGCGCCATCGCAGGCCCTATTTAAGAAGATCACGACCCCATAGGATGCTTCGCAACATATAAGAAGGACGACTCCCAAGATTAGCTTCAAGGAATGTAGTGTGTGGGTAGTATTTTGCCTTAAGTGGTCGTTCTGCTAAGGAACTAGGTGTAGTAACAAGTCTCCACCCTTGTTTAGCTACTAATGCTTGGTTGAAAGATTTCATATCCCGAAAACCCAAGCCACCTTGGTGTTTAGCCCTGCATAGAAATTCCCACCTCTTCCAATGTGTTTTCTTACTTGAAGCATTATCGCCCCACCAGAATTTTGCCATACATTGCTCTATTTGTTGCCATATTCCACGTGGGAGTTTGAAGCAACTCATGAAGTATGCGGGCATGGCTTGAATAACAGCCTTCAACAATACCTCTTTGCCCCCACTAGAAAAGGCACTACTGCGCCAACCATTTAATTTCTTCCAAATTTTGTCCATGATAGAATTGAAAGTTCTTATTTTGTTCCTAGAGATCATAGATGGGAAACCCAAATAATTGGAATGACACTCCACAATCGGCATACCAAAAATCTGTTGTATTGTACCTTGAATATCCATTGGAACATTAATACTGAAGGAGATTGTTGATTTATTGAAATTGATCTCTTGACCTGATGCTGGAGAATATGTGTTCAGAATGTTTCACAAATGGGAGCATTCGTCAACCTGTGCTTAGACAAAAATTAGACTCTCTTCTGCAAAGAACAAATGATTAATTCTTGGTCCTCTAGAACCAAAACGCAGGCCTGTAATAAGATGTTGTCTCTCGGTTTGGTGCAGCATGGCAGACAACCCCTCGGCAATGAAAAGGAACAAGTATGGCGAAAGTGGGTCACCTTGGCGTAAGCCTCTCTGAGGAGTGATGTGACCGTAAACTTCACCATTGAGTTGGACTGAGTATGTAACTGCGATTATACATCTAAGTACCAAATCAATCCACCTCCTGCCGAAACCCAAGGCTATCATCACAACCTCTAGGAACACTCATTCAACTTTGTCATAGGCTTTGCTCATATCAAGTTTTGTTGCAATGTGATTGATCTGGTGGCACTGTAACACCCCGTACTTTTAATTATACACCTACGTTGAGAAATACGTATACATACGTGTATACGAACATAGGAGTTAAACGTATACGTGTATAAACATACCTAAATTAAGTAGATTGTATTATTAAATGTCATATTATCATTAGAGTATAAGATGATTAAATGACCTTGAAATGATATTTGTATAAGATAATATACCTTGATATTAGTATAAGGTATAAGATGATATAAATATTATATATTTCTCATTCACTCATCTCTCTCTCAAACGTGCAAAAGGAAAAATGAGAGAAAGAAGAGAAAAAAAAAGGGGAACGCGAGATTTTCGCCGAATTGAGACCCACGGTAACTTTTTTTTACTCTATTTCTTCGTGAAATTGATATCTAAGATAGATGTAACATTCCTTTCGAAGTAATTTTTGTTGTGGGAGCCATTTTACGGCGTTTCCAAAAATTGGGGTTTTGACCCAACGTGAATGAAAATCCGCTAGGAAGGTTGGAAAACACTTCCTAGGCTGTAGGAACCTTAAATATATGGTTAGATTGAATTTATTTGTTCGTTTGTAGTTTTTATTGCTATTAGAAGTTAGATTTGACCTTGGATTCCTTTGGAACCCTTAGCTTTGATCTTTGAAACCTTTCGAATCATATTAAAACCCGATGAAACTCCAGTTTAAGGCTATAGAATGGTAGAATGCACTGTTGCGAGTCCATCGATGCTAATTTCATGATTTTTGGAGACCGTTTGACAATTTTAGTAAAAATTCTCATGTTTCTAATGAATAGTGAATAGTGACATGAATAGTACTATAATCATATCCAGTGAATAAAATAGAATTAGAATCCAATGAAACTCTGGTTTGAGATCATAGAATCGTAGAGAACTGAATTCCGGACGTTTCGATGTTAAGAACATGATTTTTGGATATGCTTTAATATTTTTAGTAGCTAAATATATGATATTTGTAAGTAAAATTGACTTTGGATGCCTCCGTGAATGTGTCGAACCTCAATAAAATACCTGTTGAAGGTAGTAGAATGATAGAATGACTGATTTGACACGTGTCGATATGAACAGAATAATTTTATGAATGTCCTAGATTTTTAATAAAATTGACATATGTTTTCATATGCTTATGTGAGCGTTGGTGTTGAAATCTAGTTTAAATGTGGCATTTTCATGGTGAAATAACCCCATCTTAGCTGCTAAACTAGCTAGGAAATTTGAGTGTTAGTAATGGCGTTTTGGTGAGTTTAAATGGTAATTCTTATGATGATTTATGATTTGAATTATCAAATTGCAGTGTTTGACTTGAGAGATAAATGCTCTTGAGGAAGCAACTATGATGCACATTATTGTTGCTGAATTCTAGAGGGTATATTGGCTTAGAAACCTCGTGTAACCACTGTGAGTATAGTTTTCTTGATTTGGTTCTTGTATGGCATTGTACACATATAAAATGTTTGATTGTATGCATGTTATATTTATATATAATGCATTGAGTTTTATGGATCATGCAAACTGATTTTAGCAATTGGAGCTTGTAATGATGTCATTTCGTTAGGAATTAGACCCGGATGAGGTTTGCGAAACCTCATTGTCAGTAGGCCTATCCTAACAAGGGTTGCGATCCTTGAAATGACTGTGAATTGGGTAATGAGAGGTTGTGGCTACCTTGTACGGCCATACAAGGGTTAGACCCGCTCTCTTGCCTTGAAGGAGGGAGATGAAATTCTTTTTATGAATGAGCATAAATTATATATTGTGTACATGTACATTATTTTGAAGAATGTTGCATATATGCTTTTGAAATATTTTAATTTGAATGATTTGATATGCCGTATTTCCTAAAATGCATGCGATTGTCATGTCAAGAACTATATTCACTGAGCTGTTGTTTGCTCACCCCATTTCCCACACTATTTCAGGTACAAAAGAAAAAGGAAAAGGAAAAATTTGAGAGTGATCAGGACGTGATTAAGACTGACATTGTTGATGAACGTATGCTTTGGAAGAAGTGATTACATGTTTTATATATTTTGATATATATATAATTATCACACATCTTATATATGTATTACCATCTAGAGGGGTTAGTTTGGGAAAATGAGATATCAATGGTTATTTTGGATTGTTAAGATATTTGGCGATGATATATATATATATATATATTTGGATGATGGAATGTTTGTGTTTATGAATGGCAATGATTGTCTTTTGGATTATGGTATACATGGATGGAATGATTATGCATATATATGGAGATGATTTGATTTGTGGTATATCAGGTTTTGTGAAATGTCCATTTTATGGGGAAATGTTGCCGAAATTTTTGAAAATTTTGGGAAGGATTATGAGACTATATGAAGGCTGACAGTATACTATATATTGTATATGGGTATGTACAGTGTATAGTATATTGTGTCGGTCATGACGTTAGCCTATGTCAGGGGCGTCGTGACAGGCAGCCTCTATCTCTCATAGAATGAATGCATTCGAACCCCAGTAAGGAACTATTAGATATGAGTTGGTTGGGAATGAAAGCATTATGATTTTCTGAGATCACCTCTGTCATCATGCTTCGAAGTCTGTTAGTTATCTCCTTTGTGATAACTTTATATATCACATTGCACAGACTTATGGGCCGAAACTGAGAAACCTGTTTGGGGTTTTGTATTTTTGGAATGAGGGCAGTTATTGTGTGATTGAAATCAGCAACTGAGCGACCTCCATTGAGAACCTCCAAGCATAGCCTTGTCATATCATCCCCAACTGTATTCTAACAATTCTGGAAAAATGATAGTGACATGCCATCAGGACCTGGGGACTTTGAAGGATTCCTCTGGAATAGGGCACATTTAATTTCCTCTGCTTCAAAATCTCTGCATAAGACTTGATTCATATCATTAGTCACCTTAGATTCTACACATGACACTACAAAATTTATAGAGTAATCTTGAGGAGATATTGATGTAAATAAATCATTAAAGTAAGTAATAAAAGAAGAACCAATTTCATTCTTTTCCTCCACCCAAACATTTAAATGATTCATGATACCTTTGATGTGGTTTTGTTTTCTCTTAATGGAAGCGTCCGATGAAAGAAAGTAGAGTTACAGTCATCTTTTTGAAGCCAAAGAGCCTTCGATCTGCTTGAGTTGCACATATGGGGAGTCTGAATTTTGCTAGAAGGATAATCTATTTCTGATATGCTTGATGTTCTCCCTGTTTCTTGATACAGACCATCACTTCCACTGCATTAGTTTCCTAGAGCATTCTTCAATTTTGTACAGACTCCCCATATGTATTATATATATATATATATATAATATAAACTTGTAAAGAAGAGCCTTAAAATGAAAAAAAAGATTTAAAAAAAAATTGTTAATAAAAAAAAATAGAAACCTTTGTTAAATAAAAAAATAAAATGTGGAATAAAGTACAAAAAAAAAGTGAACGACTATTAAAAAAATATAAAACAAAGAAGACGACACCATCTACAGAAGAAAAAAAAATCAAACCAACAAAATTGCAAATAAGATTAACCTTTTTCAATTCCTCCGAAGTATAAAAATTTCACAGCGTAAGAAAAAAAAAGAAGAAAGAAATCTCTGTTTCTTGAGTGTCATCTCTCCGATATCCTCTTTATTTTTGGTGTCTCATTCATTTATTTTAAAAATCTCACAAAAGTTTTTATCCTTTTGCAATTTTTTCATTTTTCTTAAAGAGGCATCATCCACTTTGTTCCAGATTTTGTTTTATTCTTTAATAGTGAATGATGCCTCGACGCAATCTACTGTTAAATAAAAAACACAAAATCTGGAAAGTTAAAAAAAAAGAAAAAAAAGTGAATGGTTATAAAAAAAATCTGGAACAAACGCCATTCACTTTGCTAAAAAAAATGAAAAAGAAAATCACACAAGGTACGATTTCTTAAATAAAGTAAATGAGACAAAAAAAAGGATATCGGAAAGATGATACTGGAAAGACGAAATATATTTTTTTTGCCGCTGTAAGTTTTTTAAACTTTAAAGAAATCGCACAAGATTAATTTTTTTGTGCAAATTTGGTGGTTTAATTTTTTTGAGGCGTCATTTACTTTGTTCTATATTTTTTTAATAGTCGTTCACTTCTTTTTTTAACTTTATTCTAGATTTTTTTTATTTAACAATAGTTTTCAGATATTTTTATTTAACAAATAAAATTTAAAATTTAAAAATTCTAAAAAATGAAAAAAATAAAAAAAATAATTTAATGTGGATGACGCATCTTCAAATTTAAACCAACGAAATCGCACAAAAAATTAACCTTTTTTTAGCAAAGTGAATGATGTTTGTTTCATATTGTTTTTATAACCATTCACTTTTTTTTTTAACTTTTCAAATTTTGTGTTTTTTTTATTTTGTGTTCCAGATTTCTTTAAGAGATGTCATCTACTATTAAACAATAAAAATAAAATATGGAACAAAGTGGATGATGTCTTTTTAAGAAAAATGAAAAAATCGCATAAGAATAAAAACCCTTGTTCGATTTGTAAAATAAATGAATGAAACATAAAAAAGAAAGAAGACGTCGGAGAGATGACACCCGAGAGATGAAAGTTTCTTTTTTTTTTTTTTTTTTTTTTTCTGTAGATGGCTCCGTTTTCTTTGTTCTATATTTTTTTTAAGAGAGCAGCTATTTGGACCACATTAACAGACTATCTTCACCTCAATTACTAATATAACCCTTATCCTTAACATATATATATTATTCCTACCCAGCCAAAAAATAAGAAAATCCTAAACTACCCTTCGCCCATTTGTACCCCATCCAAATCTTTCCTCTCTTCTCCACTATTTCTTATTCTCCATTTCTTCTCCAAAACCCTAGCCCCTAACTCCAAAGCCCTATATTTTCATATTCTTATCTTGGTAGGAAGAAAATTAGAGATAGAGAAGCATCGTTTGGACCCTATTTAGAGGGAATCGCCGCTCGTTGGTCTTCGACATATTTTTGATGTTTGATCCATTGAATTGATAAGAAATGCATATTTTAATAGTTTTTTTTTTGTGCACTTTTATTCATGAAATGGAGCATGCATGAGTATTTCTCGGTGTGTTTTGTGTGAAAAAAAGTCAGAGTTCGTCCTAGGGTCGGCCATGCAGGACAAACCGGTACAAAGTAGGGTTGGCCATTCATGTCAGACACTACTTTCTACATGTTGGCCATGAATGGCCAACTCTACTTTGTATCGGTTGGTCATGCGTGACCAACCCTCCTATATTTTACATTTTCACATTCCACACTGCATTGAGATGCATTCAATAACATTTTTGACATGTTTATAACTATTTCGGGTTGATTTGGGTAGGGGTACCGTTTTCATCTCTGAACTCTAATATGGAGTACGAGTGAGAAATGATACCTCAAACTAATCCGGAATGACTGTAAACATGTCAAAAATATCATGAAATACATTCCAATGCAATATGGAGTGTTAAAATACAACAAAAATCAAGAAATAGGATGGCCCTTACATCACGATTTAAAAAAAAATAAAAAATCCAATAAGATATTTGCACGCAACAAAAACTTATCTTTTCTTGATGTATGATTGTCACAAAAGCCACTCCTTTGACCATAATGATTAAAATGTGTATTGATAGTTGTATTTTTTGAATGTCCTAAACCTATTAAATGAAACAAAAAACATTTCACTTTGAAATCATCAAAAAATCTTTTAAACCTTGTACAAATGTGATAGCGTTGAAGGGAGACTAAGGTTGAATTAGACGGGAGTTGAAGATGATTGCTGGAGAAGAAAAAGATAGTTGGAGAAGATGAAGATGAATTGAGGAACATTTAGGGGTGGGTCTTTTTTGTTGTTGTTGCATTTTTTTTTTAAATAAGGTCATTTGGGTAATTTTAACTTAGGGTAGTTTAGAAATTAGATTATTTAAGTAAAGTGGGGTGATAATAGTCCATTAATAGAATTTATCTAGTTGCCCATAGATTTATTTACTTGCCAACTATTTTTAATAGTCAGTGATTTTTTTTATTTATTCCACATTTTGTTTTTTTATTTAACAATAATTTGTATTTTGTTTTTTTATTAATTTTTTTTTAAAAAAGCTTTTTAATTTGTGGGCCCTTTTCAAAAGTTTTTATTATATATATATATATATATATATATTTAAAAATGGAAAACATGCCGGTGACATGCATATTTTTTATTTTTTAATAGGAGACACCTAATCGTTTTGTCTTTTAAAACGCAATTATGACATATTTTGGACAAATTAACACTAACATATTTAAAGTTTGTCTTATTTTTGATATATTATTTTTAGATACTGGATATAAAAAAATAATCATATACAAATCCGTCGACTTGGCTTTTTCTTTCAATTCCTCGTTGTTGGGCCAACTAAACGCTGCAAAGCTAAATTAAAAACAAAACACAAAAAGAAATTAATGAAAATTTGAGATCAGAAATGAAAAACCAAAAAGATTCACCTTATTTCAATTAATTCTCTCTCCCCCCTCATTTTATTTCAATTTATTTATTTTTCTTCTTGTTTTGATTTTTTTTTTCTAAATCAAACAAAATGGGTTTCAATTTGTCAAGGTACAACTCTCACTTTCTCCTTCATTTTAATTTCAATTTTTTATTGTTTTCTTGTTTTGGTTTTCTGAAGTCAAACAAAAAGGATTTAATTAATTTTGTTGATGATGATCATTGTCTCATCTGGGCATGGTGGTTGATTTGTTGGTTGCTTGCAGATTTGAGAGGCAAATGGAAGAGGAATTTTGATGTTCTCCTGCTTCTTTATCTGTGCTTGGAATGTTGGCAATGAAATCGTAGTGTTCATGTCAAAGAAGTTTCCTTGTGGGTGGTCTTTAAGATACTTGTGAAATCCTGGGTTCTAGATGAATACCCAGAAAGCAAATGCTGATCCTGACACCATTTCAGGTATATTTTACTTGTTTAATTTCTGTTGTTTATATTTTAGGGGTTTTCTAAAGGTGTTAATTAATTTGCTTTATTGATTTGAGCACTTGAGAACTATGAACAACTAATCATATGAATTTCACAAATTGATAATGAATTAAAAAGAAGAATGATCCATGTAAGAGATTTTTGTTTGTTGATGCCTCTTAATTTTAGGGCATCCCTAATTTTGTATTTTTCTTTGTCTAATGGTGAAAGGGAACAGACATAAAAAGATCAATCAAACAAATTAAGCTACTATAGCCCGCCATGACTAGCGGTTGCTCTTGCATGTGTATATGTATTTGTTTTCAGAAATGTGGTAATTTGGGTTGTGTTTGCAACACCTGTAAGGCTTTTTTAACCTATTTACAAGGCAAGTGACATTTATGGGAAGCTTCAAGAGAAAGAAGAAACTTGAAAATGTGTTTGAAAGGATTTGGGAATCTTTGTTCTTCTGTCACAATGGATGCTTGAGAATTAGTCGTATTCTTGTGGCCCAATAGGGTAGTTGGTGATGGGTAGTGCAAAAGTTATTTAGCTTATGAGTGTTTGCTACTCATGTTATATAAGGAAGTTGAGTTCAAGAAAAATCTGAAGGTATATTGACTTGTAGATTTACTGGTTTAGGAATTATTAATTGCAAAGGTGTCTTCCTTGGATCAGATAATGCAATTCAAGTATGTGTTGCCTTCAAACTGAAATTGGACAGTTATTTTTGCTTAGAATCCAAGATTAAGAAAGGTAAGACATGATGCTTGTGATCTTAGGTTTGTTTAAGTTATCCTCGTATTGTATTTTTTGGTATTTCTACATTCTGTAAGATAGTTAAGGAAGAGATACTGGTGGACTCAAATGCACGTGTAGTGAGTGAAGCTGCATATCATCATTAAATTTAGGCGGATTCAAATGGTGAAATATGCATGACTTTTTTCCATTTGAATAACAATTGATTGAGCATAATGTCAATGTTGATGACTTTCATAAGGAAAAAAAAATCATCATTAGATTGTTTACATATTATCATGAATTAAGATTATATTCCTAAAGGTTAATTCAATTATATTTGCTTTCTTTTTCTCTTACTGTGCTTATCAATGTTTATTTTTCTTAAGTACTTAACAATGTAATTGTATTTACATTTTAATTAAGGCCTTAAAGAGCAAGTGCTGAAGGTCCTATAGGTTTAAAAAGCTGTCATGGATATTTCTTTCTATTTTTGTTCATGGTGGGTTTTTTGTTTGTTTGTTTCCTAAAGATCTTAAGTACTATATGTAGGGTCAACATCTTGCCTTTTAGATCTATTATGTGCAGACCACTCAACAAATTGGAGTTGCCCAAAGGAAGGCCAAAGATCTCTTATAGGTAGTACATTATTTTTCATCCTTCTAGTAACTTATTCATTTGCTTAGGACTTTGCGTCTTGTTAAGAAGTAAATATTTTTTCCTGTGTTTGTCAAAATGCCCGCACCTTTTTGATCTTGTTCTTGTTGGCGGTAAGTGAAGTGAAGCCACTGAAACATGCCTAACAAAATATAAACTCATGTCAAGAATCTATTAAAAAGTGTCATCAATGACCAACATTGTAGGCTAGCATGTGGTTTATCCCAATGCCAAGTTGTGACACAATCATAATCTTTTGAACCTAAAGTTTCCTGAACTATTGGAATTTTTTCTTTTTTGATTTTTAAGTGGTCAAATAACAAATTGATTGTAACTAAAAATACTATTAATTAGTTAAAATTAGGTAAAGAATAAAATAATTTGCAAATTAGAAAAAAATAAACTTTTTAATAATAAAATTATAAAAAACTACTTCAACCTTTTTTTTTTTTTTTTAAAATTTATATATATATATATATATATATATATCAGAAAACATCCCCAAAGACTATAAATATCTGAAAATGAAGTTAAATCTTTTGTAAAATGGGAAAAGTTTAAGTTAATACAGAAAGAAAGGAAAAAAAAAAGATTTAAAGACTCTAATGTTAACCTGAAAAAAAAAGAAGAACATGTTCATAAGAAATTGTAGGTTAATCAACTTATAAATTCCTAAATATACTAAACATGTTTTTTATAAGTTCAAGTCCCAATGTGTTGGGAATGGGAAGAGAATTACTTTGATGAGGAGGGGGAGCACCCCCTTTGTAATCCCACATTGGGTACAAGGGGGAGGGGAGTTCTTCCCCCTTTATAAGACCCATACCCCTTCCCTATCCCATTATCTTCTCTCTATCTCCTCCAAGAGTAAGAGAATAATCTAAAAACTTTGTTCCAGTTTTGGGGACTTATCGTTATCAATTTATTTTTATATTTTTTGATGAGTTTGATGCTTAAGTATCAACCTGGCCACTTGATCGACCCAACTTGGTAATCAGTAGGTTGGGTATTATAAAGTTTTTTTAGGCTGGTCTCCAATAGGGGTGTGCATAGGTGGGGTAAGGTTAGATTTGACCATAAAAATTAGTCTGACCCAATTCCCTTGGGTGATAAATCTTATCGCCTAAATTTGACCTGTAAAAATGACAAAAGAATAATTCTCAACTGTCCTACTAGTTAGATCAGGTTGGTTGGGTGGTCGGTTTTAATTGATATCCCACCAAAGAAAGCACAAATCTTTTTGTAACTTCCTTTTTAGAATGTTAGGGTAACTGATCTTGGGGTTAATAGTTGAAAGATAGTTGAAGTAGAGAGGAGTGTTGACGGACACAATGAAATGTTGAGATGAGAAAAAGCTGGGGGGGGGGGGGGGGGTTGGGGGTTGGAATCTATAGATACAAACCCATATAGTAGTCTCACATCGGCTGTGTAATGGAAGGATCTTTGAGGTATATTGTAGAAGTTATCTCAAACATGTGAACACTTGTTTTGGAGGGACCAATGTGGAACCTCTAAGTTTTGCACAATTGGAAAAACATCATGCAATAAGATAAACAATATCAAGATAAATCCTATTTTGTGCATTTAGCAGCAAAACCAAAGGGGAACCAGTCATCTAATGCAAGCAAAGCTAAAATTACTATTGCATGGTGCATGCAGAAAAAGAAAATTACAAGTGCACAATCTATTCAAAAGAATCGCAACATCTAGAGAGGACCAAAATTAACCTTGGTTTATGGAACAATTAGTCTAAGATCTTTGTTGCTCCATGGTATGTTGTAGGAGAAATGATAAACCTGAAATAATTGATGCAATTCATACTAGATTGATTTCATTGATACCAAATTGTTTTTTTCAAGAATAGTACATTTACAGTAAGTAATGAAAATTACCGCATATGCTCATGTGCATCGGGTGACAAGATGTTCACCCTACAACTCTATCGCAACATCATGTTTCCCCAACTTTGAACCCACAACCCATTCGCCTTATACAAACTACTATTAGACACCCAAAAAGAGGCCAATAAATGAGATTGTTCCCACACTGCACATGAATATGATTCTATTCCATCAAACCATCATTTGAAAAATTGAAAAAATTCGCTTAAATTCGACGATTTTTTCGGTTTTTTGAACCACCGAAGTGTGAAGTAGATGTAATATAAAAATAAAAAATTGCCGAAAAATCTCAACAAATTTGATAAAATTCGATAAAAGTTTAATAATTAAATTAGAAAATACAAAACTTCGACATAAAATTCGATGAAATTTGATAAATTTCATGAAATTTGACAAAGAAGTAAACATGTGTTATTTCATCAATCCAAAACAAAAAAAATTACCAATAATTAGTATGCATTTTTATGACTTCATCAACCACGATAGCAATATAAATTAAAAAAAAAAATCTAACAAGCTAACAAATCATGTAATTTATAGGATATGCCTTACGTAAAAAAGAAGAAAAGAAGTAAGAAAAACAAAAAAAAGAAAGAAAGAAAGTTAACAACCCACTTAACAAGATTGATTTTGTTAGGTCATTTATGAATATTTTTTTATATTAAAAGTATTTATTTATATTAGTTTTGAGCTTATATTACAATAAATCTAGATATTTTAGCATCTTGCAAAACTTATCTAATTTAGTGAATTTTTACAAAAATTCTCTGCGTCGAATTAAACTTCCCTGAATTAATTTCGGTTTTCAAGTGATCAAAGTCCAGGGCGAAGTCGAATTTTCAATCCTTGCGTCAAACAGTCTCCCATTCCTTTCCTTCTAAATACACCAAGTTGTCACCAAGGTAATTACACTCTAATGTTTCTTCCAACCATGCAAGACCTAATGTAGGAACCTGAAGACTACTCCTTTATGTGGCGCCTGTGCTTGTATGATTGTACCGGAAAGTGAGACTTCCATCTTTCCCACATATCCTCTGTGAATGGACACTGAGAGAAGATATGAATGGCGAATTCACTATCTTGTTGTTTGCATAGAGAGCACCGATGTGGGGATAAGCAATTGTTTGGGAACTCTTTTTGCAACACATCTCTAGTGTTAAGTTTGCCATGTTCAATGACCCACCCCAAGAATTTGACCTTTGTAGGCACTAATGCATTCCAAATGCACTCAAAAGAAGGGAGGGATGGGGAACTGGGTTCATCAACTCATGTAGAGTAACAAGATTTAGAGGTGAAAGCCCTCGATGAATCCCAAGGCCAAATATAGCAATGATCCCTTTCGATCAATTATACTTGAGAAAAAAGTTCAAACAAAACCTCACCCCTCCCTCATTTCTCTCTCAGATAGGTTTCGGTTTAGGTGAACATCCCATGAAAGTCCTCCCCCAATATTAGGGGCTGTTGAAGACGTAAATGAAGAGATAGGCTTATAATGGAGTGATGATAACCGGTATAGATTAGGAAATAGTTCCTTGAAGCTAGTGGTGCCACACCAAGGATCCTCCTAAAAGAGAAGTTTGCGCCCCCCCCGGTCCTAATCTAAGCTTGGTCAATTGGTTCAAGGACCTTTAAAGGTCAACATAGGGGCTAAACTAGCATCCATGAAATTTTAGTGCATCCATGAAATGCTCTTAACTACTCTGGCTCAAATAGAATTCTGCTCCTAGGGGAATCTCCACTACCACTTACCCACCAAGGCCTGATTCCTCAAAATGAAATTGCCAACAACTAGTCCACCTTGATCAACCCTCTTCCTCTCTGTGGACCATGCCACAAGGTGACTTGTGTTTGTAGATTCCTCCCCCTTCCATAAAAAGTTTCTAACTAACTTTTCCATGATGTTTGCCACTCCCCTTGGGATTCGAAATATGGAGAGATAGTATGTAGGAAGTTCATCTAATACTGCCTTGATCAAAGTTAGCTTCCTTTGGATAAAAAAAATCATTTTCCATCATTCTAGTTTGCGCGAAATCTTTGCCACCATAGGATGCCAAAACTCCTTAATAGGGTTCCCACCCAGAGGAATTCCAAGATACATCATTGGCCAAGTAGCCTAGGGCACCCAATTTGCGAAGCACCCTGTCGAATGGTGGAATCGTCCACCCTAATTCCTGTGATTTGGCTTTTAGAGATGTTGATCTCCATACCCGAAATCCAACAAAAGCACTTTACGAATTGCATCAAGTTATGTAGACTATGGTTGTTGTTCTCAACGAAGAATATTGTATCATTCGTAAATTGAAGATGAGAGACCTCCGCCTTCTCCCTACCCACAAAAAATTCTGCAATCAACGAGGAATCTTTGGCTTTTTCCATCATTCTACTTAGCACATCCACCACCAATGTAAATAGAAAAGGAGATAACGGATCCCCTTGTCTTAATCCCCTCTTACCTACAATTTTATCACTTGGTTTCCCGTTAAAAATATTGAGTTTGTTTCATTCTTTAAGCATCCAATTATTTATCTTCTCCATCTTGCTGCAAAACCTTTCCTTTCTAGAATAAACTCGAGGAAGTCCCAATTTACCATATCGTATGCCTTGGAAAAATCAAGTTTGAATATCTTCCACTACTTCATCAGCTATCAAAATGGCGTCCACTTTCTGTCGCCCTTGCACAAAAGCATCTGATGAGAAACTATCGTCTTATGAAGGATCTACCTCTATCTATTAGTTAATACCTTAACAACAATTTTCTGAAGGCTTGTCGTCAGGCTAATGTGCCTTTAATCCTCCACCTTCCTAGAATTGGTTTTCTTTAAAATGAGACATGTATGTCTCGTTTGTGCATTTATTTATCACGTCACTGTCAAAGAATTCTTCCATAGCCCATCAATTCCCCCTTCATCATGTCCCAACACTCTTGAAAGAAAGTCAAGGAAAAGCCATCGGGTTCTGGAGCCTTATTTCCTTCACACTTAAACATTGCTTGGTGGATCTCATCTTCCTGAAATGGTTGCTCCAACATAGCACTATCTTCCTCACCAATTTGGCTCCAAGTGATACCATCCACACCCCGTGATTAGGAGAACAACCTTTGAAAGCAGTTAACAACTTCTTCCACAATTTTGCTCTCACCATCAACAATGTGCTAGATTGATGCATCAACAATGGTAATAGATACCCGCTCGTCTACTACTTAAGATATGGTGGAAGAACTTAAAGTTTGCGTCCCCCTCCTGCAAACCATTTCAAGCTAGATTTCATCAAGTTTGATTTATCTTCCTTAGTACACAGTTGCCACAATATTGCCTTCACATTCCTTCTTTCTTGAGCTAGTGCTTCACACCAACGTGGACCCTCCTCTTCCCTATCTAAAGCTTGAAGACGGACTTCCAAATCCCTTTTTGCTTCCTCCACCCCAATACACATTATCCTCCACTCCCTTAATTTGCCTTTCAATACCTTGAGTTTTTGCATAAAGCTAAATCCTTCCCACCTCGGCGGGTTGGTATCCCTCCACCATTTGGATACCTTTGCCTTAATATCTGGCTGTTCAATCCATTTGTAATTGAATATAAAGGGGAAGGACGGAGTAGTATCCAAAATAATAAGCCGATGATAAAAAAACGAACCTCCCACCGACATCTTGTCTATAGAATGGAACCCGCAACCCTAGAAAAGTTTTCCCAACCTACAACAAACTGGATGTAGTCAAAAGTTAGACCATGTGAACTTTGCATTCAAGAGATCAAGATCTTTGTACTCTTAACTTGTGAATGAGTGAGTCAAACTCCCACATGCTTCGAGTGATCCTACTGCTGTTTAATTTCTCATTGAGATTCCTGACCGTGTTAAAATCGCCTCCAATGCACCATCTATTGCCACATAAACTTGACAATCTTGCAATCTAAAATAAAAATCTCGAATCTCGTAGCTCTATTGTTTGGATGATATACCCCTGTTAGCCATCAATTTATATCGCCTTTGATATGAATAGAGACTGAGAAGTCCCCCACCAATTTATCAGAAACTTGCACTAACCTAACATCTCAAGCTACCAAAAGTTCCCCAGTCGTACCCACTACCAATAAAACACCCAAATTTTAAATTTGGAAAGCCATAGATTACCGATCAATTCTCTACTAATTTGGGATCTTTGTACTTGTAAATAATAATATATGGATTTTGTTTCCCAATAGTTCTTTTAAGGATCCTCCTCTTGTCCTTGGGGCCACAGACTTTGATGTTCCATGAGACGATCTACATAATCCGATCCAATTGCCCAACACCCTTTGAATGTCCTCATTACACATCAGCCGCAGAAATTTGCAGTTGCTGCTCGCGCTTGGAACTCGGTGAATTTTCTTTTATGCATTCCTCTATCCTGACCAACCCCAGTTTCATCACATTCAAGAATCCCGCCACCACATTGTTCGTCAATAAAGTGTCTACCCCATGAAACTCATTTTGCCCACCACCCTTGACGCCCTTGCCTACTCCATACCCCTTTTGTCCTGAGCGCCATCACATTGCACTGACCAATCTTGAGGGATGCTATTTGGGTTTGGGTCAAATATGGTGGCTCGGATGCACTCAGATTGTCACACCCCGCCCGGACGCCCCTAAATCGGTGGAACGCTCACAGGCGAGGAACAAATGCATTGTAACAGTTACCGAGTGCGCAAGTACACAATTTGAGTACAAATCTGATTTCATTAATTTCAAAATGTATTTTGTACAAAATGTAATTGAGGGAACATTCTCTCAAAATCTCCCTAATAAATAAGCAAGGGGTATAAAATGAGGGCCCAAACACCTCCACCCAATCCACCCTAGACTCCTGTAAAAATGGTTAACAACGGGGTGAGCTATTGCCCAGTGGGTAAAATAGTTCGGGAATATGACAATTAATAAAGAAGACTTCATAATCAAACATCACATATACACAACATAGCATCATAAACAGTACAACGTGGCTTAACAAGAATGTATGCATAACATTGTCTCGTAATGGTTCTGTGATCGTTCATCACCTTGGGTTCACGTACAGATGTCCATCCCCACGTAATCCTGGGTTCACATTGTACGTTCATCTCTAGCGAAACATCAATAATAGTGAGCACAATTGCTCCAATAACTATTCCATAGATCACAAACCACTTACATCCCTAGGCGGTTCTTATTTCATGTATGATGACTATGCATGAGCAGGTCTGGTCTTTACTAATATTAAACAGGATTTGGCAACGTCTGGTGATACTTATCAGGGTCGGCATCACCACGTGCGTTGTTAGGGTGTCCAATATCACTTATACGAGCAAATAGTTTTTAAATAGGACCAACCAGACCAGTCTCCAGGTCGAGAGGTGGGAACACAAAGTCCCGCTTAAATACCAAGTCTTCTAGAGCAGCAAGCTGCCTCTCGTTCACTATTCAAAGTTACTGAGGACAAGACTAAGTCTGGTTGAGTCAAATTGACCACTAATCTGGCGTAGTAATAGTGTAATACATAAGACTCCAAATATGAAGGCATAACTATGATATGTATAAACATTATACGCAATAATGCAGTGTAAATGAATAATAGACATAATGATAAATGAATGAAAACTTTATTAAAAGTCATAAGACACGCAAACCTATGTTTCGTTGCCCACCTTCAGATAATACTTCTTTTCAAAACTAACGCTTCTTCCCAAGCAGAACCGCTTTGTACCGCAAAGAGAGTCTCTAAGAGAGAGTCTTAAAAAGAGGAGAGAGAAAATCACAACAAGAGTGATGGAAACCAACCAAGGAGAAAGAGAGAGAAGAAATGAGTTGTGGTGTGAAAATGAGAGGGGGGGAGGAGTCCTTTCATAGAAAAAGACATGCCTGAAGCGTTGGGTTTTCGCCCGAACGTTTGGGCGATGACAAGAAGGTTCGGGCTCTTCGCCCAAATGTTCGGGCAATGCACATTTTTTTATTTTTATTTTTATTTTATTTTTTTGTAAACCGGGGGTATTACATTCTATCCCCTTAAAAGAATTTCGCCATCGAAATTTCAGTCCATGTAGTGATGATTGTTGTCTTCGTGAGATTCACCGCTTTTGTCATCATTTATTTCATCAGGGTATTGCTGGTAAGGTCCCTGAATTATACTGTGGCCAATGGAATCCTCGACATCATCAAACAATGGAGAGCAAATGAAATTGAATTCGTCCGCAGAAGGTTCCGACATTTGCCTGACAGATGGTGGTGTAAGGCATTACAAGTTGCAGCGTTTCAGGGGAGGTAGGTTGAGTGGCGGAATGCTTTTTCGTGCAGTTGCCCGAATTCGGCCGCTTGGTAATTTTGGTAGGAGATCTTGCCAGGATGAGGGGACTAGATTGTTTCAGGCAATTTCGTTACGATATAGCCATACACGCTTTCGCGATAGGGATTGTTGCCGCTGAGGCGAGGGAGTTGGTGATGCAAAGAAAATGTGGTTTGTTTATGAACTTGAAGGAGCCTCCATTGGTTGCCAAGCAAGCCATGACGTGTATGGTTCATTACTCCCGTCGGTGTTGTTTTCAGACATTTGCATGGTTATTTAAATGAAACGATATATTAAGATATTGTAAAGGAAGTTTCATAATTTCATTGATTAGTGAAATAGTACAATGTATCACATCATCAATTATTACTAGAAAATAATTCGGGGTATTTCTGTTTAATTGTTTCTTCTACTTCCCAAGTTGCTTCCTCTACTCCGTGGTGATCCCAGAGTACTTTTACAAGTGGAATGCTACGTCGCCTCAATTCTTGAGTTTTCCTATCCAGAATTTGTATCGCTCTCTCTTGGTATTTGTTTCCTTCTTCAACCTGAACTTCGACCAGAGGGATGATATGAGAAGGATCAGGGCGATACTTTCGAAGCATGAATACATGAAAAACGTCATGAACTTTAGACATGGATGAGGGAAAATATAGTCGATAGGCTAGTTTGCCAATACGTTCGACGATCTTAAATGGGCCAATGCATCGTGGAGAGAGCTTTCCTTTGATCCCGAAGCGTTTGACACCTTTGGTAGGCTGGACTTTTAGAAAAACAAAGTCCCCTTTGTCAAATTCTAGATGTTGTCTCCGCTTGTAAACATAGCTCTTCTGTCGACTTTGTGCTACACGCAGTCGCTCCTTTACTAGTCTGATCTTCTCAGAAGTCTCTTGAACTAGTTCTGGCCCCAATTACAGTCGATCAACCATGTCTAACCAGCATACCGGAGATCTGGAAGGGCGACCATAGAGAGTCTCGTATGGTGCCATGCCAATACTTGATTGGTAGCTGTTGTTGTATGCAAACTCAACCAAATGTAAGTGCTTTGCCCATCCTTCATCAAAGTCCAATATGGAACATCGTTACATGTCCTCCAAGATTTGGATTAAACGCTTTGACTGCCCATCGGTCTGTGGGTGAAAAGCTGTGCTCATGGTAATCTTGGAGCCCATTCTACGCTGGAAACTTTGCCAAAATTTTGATGTGAATCGAGGGTCTCGATCAGAGACGATCGTGAGTGGTATGCCATGGAGGCGTACAATATCTTTTTCATACAATTTGGCTAGCTTGGCGGGGTTATCCGTGAATTTTATTGGTAAAAAGTGTGCAGACTTTGTAAGTCTGTTAATGATAACCCAAATTGCATCTTGCCCTTTATTATTTCGAGGTAAGGCCGTAACAAAATCCATTGCTATGTCCTCCCACTTCCATTCTCCAATAGGTAAAGGCTGGAGAAGTCCGGAAGGAAGTCTGCGTTTTGCCTTTACTTGTTGGCAAACGAGATATCGAGCAACAAAGTCTGCAATAGCCTTCTTCATTCCAGAGTACCAGAATTGTCGCTTGACATCTTTGTACATTTTGTCTCCCTCAGGATGCATAGCAAACCTCGAGAAATGCATTTCAGTGAGTACTTCTTTTCGAACTTCAGGATCGTTCGGTAGGCAGAGACGTTTTTTGTAGAAAATTGCTCCGTCATCGGAGACTGACCAGTGGGAAAGGTCTTGTCTGCTGAGGATGAGTTCTCTTTTCTCCATTAATATGGGGTCGTTGGCTTGAGCAGCTGAAGTTTTTCGAATAAGCTCAGAGTTGGCTGATAATTGGGAGAGTCGTGATCTTCCTCCCTCCTCAATGAGCTGTAAGTTAAAATTCTCCATCTTCGTAGCCAACTTCCCCATTTCAAAGTTAAGTGTACAATCATCAACATAAGGTTTTCTACTAAGGGCATCAGCCACAACGTTGGCTTTTCTCGGATGGTATTGGAGCTGAAAGTTATAATCTTTCAAAAATTCCAACCATTGTCTTTGGCGGAGGTTTAGGTCTTTCTGAGTGTAGATGTACTCGAGGCTCTTGTGATCCAAGAAGACCTCAAACCGTTCACCGTATAGGTAGTGACGCCATAACTTCAGTGTGAATACGGCAGCTCCAAGTTCCAAGTCACGCGTTGGGTAATTACTCTCATGAATCTTTAGTTGTCTAGAAGCATATGCAACAAGTTGGCCATCTTGCTTTAATACTGCACCTAAGCCCTGGAGAGAGGCGTCGGTGTATAGTAAAAATTCAACTCCATTTCTTGGAGTGATTAGTACTGGTGCTGTCGTGAGGCGTTTTTTCAATTCCTTGAATGACGATTCACAGGCTGCGTTCCAGATGAATCGTATGTGTTTCCGAGTGAGCTTGGTCATAGGTTCAACAATCTTGAAGAAGTCCTTGATGAAGCGTCTGTAGTAGCCAGCTAAACCAAGAAAACTCCGAATTTGAGTAACAATGGTAGGTTCCTTCCAATTTAATACCACTTCAACTTTTGAAGGATCCACTTCATTGCCATTGCCTGAAACCACATGACCTAGGAATTGAACTCTCTTTACCCAAAATTCGCACTTACTCAACTTTGCATATAACTGATGGTTTCTTAGGGTTTGGAGGACAATCCTCAGATGTATCTTATGGTCTTCCTCTATTGGTAAATATACCAAGATGTCATCTACAAAGACCACCACGAATCGGTCTAAATATGGTCTAAGATGCGGTTCATTAAATCCATGAACGCTGTAGGTGCATTTGTTAGACCGAACGACATGACTAAGAACTTGTAATGACCGTGCCGAGTTCTGAAAGCCGTTTTATTTATGTCTAACTCTCTGATCCAGAGTTGATGATAGTCGGATCGTAAATCAATCTTAGAGAAGTATTTGGTCTCTCTAAGTTGGATGAACAAGTCATCGATCCTGGGCAATGGGTATCTGTTTTTGATGGTTACATTATTCAATTTGCTATAGTCGATGCAAAGTCGTAACGAACCATCCTTTTTGCGAACGAACAAAACTGGAGTGCCCCAGGGTGATGAACTTTTTCTAATGAAGCAGTACTCTTCAATTCCTTCAGTTGTTTGTCCAACTCAACCAACACGACTTTGGACATTCTGTATGGTGGAATTGAGATGGGTTCAGTCCCTCGTATGAGTTTGATCTCAAAATCGAATTCTCGAATTGGAGGTAGACCATAAAGGTCATTTAGAAAAATCGTTGGGAATTCAGATATGATCGGGACATCATGTACTTCAAGAGGGTATAGTGATGATGATTCATTGTCATCACCAAGGGATAGGGCTCGGAGCTATACCTTGAGGAGTGCGACAGTCGAGTTGTGTATACATTTTTGCGTTCCCTGAATTTTGAAAAACTCCCCAGTGGGCGAGGTTAACTGAACTTGTTTTTTCAAACAATCAATTTTAGCATTCAGTGGTGCTAACCAGTCCATGCCGAGGATGATGTCGAAGTCTTTTGTGTCCATCACTAGGAGATCTGCATAAATTATCTGTTCTGACATTTAAAGTTCTCATCTAAAACATTTCATTTTCACGTCAGTACCCGATCCTATTGGTGTTGAGACATATATTGTGAAGTTGGTGGGTTCAGGTTGCAACCCCAAATGTCTTACCAATGCAGAAGATATAAAGGAGTGCGTAGCACCCGAATCAAACAAGACATGCACCATTGTATTGAACAAAGGAAATGCACCTTCCACTACATTGTTGTCTGAAAGGGGTTGTTGAGCGATAGCATACGCTCTGCCCTGTTGCCTTTGCCCCTAGTTCTGATTGGGCTGGGCGTTAGCAGCATGTGGGGTTTGTTGGACTGGGAGTGCAGGAACTGGCTGCTGCGGTTGTGGAGGGTAGGGACAAATGCTTTTTACATGCCCCTGCTGGCCGCAGTTGTAACAAGTCAGCCTATGATGTTGAGGCGCTTGTTGTCGGTTCTGTTGACTGTGCTGATTGTGGTGTTGTTGGCCACCACCTCTGCCATTGCCATTTCGACTACCACCCCTGCCATTGTGGCCTCCTCTGTTATGATTATGAAAACCCTGATGGCCAGGGTTAGAAGTTTCAGTCGCAGATGCCGTGGCCTCGTGTTTTTGCACGGGGGTTGGGAGGGCTGGGTTTGAATTCAGGTAGGGCTTCTTCTTGTTGCCCTGCTGGGCAAAATTTGCCACTTGTTTTCCTCAGTTCTTCTTTGTTCTTGCTCTGTTTTCTCTTGCTCAAAGTTCATGGCCATATTGACTAGCTCCCTGTAATTCTTGAGATCCAAGATTGACAGGGCCTGTCGAATGTCTGGACGAAGGCCATTATAGAATTTCTCGACATTATCTCGCTCCATTGAGATGGTGGAGAGAGAGAAGACCGATAGTTCCTTGAACCTGACAGCATACTCTCGGACTGTCATGCTGCCCTGGTAAAGCCTAGCAAACTCCTGGCGTCTTTGCCTCTTCACTGCGCTAGGGAAGTACTCATCAATGAACAATGACTCAAACTCCAGCCAAGTCATGTCTGTTACATTGACCCTTGGGTCTTCCTTCACCGTTATCCACCAAGTGTTAGCTCCGCCAATATGTTGGTAGGAATCTAGTGAAATTTGTTGACCCTCGTTGACTCCCATAGCCTCAAGAGTCTTTTTTGACTCATCAAGCCATTTCAATGTTTCATCCGCATCAATGGTGCCAGCAAAGGTAATGGGCTGTAGCCTTTTATACTTCGTGATCTGGTCGGTTTGGCTCTCCGAGCCAGATCGAACAGGTGCCTGTATGGTGACCACCCGGCTGGTCGTAATCTCACAGACGACCGTTTGTATTGTCACTTTCATCGCCTTAATGAATCCGGCGAAAAAGTGTTCCATGCCCGGAGGCATGACTAAGGGTGTAGGTTGAGGTGGCACTGCCTGTCCAGAAGTAGTGGCAGTGTCGTGTGTGATCCGCTCTGTCCTCGGAGGCGGCGGTTTTTGATTTTGTGTCTCAGGAGGTGCCTCCTCTGTTGGACGGACTAAGCGTGACTGTCCTCTTTTTCTGGGTTGTATTTTTCTCACTGGTAAAGAGAAAAATAGAACTCTGCTTTAGGAAACGTAGCCAAGTATAGTGGTATGATATTCTCAGTAATAAGTTCGAGAGTTCTGCAATTATAAAACCACCTTATTTTTTAGGTATGGCGTAAGGTTTTGGTGAGGAATCAAAGAATCTTATGTGCCTCGTATATTTGGCCATGGAATAAAAAAAACAAGGTTAAGAGTGTTTATATAATAAGTATAAATTTTGAAAGTATTTCAAATATTTTGGTTATGGTTTTTGTGAACATACTTACCTTTTTGAAAATCCATACGAGTCATAGATATTCGAAGATTAGCCTCGGTAAATGCCCTGGTCTAACGTTCTATCGCATTCTTATGTGTTCAAATTCTTTTCCTTAGTCTTTTCGGTTATTATCCAAATTTGTGTGTCCCATACCACATAAATTTGGTAATAAGGGATTCAACCAAGTTAAGTTGTATGAACACGGTCTCTACAAAACATCGGCTGGAGAGGTGTTCACTAGTAGTATCATCCAAGTTTACTCGTCTCATACCGTGTAAACTTAGTGATAATGTTAGTAATTCAACTTTCCCCAAATGCTTTTTCACACAAGGTTGTGAGTTTTCTTACTTCTACGTTTTATTTGGTATCTTCCAATTTTGTTGTGTCCCATACCACTCTAAAGTTAGTGATACAAAAGAAAAATAATGGTTGTAAGTCGGCCCACCAAACATAGTCTTAAACAAAACATTTCATTTGTAAATTTTTTTTTTACAATGCCAGTAATTTTCCTAGTTTCCTTGCCTACTGTTCCGCCTAGTTCTCCTACTAGTTGCGGAGTGACTACTAGAAGAAGGTTGAGGGGCGTTCTGCCGTTCTTCTAAGGTCTGCATACGATTTATCAAAGATCTATACCTGTCACGTATTTCAACGACACAAGACATCATAAACTGTAATGGGTCATTTGGGTTAGTTGGTTGTCCCCTCGGGGGAGGGTAGGCAGGTTGTCCCATCGACGGATGGTAGGTCGGTTGTCCCGTAGGTGGAGGGTAGGCTGTAGGCATTGTTGAAAAATGTTGGCCGGATAGTTGACCCATTGGTGGAGGGTAGTTGGTTTGATTATATGAGGTTTCCCTAACTGGGACTTTTTGGAAGGTTGGATTTGCTTGAGTCGGAAAGTTTTGAAAAAGTGGACTCATCGGGTATCCTGTCTTCCGAAGTTCAGTGCCGCTCAATTTTGAGGTGGTTGGTTTGCAGGAAATTATGGAGTCGGCTGGTAGGGTACCTCAGGAGTTGGAAACCCTTGAAACGTCTTATTGCCTTGGGCTCGGGGGTTCCAGAAAGGTGGATTTACCGGAACTCCCTGTTCGTCTTGATTTGGCTGGGGTTGCTCAAATTTTCCTTTTGGGTTCCCAAAGATTTCTTCCTCCGTGACCCATTGATGATTGGGTTATTCATTGTTTGGGTCTGTGTTCTTTTCAGTCCTCTGACTTGTTTCCTTATTTTGCGCTCCTTTGGTAGGAATCTTGCGCCAACTACACTCTGTGTTATCACTAGCCCTTTCATTGTTTTCCTCTAAAGTGGCGCCAAATAATTCTTCATCGGTCACCCCTCCTTTTGTGTTGATAATTTTGGAATAGGAGGCTGGTGTAACATCTTTAGGAATTGGTACAAATGATTCATCAAAGGTGCTAAGGTTTGCCTCGACTAGCAGCTTCATGATTAAAGCTCCATAGCCGATGTATTCTTTTTTTGTAGGGTTTTGAGTTACTCTTGCCATTTGCTGGACAATGATGTGAGGTAGGGAGATGGAGATTTCCTTGTTTATGCAGTATAGGACAAGGAGTTGAGCCCTTGACATTGTACTTCTGCTCACTACTTCAGGCAGGATGTTATCGACCACAACCTTCCCAAGGCCTGCAAGGGTTGGTTTTAAGAGATTATTTGGGAAGCGAGAGTATGTCTTTTCGGTGTACGCCTTCTGGGTGAGGAAGTTGAATAGTTGTTCCATTAATTCAGCGATCTCAACAACAACCTGAGTTTCATGTGGGTCAATGATCTTGTTTCCTATGGGGATTGCCATTAGTCGAGAAATAACTTCAACGCTGATGGAAATTTTTACTCCCTTGACCTGTGTCTCCAAGATAGGGTTGATTCCTTCCTCTTGGAGTCCCACAACATTCATGTTGTCGTAGAATGCCCTTACCAAGTTGAGGGAGACAAAACCCTCAACATTAGTTATGTTCAGCCACTCCAGCTTTGCGAGTTTGTTGTGAAGGAAAAGACGGAGGCGAGAATTCTTCATGTTGATATTCCTCATTAACACAACTTTCCGTTTGTAACGTTTCGTAAGTCTTGTGGAAACTTGTTCCAGACTACTGGAAGTCGTTCATTCACTAGCTGCCATTATCTTGGTGAAAGGAAGATAAAACTTGTGAAGTACACAAAAATATATTCCTGAATTTTTTTTTTAAGGTTTATGTTTAGCCCGTTGGACAATATTTTCTATTTTCCTCTTGATGTTTATGTCATCATTTCATCTAAATTTTTCATTAGCAACAAATTATATATATATATATTATAAATCTTAACTATATATAGATATAGTTATAAAGATATATATATCTAATATATATTTTTCTTCTCCTAAGTGGTGGCTTTGGGCGGGCCGTTGACCTTTCGCTCTGATACCATTAAATGTCACATCCCGCCCAGACTCACCTAAACCTGCGGAACACTCACAGGCGGGGTGCAAATGCATTATAACAATTACCGAGTGCGCAGGTACACAATTTGAGTACAAATTTGATTTCATTAATTTCAGAATGTATTTTGTACAAAATGTAATTGAGAGAACATCCTCCCAAAATCTCCCTAATAAATAAGCAAGGGGTACAAAATGAGGGCCCAAACACCTCCACCCAATCCACCCTAAACTCTTGTAAAAATGGTTAACAACGGGGTGAGCTATTGCCCCCAGTGGGTAAAATAGTTCGTGAATATGACAATTAATAAAGAAGACTTCATAATCAAACATCACATATACACAACATAGCATCATAAACAGTACAACGTGGCTTAACAAGAATGTATGCATAACACCGTCTCGTAATGGTTCTGTGATCGTTCATCGCCTTGGGTTCACGTACAGATATCCATCCCCACGTAATCCTGGGTTCACATTGTACGTCTATCTCTAGAGAAACATCAATAATAGTGAGCACAATTGCTCCAATAACTATTCCATATATCACAAACCACTTACATCCCTAGGCGGTTCTTATTTCATGTATGATGACTATGCATGAGCAGGTCTGGTCTTTACTAATATTAGACAAGATTTGGCAACGTCTGGTGATACTTATCAGGGTCGGCATCACCACGTGCGTTGTTAGGATGTCCAATATCACTTATACGAGTAGATAACTTTTAAATAGGACCAACCAGACCAGTCTCCAGGTCGAGAGGTGGAACACAAGGTCCCGCTTAAATACCAAGTCTTCTAGAGCAGCAAGCTGCCTCTCGTTCACTATTCAAAGTTACTGAGGACAAGACTAAGTCTGGTTGAGCCAAATTGACCACTAATCCGACGTAGTAACAGTGTAATACATAGATTCCAAATATGAAGGCATAACTATGATATGTATAAACATTATACGCAATAATGCAGTGTAAATGAATAATAGACATAATGATAAATGAATGAAAACTTTATTAAAAGTCATAAGACACGCAAACCTATGTTTCGCTGCCTACCTTCAGATAATACTTCTTTCCAAAACTGGCGTTTCTTCCCAAGCAGAATCGCTTCGTACCGCAAAGAGAGTCTCAAAAAGAGGAGAGAGAAAATCACAACAAAAGTGATGGAAACCAACCAAGGAGAGAAAAAGAGAAAAAATAAGTTGTGGTGTGAAAATGAGGGGGCGGGGGAGGTCCTTTTATAGAAAAAGACATGCCCGAAGGTTCGGGTGATGCCCCATTTTTTTTTTTTTTTTTGTGTAAACCGGGGTTATTACACAGACGTTGGTGTTCTGGGGTAATAGAACACAACAAAGGAGGAATGGAAGGAGAAGAAGAGGGAGAGAAGCGCATTGGGAAGCATTAGAACTAAGAACAATCATACCTAAGGTGTGTACCTTGGCCACGACACATGATTCCACCCTTTGAGTATTGAATAGACCTGAAAGATCTGGATGATCATCGCTTGTCGAATCTTGGTCAGAGATCTCATCGGACGAATTCTCCTCCAATGGTGAGGAGTCAAGGCACATGGAGTCCTTCACCCTTCCTATTTTAGAAAAATCGTCACTACTACATCTTTGTCTAGACAAAGTGACACTCCTTATTTAGAACCGATGTCTGATGCTTGCCCTGTTTCTTCTTTCCTCTCCTTTTGTATACCTTCAGATTCTTGTCGTGGCCCTGATAATCTGAAGCCGACGCCGATCTCCACGGTGAACTCTCTTTTTCACATGATAATTCTAAGGACACTAGATTCTTTACATACGTTATTTCCTATGTTGGCACTAGCTATTTCCTCCTTAACAATGATTGTAGTTTCATTTGGGCCTTATCTTTTCTATTGAACAACGAATTTTTCTTTCTATGTTATGAGCTTTTGTTTTAACTGGGTAAAACATTAAAAGGTAGAATTAGAAACAAACATATTTTAAAAATGGCAAGAGTAGTCCCAATTGAAGAAAATAGATTAAAGGTGGTTTAGAAAATACAACAAAGACCTCTAGATGTTCTAATTAGGAAGAATGACCTACAAACAATCCATGGTAATTATAGAGGTAGAGGATATCTGAAATAACATTAATAGAAATAATTAAGAAGGATATTACTACTTGTAATTTAGATGCCAATTTAGCCCCTTGATAGAGTAGAGTGGAGGAAGCAGATTTATGTGGTCGACCCCCATGTAGTTGGAACTTGGGAAAAGGCTTAGTTGAGTTGAGTTGAGTATAGGCTCTTGTAGACGATGAGTCTGACTAGTCAGTTTAGCAACAATGACATTTACACTATAGAATATTGGATATTTTACTTGGCCAATAGCCAAAAGCTTGTAAAGTTCTGTCACTTGGCTTTGAATTCTTATGGAGTTGAGAGAGCCTATTTTGATGACTGCATGTGCATAATCAGTAAAAATCTCATGATGGAATTTAGGCAAAATACTTTCCAAAAGGTTATTCATTTTCCTCACTTAGTTCTCCCTAGTCATGAAAGATAAAGAATTACCTTCGCATTTTACATTTAAACTTCAAGATATCATAAAATCCTCATTCTTTTGATTAAGCAATATTTTTAAAGTTCAACTTTAAGATATCATATGATCTTGTATGGTCTTCTTTCTTTATATTGACTTAGCTCTCTCTCTCCCTCTTATCATTTAGGTCCGCATGGCCGGCTTGAAGTGTTATTAGGTCAGCCTGGCAATAAGTTTTGTGCAGATTGTGGTTCTCCAGATCCAAAATGGGTGTAGGTTTTTAATGCTAAATCAATGATATCAAAATTTTATTTTATTTTATTTTTGTTTACCTTGAATCATGGTTGTGCATGTTATTTGATTTTTGGTTTGGTGTCAATAGTCATTGTGGAAAATAGCTTATTATTTTTGAACATCATTATAATTTTCGTGAAAATGATTATTTGGGACTTCTCACTAATGCTTTTACTGAATTAGGAAATATGGCGATTCACTCATTATTTTTCAAATAACATTAAAGAACTGATAGCATATGGATTGTCTAAAACTAATCATACAAGGTATGTGACAAAATTCACCAAAACTTTAGTGAATTTTATCAATGTCAAACTTATCTAATTAGAGAGTGCCAGTAATTTTTAAAAATGCAAAAAGTTCACCAAAGTTTGATAAAAGTTTGATTTTTCAATTAGAAAATGCAAAAATTTAATACAAAATTTGATTAAGAATCCACCATTTTTTATTTCACCAACCAAATAGCAGCTAGAAAGAAAATTATAAGAGAAAAACTTAAAATGCACTGAAAGAGTTCCCGAAGACATCTTTTAAATTTTAATTCCCATACAACTTGATAAAAAAAAAAATGTAATTTGATAATAAGCTAATAAATTAAATGGTAGAATGCCAAACTAGCAAATTATATAGTCAAGAAGCAAACCACCAAAAAATTGAAAACCAAAACACTAAAACGAGATTAGGATTGAAAGCCATCATTTCAAATTTCGTCAACTCACTTAACAATATTAAGTTTTTAGGGTCATTTACGAATTTTTTATTTATTAAAAGTGTTTATTTGTATTTGTTTGAGCATGTATGATAAGAAATCTTGATATTTTAGCATTCATGCAAAATCTCTCTAAACTTCTCTATTTTCACAATTGTTTACAAAAATTCTATATGTTATTTTAAACTTCCCCAAATTAGTTCTAATTATTGAGTGATTGAAGTCAAGGGAAAAATTGAATTTTATCCTTGCTGATAAAAAATGTCCAACTGCATCATAGTGTTGGCGACTAAGAGCTTTGTAGCCATAACCAATAATACATAGGGATGAAAAATTACTACCATATTCAACTAAAATGAACTTATCTATAAAAGCATTTGCTTGGATGAATATAGTCTTGATTAAAACAACTATGAATTTTGCATTTTTTAGGAGAACTTTCCGTTACATACTTGCATTTCTCCTTTTTCAAATTCAAGCTTTTGTTTGCCTCAGAAAATTAGTTAACATTTCTGAGAATTTGCAATATATTGGACTTTAGATGTTGAAATCTAACTTGCATCAAAGAGAAACAACTTGAGTAAATAGAGTGCAGAGATATATTATTGTAAACATTCCAATTGATCTTGGAAGTAGTCATAAGTAGGCTTGATTTGGAAAAATCAAATCATAAGATAGACCTTGAACCTTAGATTAGAGTAGAGACATTGATTATCTATTATCGAGAACATTCAAACGGGTTTAGAAAGCTCTTGTTGCCTTTTTGTCCTTTTGTAATTTGTTAGTTAGACTATCCATAAATCCGTATTTGGAAATTAGTATTCTTGGCATGTTCTGTATTGCCTTCTCATGAGCTTTTATTTTGGAGTTTTCTTCTGCTTCATATGGGTTGGCTTATTTATGACATGAAGAAAGACTTCCAAAAAAATGTCATGATTATGAATTTGTGTTTTACTGCTTAAGTGGTCCTCATTTCTTAAGGGTATAGAGGCTTGCTTTTGTGTTCTTTATTTCAATGATGGGGGTATTTTAGAGCAAGTCAGTTTAAAGCTCATTTATTGCTAATTTGGTATTCTTTTCCTTTTTTTTATTCAATTGGCTACCTCGACCTCTATGATACATTTACATGTTTGGCTTTATAATAAAACTTTGTCGTACTCATAGAAGAAACAAGTTTTTATCTTATTTACTTTATTTTGATGATCAGTATGTTAATACATAATTGCGTCAGTCTTTTGATAATAGTATGAGTTATAATAATTAGTATATTTTTCTGAAAGTTTATTTATCTTGATTTTATTTGAGGAAAACAAAGTGTGCTTGGATAGCATCCATTTATATAACAGCTATGTAGCATTTCCAATTTACAAAGATCCAAATCCGTCTCCTTCATAGTGTAGCAAACACAGATTCTTCCATTATTTGCTTTACATATCCAATCCTTCTTTCACTTTTATTCACATGTTCTCTAACTAAATTAGTTTTTGGGAATCAGGTCTTTAAGTTTTGGGGCCTTTATTTGTATTAAGTGCTCTGGTGTTCATCGAAGTCTTGGGGTGCATATATCAAAGGTATGAAAATGTGAACTTGATTTAATTATATTGAAAAATGAAAGTACTTCCAATTTACTTTCACAATACTGAAATTTATTTATGAAATGCATAAAGCAGTGTAGTCAAGGATTGAAAGTTTAACTTTGCCCTATTAAAATTCATGATTAAGGTATGAAAATTCAATATAGCATAGAGAACTTTTTTGAATGTTCTCCATCTTGGAGAGGTTCAGAAACTCATGTCTTTTAGAATATGCAAAAAAAAAAGAAGAAGCATATTTATTCTTTTAAAAATATTAAAGGATAATTTTTTTCATGAGATTGAGCTTCAATCTTAAAATGCCTAAATTTAAAGGATATTATTGTTTGCTTTATTTAATTTCCTTTCTCCACTTAACTTTATCAAGGACTAAATCTATAGTTATATTATAAATGGCTATATCTTCTTTAATTATCTTTAATCATGTTATTTTAGGTCTTCTCTTCCTCTATTAATAAAAAAAGTTGTACCTAATGCACGAGACTTTTGCCATTATGGATTCAAGGAAAGGGACAATGTATGCAACCTTACCTCCATATTGGAGAGGTTGGTCCATTGACCTCAACTCACAATGGAGCAACCTCAATTGTTGCACCCAAGGATCAAAAATTTGATTTCGACTTGACTTCGGTTACTTGAAAATTGGAATTAATTTGGAGAAGTTTAATTTGACATGGAGAATTTTTGTAAAAATTCGCTAAATTAAAGAATTTTTGTATATATGCTGAAATATCTAGATTTATTGTAGTATAAGCTAAAAACTAATATAAATAGACACTTTTAATACATAAAAATACCAATAAGTGACTTAACAAAATTAATGTTGGTAAGTGGGTTAATGAATTTGAAATGGTGGCTTTTGGTCTTAATTCTTTTTCTTTGTTTTGATATTTAATTTTGTGGTGGCTTGTTTCTCGGCTATATACTTTGCTAGTTTGAATTCCACCATGCTTAATTTATTAGTTTATTATTTAAATGTATTATTTTTTAATCTTGTTTTATAAGAGTTAACTAAAAGAAGATGGCTTTGGAAACTTTTTTAATTTATTTTTAAGTTTTTATCTTATTTCAACTTTATTATTTTTTGCTTCTTTTCTTTTCTTTTTGGTAAAACATATCTTATAAACTATATAATTTGTTAGCTTGTTAAATTATTTTTTAAAATTTATATTGCTATGTTGGTTGATGAAGTTGAAAATAATACATAATTATTGGTATTTTTTTGTTTGCTATTGTGAAATAACATTTCTTTACTTCTCTGTCGAATTTCATCGAATTTTGTTAAATTTTATCAAATTTTTTGTTGAATTTTTGCAATTTTGAATTGAAAAATAGAAATTTTATCAAAGTTTATCGAATTTTGTCAAATGTTTTGAATTTTATAGAATTATTTCGACAAATTTTTGTATTTTTTATTTGACATCCACTTCGCACTTCGGTGGTAAAAAAAAGGGAAAAAATTCGTGGAAGTCCGTCAAATTTCGGAGAATTTTTGAATCATGGTTGCACCAAGGCACACTCTTCTTCTTCCTCTATAGTGACAATTAGTTGTCAATGAGTCACTGCTCCTACTTGATGCATTTAATGTTCTTGATTGCATGTGTGAACCATCTTAATGGCATTAGCATATCTTTTATTTTATTTCCAAATGGGCTATTATTACCGTTTTTTGAATATGTTCATTTTTATTTTAATCTTTTAATGGTGTAAGTTTGCTAGTTGGAGGTGTAGACAACATTGACCTATTTAAGAGAAAAAAACTTTCAATTTATTCAAATGAAATGTAGTTAATTCTTAAAAACTAAAATATATTGTTACAATAATCCTGCGCCTCGAGGCAAGATATATTGCTAGTTGGGGGAGAAGACAACATTGACCTATTTAAGAGAAAAAAGCTTCAATTTACGCAAATGAACTAGAAGGTAATTTTAAAAACTACTATTTTGTTATAATAATCTAAACAACTATAATCATAAATTTATTTTAGAAAATATAATTTTAATATGCAAAAACTTAGGCTTAAGCCTCATTGTGCCTCGAGGCGTACGCCCCAACACAGTGAGGCGTAAGCCTCATAGTTGACCTTGAGGCTTAAGCCTCAAGGCATTTTTTGAGCGCCACAACTTGAGGCATGCCTCAAGGTGTACGCCTCATTCAATTTTTAAAAGTTAAAACAATGGGTGCAACACATATTTGTCTAAACATTTGCATTTTCGTTACACTAATTTTTTAACATATTGTTTCATATTGCCCAATATTTTGTTCCATAAAGCATGACTAGGCCTAATAACGGGTCTTTGACTTTCAAATTTAATAGGATACATCAATTATATAATATTTTAAAAGCAGCAGATTTTTGCTACTTGGAACTCTTAAGAAATTGTGTTTTGACCAAATAAAATAACATAGATATTAGTAGGTGGTGATCTTAGTCGCCATCCAAATCAATATTACAGAATGCATGAAGATTTAAAGGAGAATTTTTATGAAGTTCCATGAAAGATTGTACCTTTCAAGTACATAGCTTGAGATTTGACAGTGATCGAGTGATTCATTGTATATTGATGGATACTGAGAAAGTTTGTTGACAACAAGGGCTATCATTATATCAAGACAACCAATAGAGAGCTATTGGAAATTTCATGTCACACGTCCATCCTCGGTTGCATTAGTCAAATTAGATTCATCAACAATGACAAGGAGGAGCCTCACGGTGTTTGAAGTTCCTTGACCCCAAGCAAAGAAGTTTTCTCTAGCAAGTCATGGATGTATTTACTTTGAGATAGAAGGAACCTTTGTGCGCGTGGGAGTGACCTCAACTCCAAGAAAATTATGTAATGGACCAATATCCGCTTAAATGGAAAATTTATCAGTGTAGAGACACATATTGTTGATTAGAGACCCGTTGTTATCTATCAATATGAGATCATCCGCATAAACTAATAGATAAGATTCATAAGAATATGGTCACCATGAGAGTAGATAAACAATGAGATATCAGAATGAAAATTTTGGAACCTTGTGGATAATAAGAAACTTTTCAGCTCCATAGACCATGCCTGCACCACTTGCTTGAGACCATAAGGAGCCTTTTTCAGCTGCACATATGATTGGGATGAATGAGCTTGGCGATTGAGACATATAGACCACCTCATTGTGATTACCATAGAGGAGCCTCGCGGTGTTTGAAGTTCCTTGACCCCAAGCAAAGAAGTTTTCTCTAGCAAGTCATGGATGTATTTACTTTGAGATAGAAGGAACCTTTGTGGGCGTGGGAGTGACCTCAACTCCAAGAAAATTATGTAATGGACCAAGATCCGCTTAAATGCCTTTTTCAGCTGCACATATGATTGGGATGAATGAGCTTGGCGATTGAGACATATAGACCACCTCATTGTGATTACCATAGAGGAAAGCTTTGTTGACTTCCAATTGATGGAGAGACCAATTGATGGAAAGAACAATACAGAGAACCACACGAATTGTTGTAGGCTAGGCAACTGCCAACTGGAATGAATGTATATGTGTAGTCAAGGCTAGGATGTTGGTGAAAGCCCTGGGCAACAAGTCGAGCTTTGTAATTAATACGAAAAGCCCATGGAAACCAATTAAATTATCTGAAGAAGAGGTACAAGTATCCATGTACCATTATGAATGGGGCATCAAAATCTTCCGACATTGTGGCTTTCCATTCATTGCTTCTAAGAGCTTGTGAGACAAGTTGTTCAATGGGCTCCCAACAATATGTGACTTGGCATTAAAGGAAAATGACTTCTTTGGTTTGAAAGTATTATTTCATGATATGGTGACAATATGACATGGTTGGACGGATTTGGGAGTTGCAACAATAACCACATGTTAGGAGAGGTCTCACTTGGTATATTATCGTTATATAAGGAATCTACACATGTAGGATGAGATGGAAAGCTTGATGTGGCTGGCTCTTTCATGGATGGAAATATGGGTGATTAATTGGAAGGTGCAATGGAGTTTGATGTGGGTTTGTGAGAGGTTAGTTGATTTGTATGGGAAAGTGGAGAAAGTTGGGGAGAGGGATTTGTGTGTTATAAATTGGGTGGCCATCTATAGTTGGAAGAGTTGGACATGGAAATGAGAGTGTCTATGGAATGAGATAATTGTGGATTTGAGGAATTAAAAAAGGGAAGTGAGTCATTTGGGAAAGCCTGTGCATGAATGGGAGTGGATTTGAAATGAGATAATTGTGAATTTGACAAATTAAAGAAAGTGGTCATTTGGAAAACACGTGCATGAATGGGAGGATTTGGAGCGTTGAAAAATGAAGGGAAATTATTGAGTAGTGACGTCTAAAAGGAAGAATTTTAAGCAGTAACATGTGTTGAATTTTGTTCAAAAGAGGGAATTTGGAAATATATTTTCAACAAAGTCAACGTGTCTAGAGATAAAAATGCGACGTGTCTTTGGATCGAAGCATTGTGATACACTATAAGTATTAAAGTACCCAAGAAAAACACAAGGCCTAGATTGTTCTTCTAGTTTGTGTTTTGTGTAAGATTTTAACCAAGGATAGCACACATCGAAAGACATGTATTTCATGTGATTAGGAAATTGACCACATAATTTTCAAAAGTAGATTAGTGGTTGAGATTTGGAATTGGATCTGCTGAATTAAATAAATAATGATGATAAAAGAATTGGACCATAAATGTAATGCTAGAGAAGTTTGGTTCGAAAGTGTCAAACTAGTTTCTCAATGCAATGATATCGCAGGTATCGCTATTTAGTGATACCATTATGCTCAGGAGTTTTAAGGGGATTTGAGAAAATGTGTTAATCCATGAGATTCTATGAATGATTTTAGTGAAATAAATTCCCTAGCAACATCCAAATAATAATTGGGAATTGGAAAGATTAATTTGAATTTTGCAAACACTTTGTACGATCAACAAAAATTACTTAGTAACAAAAACCATAAGTAATATCAATTCAAGAGGTGTGTTATTTGAGAATGGCAAATGAAATGGAAGTTTATGTATTCTAGTGCACTTGCAGGCACTACAAGCGCGTCCACTATAAATGGAAGAAGAAAAAGGCAAACTTTTGGGAAGAAACAACATGTTGAAGAATTTTATTAGAGGGATGACCGAGATGATTGTGCCATTGGGGAAATGAAGCTCCAAATTGGCAAGTGCAAGGACAGGTTTGGAGGGTGGAATTGTAGTAGACGATCATTTATAAACTCCATATCTATTCGGCCCTTGCATGAGCGATATCCTTGTTTGTGATCCTTCACCACAAAAAGAAGAGTGTGGGAATTCTATAGAAACTTGATTAGAGCTACAAAATGCTGACACAGATAAGAAGGGTTTTTTTTTTTTTTTTTTTTCCATATTGGAACACAAAACTTATAAGAAAGTAAGAGTCATTTAGATGAAGAAAGTAATGATAATGGGACTAGTGTGGTAATTTGGAGGTCATTACCATCACCAATCACTATATCATCGATACCATCATAGTCTAAATGGAGAGGGAGATTTTTGAGATCAGAAGTCATGTGCTGAGAGGCCCCTAAATCAATAAGCTAGTTGGAATTAGAAGCATTGGGTATAGTAGCATAATGAGCCTGAGGTTGAGAGCTAGGGTGAGGAGTCGGATATGAGTATTGACGGTTAAATGGTGATGGATATGCTGGTGGAAGTTGCAGTTGGGTGAGCCATTGAGAGGGGCAAAACTGAGGTTATCTTTTGGCATTTTGTCCCTGTTGGTCACATATTTGACAACAACCCTTGTACAGCTTGGGGTTTGAGTTTTTTTCTTTCCTTTATTTTTTTTTTTTTTTTATTGTTGTTGGAGTTTCGACCATGCTTGTGTTTGATTTCCACCAGAGTTATTGGAGTGATTTTGCTTATTGTTGCCTTTGTTGTTTTTTCTTGGCTTATTTGTGAAGTTGGCCGTAATAATGGAGTCATTGAACATGACTCCCTTGAGAAGAGTCTCATGCTCACAAAGTTTGTCATGGGGTTCTTCAAAACCGTTAAAGGTGTATCTTGCACGGATGGCATTAGAAATCTCCTTGAACTCTGGATATAGTCTATAAAGAATGTGAAAACAAGATAATCATCAGCTAGAGGTGAATTGATGAGAGAAAATTCATCAACTAAACTCTTGGCCTTTTGCATGTAAGCAATTATACTTTGCATTCCTTGAGAAAGATATGTGAGTTCTTCCTCTACATGATATATGAATTGCTCCAGTTTTCAAAGTTAATATTAAAAGAAAATGAGCACATACGACCAGTCAAGGCTTCCAAACAATAAATTTTTTAACCATAGAAAAGGAAACTAGTAGAAACTTGACAAATAAATGCAAAGGTGTTAAGTGTAACCATTTGTATGCTCTCACCATCTCTAGTAACTTTTAAGTTTTTTACTTTTTCAGCTATATTTGATAAGGCTCCTTGCATTGAAACATGGTAATGTTCATGAAATGTATAATGCGAGAGGCCCATGCATAGAGTTTCAAAGCATAGATCTAGCCTAAGTTAATTAGATTAGAATTTTAAGAAAGAAAAAAAGAACAAGTACTTTTGTTATAATATCAATTTGATGTTTTGGAAAAACTAACAAAATGAAGATGGAAAAAAAGGGTTTAGGATGGGCCTCATGTTCACAAGAAGTGAGGCTTAAGCCTCATATAGCCTTGAGAGTTGAGACATAAGTGTCTAAGCGTAAGCCTCATGTTGGTGAGGTGTATTCCTCTTTGTCTACCACTGAGGCTTAAGCCTTAAGAAAATTCTCAAAACTTTGACTTTACTTCATGTCGTCCTTGCATTTTCCAAATGGGATATTTAGGTATACATGCGAGAGAGATCATTCATTTCTATAACCTCCCTCATTGTATAACTTCCTTGATAATAGAACACCTAAGTGATAGTAAACTCCAACTTGCTAGTTAGGTAAACAATTACCTATAGAAGTGAAGGTGAAAAA
Source organism: Paratinospora sagittata (assembly GCA_035771175.1). Classification (NCBI taxonomy): domain Eukaryota; kingdom Viridiplantae; phylum Streptophyta; class Magnoliopsida; order Ranunculales; family Menispermaceae; genus Paratinospora; species Paratinospora sagittata. The sequence goes on from CM069593.1 coordinate 42,690,573, forward strand.
AGAAAGAAGGTGGGAGAGGACAAATGAGAAAAGTTTAGAAGAGGAAAACTTACCTTTACCTAAATTCTTTATTTAATTAATAATTATTAGTTTTTTGGTTTAGACCAAATGAGATCCCAAGCTTCCACCAAATTGGATACTGATTCAGGTCAAAGTCCAATCCAAACAAGAAATACGGTGGCTTCAAGCTACAAATATAACAACACTGAACGAAAACTCATTGTCTTTAAAGGACAGCTAATATAAAATATAGAAATTTCAATAGCTATGTAGCCATCTTGAGGTGGATTTCTTGGTACTTAACTACTTTCTTGGACATAATCCAAATCCCATACCTTTTCTTTTGCAAGGCCAACCATACTTGTTGATCTTGATTTGCAACCATCGTCTAAAAGTTAAACATAATTGGCTCTTTAAGTTGAAATAAATCTGAAATTTCCTTGTTTTACTGAAATAAAGAAGCTTTTTGGTAGTTAATTAGGGAATGCATTTATATGTATCTTTCACATGTACATGGGAAAATATTGTCAATTCATTGAAGGCCTCTTGAGATTGTGAACTTACTGGGTCTCTTCTCATTTTGAGATATTTGCTCTATAACATCTTTGGCATATGTTAGTCGAATTCTAGTTTATTCCTGTATAGAGTTGACATCAGTATTCTTCAGGTTTTATCTGTGAAGTTAGATGAATGGACAGATGAACAAGTTGATAATTTGCTTCATATGGGTGGAAACACTGCAGCAAACAAGAAATATGAAGCAGTCCTTCCAGATAATTTCGTAAAACCGAGACCGGATTCAGCTATTGAGGAGCGCTCTGACTTCATCAGGTAGGGGTAAGGTTATCCATTACGTTTGTTTCAACTGTATATGAGAAACAGTAACGTTCTGAATCAATGTACCTTGAACATTCAGAAGAAAATATGAGCTGCAGCAGTTCACGAGCTCAAACGTACAAAATTCTTCTTCCCATCCATCAGTCTTGGGCTCATCATCATCTAGAGTGGTTGAACCTTCAAATAGTGGTGATTATTGCACTCTTGAAGACAAGAAAAACTATGAGAAACAAGCCACCAATAGCCGTATGCATGGACTTGGGCATGCTTTCCGGAATAGCTGGAGAAGAAAAGAGTCTGACAACAAGACATCAAAAAAGACAGACTCAGGGGTCGGTTTAACTGTATGACAATCTCTTGTTAAATCTCCGATCTGTTGTTCTATATTTCAATATGTTTTTAATTTTCACATTGGTGAATTAATGTTTCTACTATAATTACCTGTATATAGCCTGGTATGGTTGAATTCATTGGATTGATAAAGGTCAACATTGTCCAAGGAACCAACCTAGCTATAAGAGATGTGGTGACTAGTGATCCTTATGTTATCCTCACATTGGGACAACAAGTAAGCATTTTAGATTGATATACCCATTTTATTAATACCTTATGAATCAGAATACTGTTAATTCTGTTTATAAGTGAATGCTCGTATTTGATACAGTCAGTGAAAACGCGTGTCATAAAGAGCAACCTGAACCCAGTCTGGAATGAACAGTTAATGCTATCAATTCCTGATCCAATACCTCCTCTAAAGCTGGTGAGTGTGGTTATCTGCTGTAATAATTTTACTATCAGAAACATGATTGAACAAGCAAAGAATGATGTAATTCCCTTTTTGTGTTCAGTGTATCTATTCCATTTACGAAAAAGAAAATCAACTATCATGCCATACTGCAATATTTCTATATTGGTAGCGCAGTTCCAAGTTTGGGAAGTCCATATTGAGTGGTGTTTTCGCTAAATTGATTATCTTTCATTATCATTTAAAGAAGCTATATAACCATATAAACTTTCTGATATTAATTTTCATTTGATGTTTCCTGTTTTTTAATTTACATTTTGTTAGATGGCAAGAAAATAGTACTATGCCTCAAAGGGTTTCTTCTTGTGACATTTGTTGCAATATGCTATTTCTGTTTTCCATTGACAAAGTAAATTGGAATATCATTAGAAATTGAAGAATACTAGGAGATGACAACATAGTGAAGGAAGCACATCCATACAAGTTTGCTTCAAGGTTTATTCTATCTTTTCTATGTAATGTTTACAGATCAACTCTTGTTGATTGGAACTCGTTCAATAATGAGCAATAGAACCATATTGGTTAGAAAAATGCAAATGCTTTTGTTGTTAGTGAAGTTAAACCTCATGTAAGTGCAATAATTAAATAGTTAAACCTCATGTATGGGGATTAGTGTATTATTACGCGGACTATTTAATTTAGCCTTGCATATCTGTGTTGACACCTAATGGTACTGACATGTGGGATATGCATTCGACACTTCAAAATTTTGGACGATCGATATGTAGATTTTCAAAAGAAAGGAAACTAGAAAAAGAAGAGAATAACTAATAGGTGACAATTCACTTAAGTGGGGGGAAAAGGAAAATAAAAGATTGAAAAGAATTTTTTAAAAAAAAAAAACAAAGAAAAGAAAGAAGAATATAGAATATAGATTTGGAAGTAGTAATGAGAATAACCCTATCCAAATATCTAGATCCAAATTTTTGGACACTTTTTAGCCAAGTCCCCATATGCCATAATTTGAAAATGAACAAGTTTGACCTGTAGATATGTACTCAGCTATCCGCATACGACACCCACATTCGAGTCTGAGTTACATGGATTAGGAGAAAAGGAGAGGATATATTGGAAATTGAGATGATAAAGGATTCATGAGATTCCTTGGGAGGTGTACTGCAGGCCAAACTCAGTACAAAAATGATTAGTTGGAATTTTCTTTCTTTTTTTTTCTCTGGTTTTGAGAGTAACCAGTTAACTCGTTAGCATGAGATTTCTTGGCATGGGCACTGTCCATCATTGCCTATAAATTACCATCAAATATCATTAATTATAATTCATGTTTATAAACACATGAATCATCAAAATCTAAAAATAGTGTCGAATAACCAAAATACTTTATGATGCAAAGTTATTCACATATCCGTACACTTATTTGGGCTTAACCATAGTTCTTCAAAGTCAGACTTGGTATTTGTACTCATCCTCATGCCACCTGTATGACTCTTATTATGCCATTTATTGCTGCTCTAGTATTGCCACCTGTTATTTAAGTAAGAGATTAATTGTCTATCTCAACTGGCCAACAAGTGTTGATCTCTAGTATAGGGTTCATAACTTCTTCGTTTTTGTTGCTCATTTTCCTTCTACTTTACATAAGAGGACTCCCTTTATGACTCTGCCCTCTAGTGATGAGGCCAAGTTCACGAAAACCTGTTGTAGGTGGCACCATTTTTAGCCCATTCGCATCACTCTTGCTAATATAGTTACTATATTTGCTATTTGCTCTGTCTTCCCAAATGCCGCACTTAAATGCCACTGTGTTCTTAGTTTAGTTTTTTCTTCTAGCTGCTTCTCTTAAATAGTTAGATGTCAATTATGTGTTCTTTCATGATTTCTCAAAGGAGACAGTTCACATGATACAGCGGCTATAATTTATCCACATTTCATATTATTTTGCAACCTCCACATAGCCATATCTATAGCTTGAAACATGCTCCTATTGCCTAGTTTCAGAGATTTAGCCTTTTTAATTCTCTGTTATGTACTTCAGTTTGTTTAGAGTTGAGATGATCACTAAACATTTGTATACAACCATATTATGGTCTTTCTTTTGTATGTGGATGGCATCGATCTCCTGAAAGCTCTTCTTTTTTTTTTTTGAGAAGAGATAAAAGTATTATGTTAATATGGATAATAAAAACATGTAAACAGTGAGCATAAGGAATGCTTGAACAGCAAACAGCAACTGCAAGCCCACATGCCAGCAAGAAACACCTAACCCAAAAGCAGACAAATTACATGATAGCCTTCCAATTCCAATACCAATCAGAAAAAGAATACCCTCCACTTAATTTGGAGCAACTAACCCAACCTGCAGCTAAGAACTTGGAAGAATCCCAGATAGAGCCAATGTCTCTAGAAACCCCATCGAAACTCCTGTTATTTCTCTCTAGCCATATAGTTCAGAGAACAGCTAAGGAAATCATGCGGCCTAATTCTTTACTTCTCCTAGAGGCACCAGCAACATGTTTGAATAACAGGCAATGCTCGCAAGACGATGGAGCAGTAAAATTCCTTCAAATACATGTTTCCCATTTGCGCCAAACCTGCCATGAAAGAAGAGGTGGTCCACATTCTCACGAGCCTTTAAGCATAAAACGCAACAGTGAGGAGAAATGCACCAATGTGGCATGTGTCTTTGTAACAGTTCCTGTGTACATAACCTGTTCGGGGCATTAGCCAACCGAATACTTGAACTTTCTTTGGAATTGGGACCTTCCAAATGTGATGACACAAGGATATTGCTGAGGTATCATGGGTATTAATGAGGTAATCAAAGAAAGACTTACATGAATAAGAGCCAGAATGATCTAAAGACCCCAGGAAACATTCATCGAGTGAAGGAGATAGCCTTATAGGATCCAGGATAGCAAGCAATGGGACGATTTCAGCTTCTTCTCTGTTTGTAAGAGATCTACGGAAATGGAAATTTCATGAAGGTGAATGGGAAGGGCTGAGTGGGCAATGTGAAGGAAAGTGAGCAATAGGTTTATTGGCTGTGTTAGAAAGACGGAAAAGGCTAGAGAAAGAGTCGGCAAGGGGAATCCCACCACGCCAGTTATCTTCCCAAAACCGAATGACATGACCATTTCCAACTTTGAGACTGATGTGTGGCAGGAAAGAATGGTATAGACTGGAAATATATTTCCAAGGGCTGCGGTGTGAGGTATTCGAAGTGTTCCTAGATTCCTGTCCATTGCTAGAGGACCCAAACTTGCTCCGGATAACTTTCGCCCAAAGCGCATCCTTTTCCTTCATTAGCCTCCATAACCATTTTGCACCAAGAACCTTGTTTCTTATTTTGACATTGCCAATGTCAAGACCACCTACATTGCGAGATTTCTGCACATTCTTCCAACTCACAAGATGAAAACCCCGACCATCATCCACACCTTTCCAGAAGGACCTCATAGACCATTCTAAAGTGGACACCACCTCCTTTGGAGCCCCAAATAGAGACAAGTAGTAACTAGGAATGGACTGCAACACTGATTTGATAAGGATAAGACGGCCTCCCCTTGAGAAGAAGCTTCTTCTCCACCTGCTCAATCTTTTATCAACCTTGTAGATCACAGGATCCCAAAATTCCTTTTTAATTGGGTTACCCCTCAATTCTACTAGCCATAGCTCCAATGTCATCCAAATTCATATTAATGCCCACCAATTGACTTTTCTGCATATTAACCCTCAACCCAGACAATTTACAAAAGCAATGGAGGACTTCAATCAATTTAGAGACGTTATCCTCCTCTCCATGCAGGAGAAAAAGGGTGTCATCCGCATATTGAAGATGAGAAACCTCAACCCTTTCCCTACCAATAGAGAAACCTTGAACCACAGAACATTGGCATGCTTTTTGAACAAGACACCCGAAAACGTTAGCCACAATAGTAAAGAGGAAAAGAGATAGTGGATCTCCTTGCCTTAAACCTCTAGTGGTTGTAAACTTGTCTCTTGGCCCACCATTAATAACGACCGAATAGTTCACAGAACTAATGCAACCATTAATCCATCTTCGCCACGTGGCGCCCATACCCTTGTTTAGCAAAACATAATCCAGGAACTCCCAGTCAACCGTACCGCATGCCTTCACATAGTCGGCCTTAAACACCGCCCCTTGTTTCTTCGAGCGTCTATAATCTTCCACCACTTCATTAGCAACCAGGACCGCATTCAAAATCTGTCTATCTTTCACAAAAGCTGACTGAGAGGCACCTATGGTAGTGTGAAGAATGCATCGAAGTCTATTTGAAAGAACTTTGGCAATAATTTTATACAGGCTAGTCACCAGACTGATTGGTCTATAGTCTGAAACCTTTGTAGAGTTCACCTTCTTGGGGATGAGACAAATATAGGTTTCATTTGTCTTTTTGTTGTTGATTCTGTTTTCATAGAAATCCTCAAAGACCTTCAAAGATCCCCTTTCACAATGTTCCATGCTTTCTGATAGAAAAGCATGGTGAAACCATCTGGCCCTGGCAACTTACTCCCATCACAACTAAATACCGCTTGCCTAACCTCCTCATCAAATGGTCTTTCTAGGTAAGACATAGCATCAGAACTAATTGGAGACCAATCAATGCCATCGATCTCCCAACGGTCATCATTCCGAGCTTCAAATAGCTTCTTATAGAAGCTAACAATCACATCCACTACACCACTCTCCTCATCAACAATGCCACCATCCTCTCTTTTAATCTTTGTGATTGAGTTTCTAGCCTTTCTACTGCTCAGGATCTTGTGAAAGAATTTAGTGTTGGCATCTCCTTCCTTAAGCCATTTTAACTTTGTCTTTGGACAAATCATTCTATCTTCAATCAATGAAGCTTCTGCGAGATCAGCCACTGCCTTCTTCCTCATAGCAATTAGATTGTCATTCCACTCGGGAGACCCCTCCTTCAAATCAAGACTAGAGATCAAGTCTTTCAACTTAGCCGTCTTGTTGTTGATAGAGCCGTAGACCTGCCCATTCCATTGTTTAAGAGAACCTTTTAAATCAGACAATTTGAGCATAAAATGATGGCCAGGACGACCATAGGTCGCGGAAGAATTCCACCAAGATTCAACATTCTTCAAAAAATCTTTATGCTCGATACCAAAGTTTTCGAACTTGAAAGGTATTGGCCCCCAAGTCACATGTCTCGTGTCCAGCACAATAGGAGAATGGCCTGATGTCACCCTAGGTAAAACTTCCAGTCGAAAGTGATGGTTTGGACAAGAGAAACCGATCAAGTCTGCAACAGATCGGGGATGATCTGCGGTTAAACCAAGTAAATTTAGCATTAAGAAGAGGAGGGTCTGGCAGCTCAACATCATTAATCACTGAATTGAATTCTTGCATAGATCTGTTAAGCCTGGTGCTGTTAAATTTCTCATCAAGATGCCTGACGGTTTTAAAATCACCACCCAGAACTCAATTATCCCCACAAAAACTACTCAGAGCCCCTAGCTCCATTCAAAAGTGTTCTCGCAAATGATAGGAAGGACCATAGATGCCAGATAGCCACCACACCGAACCATCAGCTTCTTTGATCTGTATGGAAACTGAGAAGGCCCCCACCCAACTTTGAATCATCGCAACCAATTTGATGTCCCATGCAATAAGGATACCCCCAGCAGTCCCCCAGGCTGGAAGACTGACCCAGCTTCTGAACCTTGAGCTCCATAACCTATTGATCAAGCCACGGTCAACTGCACTCTTCTTAGTCTCCTGAAGGATAACAATATTCGGGCTAGCCTTACAAATAGTCCTCTTAATCATCCTGCATTTCTGACCCACCCCGCACCCTCGGATATTCCATGAGAGAATCTTCATTTGGAAACCATATTCTTCCCCTTCCAACGCCTTAGCATTTGCAATCTGCTTTTGTTGTTGGCGTACAAAATTGATCTCGAATTTTTCCTAGCCTGTCTCCGTTGAAGTCTGCGCATATTCAGGTTCATCTTCCTGATGAATTTTACCACCCTATACAAAGATCGAGATTGATTGTCTAATCTAGAGTTAACCACTGAAGTTATGTCTTCCCCTCCTCTGTTATGCTTCAAGACCTCAGAGCCACCATTCAAAGGACATTCGCATCCTCGCCAGCATGGGACTCGAGATTATTTGGCAAAGAGTCAGGACAAAGGATGGAAGGAATATTGGAGGTTTGACCAGTGGGTTTTGGCAAGGGGGAGGAGTCATCACATTTAGAAGAAACCAAGTCCAAAGAATGCAAGGAGTGAGTTGGTAATAACTGATTGGCATCACTGTTCTGGGCTGGCAGCTCGTCGCAAGCGGCGTGCAAAGCATCAATCCCGAAGTCATCACCATCTGCGATGTCTTCAAAATCGGCATGCTCAGGTTCAGAATTGCATGAGTCCTCAGGCTCAGCATCAGAGAAGTCATCTTCTTTGTCCAGGTTTAGATCCGTCAATTCCTCCCTTTCTCCCATGATCAACTTCCCTTTATCCATCTTCAAGTTGGCCTCCCATCGTTCGCGTTTCATTTGTCAAGTCGAGGGACGTCTCAGACGAACATACCTCCCCACCTCAGATCTGGGGCTATCTTCTCCATTGTCACCATTAAGGACACTATTAGCGTACCCCGAATTTACAGACACCATCCTTTCCGTCTGCTCCTTAGACGTTGTATTCTGAAATGATTCTATGTTGCCTGGCTTGAAGACGACCTTCGATGACGCCGGAGCATCCTTTTTTTTACCAACTGTTGGGGCGTTACTAGGGCACAATTTTTGGCAGTCGCAAGTGGGAGGTCTTGACTCTGTATAAGGCTGTGGGCCAAATATGACTGGCCTATTTTTTGAAAGTTGTGGGCCCAAAGGACTGGCTTCATGGGTCTGTTTTTGTCGCATTTCTTTAGCCATTTGTGGGCCCATGTAAGCAGGCTTCTTTCCTTTTAAATCAAACTAGGCCTGGACCTTCTTCCTTGTAATTTCTGGGCTGGGTGCAACCACTGGTCCATGCTCCTCTCCATCAATTCGGACACCACGTTTAGGAAGCACGTTATTGCTGTTGTTCAGTGTACTGCCCCCTGCCACTAACCCTCCGCCTACCACAAAATCACCTGAGTTAATTTTTCGGGCAACGTGGCATCCATGGGTTGGATTTGGAACCTTCCTCCCCTCTCTTCTTGCTTGCTTAAATTCTTTTATCTTCAAACTTGAGCTCGCATTTGAGATTAAGCAGTCCATTTCATTACTTCCTTGGTCTCAAGGTTACATCTTGAGTTTGAGATTAAGGGGTCCATATAATTATTTTTTCATGCATTAACATGCTTAAGTGCAGGCCTTGTGCTACAGTTAGTGCTAAATCTTAGCCTTTTGCCTCTGATAGCTTACAACTTACGGACCCTAAAGAGTATTGTAAGATTGGAGCAATGATATTTGACATTACCTATGTTGTGCACCATGTACCTAGTTCATGGGTGCCCCTTGACAATCTCATTGGGTCATTGTGAAATTAAATGTGTTCTCTTTTATTTTATAAGGGCACTTTGACTTTGGTTTAATTGTTTGAGCTTCAGCTGGTCCTCATACTCTTTGTACTTTCTCTTGCTAATGATTCCAAGAGGTCCGCATTTGATGATTGATTTTTCTTGGGTGGTACCGTGTTTCCTGGTGTGTTAAGAAGCAACCTAGTGTATCTTGCTTTGGTGTTGAGTTTGAATGACCCCATTTTCTCACTTGTGTGCTGAGACATTTGGGATTTTTTCTCCTTTGCAAATGTCATAAACCTATACAACTCCTTTCGTATTGTATAATTATATTGCGATAATGACAGCACTACCTACATGGCGTCAATTCATTGCATTCTTGAGTCAAACACACTGAGCTAGACCATCATTTGTTTGGGAGGGTTGCTTTCGAAACTCATTCAGGCTGTTCCTTCAGTTGACCATAATGCTAATTTCTTCACTAATGCTGCACACAAGCGTTGTTTCAATTACTCATCTCCAAACTTGTTTGTCCTAGATGACACAATTTGTTCAACTATTTCCTGAACTTATTATTACTCAGGCCTGTTGTATGGTTGCATTTCTTTCCTTATTTATTGTGGCTTGTTCACCAAGTTATACAGTAATTTATATATTCTCCTTGTGAGGTAATAATTTACAAGATTTTCAACCTCACATAAATTTTTCCGAAGTGTTATAATTTAATTCTCTTTGCAATTTCGGTATGAACACTAGAAGACTCCTGTTTGGACACAACCTTCAAGAAAATTTCAACCCACAATTGTCCCAGTCAATGTTTTTTCTTAGGTTTGTTTAGAGAATCCTTCTATCTCGAACTACCATTTCCACTTCTCTCATTTATGTTGTTCCAATTCAATTCACCTGAACTTTGTTGAATCATACACCACTATGCTAATCAATGGTTTTTCTTTGTTTTGTTAACATAATCCTTTCAGACTTCCACATCCAGTTTCCTTTCATTGTGTATCCAACATGAGGAAACCCTGAAAGTATTGAGATACTTTTGGGTCCAAGGTTGTAATATGACATTTAACATTAAGTAGCAACATAACTTACCTCTTGCTTTCTGTTGCAAAGAAAATGGAAAATGAACATCTCATGAGTCTGCTAGCTGGTCAAACATCTTGCTTGCAGGGTAAGAGTCGTTGGATGGGGTATCAACCAATGTTAACAATGAGTGTCACACAGTAGTTCAGAGAAACATCTACTGGAACGGATAAATTGTTGGACCTGTCTTATCAAGCTTATCATTTGTAATAATTTTATATACTTTTCTCATACACTTTCATTGTCGCTGTTGTATTATTGAAAGACACTGTTTTAAGAAGGAAAACCCTTGAAGTCATTAGAGTTTTTGGGTTTTAGCTTTAATTTTGTCTTCATTCTTTAATTTACGAATCCTAATTACTATTGAATCTCCCTGTATTATCAATATGTTTGTAGTTGGTAGAATTGCCAATTGTATTGCTTCCCCTTTCAACAAGGATACAAATGTCAAGAAATACAATAAAGGAAAATTGAAACTAGTTGTTTCTCATTTGTGTGAATTTAAATGTGGTGTTCTATGACTGAATAAATGTGCAACCATCTTTCTTTAGAACATGCAAACTCCATCAAAACCAAATTGACAGAAAGTGGCATGCCAATGCCAAACGCAGTTCTTCTGCATGAATATTAACGACCTTTCACTTGTCAATCTTTTGATAAAGTGGTGATTTCTGACCATTGGTTTGAGTGGGAGATGCATCCTAATGATGCAAGGGATGCAAGCTGGGAGATTATCAGTTTGATTTCCAGCTTACCTCTTGAAAAAAAATAAAAAATGAAAAAAAAAAACAATAAAAGCTTTATAAACCATCACAAAGTAAGATATCATAAAAGTGATAGAGGTTCACTTAACAAGAAGCTAAGAGAGACCAAAGTCAAGTGTTGTTACTCTCTTTTTATTTCTTTGCTTTTCATTAATGGTCCTTGATATATTCAAATTTGTGATTGTAAAAACTGCATGTGATTAAGATTGTGTCACTTGATTGCACAGTATGAAGACAATGTGTACAACATGGGCAACTATTAAAGAGGCTTATTTACTGGTTGGCCTTTGACAGTACTGATGTGAATGCTTGAAATGGGAACACTTATTTATTTTTTGAATGGTTTGCCCATGTTGTTTGCAGAAAGTTTATGACAAGGACACATTTACAACCGACGACCACATGGGAGAAGCAGAGATTAACATTCAACCTCTGGTCTATGCTGCCAAAGATTATGAAAATTCTAACAGCCATAAATCGATGCAACTTGGGAGATGGGTTGCAACCAAAGACAACAGCCTTGTAAAAGACAGTATTATCAAGTTGGTAGATGGGAAGGTGAAGCAAGATGTCATGCTTCGATTGCAGAATGTTGAGCGTGGAGTGCTAGAAATTGAGCTTGAATGTCTTCCTCTCAGTCAGTGAGTAGTAGGTAGAGAAATTTTTTTGTAAAGGGAACAGGTACTGAAGCCACCATTTTCCTCCTTTTATTGCTGACTATAACTGTCAATAAATTATGGAAGCTTTTTAAGTTGTGCATGCACTTGAGTGTTTCTACTTCCTACAGAAATTTGCTTTTACACTGCCAAATTATTTTCTTCCTCCCCTGAGAACCTTTTATTTTTATTTTTTATATCATGAAACTACTGCCCATGAAATGCTTCCCCCAGCTGTTTGCATTCTTAATAATTTTCGCATTGGCCCTTGCTTGTCTCCTTCATGAATCTCTCTATATATAGATGGTCCTCATACGAACCCCAACCATGCATATCTTCAGGCATGTAAATAGACCTGGTGTTACCTTTCTACACTTTCATAATCTTCATGTAACAACATATTATGATAGTGGGTGGTCCTTCCTTCCACAAAAAGTCTGCTTGAAGCCCCCTTCCAACCATTGATTAAGCACCCAAGTAGCAAATGTAACCTCTATTACAATCTAAGTTGCTACAGGATATTAGTGTGGTGTGCGTTGGAGCCAGTGTCAAAAGTGTGCCTCTTCTGTATTTCTAAAGTATTTTCCTTAATTTTTTAAGAAAGTTTTTTCAAGTTTTTTTAGTATCATTATTTTTGTTGAAACGATATATTATCTTGTGAAATTAAAAGGTAAAATTGGCCTAGTTATTTAAAATAAAATAGGAACAAATAAAGTTAAATAGGGGAAAAAGTTAAGATTGTAAATTAGTCTATTATCCTTTATATTATATATTAAAATTTTAAAATAATTATATTTTTGAGGAATTTTCAGAAGAATGGTTAAAAAAAAAAAAGTCTTATTTTCAAGTCCCCAACTTTTGACATTTTAAGAATAATAATAATACTATTGATTTGCTTTATAGTGTTTTTACAACAACACAAATTGGTTTTGACCTTGAGGCTTAGCCCGGGCCTAAGTTCGTTGAATGAGGTACCACTGAGTTCAATTTTTGAAGAATTTTTTTAAAAATATTTTTACTTCAAACCGCATTTAAAAAAAATTCTCCCAAACGAAGCTAAAGCATATGTGTTTTAACATCAAACTCCAAGGTTTCAAACAATCACAAAACATTTTTGGGAATGGAAATACATCGGTGGGAGTTTGAACTATGAGGTATTTTCAAACTACAAAAAAGTGCACCGGCCAAACTATATTATTATGTTCATTTTCTGTGATTAAAACAATACTTCTCTTAACCATGTAGATAAAACACACGCTTAGTCTAGTATCCCCGGTTAGTAAACAGTGGTAAGCAATTCTTGCTAAATTGAAAATACAAGAAAGCTTTAGAATTTACAAAGGTTATAGAACTATATCCTAAGAAAGATGTTAACCTTTCCACCTGGTTAAAGAAAAAAAAAATTAGAAGACTAGTTTACATAATCCACAGGGATTTAATTTCCAGATCGTGTCAATCTTCCAACTACCTTTATCTGTTTATCAATAACAGGATGAAACCATATTGTAGCTTCTTCAGGATTAACACCATTTACACTTTCTCCTGTCTCCTATGACTGTAGATAACCATTTCTGATTATAAGTAATGAACCTTCTCGCCGAAGCTGAAGCTTTTAGCTATTCTCTCTTAATGATCACTAACACTTTTATCAGTGAAAGTTCCAAGACTAATCTCCATTTCAAAATTTTATGTACAAAAAATGCCATCCATTCATCCTGAATCGCCAAAAAGCAGAATTAGAACTGGGTTCCATAATACTGAATTATTCAAAGAAAATAAGTACAACATGGCTGTATAGAACTAGCAAAGTTGAAATACTCGATATAAACATATAGCCCAAAATTGAAGGAAATTCAGAGCATGTATCATGCAGCCACAGAATAGTGATATCTGTTGACTGAGAGCCCGCTTTTCTTGAAAATACTACCTTACAAACAAATTGGCCACTCCTTTCAAATCCATCAAATAAGGAAAACATAAACAGATTTGAGAACCGTATTTGCAATTCTTGTACATGCATCACAATTATCTCAACTCACCCAGCAAATTGATAACAGTACCTTTTTTTTCCTTTTAAGATTGAACTGTTTTATGCTTCACCACTCAAAAGAGGGGAAAAAAAAAAAATTCAAGGATAAGTTTCAATTTAATATATGCACTAATATTACTCATTTTGAAGGTACAATCTTCTTCATGTGACAAGAGCACCATCCCAGAGACATAAAGAGTAAATTCCAGTTATATATATTTGCACTACTCATTTTGACGATACAATCTTCTTGTTATGACGAAAACAACATCCCAGAAACATAAAGAATAAATACCAGTTATAATATTCAAACTTGAAAAATGAAGAATAAAAGCAATAAAAGTCATGACTTAAAGAAACATAGACAAAATTTGCTTTGTAGTGTCAAAATTCCATATCTTTGCATTCAGGACTTCGTTTTTTTTTGTTTGTTTTTATTTTTTATTTTTTATTTTTATGTCTCATAAGTAATATGCTTATTATACACACTTGTTGAAATCTAGATCAATGCACCTATAGGTCAGCCAATTCAAGAATTTTTCTGCAGACAATTCATTATATATGTGAACATACAAGCACTATCAAATTGTGGTTATGTGAGACAAGCATAAAACTACAACAAACATGCATTGCATTTCAACAATTGCCACATCTGAATCAAGACTTGTATTAATATTTCAGTAATTTAAGTTGCCAATTGCCACTAAGGGTCTACATTTGTGAATTATTGGTCCTGATATAAGGAAGAATACCCACCCAATAGCCACAGAAAAGTGAAAACAAATATTATCAGAAGTATCAAATAAATCACTAACAAATTCTTCATAACACTTTGACAAAAAAAAAGGTCTTCATAACTTAATCATTTTAATAAGTAGTCAAAATCCTTGATCTCTCCATCTGTCTATACAACTACGAGCCGCTAAATAGCAATTTTATTTTTTTTTAACACTAAATAGCAAATTGACTAATAAATCTCACCTTCATGTTCCCCTTCCTAGGGAGTTCAGGCTCTGACTAGCATCAGTTGCTATGAAAGGCAAACTAGAGTAGAACTCTGGTATATCTACGACAAAAAAATATAACATAAAACAATTACCCTTAAGCACTGGAGACCAAGAAGTAAAATATCTAAAGTGGGATGCTCACCGGAACTCTGATAAAAGCCAGAAGCCAGATCTGAAAAACTGAAATTATAAGGAATCTGTCCTGAAATGTCATATAATGAAGTATCGGTACCCAAAATGGGTAAATTCAGAGGTTGATCAGGTTCTGCGGTTGCATGAGATGCAAAGGAAGCTTCTTCCACTCTTGGACACGTCTCATGGACATTTCCACCATCACCAAATATAAAAGCAGAATTGTTTGAATAACCAGATTCTGATTTGACCACAGGCGCATTAATGCCGGGGGTCACTCCCATTTGTATTTTAGGAGTTAAAAGTGTGCTGGGGAAGACATCTATGCTACCAGTAAGAACAGAGGCATTGACAGAAGAATGTGTGCTTGCATGCACCATTTGCCTACCATTTCCAAGCATAACTGATGTGCCAGCCTGATGGTGGGTGTCATCCAACCTTGATGCAGGAACTGTATGCTCTGAAACATAAAATGATGGAGCCTGGTGTACTGCAACAGAAGAGAAGCAATAGGTAAAAAATCATGTGCCAAAACTAAACATGAAGTGGATAAAATAGATTTGCATTTTTTTTATAAGAGATTAAGCACATCAAATGCACGTAAACCAGAAATTTCAAACCAACAGGGGTAATATCTCCTGGACACTAATGGTTAACATGTCAACAATTCACAGTTATGGAATCTAATATTGCCAAAAACCAAAAAAAGGTTTCCTTTGAAATTTCATGTATTGGATGGATAAGGAGATGTGTTTCCTGCTGTTGCCTAGATGGGTTCTAAGGCATCATCAGTCATTCACTTATGCTAGAGAAGAGCACATGAAGCGGATAGACAGAGTGACACTGTGTTGGAGGTTTATTTATTTTCAATGATACTTAATGATTGGATTTAGTGTGTACTAATAATGGTTTAAATGGTTTAACATGTATGAAGTATATTCTATAATATTATTATAATTAACAAGCAAGCACATTGAGAAAGAAGATTACTAGTTTGGTTTCATATGACCTGCCGAATTTACTCAACCTAATTTTCTATGTGAATATAGGTAATGCTGCTGGTGCGGATGCTCAGACTTAATGCACAAAAGGCTATAATCTACGGAAACAAACACACAGTAATTAGGAATAAAGTAGATGATCAAATCTTTGGTAGGCTTACAGATTGTTATGTTTAACTCGATTGACGAGTATTTTGCATTAATGCAATATGAAGGACTTTAGTATTTATGTGGGGTTGATTAGATTTCATGTTCATGACTTGTTTCAAAGTGTTTCAATTGTATGGGAATTTTTTTGGTACTTCATACTTAATAAGAAATGATATGTTTATATCACACCTCGAAATATGGGATGTGACATTCTACTTTGTTTCAAAGTGGTTTTGAGTCGTAAAAGTAATTCAGGGAAGAGCCAATTTTATGGAATTGGGAAGTTGGGCTTGGGCAATTGAGGAACTTCAAAAGGCTTTGGGTCCTGCAACATGTCATGCCCACTAAATATGTTGCCCTTTCTTTACGCAGAATGTCTAGGGCGTCGTCCATTTGGAACCAAGTTGTTGATGGGTTTAATGCAAATTAGTTGGTGGGAAAGGCAAAATAATATCCAAAGTGGGAAATTGTTTTTCGTTAGAAGTATATAACTAGTATACAAATTAACTTTGTCACTTCTTCAAATTCTGGCCAAGGAGGCATCAATCTCATGAAATAACAAATTAAAAAGATAAGAAATTCATTTGGAATGACAATGAAGACTGTTTCTTTGGTAAAAGTAAAGTCTTCACAAAGGTTTAAGAATCAAGGCACTTTGAACAATGAACTAGGTCCTATTAGAAAAGAAATTATAAAGATCTGGAATTGATAGAGAATATTATGGAGAAAAGAGGCCATGTAAAGATTAAAAAGTCAAAGACGGGTTCATCCAGGGATGTCTGTCAACATTGTCAAGAGATCCAGGTATGGCTTTGGGAACATCCTTAAATTTTTTACTGACCTCGGAGCAAGATCTGATAACAATAACCCTTTCATATTAAGTTACGTTTTCATGTTCCAGTTGGAAAACTTTCCATTTTTTATTATGCTTAAAAAAGGAGAAGATTCTTCTTTTTTACCAAACATACGCGATGCGAATTCAATCACATGATTGAATTAATTTAGAAAAATAATGAAATAGTGTAGAACCTTTATTCCAAAAGTGGCCTCGGTCGTTAGGAGATAGACTTGGCCAGTACTTAGCCTCGCCTAGTTAATTTGTCCCACTTGTCTCCCTTTGACGGGGCATTGAGGCAAAGGAAATTATGTGATAGAACACACCCCACACGCCAAATTATTATCCGCTTTTGCCAACTGCCTCACAGTTTTGTCCCCACAAAAGGCACCACAGTAATGAAGCATGTGTGCTCACCTATAGCCCAAATCACCAAATGCTACCCACCCGATGTGGGATTTCTGCTCCCACACAAGGGCAATCCATGAAAATTTAAGTTGTAATAAAAGACATGTTAAATTTTTTGTTTTCCAGATATTATCCTTTTCCAGCATTCAACATATAAAGGAACTAGAAATTCCCTCCAAAGTCACTTTCTTCATCTGCTACATTATCAAGCCATATCATCCTAAACTATATCTATATGTCTTTAGGTGAATCAACTTGACATTTATTTCTTCATTATCCTTTTGACTTCAATTTTAAAGTCAAGTTTCAAGGTGGTATGTTGTATCCCACTTTATATCTAGGACTTAATAAATTAAGTAATGTCCCCCCTTAGGAAAATAGCTTTGTAGTCTTGTGCCTTCTGTAGTTATTTATAATTCAAGGCTTCTTAAGAATAAAAAGCTCATGCTTGATGGAATGAAATATGTGGGTAGGGAAAACAACCATTAATAACAAGGGATTAGGTTTACCAAACAATTTGTCCTGGGTTTGTTATTTATTAGGATGATGTTTCCACTTACTTTGTTTTTCTTCAGATTATTTTATTGGTTTGTGAACTCATCACATCTTTCATGTGATGTTTATTTTCCTTGAAAAAACAAAAAACAAAAAGGGGAAACCAAACAAAACAACACTAATACATAATTACATACATATTGAAAGAATGTTTCAAGTGGTTTTCTTGGGTATACTCCCCCACAGCAACCTTTTTTTTGTTAATAAAGTCTTAGTTCAGTAGTCTTTTCATCTTTTGTCAAATGTTTCAATACACATACATATACATATATACAACCTACGTTAAGAGATCCAACATGCATATCCTTTTTTATTTTATCTTTATTTTAGATTTTGATGAATAACATGAATGCCCATGATGATATACAGATCAAGAAAGCAGAAAACTCTTACTGCATCATTTCCTTGCTCATGGTCATTTACAAAGATCGTGAAAAAAAAAAAGTCCAACAAAACAAGGCTGACATGAGTGTATACCAAAGAAAGCCATATGAAACATTATCCTAGTATGATTATAACCTACAGCTATTGACTTGATTAAATTGTCATAAAGCATCAATAGGATAACGTTGATGACAAGGTCCACTGAAAGTCGGGCCATGTTTTAACTAGTTCAATAAGCCCAAGAGAATGTTAGACAGGGCACTCTTGAGCAGTTATTGTCATGCCATCCTTTATTCAACCTTGGATGTAATAGAAACGGACAAGATAATCATTTAAAAAAAAAAATGCAATCATGACTAGTCCCAAGCTAGATAATGCATATAACAGTGAAGAAGGCAACCAAAAGATCTGAAAAATAAAAAGGTTAAGATTTCACAAAAAAAAGCACATGAAAATGCATGTCGAAGAACATAAAGGAATATCGAAAATTATCATACTTGAGGAAGGAAAATCATTGGAAGGAGGCAGAGAAGCAACTCCAACTGCACACATCTTGTGCATGAGCTCCACTTGTCTCTCAAGCAATTTATTAAATACCATTATCTGGTGCTTCACCATCAATCGAACATGGTACGCCTTGAAAAATTCTCGATTCTCTTCTTCTAGCTTCTGCCAAACTGAAAAGAGAGAAGACAGGAAGAGAACATATTAGATCAAATAAAATAATAAAAAAGAATTAGACACCATGTATTGGCAAATGAAGTTCCCTAACACTGGCACATCTATATAGTCTTAGTCATATTTACACCTATATGAATAGGTCTAATTACATATTCTAACACATAAGTTGCTATTGCAAGTTAGCTGATTTTTTAGCTTCGTGACGAATTTAAGCAAACAAAAAAACCATAATTTATTAATACATCAGCACGTTGCTACTCTACAAGGTACCCAAATTTGAGGTTCGTCATAATTTAAGTAGATCACAAAGCAAGACGGAAAGAAAAAAATTCAAGCAAAATAAATCAGGAGCATTAATTAGTAAATGATACGTTGATTATGATAATTACCAAGTTCAGTAAAACCAGGCTCTATTTTTGCCCGAATCAAAAGGGTCTCCATTGCTTCTTTCCGGCTCATGTACAGTTGAATACATCTCTCAACAAGATTTTGCACCTAAAATCAAACAAATAGGAATGTTAGAGAAGAAAAAGCCTTATAACAATGGAAACTAATCAGGAATCTGCCTGACAGTGAGCAAAAACTTAATTATGTAAACTGCTCGTAACTCTCACCAAAGCATCAAGAGCATAAGATTACATTTGAGTTGATTAATAAATATGTATAATCAAAGCATATATTCAAATATCTACACTGTCTCAGAAACATTAATCCAAATGAGACTTGCATTGATGAGAGAGAGAGAGAGAGAGAGAGAGAGAGAGAGAAGAAAAAATTAATGAAACTTCCAATTGCTCACTCTGTAAAGCACAAGCAATTTGATGCAGTGCTTTGATTTTATGAATATAGGACATACCATGTTTCCACACCCTTTAATTAGCTTGTAATCACCATTAAATAAAGTCAAAAGATCGAAAATTTAGAATTTTCACTAAACTTCGGTCCCCTTAAGATTCAAAATTAAGTCGAAGAAGTTCAATTCGATTGGGAGAAATCTAAGAGTTATTCAATTAATACCCAAAGAAAGATGCGCAAAGCATCTTAATCTTTTAAACTGCATCAAACTAGACAGAAACCTAAAAGATACCAAGAAACTTAAAAGCACAATAGCAAGAATTTGAGAAGGATCAAAATTGCCTCACCACTTGTATATCTTGGCATGATACCACCCTTTTAGCCTCTCCACTAGACATTTTTAGGATCAAATTGCTAATATGTAGTTGAACAAGAGTACGAACAGCACTAAAACACAATTGAAAAAAACATGAAATAGATAGATGACCTTTAAAACAAATAAAAACAAACAAACCTGTCAAATAGGACAGAGATTTCAAATAATTATCAAGAGATAAACATGAATTGAAAACAAGCCAGAAACAAAAGATCTTAGGACTCAAAAAAAAAAAAACAAAAAGAAGAAGAAGAAGAAGAGATCACCAGATTAAGCAAAGCAATGGAATCGGAAGCAGTATTAACGATAAAAACCAAGAAATTTATATGTAATTCGAGAAAGAAGAAAACGAGGAAACCCTAGAACAAGAAATCAAAAAAAAAAGAAAAAGAAAAAAAAAGATGAAGAAATTCCAAGTGATCAGTAGGAAAAAAAGAAAAGAAAAAGGAACATATCAAAAAATAGAAAGAGAAGGGAAATCAAAATACCAGAGGGTGGGTTAGTGAATTCTAGCTCAAAATATTCGAGAAACTTCCGTTTTTGATCAATTGATGAGATTTGCAAGAACGAGCAGATGCAATAATACTAGTACGTTAAATAACGGAAAAAAATAAATAAAAGTTAAGATTCTTCGGTTGATATATACAGTGAATGAATTAGAAGTTAGAAGTATACACGAATACACACAATCGAACTGAGCTCTGTTTCTTACCTTTGTATCGAAGAAAAGCGATGGCAGACTCGTGCGCCTTGTATTTGTTTCTGAAGTCCAAGTAACTGTAGATGCGTCCGGCTTCAACTCTAACTTGTTCTCATAGTTATTATAAACCTCTACTGGGCATAACGTTCGTATGTGCTCAACTGTCATAAAATTACGTTCCTAAACGTAATCTCGATATTCGGCACCGACAAAATCTCAATCAGCTATTTGTTATAAAAGATATTGTGTGTGTAATGTTTGTAGAGGTTTAAGAGCAAAGTTGTCTTTTTCTAATAAAACCATCAGAATATTAGTAAAGACATATTTTTCTAAAAAAGCATGTAAGTAGAAAAAAATATATTATATTACAGTGCTACATATAATGCTCTTGTGTCACTAAAACTAAATATAGGGTGCATTAGTGAGAATTAATTTATTGATTTATAAGTCTTTTATCATAATTATTTTTTTATGTATCATTTAATCCTTTTTCTATCTTCCTTTTCCGAGCTTAGGACTGGTAATGAAAATATTATTTAATGTATGAAATTTCTAACGAAAATAGTAATTGATGTTAGTTATATAAAAAGAAATTCTAATATACATCCCACTAAACTACTATTCTTACCCACTTGCTAATTTGATCCGCCTAAATTTTAATGCTAAGTTTACCCACTAAAAAAACCCTTAAACTACTTCTCATACCCACCACAATCCCCATCTTCTTCTTTGTCTCCCAAAACCCTAACCAACGTGATTTCTCTTCTTCTTCTTCTTCTTCTTCAACTCGCACACTAAGCCAATCCCCCCATTTTCAACTTGAGAAAGATTTTGCCATTATTCAAACTTATTGATTTGGTAAAAAAATATACATGTTTTGATAACATTTTTCATTCCACACATATTATCCATGTGTTTTTGTGTAAACAAAATCTCGCCGAAAACTCGTCATCGCCATTTCTATGGTGAGCTCCGATGATCGGTTTGATCAAACAATGTCAAACCGATTGAATCGATTTGGCCCTTTTCAACCGAACCAAAGAAAAATTGCATTTTTTCAGTTATTTTTATTTATTTTTGGTAAATAAATCACTTAACCATTTTTTTTGTATATTGTATGTAGATATGGTAAAGACACACAATATCACTTCAAATAAGCAAAGTGCCTCATACACTCGGCCAAACGACATTGGCTAGGAAACAATAACTTGCTTCATATAGTTTATAACCATCTCTAACTCAATTAAATTGGTTGACTTGACTCTTCATTTTGAAAAAAATATAATTAATCAAATAATAACCTAATAACATCATAAACCACATCAAATGAATCTCAAACACATAACATAGAAATTAACATAGTTAAATATTCAAAAAATCCAAAAATATGTGGTTTGGTCACGCATTCGCCCTCCGTGGCCGAACCAAAGTATTTAGTTCGACTACACAAGATCGAATCGAAGCATTCGATTTGTCCAAACAGGGTCGAACAGAACACTAAAGTTTGGCCTTGTGTTGCTAAACCGAACACTTTGGTTCTGCCGTGCAAGGCCTAACCAAAGCACGATTTTTGAGGAAAAAAGTTTTAACCCATAAAATAAATAAAAAATTCATCATAGATTGATGTGTGTTGTCATCCAAACTTGAATCTGTTGTCATAGTGCTTCCAAAATGTGTTGATGATTAGAGTTTTTGAATGCCCTAACTTTGGTTTTTACCACACTAAAAAAAATAATAAAATAAGATTCAAAACATGCGTAGAATATTTAGGAGGAAGAAAATGTGTAGAGTGAAAGGAGATTGAAAATGGGAGAAGATGAAGATGAAAATGGTGGTGGGTAACGTTAATAAGTGATTTGGAGAGGAATGGGAAAACAACTTAGTGTAGGATCATTGTTGTTCTTGCGCCATCTCATACATTTTGAGCGTATACCCACTTGAAAACCTTCACCCTTTTATGTACATGTATTAGGTTCGTACCCTAATTTGACAAGTTAGTCTTAGAAACCTTGATATCGTCTTTTAAAAGGAAGGTAACTAAAACTAGGAATCCATAAAGGAGGAGGAGGAAGGGGTTCATATCATTTATTATATATTGAGATGTGTAAAATACGGATATCCAATGAATGTAAAGGGGTAATTATACATGTAATTATAATTTTTATAGTTAAATTAACATTCTCTATTTTTTCCTTGTTCTTTTTTTCCTTAAATGCCTTTTGTGCTTCTTTCATTAATTTGCATTAACTTATATAACTCTGTCAAGCTACTTTTAGTTTGAAAGTGATATCTCTTCTTATTAGTATCAAGATTAGATACCATATTAATAGAAATCTTCTTATTAATGAAAATAACAATTGCCCAGCTACCAAAAATTATCTTTGTATTGCTCATTATGGGCTTGGTGTTAAATGATAATGAGCAGTGAAAATAAGGAAAAAGGGTCCGACTATTTTCACCCACCCTTTTCAATCTCTTCACTCACTTACTCTTTTCACCCACCCCACATTATTCCCTTCACATTTTCAAACCCCAATGCCCTATTCCATTTCTCTCTCTCTCGTTTCTTCTCTTCTCATCTCTGTTGATTCACGATTTCTTCAAGTTTTTAGGGCATTCAAACGATTAGAACACCGCTAGGAAGGTTTATGAGCAACTTTCCCGCGGAATCTTGCAAGGAAATCGTGTTATTTAGGGTTTTGGAGGCCTAAAAAAAAAGTGATTCAAGAACTCGAAGTGACCAAATCGGTAAGTAAATCTTGATTTTTTTCAAGTTTTAAGTTGATTTGAATGCTACATTGTTGGATTGGAATGTTTTTGTGCAAAGAAAATGGTTGAAAATGGTGAAATAGAGACAATGGAAATGGGTACCAGAACCATTCTGCACAACGAAATTGCAACCGTCCGAGACGGTTGAATGTGTGTCCGCCCTTGACAGGTCGAACAAGTAGGACAAATGCTCTCTGTTCAACCTGTTAGGGGCGGACACACACGAAGACGTCTGACTCTGACAGGTCAGACAAAGAGCATTTGTCCGTTCCACTGAGGTCGGACAGAGCATTTTTTGGGTTTTTAAATTTTTTTTGTTTTTGTTTAAGCTAAATATCAACTATTTGTCCTAATTGCATAGTTTTTTGTATGTATTTTGCTATTTTGATAGACATGCCGCCAAAAACAAGGAGAGGTCGTTCGGAAGAGCAAAGCTCGCAAAGAAGAAGGCTGACGACCTCGGAGAGAAGAAAACGGCTTGAGTTACCGCCGCCACCCCCTGTTATACATGAAGAAGAAGAGTAACACTCTGAAGAAGAACTTGTGCAGGTTGGGGTGGAGGGAGAAGGAGACAATGGACTATTGAAGGGTTCTTGCCCCGGGCGACCTACTGATCCTTCAGTCCTCACCCATTTCAAGGGACACGTAGCATACTACATGTGGCAAAATCAGTTATATCACTCTCATAATTTAATTTAAATTCCATTGAGGTTATGATTAAATTTAAATATTGGTAGATTCTTATAATTTTTTCTTTATTCGCATAGAAACGAAATATGCAAAAGTGTCGAAACCAAGGGGCAAAGTTAGCTTCTTAGGACCTCAGTGAACATCCCGAGAGAGAGAGAGAGAGAGAGAGAGAGAGAGAGAGAGAGAGAGAGAGAGAGAGAGTTACAAACATTGGTCTTCATCATTTGGTGGCTTGTAATTATAGTTGTGCCAACAAGCCGTTGATAGCTGCTTTCGTGGACGGGTGGCAACCAGAGACTAATTCATTTCACCTACCATTCGGTGAAATGACCATTACACCGGACGATGTAATGGTCTTGCTTAGGATTCCAACATTAGGCAAGACAGTGAATGAAGATGCACTGAGCAATGCAGAAACAGTGATCATACTTCAAGAAGCTTTGGGGGTTTTGACTCGAGGGGCATTTGATGAGGTGAATAAGAAGATAGGTCAATCGGTTTGATTGGATTGGTTGCTAAAAAAATTTAGATCGAAGCTTCTAGGAAACCAGCAATATCATTCGGTCGGGCATACAACGAGAGCATATCTATTATTCCTCATAGGTTGCACTCTTTTCACGGACAAGAGTGGTACACAGGTGAACATAATTTACTTGCCATTGTTGATGAATCTGGATGAGGTGGGGAATTTTGCATGGGGAGCTGTTTGTCTGGTGAATCTGTATCGTCATTTGGGATGTGCCACAAGATATCACGTGCAACAGATTGCGGGCTACATGACATTACCGGAGTTATAACTATTTCAATCATTTTGGTTTAAACTTGACATAGATATGCTTGTGTTATAGTATTTGTTGGTTTTATGTTTGGTAGGCATGAATATACGAGCACTTCCCCTTTGTTAGACCGCACGTAAATCGTGGATATAAGAACAACCTCCCATGTTACAAAGAACAAGGTCTAGTGGAAGATTACATTGAAGTTCTACGTGAGACAATTGATGATCTTCACGTAAATCAAGTAAATGCTACTCTTTTAAATTAAGTTTAATATATACAACACATCAATTTATATCTTAGGTCTTTATTATTTTGTTCAGGTTGCATGGGACCCTTACACAGACTGTAGAGTCGAAAGCCCTCTACATTACGTGACATTTTATACCTCATGCATAAAGTTCTTTGATGTGGTCGAGCCCTACCATCCCGACAGAGTTCTGCGTCAATTTGGACATGTACAGAAGATCCCACGTCCTCCTATACGTCATGTTCGAGCTGAGAGGAGTGCTAGAGGACGTGATTACAACGTCCATCACATGTTCATTGATCAGTATTGGGAGAGTTGGGACTACCATTTGTTATAAGTGACTGCACGAAGGGAACAAGTTTCTAATTCATTGGATGTTTTACCAGAATATCTTGAGTGGTTTGAACAAATTTCACATCCAAAGGTGCAGAACCCTGAATATCGACTATCCACTCAAGTGCCAACTTCAACGGAGAATATGAAGATTTTGGTAATAAATCAAAATCTATAGAACATTATTAATATTTTTTATTTTATTATATTTGGCATTAATTGATCTTTTGATTTCAAAGGGAGCGTGATAACCAAGGTCTAGCGATGCTAAGGTCCTTGAGAGCAACTCAAGGACCTGAGACATCAATTGATGATATGTTTCGAGGGATTGACGGCATCATCATTGTTTTAGCCGGCACAAGCATCAATGAAGAAGAGGAACTAACCGAAGAAAAACGAGACCAAACTCCAGTTCTCCATTTCGAAAACCCGTCACAAACTCCAATTATACACTTTGAATGTGGTGAGAGCTCGCGCGGAGTTGAAGAAGATGCACTTGCCGAAACGCGTACCATTCGATTACGAATTCGAAGAAGACAAGAATAGACTTGATGTTTTTTGTTTTTTTTAATTTTGGATCAGCATATTTTTTGATCTTTTGTGTAATGAATTTTGAACTTCAACAAACAATTTCATTAATGCCAATGAACAAAAAATTACAAGTATTACATTTGTTGTAAGTTAAAAAAAAAAAAAATAATCCTCAGCAATTGTTTCTATGGTTGCTACATTGTGAACTATACCAGTAAAATGTAAAATCCTATTCAGGTATGGGGTGTCTCAACCCTTAGTGCATGATAAATGGTACTTCACCCAATTTGCAGCAATGGGTGGTACTGGACTTGTCGGGGTCAAAATAACATGTCAATGAACAATTATCAATGTTAATCATCTAGACAAGACAAATAATTGATTTCTATACATTTACAAGTATAACACAATACATAATATATTTATACTTGCACAAAGTGGCATTCACTCACGAACTTCATAACAAATAGTCGTCTCTACGATGCCGAAACAGGTTCACTCCTTAATGGAAGAAATGTTAAACATTGTTGAGCTGAGATAAGTACAAATGTTAGGTTGTACTTACTTGCAATCAAGTGACCCATCTCAAGCATTGTCATCCAAGTACGTGACGGTGCTGGGGTCTCATGACAATCAAGTGCCTTCGCGATTTCATAAACTCTGCTACTATAATGAAAAATGACCCCGTAGTGATCCTTGAAACGCATGAGTTCCTCTAAGAGCTCTTACCTAACCCTTTTTCATTCACCTTCCCCATAACCCAAAAAAATGGCAACTGCTCGATAACCACAATGCCCATCGGCTTCTACATCTTTCACTTGTTGGATGTAAGCATTCAGAGAAGCTGAAAATTGATTTATATACTTGTGTGAGTCGGGGTTCCTTGTCCTGTAACGTTACCGGACACACCCTTATAAAAAAAAGTATAATAATTTATTAAAACTCAAGAAAAATATATATATAATTAAGATGACAATAAGATCAATCATGTATGTTGAATTGAATTTTTTTTAATAGAATAAATGCAATAAGAGCATGAGAAAATCAATACATAAGTGAAGAGTGAAGGATCTTTAATGACTCGGTCTCTCTCGTTGTTAGAGTGTGGGAGGCGGCTCACTTTCATGTATCTTCATGGGTATCAGTTTGTAAATTGTCATTAGGTTATAGTCTTAATGACTGCCTCAGAGGCTGCAATGTTATTTCATGCAGTTAACTGTTATTATTTTTTTTTGTACTTATGGTGAATTGGTTACTATGTAAATATTCAAAGATAAATGAATTCTTCAGTTTCTTACCATAAGCACTTCTATATATATATATATAGGAGGGCTTATGGTAACTGCAGATTTGATCTGATGGGTACGTTGGGCATATGACTAATAAGGAATTTAGCAAGTTTAGTAAGATATTGAATTTTATTTAATTTATATATAAATATTCCACTTTCTTTAAAAAGGTGCAACTTCTTTATTATTATTATTATTATTATGAGTCAATTATTATCACGTTACATGCTAAATTTTTCTCTAAGATTGATTTAAGATCTGAATACCATCAGCAAAGAATACGGGAAGAGGATGTACCAAAGACTGCGTTTAGAACACGGTATGGTCATTATGAGTTTCTTGTTATGCCCTTTGGACTGACCAATGCCCTAACCATGTTTATGGATTTGATGCAAAGGGTATTCAGACCATATCTGGATCAGTTCATTATTGTGTTTATTCATGATATACTCATTTATTCCAAGACTCAGGAGGATCATGAGCAACACCTCCGCATCACTTTGCAGGCACTGAGAGAGCATCAGTTGTATGCTAAATTTAGTAAATGCGAGTTTTGAATACATGAGGTGAGATTTCTAGGTCATGTGGTTAGTGCATAAGGTATTTCTGTTGATTCTGCTAAGGTTGAGGCAATCATAAATTGGCCAAGACCAACCACAGTGACTGAGATCCGTAGTTTTCTGAGTCTCGTTGGTTATTACCGAAGATTTGTGGAAGGCTTTTCCCGATTGGCTTCCCCACTCACAAGGCTGACTCAGAAAAATGTGCCATTTGTGTGGACTTCTGCATGTGAGGATGCTTTCACTGAGTTGAAGAAGAAACTAACTACTACTCCAGTTTTAGTACTCCCAGAACCTGGAAAGGAGTTGGTGATTTACACAGATGCATCACATTTAGGTTTGGGATGTGTATTGATGCAAGAGGGTAGAGTGATTGCTTATGCTTCTAGACAGCTGAAGATACATGAGAAGAACTACCCTGTGCATGATTTGGAACTAGCAACTGTTGTATTTGCGTTGAAATTGTGGAGACATTACCTCTATGGGGAAAAGTTCACACTGTACTCAGACCATAAGAGTCTGAAATATTTGTTTGACCAGTAAGAGTTGAATATGAGACAACATAGATGGTTGGGATTCCTAAAAGATTATGACTTCACATTAGAATATCATCCTGGAAAAAGCCAACGTCGTAGTCGATGCATTGAGCTAAAAACGGGTTGAGACCCAAGTGGTAGCTTGTCAGATGGCCCAGGAGTGGCGACTTTTAGAGAGAGTGACTATGATGAGTGTTCTCTCCATGGCTCCACATGTTGACATTTGTGCTCAGATGCATATACAGTTGACAGATTCTTATATTCAAAAGATTAAGGATATGCAGCAGCATGATCCTGATCTTGGTATGTATGAGTTTTAGGCAGATAGTGTAGATAGGGCAGATTGGCAGATAGGTCCAGATGGTGTCCTGCGTTATCAAGGGAGATTATGGGTACCTGTGGATAGGGCATTGAGGGCTGAGTTATTAGAGAAAGCACACAGATCTCAATATACCATTCACCCAGGGTCTACAAAAATGTATCATGATATGAAGATAATAGCATGGTGGCATGGGATGATGAAAGATATAGTTGAGTATGTGCGAGATTGTGAGGTGTGTCAGCAAGTGAAAGTTGAACATCAGAGACCAGGAGGTCAGATGCAACCATTATCTATTCCAGAATGGAAATGGGAGCATATCACGATGGACTTTATCACAGGACTGCCCAGATCTCAGGGTAGATTTGACGCCATTTGGGTAATAGTTGACAGATTGACTAAATCTGCACACTTTCTTCCAATGACCACCAGAGACTCGATTGATAGACTGAGCAGATTGTATGTGCGGGAGATTGTCAGGTTGCATGGTATACTTGTTTCTATTGTGTCGGATAAAGATCCGCTGTTCACATCGAGCTTTTGGCAGGCCATGCAGACCCGGTTTGGTAGTCATCTCC
Organism: Paratinospora sagittata; assembly: GCA_035771175.1. Taxonomy (NCBI): domain Eukaryota; kingdom Viridiplantae; phylum Streptophyta; class Magnoliopsida; order Ranunculales; family Menispermaceae; genus Paratinospora; species Paratinospora sagittata. The sequence goes on from CM069593.1 coordinate 42,719,846, forward strand.
GCTTTAGTACAGCGTTTCATCCTCAGACTGAGAGGGTGATTCAGTTGCTGGAAGACATGCTCAGATCGTGTATTTTAGAGTTTGGTGGGACTTGGAGTGAAAGTTTACCATTGTGTGAGTTTGCTTATAACAACAACTAACGAGCCAGTATTGGCATGGCACCTTATGAAGCTTTGTATGGTAGGTCGTGCAGATCTCCAACTTGCTGGTATGAGGTTGGGGAATCACAGTTGTTAGGACCGAAAGTTGTTATTGATCACACTGAGCAGGTTAAACAGATCAGACAGAGACTGAAAGCTGCCCAAGACCAACAGAAGAATTATTTTTGTCACACCCTGGGTTGCACAGCGTGCCCCCTACCCAAGTGCGGGCGCACCCCCTCGGGGCGAACGCCTAGCCATTATGGATCCATAATATTGTCCCATCTCGGCCAGCCACGCCACACAAGGACGCCGGACACCGAGATTATTTATCCCCCTGCACAATCCACAGCACAGGGAGGGCCTCCCCCAAGTTCGAACTCGCAACCTCTTCCTCATAAGGTTAGATTTCGAAACTTGAGTACCCATTGAGCCAAATGGATACTCAAGTTGCGAAATCTAACCTTATGAGGAAGAGGTTGCGAGTTCGAACTTGGGGGAGGCCCTCCCTGTGCTGTGGATTGTGCAGGGGGATAAATGATCTCGGTGTCCGGCGTCCTTGTGTGGCGTGGCTGGCCGAGATGGGACAATATTATGGATCCATAATGGCTAGGCGTTCGCCCCGAGGGGGTGCGCCCGCACCTGGGTAGGGGGCACTCTGTGCAACCCAGGGTGTGACAAAAAGGCCTTATGTGTATGGTTCAATGGGTACTCAAGTTGCGAAATCTAACCTTATGAGGAAGAGGTTGCGAGTTCGAACTTGGGGGAGGCCCTATATTATTCATGGGAGTGTGAATAATATGGATAAATGATCTCGGTGTCCGGCGTCCTTGTGTGGCGTGGCTAGCCGAGATGGGACAATATTATGTGGTACTATGGCTAGGCGTTCGCCCCGAGGGGGTGCGCCCGCACCTGGGTAGGGGGCACGCTGTGCAACCCAGGGTGTGACAATTTTGATAACCACCACAAACCTCTAGAGTTTTCAGTGGATGACCTCGTGCTGCTTAAGGTCTCGCCACTGAAAGGTCAGATGCGGTTTGGGGTGAAAGAAAAATTGTCTCCTCGCTTTATTGGACCGTTTAAAATCACAGAGATGATTGGTCCGTTAGCATACCGGATTGCTTTGCCTCCTCAGTTAGTCGGTGTTCATGATGTGTTTCATATTTCTATGTTGAGAAAATATCATACAGACCCGATGAAATATCCACCCTCGACACATCTTTTAGATGTAACACAGTTACAAGTTGGGGAGGATACTACATATGAAGAGAAGCCCATTCAGATTCTTGATAGGAAGGTTCAACAATTGAGAAATAAAGAAATTCTTTTGGTCAGAGTCAAATGGCAGTTTCATGATAATGAGGAGCAGACTTGGGAACGTGAGGACCGGTGGGGAGATTGTAACACCCTGTAGTTTTAATTATACACCTACGTTGAGGGATACGTATACGAACGTAGGAGTTAAATGTATATGTGTATAAATATACATAAATTACGTAGATTGTATTATTAAATGTCATATTATCATTAGATTATAAGATGATATTAGTATAAGATGAATCAATGACCTTGAAATTGATATTAGTATAAGATAATATACATGACCTTGATATTAGTATAAGATGATATTATATCATTTTCTCACTTATCTCATTCTCTCATCTCTCTTTCAAACCTGAAAAAGAAAAAAAGAAGAAGAAGAAGAAACAGAGAAAACGAGAACGAAGAAAAAGAAGAGAAAAAAAGGGGAACACGGGATTTTTGCCAAATCGGGATCCACGGTAACTGTTTTTCACTCTATTTCTTCGTGAACTTGATATCTAAGCTAGATGTAACCTTTCTTTTGGAGTAATTTTCGCTTTGGGAGCCGTTTTACGGTGTTTTCAAAATTGGGGTTTTGACCCAACTTGAATGAAAATTTGTTCGAAAGGTTGAAAAACACTACCTAGACTGTAGGAGCCCTGAATATGTAGTTAGATTTCATCTCTTTGTTCATTTGGAATTTTTATGGCTGTTGGAAGTTTATTCGAAGTTAGAGTTTATATTGGAAACCTTTCGAATCATATTAAAACCCGATGAAACTCCAGTTTAAGGCTATAGAATGGTAAAATGAATTGTTGTGAGTCCATCGATGCTAATTTCATGATTTTTGGAGACCGTTTGACAATTTTAGTAAAAATTCACATGTTTCTAATGAATAGTGAATAGTTACGTGAACGGTACTATAATATATCCAGTGAATAAAATGGAATTGGACTCCAGTGAAACTTCGGTTTGAGATCATAGAATCGTAGAGAACTGAATTCCGGACATTTCGATGTTAAGAGCATGATTTTTGGATATGCTTTGATATTTTTAGTAGCTAAAGATATGGTTTTTGTGAGTAAAATTGACTTTGGATGCTTTCGCGAACGTGTCAAACCTCATAAAATACCTGTTAAAGGTAGTAGAATGATAAAATGACTGATTTAACACGTGTCAATGTGAACAGAATAATTTTAGGAATGTTCTAGATTTTTAATAAAATTGACATATGTTTTCATATGCCTATGTGAGTACGTTGGTGTTTAAATCTAGTTTAAATGTGGCATTTTCATGGTAAAATAACCTCATCTTAGTTGCTGAACCAGCTAGGAAATTTGAGTGTTAGTAATAATATTTTGATGAGTTTAAATGGTGATTCTCATGATGATCTATGGTCTGAATTACCTAATTGCAGTGTTTGAATTGAGAGATTAAGTGCATGGATAAATGCTCTTGAGGAAGCAATTATGATGGACATTTCTTGTTGCTGGATTGTAGAGGGTATATTGGCTTAGAAACCTCGTGTAACCATTGTGAGTATAGTTTTCTTGATATGGTTCTTGTATGGCATTGTATACATATAAAATGTTTGATTGTATGCATGTTATATTTACATGTAATGCATTGAGTTTTTAGTGATCATGCAAACTGATTTTAGCAATTGGAGTTTATAATAATGTCATTTCGTTAGGAATTAGACCCGGATGAGGTTTTGCGAAACCTCATTGTCAGTAGGTCTGTCCTAACAAGGGTTGCGATCCTTGAAATGACTGTGAATTGTGTAATGAGAGGCTGTGGCTACCTTGTAACGGCCATAAAAGGGTTAGACCCGCTCTCTTGCCTTGAAGGAGGGAGATGGTAAAATTTTTATGAATAAGCATAAACTATATATTGTGTGGATGTATATTATTTTGATGAATGTTGCATATGTGCTTTTGAAATATTTTAATTTGAACGATTTGATATGCCATGTTTCTTAAAATGCATGCGATTGTCATGTCAAAAACTATATTCACTGAGCTGTTGTTTGTTCACCCCATTTCCCTCACTATTTCAGGTACAGAAGCAAAATGAAAAGGAAAAATTTGAGAGTGATCAGGACGTAATTAGGACATAACATTATTGATGTATGTATGCTTTGGAAGAAGTAGTTACTTGTTTTATTTATTTTGATATGTATATATTTATCACACATATTATATATGTATTACCATCTAGAGGGGTTATTTTGGGACAATGAGATATCAATGACTATTTTGGATTGTTAAGATAGTTGGCGATGATATATATACTTGGACGATAGAATGTTTGATTTATGAATGGCAATGGTGGTCTTTTGAATTATGGTATACATGGATGGAATGATTATATATATATATAGATGATTTGATTTGTGGTATATCAAGTTTTGTGAAATGTTTATTTTATGGGGAAATGCTGCCAAAATTTTTTAAGATTTTGGGAAGGATTATGAGACTATGTGAAGGCTGACAGTATACTATCTACTGTATACGGGTATGTACAGTGTATAGTATACTGTGTCGGTCATGACGTCAGGCTATGTCAGGGGCGTCGTGACACTATCAGTTCCTGAAAAGATAAGGATGAGGGTGAGCTACAACAAGCTCAGTGAATGTTCTATAGAAGTGACAACTTATATATGCATTTAATTAAAACATTACAAGATCATTAAAACTATTTAAATAACATGGATATAAGCAAGATTACATACATGTCAATATAATGCATCATGTCATAAACAAAACAATGCATATCATTTTGTAAACATGCATATGCAACCTCAACACCTTTTGAGTAAGAATCAATACAAGGACCATGTGTGCGCGAAACCCATGCCTGATCAACTTCTTACCCGTATCGATTAGGAATTCCAATGGGTCGGGCATGTCAGCGGGATCAATCCTTTCTCGGAGATCTCGTCTGCACCTACCATTGAAACCCTCTACAAGGTCCACAATTAAGGATTCCCGATCGGCCTAATGGGATTTCATAAGAACCCCAAGCTTAGGGAATGCAGCATAACTCAACTGCTTTCCCAATTGACTATGCTCAAATATAGTTCATGAATTCAATAATCATGCATACTACATTAGATAACCATTTAAAACATTTTATACTACAATGTCACATATAGAATTCACAAGTAAAGGAACACTCACAACTTGATTAGCTAGACCTAGCCAATTCAATTTCCAGTTCCAAAAAGCACTAGGATGTCACAATCACCCAATGTAACTCAATCCCCAATTGACTTATTTGGTTAGCTTAGATCATTCACAAATCCTAAAACATACGTGGTTTATGCCAAAACCGAAAATCAGTCCAAGTATGCCAACTAACCATGTTTAAACCCAAATCAAATGTCAATTAAGATTCTAAAATGGTCCTACACATGAGCCAATCTCATATTGCCCAATTTAATCATTTAATACCCAATTAACTCACATTTAACCCAATTGAATGCAATAGGTTGATCTAACCACTATAATACATGATATTCAATCATAAATAGGGTTGATTAAATTAATTTCAAGTCAATTTGACCAATTGACATCAATTAGATCAAAATTCCCAAATTTGGGCAAATTCCCAAACCACATGCAATTTTCCAAATTACAAGGCCTAGGCCAAAATTGCACTACACCTAGGGTTTTCAGCCATCAAGATCAGTAAATTGGACCACCATAGCACCACATTTACCCATCTATTCATCATACATTACATGCAAATCCAATGGCAAACCCTAAGTCCAAAAATCCTAGTTTAGGTCAATACACATAACCACTCCAATGTCTTACTAGAAATTGAGGGTTTTACCTTCAATAGGTTCCCAATGGCCTCTAATCAATCATATATGACATGTAAACCCTAACTCCAAGATGTGTTCTTCCAACACCCTCCACAAATTTCAGGATTCATGGGTGGAAACACACCATTTGGGGTTGTTCTAGGTTAGGGAAGGCCATTAGCACCATAAACAAGCATAAAATAACCTAACACATGTAAACCCTAGGTAAAGAATCCACCAAATTCGGGATTCATACAAACCCTAGGTCAAAATAAAACTTGCAAACACACATGAAAGAGATAGAAGGAAGAAAATGGGGAAGAATGGTATACCTTAGAGGGATTGTTGAGCAAAAATCACTAAAACCCTAGCTTCCCTCTCCCTTTCTCTTCTCCACCTCTTTTCCCCTTCTTTTCTAAGTCAAAAATGTGCAAATGAACCAAAAATGGGTGTTGGTTGCTTCAATACATGAGTTTGGAACCACACAAAAAAGTCATTTTTTGCACTTTACCCAACTGAAACGCATTTCAGGAAGTTTTTTGGCTTGAAAGCCTCTCGGCCAGGGTGAAACGCCTGAAACGCGTTTCAGATTTTCCAAATTTTCAGATTTTTCATCTTTCCGCTATTCGGTCTATACATATCGGAATTTCGCGTATAACCAGTTGATTTCTATGTAAAAATGCGTTCCAGACTCATTTTTAATATCCTTACACCCATTTGGGAACAAGACATGAACCAAAGGAATCGAAACACATACAAATACACACACATACGCGTATCCGAGTACTCTACCGGTCAAGATGACATCATCTTAAGGTACAGGCGTTACATATACATTATCCACCTTCATTTTACACAATGTGACAAGTGTCCCAAGGTTATAATACTCATATAACCAATTGTAAGACACTTTCAACTTAAGGTCACATATGCTTTACTATTTTACTTGAAGACTCTTGTCAGTGGCAGTGAATATTAGAGTCCATTCAATGGTCCAGCGTAAGTTATCCATGACTTTGTTAAAAGTCAAGCCCGATCTCCCCCAAGGCATCGACTCAATACTGATCATAGAAAACTCCGCAGTGGAACAATAAATGATGACTTAAAATTCAACCAACAGACGATATGCAAAAATCCTCCTTTAATTCTTGATTCGTAAGTTTACGGAGATAAGTGGTCGATTATGTCCTTGTAGAGGGTATTCCCAATCTACACGGGGATGTCCAAAGATCCACTTTCCTAAGGTAAATCAAACTAACAAGAATAAAAGTTTTTGTCCATATGCACACCATGCAATTCTCAAATAAAATATTCATGAACAAGCAATCAATATATATAGGATGATATAAATGAATAATAAAATTGAAATTCTACTCACAACCAAATGTGAGAATACTTTTTTTGCCCCACCAATCGCACTAGATTCTTCAACTAGAACCTGCATATATTATTTAAGTCATATTAATATCCATGCCTATTATTTATTATTTTTCCATTCCAATTCCACATAATTTTTATATCAATATCAAATTTTTCAATTCATTCAACTAATTCTCATAATTCTATTCCAGTCTCACATACAAGTGATGGTTAGTCTAAATACTTTCTACCACTTTCTAAAATATTTTTAAAGTGAAAGACAGTAGAAATAGGCTTCCTGGCCATATTTCCACAAGTCTCCAAGTCCAACGTATTTAATGAAACCATTCAGTCGCATATTGAAAATACCAATTGAGATTCAAAAATCATGATCTTGGTATCGAAACGTCCGAAATTCAGTCATCTATAATTCTTGGTTTCAAAGGTCCCTAGTGTCAAATTTGGCTTCTGATAGCTGTATCGGCGCCAATATTACACATGAATACAAACAAACTACATATTCGCGATCTATGCGACTATAGAAGTGATAATATATAATTTTTACATGTTTTCACTCAAAGTGGGTCAAAATCCTATTTTTAGAAATATCACAAAACACATCCTATAACAAAAATTATACTGATAAGATTGTTACACGTAGCTTAAAGATTAATTTTATGATGAAAAAGAATAAAAATGGCTTACGGGCATCTCGTATTCACCAAGAAACTGTCACCCCTCTTCTTGCGTTTTTCTGTCTCTCCTTTCTTTCTTATAGGTTTTTCTTCTTTTTTTTGTTTCGTTTCAATTTACGCTGGAGAGATAAATGAGAGAAAGGAATAAGGGAATATTTTAAAACTTGATACTATACTCCCATACATTTCTTATTATCCAACATCCATATCTTTTGCTTCCATTTAATCTTTATCAACAAACTACTTTTAATAAACCAATAACATATAATATACATAACATAAATCATCTTTTTCTTCACATACACTCATATGCGATATAATAAGCCAACTCCCCTTTATTATTATTATTATTATTATTTTAATAATACCCCTTATTAATAACCCACTTTCTCATTTAATAAACCATTCACCTAAGTTAATTTATAGCATTTCACGTGTAATGACGTACATACATACATTTGACTCATAGTACGTATATGTATATTATAAACTTTAGTATACATACAAGTCAATGTAGGTGTTTCATTAAGCGCATAAAAATTTTAGGATATTAGCTTTTATAAAAATGAGGGTTGTTACACTCATTGTATAGATAGAGAAGGAGCGTAGGGTAAGCTTCATAAGATTTTGAAAGCACTTTCCAATGCTTTTTATACTGCTCCTCTGTCTCTGAATCCACCAAACCATGCCACATGCCCATAAATTTCATATGGTCACTGCTATCCTTGAACAACGATTTTCATTTCGCCAACACATTGTTGTTAATGTGCTAACCGCACAACAAATTTCTAACATTTGGAAAAACAATGTTCACGGCAATTCACTAGGGCCAATTCTTCATCAGTAAGAAAAACCTCTGGTTGTGGCGACCCTTCTACCAGATCCTTCAACTTCTCAAGTGCCCATATGTAGCTCTCATGTTGCTCATTTTCCATGAATACATGCGCCACCAAAAATGTGAGATGAGTTGATGTAACGCCAACTATCTCAAGTAACGAATATCGATAGATATTCGTCTTATATGTGCAATCCATTATCAAAACTTTAAGAAAGCAACGTAACAAGTTGACCGATACTGGGTGTGCGTAAAATAACGCTTGTACATGATTGGTGTTTTTGTCGGACTTGTGCCACTTGACGTATTATTCTTCAGCTAACTTCGCCATCAAATATTGCATCTGAGAGCTCCCACCGTGTTCCAACAATTTATACTTGCTACTTGTCGTTGACCTAAGCGGTTCATCACTTAGCACGTCCCTAGGTATACTTAATGAAGTATATTTTGTTGATCACAAATAAATTATCTTTCAGTGCTAACGAGCTTTATTTAACAATGTATCTTAGCACCTCAGGAAAGCAAAAAGCCAAAAAATGATTCGATCAAGGAACTCAAGGTCATAACAGACGTTCAAGATCGTTTCAATCAAAGGACCTCAAAGATCATATCATGATTTCAAGATCACATCACACAAACTATTCGATCAAGCTTCAAGACTGCATCTTTAGATCAACGTTCAAGACCTTCAACTCTAAAGTGAAGTTCTTATTGAAGATCTCATAATGAAGATTTGGATTTGAAGATTATGAGAAATACACAATATTTAAGGTATATCTTTCTCTAATCGATATTGCTCAAACATTTTTCAAAACCATGCACAAATCACTTGCATATTTGTATGTCTTGATCATACGATTTACGGTATTTCAAATGATTTAATTTTCTATGTTTAATTTGAAATTTACAGATTTTTCATTCACATTCATCGTATTTTTAATCGCGAGTCAAAACTACTTTTCAAGAATCTTTCAGGACGCTAATGATTTAGCAGCGCTCTCCTGAACTTGATAAGTCAAGACACTGATGACTCATTAGGATGCTGATAACATTCAAGGTTGATTTGAACTTATTCATCAAAACGCTTACTTGTAAATAGATGTCTCCTTTTAGTCAACCTCTGAAGTTGTCAGGACACTGACTCAGCATCAACTTACTGAAAGATTTCTATGTTCTTCAAAGAATTTATCTTTGAAGACGCTGATAGTTATAAGTTGGATAAACTATCAGGACACTACCTGGATAGGAGCGTCCTCATCTTTGGGAACCAACTTAATAACTTTCAGGACGTTGATTGTCCTTCAACGCACTTGGTCTTGTTTTCAAATATTTTGAAATGGCAGGACGCTTACATAGTTGTAGTGCCCTTATGTTTTATGTTTGAAAAGGTAGGACACGTACTCGAAAAAGTAGTGTCATCATGTGTCCAAATATTTTTAAAACAAAGCAGGACGCTAACTATACATTAGCGCCCTCAAGGTTTAGTCGTTTCTATCGCAAAGAAAGTCAGGACGCTCACGAATTAGTTGCGTCTTCACTTCATTGTGCAGCAAGACGCTCATACATAATGAGCGCCCTTAAGGAACAAAACGATAAAGTTGATATTATGCGGTAGGACGCTGATTACGGAATCAGGATGAATTCAACAACCATCACTGTTTTGACAAATACGTTATATCAGTTTACTATTTCAGAACGGATCTTTGCACAAAATCCTTTTCAGATTTATCAGAGATCTTCTCTGATGCATGAATCAAGTTTTTTAAAACTTTCCTTATTCATGTAATCAGAAAAGAACCATAATGTTAGTGAAAATTGCAGTTACCATTTTCATATAACATTCTAGCCGTTGTATGTAAACGTACACATTGTATTTAAACTTCAAATGTCTAATGGCTATTATCTACTAAGTCTATAAATACCAACACGTTGAATCAAAAAATTTGCCGATAATGTTTATTGTGCCAAAAACTTTTTGAATGTTAGTCATTATTCAATCCTTCAAAAGTTTTCAAATGTTCTAAGTTTTCAAAGTATTCTTCAATGATACTTTACTTAGTCAAAAGATTTTCATACTGAGCTTCAATTATATTCTATCTTTGAAAATCTATTTGAACTGGTTTCTACTCAAATTCTCAGCACTGATCTATACTTGATACAATCTTGCTGAAGAAAGAATTTGAGAAATAGTTCATGAGAGATACAGTTGTACTTGATTTCATATCTTAAGTATTGTATCGAACCATATCAGTAGTTGTGTTAACTACTGAATACTGAACCATAAGTTTTCATGCTTATACATTTTATCTATTTTGAAAATTGTCAGTGTCTGTATATTTACACTAGTCCTACATTTTCAACTTCAATGTTTTAATGGTATCATAATGTTTTTGAAGAAGCACTTAATTGATTTACATATCATTCACGTTTTTCGAAACTGCACTTGAGCAATACCGAACATTGAAAGGTAAATGACTGTAAGTGTATGTTTCTTAGCATTACATATTCAAATTTATACCTCTTTGTAATGTTATGCATATGAGCTTAATTATAAAGTGTTCTACTCAGTTAGAACCAACATTATTATTTTGTGTTGTAATGTTGGTGTGTTTCTGGATTGAAACAACCAGGTTAAGAGAATGTAATTCACTTAATGATTTCATGGTTGAAATCATGTTAAGGTTCATTTTCACCTGTAAGTAGAAAATTCGGTTCATCCTTACCCCATAAAAGAATAGGTTCGTCCTTAATCTGTAAAAGGATAGGTTATCTCTGAACCTGTAAAAGAGAAACAGTTCATCCTTACCCGTAAAAGGAAAATGGTTCTTCATTATCCCGTAAAAGGAAAACGGTTCTTCCTGATCCCGTAAAAGGAACATGAGTTTTTTCTCATCTCGAAAAAAGGAAATGCGGTTCACCCTTAGCTCGCAAAAGGATAGGTTTGCCTTGAACCTGTAAAAGGGCATGTATAATGGTTTGGTTCTCACCCGTAAGAGAATCAATTAGTGGATTGAGAAAATCTTAATCGGAAGATTAGGTAGTGGACGTAGGCTTGGCCGAACCACTATAAATTCTAGTGTGTTTTACATTATGCATTTTACTTTATGGTTAGTATGTCCATTTAATTCCAATATACCAATGTATATCACTAAGTCATTGAAAAAGTTTTAAATTGACCATCACACCCAATTCACCCTCCTCTTGGGTGCACCAGCACGTGCATTGTATATGGTCTTCAGTATAGATGAATTGCCTGCATCCCTTCGCTTCAGAGCATTCAGTATATCTTTGGGCCTTGCTTAACTCCTGCTCATATCCACAAGCATTTTCATCTCATCCTTTGTCAGTCGGCCCGCATAAGAGTGCTCTTCGATCCGATCAGCAAGTGGATGATTATGAGTGCTGCAATCCATTATTATCATCCAATCGTCATCAATGGCCAATTTTTGCCCCCGTAATAAGAATGGACAATTCGTTGAGGTTTCATTGACTTTCTTCTCTCTTGTGTCTTTCAGATTGTACACACCGTACCTCTCACATGCAAGCTTGATTCTTAATTGCCTACCCTTCATCCCCCCTGCATCTAAGCTCTTGATAACGATAACAAAATCATTTGCATGGCATACTTCTCTTGTCCATGCAATAAGTTCGGCCTTACTCTTAAATACAATATCGGTTGTGAACTCTTCAGTGTAGTCTCAAACTAATTAATACCAACTCATTGCCAACAATTTTGGATTCATCAAATCTCTCGTCATCCTGATGAATTACAACTCAATATTAGTATTACATAAAAAAAAAACAAAAAAATACCAAAAATACGGTCGGACAGATGCTTTATGTTCGACTAAACAGAGTCGGACAGAAAGCTTCTGTTTGACTGAACATTGTCGAACAAAAATGTTTTGTCTGATTCTGACAGGTCCGACACAACGTTTTGTCATCATCTATTTTTTTCTGTCCAACTCCTCTTGGACAGACAGTGAGTGGTATGTCCGACCTTTATAGGTCGGGCATGAGACTTTCTGTCCGTCGATGAGGAGTTAGACAGAATAATTCCATAGGAAATTTTCTAGGTTTCGAAATTTATTTTCGCCCCGTTTTCACTTCGATTTTACGTTTGTTTTTGAAATAAAAATAGCGTAGATACCAAATGCACGTAACGTATTGGGTGAAGAACGGCTTGAATCCCTTTCCATTGTAGGTCGAACGGCTTGCTTGATGGTGCACACTTCCAACACTTTGAACACTTTCCTAATGACTTGCGAATACTTTAAATTGAAAGAAACCACTTGCAAACAGTTCAAGACGTGCTTTTGATTTGAAAAATACACTAAAATCACAAACTTGAAGATTGAGATTTGTTGGAGAGCTGAATAGTTGAAGGATTTAGGGTAGAGAGTTGGATGGTTAATGGGTGGGTAAAGAGAGAGGTGGAAGGGTTTAAAGGGTTTAATAGTTGTCATTTTTAATAACTTCACATGTGGTTGAAGAGATAGGAAATGTGGGTGAAAATAGCCAGATCCAAAAAAAAAATAATTAAAAAAATAAAAACAAACAAAATTAGCTTATAAATGCAATATTGGGCCCAAGACCAACATTATATATGGCCCAAGATCAACGTTCCATCTTGCAGAGAATGATGGAATTGCTAGTTGCGTCCATGAACCATTATTGTCATCGACTTAAATGGCCTAGCTAGTCCTCTAAAAGTTATTTTCCTCCACACTAAACCCAAAATCCTACCAATGGTAGCTCATTTGGTGAGGCGTCTACGTCCCTTCATATATATATATGAGATGGAGGTTCAAATTTAAATTGTTGTGCCCCTTTTGAAGACATGTTGTGGCCTTATTGATTGGGATTGTCCTTATATACCTTTGAATGATATGGAATGATCTAATGTAAGATAAAAAAATAAAAAATAAAAACTTTGCAAAACCCATGTACCATCACAAAAGAATTTTTTTTTTTTTTTTAATAATTGCCAATAAATATTAGGTCTTCATCATGAGCTTACCACGTTTTCCATGCTCACTTTTGAAAAAAGAAAAAAAAATGCTAATGAAACACAATGATGAAATCTCGGGTAAAAACTCAAGTTTTATACTTCTATTGGATCATATAAGAATGTACACGTATAATTGATACATCACCATGTGATCTAATAGACGTGAAAAAGTTTGAGTTTTCACCCGAATTTTCATGGGCATGTATCTATAGCAACACCCTTTATATATAAAAGTTGCAAGTTATATCAAACCAAGATGCCTTTGTGTAAACACACACTTACCTATATATATATACTACAAAAAATAGAAATGAGCACGTTTTCATTAGAAGCTGGTGGCTCAAATTCATTACAAGTAGTAAACGCACGTTTTGCTCGTGTTATTTTGTGTCATAGTCTTCGAATGAAAACTTTAAACGTGCGTGATAGATACTTGACTGCATGTCAAACAAAATGTTTTCTCAAACTGATGGCCTCATGGGGGTTTTTGCTGAGGTATAGTTGATGAAAAAAAAATTTAATAAAATAAGAAGACAAAACTTTTATTTATCATTTTACACTAGTTTTACCATCTTGGCTGCTAATTGATTTTTTTTTTTTTTTTCAAATAAGACATGAAAACTCCTTTTCAAAGGGCCACTTTGACATCCAATTGGTAGTTAATGTGGCAAAATTACTGTAAAATGGCGAATAAAAGTTTTTTCTCCTTATTTGAGCAAATATTTTTTTAATCAAACTGCAAAAACGCCGATGCACTGATAAGTAAGAAGACAAAAAGACTCTTGTTTGTATTAGTTCCGTGAAAGAGTAAAAAACGGACTGACGTAACGATGAAGTTTCCATCGTTGGCCAACTCCATCTATATATCAAATATATACACTGTATCTATTCATATATATATATATATATATATATATATATGTATATCATATAACTAGTGGAAATGCATGTGTTTTATACCTAATTTTATTATTAATTTTTTTAATAAAAAAATAAATATGTATATCTTTTGTATATTTAAAATGGGTTAATTTTATTAAAATATAAAAGGTCGAAATTAGAAAAGCCTCAAATCCAAAGGAGGTGCTAGTTGTACCACCAAATTTTTTTGAACACACCTACAACAATTTTTATTTTTATTTTTATATTTACAAAAAAAAAAACTTTTTATAAATTGACTTTAATAATTGTTACTTTTTAAAAACTCACAAATATTTCGAAAATTCTCTATTCCCACACATATGCATGCGCACTCAGCTTTCAAATCATTATCCTATTTTAAAAATAATATTAAAATTATTGTTGTTAATTAATAATTTTTGTTATAAGAAGATATAAGAAATGTGAATTTGAGAAGGAAACAGCTGGTGGAAGGATGAATTAAATTAGATGAAAGATTTGGTGAAGATGGATGAGTTTGAAGATGAAGAGGCTGCAAGTGGGTGGGAGTAAAACTATTGAGAGAATGGATGAGCAATAGTGAAAATTAAAAGGTACCAAAGGAAAATATACAAAAAAAAAAAAAAAAAAAATTATGAGAAATAAAGGAATACACCTTGGTGGAAGAAAAAAGAAAAGGTCGTTCATCAAAAACATTCTTAATCTAGAAACATGCTTTGGAAAATGATCCTCCTTAGTACCTCGGCCTTGTTGATAAGGATGCGGGGGAGATTTTAAGGTCATTTTTGGCCCCCCGGTTGTTCTGTATATTCATTTACTTTACCAAAAAAAAACATGCATGAAAAGTGAAAAATAATTAAAATACTAAATGACTAATTTACCCTTATTAATAATAAAAGTATACGATTTGATAAAAACTTAAGATAAGTTTTTCAAAGCCATTTTGGATGGTATTCTCATTATAATAGAAACATTATTAATAATTTATTCTTTATCTTGAAGTCCAATTTAGAAATTTGCTCCATGAAGTGTTTCTACTTTACAACTATTAGATTATCGTATACAACTTTCTAGCTAGAATCGCGAACCATTTGCACTGCATATTGTTCAAACATCTTTGCCCTCCCCTAAAGGGGAAGGTTCGAAACTCTCTCAGGATATGTGCAGGGGAGAGACCCCTCTTCTAGTAGTATCTTTCGCCCAATGTGCTAATTATTTGGGTCTAGGTCCCATAGGCTTCTTGTCACAGCTCTCGGGCAAAGGTTTACCTTTTATCATATATCCAAAACTCATTAAAAACAAAAGAAAAAAGAAAATTCTGGAATCATTAATCACTACAAATGACATTTGACAGTTTTCAAAAATTTGTTTATGAAGTGCCATGACAATAATAAGTTCGGGAGTGACAAATTTGGGACGGTGTGTCCATGAGTATTTTGAGATATTAATATAACTAAATATATGTTGTGATATTGATCTTGTGAAATAAGTTCAAAGATACAAGGAATAATTCAAAATTCTGTTGGAAGTATTAAGAATAAATTTTTATCACTTATGTCATCATATTTATAACATATGATAGCAATCTCCACAGATTATATGACTTTTAATTTAATTAACTAAGCGAATCCCCATGCTGAGTGGAGTCTGTTCGCTGGTAGATCTACCTGCTACAACCAAGAAAATAAGAACAGAGAACACAAACAAGAAAATAGAATAAAAAATTATATTTCATTAACTAAAAAGAACTGAACAAACAAATATATATACACAATGAATATAACTATAATGCCAACTCATCACTAGACTAGCTAACAATTTACAACTAATTAACAATATCAGTTAGCTAATTAATAGTGTACATCCCCCCCTTCAAGTTGGAACTCGGTGAAAATCAAACAAGCCCAACTTGGACAAAAGATTAGAAAAGATAGGAGATGACAAGGACTTAGTAAACAAGTCAGCTAGCTGCAACTTGGAAAAAACATGTGTAGGAAGAATGAAGCCCTGCTTGAATTTGTCCCGAACAAGATGACAATCAATCTCCAAAGTGTTTAGTTCTCTCATGAAACACAAGATTGGCTACAATATGTAGAGCAACTTGATTGTCGCACCAAAGAGTAATGGGTAATGAAGATGGCAAACCAAAATCCTGCATAATATAAGAAATCCACTGCAATTCATACACAGTTGAAGCCACACTCCTGTATTCAGATTCAGCAGAAGATCTAGATATTGTAGTTTGCTTCTTTGTCTTCCAAGAAATCAAGGCTGGACCGAAGAAAATGCAAAAACCAGCCGCAGATCTGTGAGTATCTAAACAAGAAGCCAATCCGCGTCAGAATAAGCTTGCAATTGTAAAGAAGAATCAACAGGAGAGAATAGGCCCTTGGAGGGACAACCTTTGAGATACCGTAAAACATGTGTGGCAGCATCCCAATGACATTGACATGGAGCATGTACAAATTGGCTTAATTGTTGTACACTATAAGTAATATCTTAGCTTTAAACCTTTACTAATTATTACAAGCTGTATTTCTTAGCTTTAAATCGGAAACTAAGATTATAGGATCAAACAACTCGTTTTAATCCCACGCGTTTACGAAGAGTTGGTTCTCCCCTTTATGCTCCGTTAAGGTTTCAAAAATCTAAAACCAGTAACTTCAATGTTCTCTCCAAAATCTTTGATCGGAACATCTCTAATTCTCATCAAGCTGATTGACCACGACGCTCTGATACCATGTTCGCTGGTAGATCTACTTGCTACAACCAAAAAAACAAGAACAGAGGACGGGAACAAGAAAATAGAAAGATTATTTTTCATTAACTAAAAAGAACTGAACAAACAAATATATATACACAATGAATATAACTATAATGCCAGCTCATCACAAATGTAAGCTCATCACTAGACTAGCTAACAATTTACAATTAATTAACAATATCAGTTAGCTAATTAATAGTGTACAGAGTCACAAGCAATGTGCAAGGTTAATTAATAACCACTCTTGTAAAGTAGCGAACTGCTTTTCATTCACTGTTTAGAGATATAGGCAGAGACTCGTCTAGTATAAACTAGATCAGTTCCTAAGCAGATCAAAGACAAAAATTGTAGATCAAGGCTAGAGTTTTATGTTATGTCCTTAAGACAATTTTGTCCAACCAAGGTGCCACAATTGTTTCTAGAAACACTACAATAATCAAGATATTTGAACCATTGCCATTAATAAACTCTCATAAAATAAATGTGAAAATAGAGAAGAATGAACGAGGAGGAAATTTTAAGAATTTTGATATTTTTTGATGATTTTTCTAAGGTCTGGAGGGGCCTATATATAAGTTTTTAATAGCAGTACAAGGTGTCCGTTTATGCACCGTCAAAGATCACGTTTGATCGCAGTTAGATGTGATCGACGTACTCAATCGTATATCATTGGACCGTGCTCGATCAATATAGGTGTGATCTAACGGTTTCCATCCCGAACTATTATATCAATGCACTCGATCCCGCACCGTTGGATCGCGCTTGATCACAACGGATACAATCCAACGTCTCCAATCGCTCGATCAAGTTCATCGAATCTAGATGTACTGACCATTCATTGTATTTGGACATCCCCAATGAACGTTCCATATTCCTCCTCCACAGATTATCTGATCCTCATTAGCTCCTCACGATAATGTGAAGTGCAAAGCATTGTGCGCACAATGTGCCCTAAGTCACCCAATCACCTTTTCGCATATATATGCGCACGCACTCACCCATAAGGCTTTGTTTTTATACCTTGAATGCTAAGACATGTGTAGTTATATAGTTATCTCTTATATACTGAGATTTGTTTTTCTAGTTTTCTCATGTGGGACAAAACTTATTTTACACATTATACACAACCTTTAACATACCAACTAAACTATTTTGGTTTCAATTTCGTATTCATATTAAAATGAGTACTATGGCCAAATAATTATATATTCTTAATTTTTACATATTCGAAATTAATCTTTCACTTGGTCTCCACCAAAAATTACATACTGATCTCACTTTAAACTTGGTTCAAAGTTAGTGAAAAATCATGTTTTTTTTTTGTTTTTTGAGAGAGAGAGTGAAAAAATTCTTGTCATAATACCCATTTTCTAACATTATAATTAGTAATTGATTATGATGAAGTTGATTGGAACACAAAGACCAAGCATGAGGAATTCAAGTCTGGATCACTTTGGGACAGACAACGCCCCAAAAATTATTTCATCTAGGCCATAACCCAATTGCACTTTGTCCAAATTTTATGCGTTGCCTTGATATGTTTGGTGTTTGTTTGATGGTTGTTTAATGTTTGTATAGTTGATGCTTGATAATGTATATAAATATGTGTATCATAAATTGTATATGGGTCATGTTAAATTAAATTATAATGCATATGTTATTATTTATGCATAGGCTCATTAAACCACTGAAACCTTTGCGAGGTAGGTCCACTGGATCATGTCTAGCTAGGCCTGTCTCCTTTCTCTGAAGAAGTTATGTTTGATCTACCTGTTCTTTTTGCTCTTGGCAAAAGAAATTCATTTAGCACTTGTTCTTCCGGTGTCCTATTTCCAATTTGATATATATCTGGCAAGGGGTTGTGCGAAATTATTTTCCCCTAAGAAGGACAAGCATATCGTTGGTAAGAGAGCATCGGGGGACTAAATTCTCAGTAGGAAAAACTAAATAATTTTAATATAAAGTAAATAAATCAGAAAGAGGTTAACGATGTGAGGAAGCATTCCACGATTCAGTGTTTCACATATTCATCGTGAGACTTATTACATAATTATTTAACACTTGCGGAACTTGATATATACAATAATCGTCTAAGAAATGGTCTCAAATGTTTTAGTCAAAAAAAAAAAAATATATATATATATATATATATATGACTTCGAGTTCTTCCAAAAGAAAAAAAGAAAAAAATTATGACTTTTAGGCTAATGGGGTAAAGTCTACCATTAGTTCAATGGGAGATTTTGGATTGTGTTATATATTCTAGCTAGGGCTGCAAAATGGGCAACAATATAGAGTGGAAGGTCTCTCCTATGCTTCCTATACCTCTTTACTATGTTTATGATGCATGAATGTAAGAATTAATCTAGGTACTGTGCGCGTGATAGATTTGTCCAATCTAGAGAGAGAGAGAGAGTAGAACTTCTCTAGGTGAATTTTCCAAGTCACATCCTCGTAACATGCACTTGCCTCTCAAGATTTTGTCGCCAACTAATGTATATATACTTGGAATTCTTTCTGATTCTTTTAATGAAAACTTTATCAGTGGTCAAATAGGCGGATTGCGAGCCATCATGCATAAGTGCTCGCCGCCCATCTTATATACATGCTTGAACTCAAGGCAAGGATGTTGGGTATATATTTATAACTTAGGTCACATAAGTCAACATGCCTACCAAATCAACATATATATATATATAATAGTTTTTTTAGGGTTACTATTGCTTATTAGCATTGAAGAATCAATTTCATACACTACAATTAATGAAGCTTTAATTATCGAAGCTAAAAACACCAATCTTTGACACGTGTGCACATACAAGTTAACAAATAAATAAAATAAAATAATTGGCAAAATAAATTTGAGGTTATAGACAAAATATGAGTCATTGCAATACTTTTATACTTTTCTTTGATAACATGATTATTGTGTAGTATCAAAAGAAAATAGTAAAATAAATAAGCAACTACACTTTTATGTATCAACTTAGCCTTAGACAGGGAAAAGTGGAAGAAACAAGTTTATGTAACTGACTCATGTAACTAGATATAAGGATTAGTCAGGTTTAGTTAAAAACATATACTGCATTCATTTTTAGGTAATTACTTGGGGTATTTGGAGTAGCTTACATACACCGATTAATCCCAAGGACAAGCCCCAATGAGGTGGCAGACAATGGCATTCTATTCCCTATGAGTACGTAAAAGATTTTTCTCAAGCAAAGGCCACGTTCACCCCTCTTGGTGACGAGACTCCAACTCATATCCTAATAGTTTTTATTTTTTATTTTTTTTTGAGGTCAACGGGTCGGGTATCAAGAGTCTTTGGTTTTTCTTACTAGTTCCTCGGGGACACGGTCATAAACACCCTTAGAACTATTGGCCAACATATTGGTGGATGACATTAATCTTGATTCAAACTCTCTACTTCAAAATTGGGGGCGCTTCACTGAGTCAACCCACCGTTGGTTTATCTTAAGAGATTATGAGTATAAACTCTAATCACTTTGTCATCTTCTTTGGTATTTATACTATATTCATTGAGATACAGAACACATTAGTCTAACAATTATAATAGTATAATATAAATGTGTAGGTACTTATACCTTCCCCGTAATTAAAATTAGAACCGAACCCACATCCTGACCTACGGTCGAACCACCGGCTGCGCCAACCAACCAGTAGCACGCTTTTTTTGACTTCCCACACCCGGAACCTACACCATGCGCCATGCATGCGTTACACCAATACATTTCTACTAAAGTCATCCACACAGGTACAGAGTACCGAGCAACGCAGTGAAACACAGAGGATCCATGTAACCCAACCCTTTCATTTTTAGCTACGTGTCTGACCTCCTCACGCATTCACACCCCTTACCAAACCCAACCAGCTAAAAAAAATAAATTACTAATAATAAAATGAAATAATTATAGTCTATTTCAGCAATGGCGTGGACAAATCCGTGTCCCTTTATCCAATAGAAAAAACAGACGCTTTGACCTCAGTCAATCCCTCTCGCATCCGCCCCTGGTATTCTAATTCCCCAATTCAAACAAATCAAACAATAAAATTTCAATAAAATATTTTCTCTTCTATTAATAATAATTATATTTCAATTTTTTCTTAAAAAAAAAAAAAAAAAACTACGCGAGATCAGAATCAAGAAGAATCCGCTCTACATTTCTTCCTCCAACCAACAAATGCATCATTCACTAATCAAAATTCAAGCTTACAATAACTACAACAAGAACAAGAACAACAGAAGCAGCGATGAGATCGATCAGACGGAGGAGACGACGACGTGAGTGAATCTGGAAGGGAAGAAAGCGAGGAAGAAGAGCACGGCCATGATCGCGACGGGGACGAGAAGGAGGAGCAGAGGCGGCGGCGGAAGCGGAGGAAGAACGAGAGGTAGCAGAAGAAGAGACGCGGTTAACAGGACGAGAATGAGAGCCGCTCCCAGATTGAAATGCCTAACCATCAACAATCCAATGCGGATCACTCGCTCTCCTTCTTCCTCCACCTTCCTTGACTTTTCATCTCCGCCTCCCATTATTCATTCTTCTTGTTGTTGTTCTTGTTATTAGTTCTTCTGTAAATCCACAAAAATGAAGATGAAGATGAAGAGATTGATTTTTCGAAGAGAGATGAAATGAAAGGGGTTGTTTGTTTTGGGAGAGAAGAATAGAAGATGATGAGAGTGGTTTGGGGGATTTATACTGAGAAGGCGTTATATAAATAAAATTAATGAAATTTTATTTTTAATTTCGAGGAAGGACTTTACGTTACGACAGCGTGCGCCGTTACATGTAAAAAAAATATATATTTTACTTTTTTTTTTTTTTTTTTAAGAGGAGGGAAAGAGGAAGGGAAGAGAGAAACGGAAGGAAGAAGTGTAAATTTAATGAGTCTACATTTTAGGTTGGAGGGGTCAACAGCTGGTACATATGTCTCTGTACCATGTACTGCCACGTGCTCATTCCTTTTTGGGGCCCACTATTAGTCACCTCCAGATTTCAGAAATTGAATGCTAGGTCTACTTAAGGTTCACAAAATCTTTTTTTTTTTTTTTTGGCTTTTTAGATTATAAAAGAATAAAATATTTGAATACTCAAAAGCCCTTTTTTAATTATTTGATAGAAAAAAAAATTAATGAAAAAAAAATATATTTCACCTTGAATCCTCAAGTAATCATTCTCAATGAATATAAGCATAAGTGAGATTAGACAATTGTATAACCAATTATAAAAGTAAAAATAATTTAGTTTATTTTGTTTGATTCTTAAATAAAATACAAACAGATATATTAAAATATAGAAGTAAATTTTATTCAAATATGGAAAGAATACGTCTCATCATACATCCAAATGTCAATACAGGTATATAAGAGTGACCAACCAAAAACACGGTTCATTACGTGGGCCCAAGAGAATATATAAACATGGTTAGGCGGTGTACATGGACATCACGTGTCAGAGAAAAAAAATCCAAAAAAAAAACATTTATTTTCCATTATCATATTATTTTAATATATAGTATAGAACTGGGAAGTGGAGCTTAATTTTTGGTTCCGATCCGGCCGAATCTCAGTCGTACCGGATCCCGATACTCACGATTCGGATTCTTGATACGTTACATTGAATCTTAATTAAAAAGACAGATACACCCATATTATACTAATGTCACCAAAATATAATATTATGGAGGAAAAACAAATATTGTGTGACACACCACCGAAAATGTGGTGGCGCCAACGCCCATCATCCAACGATGTTGGCGCCAACATCGGGTGATGGGCGTTCGCACTCAATGACTTTTTTAAATAAATTTTGTAAGTTTTTTTAGTAAGCATTAGAATACTCCTATTGGTCAATATTGGCTTTCATCCCACCTGTTGAGTGTACCGTACATATTCCACGCAACAAAATCACTAGGTCTTGATAGTGATCTCCACCTTGTCCTCTATATATATACCTATGAAATTTATTAAATTATGTAAAAATTAAATAAGAAGAATTCATTTACTTGAGTCCTAAATAAGATTACCCGTATCAAGAAAATTATGGCTCTGTTTAGTTTTGCGATTGTAACAGCGTTACTATAAGTTTTAGGTCAAATTAATGTAATATTTATTTTTTTTGAAAACAAAAAATAAAAAAACAATTTTTTGTATTTTTCATAAGCTAGATCCTATCAGCTTTTACATTTGAGCATTGCGTTTAAAAAATATATTTTTTGTTACGAACGTTAAACCTATTCCAAATAGGGTCTATGTAGGAGAAAGAAGCTTAAAATCTAGAATCATATTTAATGCATGTATGTTATGATTAAATAACTTAAAATGAGGAAGAAGAAAAGTCACATGTCACCAATTTAAACATTTTATATATATAATGTAAAAGTCATATGAAGCACAAAATATGCATGTCAAATAAAAGATCCATTAATAGATGGCTGATGAAAAAAGGAAAAAAAGGTGGAAAAATTGGATCTTGCTATCCCTATTTGGAACCAACCCAATTCTTACATCCAAAGCAAGAGGTCATAAGTAGGGAGAGAGAACTTATTGGTTAAGTAATTGTGAAAAAAGTTGAGTAGAGTGAGTTCCACGACTGCCAAATATATAGAGAGTTAAATAGCTAGCTAGAACACGAGGAACATAAGAACAACAATTATGACAATCAAAATAATATAAAATTATAATAAAGTAATCAAGGGTACCCAATGGAATTTAATTAGATTTTTTTTAATATGTTATATTTATATCATTAGGAAATTTATAAAAAAAAACGTAATTAGATGGATCAATTTAATTTGGTTTTGAAAGTCAAAAAAAAAAAAAAACTAATCCAATCTAATTTCAATATTTTAAAATTTTTGCCATATTATCACATAAAATGGTTGGCTACAAAGTTTTCAGTTCTATTAAAAAAAGTGTGTAGCATTTATCATAAACACAATTTAATGAAGGATATAAAATATGTTGGCTATGTTCATATTTATGAGATATAAGGGTAGATCTCTCACATGTGACATTTCAATACTAGTTGGCCAATCAACAATGATATAAGAGATTTTCACGCCAAAGTCATAAAAATAAAAATAATGCTACATTGACAATTCAACACATAATGTATAAAAGTGATATACTCTTTAAATATACAAAATAATCGAGTGTGACTTCAACAATATTTTTTTAAAAACAATGACAATGATATATGATATGTATGTGATCTCAAGACTTCTAGATTGTCTTAAATTTTTACATTTCCTATATATATATATATATATATATATATATATATGAATCAATCCAAATTAAGATAATAAATCGTGAATCATGAATCATGCATTTCCATTTTCATCTTCGAAATAAAATCATGCATGCATGGGGACCTGATCATAGCAGTGGTTCATACATTTAATTTATTTCCTTTTCGTGACGGGTTCTTTGATCGGAGACAAGAAACATAGAGACTGAGTCGTTATGTCTCACAATTATGGTGTTATTTGGGTAGGTGGTGGGGTGCACCAGGCAGAGCGACCCATGCGCCACAATCTCACCTCTATGTGCTGGGCAGTGGGCCCTACCCCTACTATATATGTACGTGTGTGATTCTGTGGTCAAAACCCTCGTGCTGCCCTTTAATCTTCTATATATTTCTATGGCTTTTTATAAAATTAATTTTGAATATCACAATTGGAAATTAGATATTATCTTAATTTGGAGAATGATAATTCATGTAATAATGCTGTACAGGTAAGCTAGGAGGAAATTAAGCATTCATTTACACGAAGAGAGAGAGAGAGAGAGGGAGAGGCTTTAAAAGGGCCAAGAATAAAACCCTAAGATACCTAACATTGATGGAAAGATGAGAATTGAATACATGCTATTTAATTTTTTTTCCCAAGAATTATTATATGATCAGTATTAAAATTGGTTAATAAAAATGAGGATCAATGCCAAAATTTAATTTCCTGAATTTCTAACATAACATAATTCTTTAAAAAACAAACATAATTCGTAAAAAAAAAACAAATAACATTGGTATTAATAGTTATCACTATTGTAATAAAGATACTTGATAGCTGACGATAAAGCTCTTTTGCTAACAAAATTGTCCACAATGCCTTTTTATTTTAACTACCAAACAATCCATTATGTAATTATTATTAACTACGTAAACACTAACCCATCATTATTTTTGTACATTTGCTCAAAATGCCTTACCCTCAATGTTTTTCTTTTAAATTATTTATTTTATGTTTTGTTTATTTATTTTGTATTTTTCCTATGATTTTGATATTTTATTTCTTTTTATATTTGTATACTCCTAATTTTTTTAATCAATAACTCATATGCAATGAGTTAAAGAAATACTACTTAATCATGTGTAATGCATCATGTTAGATGTACGTGTCTATTCACTAGTAATTTTAAAAATAAAACTTGATCTATTCTATATATAATATAGAATCTGCCACCAACGTGTAGCGTAGACAGTCACTCGCACT
Organism: Paratinospora sagittata; assembly: GCA_035771175.1. Lineage (NCBI taxonomy): Eukaryota > Viridiplantae > Streptophyta > Magnoliopsida > Ranunculales > Menispermaceae > Paratinospora > Paratinospora sagittata. The sequence continues at coordinate 42,745,180 of CM069593.1, forward strand.
CTCGGCATTATACCAGGCGCGAGTTTGAGTTTTGTTGTTGCGGAAGTACGTTTTAACCGTAAATCGTTATGGCGTTAGAGTAGACAAAGATGTTGTGAAGCTTCATTACATCAGGTGGACAAATTTGCAAACGTGTTTCAAATTGTGTATGAGGGTTGGATTAGTTAGGGTGTGTTGTACTTGGTGTGCGATTAATTTATTCTTAAAGAATGGGATACCTATGGGGGCGGCTTTCTAATATGTTTGTTTCTTCTCTAAAAATATATAATATAGAAACTCGAAGATAAGGTTGCCGTGTGATTGTTTTTTTTTTTTTTTAAATTTCCTTTTGAGAAGACGGAGGTAGTAAAACCGTGTAGGAAAGCAATATATATATTAAGTGGTTCTTACAATGCACCAGGGCAATTTGCATCAATTTATTCCTCTCTTTTGCACTAGTGATGAAGAGTTTCGTTTTTTTCAACACTACCCTCTCTTTTGACCACCTTTTTAATTAAGCTTATTCCCATTTCAAAAAAAAAAAAAAAACTCCAACCATTAGTTAATACTACCCATACATACATTGGCTTTATTTGCATGTGATGAACCATTTGGGTCCAACATTGGGTGCCCCTCTTTCAATTAATTTAAACTTTATATATATATATATATATGTTTTTTTTTTTTGAGCTCGGCACGTATCAAAATTCTTTTAATTTTTTTACTAGTTCCTCTGGGACATAGCTACAAATACTTTTACAACCGTTACTTAACATATTAGTGGATAATCAATATATTGATGGGTGGCATGATCCCAATTCGAACTCTCTACTTCAGAGTTAAGGGAGCTTGTCCCGAACTAATAACCAATCCACCGTTGGTTATATATATGAATTTAATTCTTGGCTTAAATAGATTAAAATTCAAATGTAGCGTGAAAGTCTTGATTGGCATGCAGGTAATTGTAGGTCTACTTTTTCAAAATGAGAGGTTAATTGAATGAACCCCCAATTTATTTCAAGACAAAAAAATAATCAAAGGGATATGATAATGGGAGGAATTAGTGATAAAAAAAAAGTTCTATGTTATGAAACTTAAAATTATTTGAAACAAATTTGATCTCAGTTCTTTTGAAGTCGGCCAATGAAATTAAAATTCAGTGAATACTCTGATTGCATGCTAGACAAGTGGAAGGATCACTTAAAAAAAAGAAGAAGCAAAATCCCATTGTTTTTGTATTTGATATCACTTTTAATATTGCAAGACATTTATATATCTTCATCATAATTGTATTTCCTGGAAGTTTATAAGAAATTAATTATCATTATAAATATATATATATATATATCTATATACTTGTGTGTGTGTTTTATAAGTTATTGATATTATTATTTTTTGTTAAAAATATATATTTTTTGATAAAATTTATAGTTAGATATTTAAACTAAAACACAGATAAATCAGGTAAAAATGTTTTAGTTAAAAAAATGGTAAAAAAATTGTAAAATACTTATTTAAGCTTTAAAAAGTAGAAACTATTATTAGGACGTTTAATTAATTGTAAAATACTTAATTAAGCTTTCTATTTTTGTTTAAATATAAATATTATTATTCTTTTCATCATCGTTTTGTTATTAGGACGTTCTTATATATAAGAACGTACGCTTTTAATAAATATTAGAAATGCTAAGGTAATAATAAGTTTGGGGAATTTGTCATAATATATGGAGCACATGGATGGTTTACTTAAAACAAACAATAAAAGCTTTGATAACATGAACGGTTACCTAAAAGAAGAACAACAACTTTTCAAAAAAAAAAAGACAAAATGGATAATAATTATGATTAAATGGATTTTTTTTTTTAAAAGAATGTTAATTTACAAGTACCAGCTCTAGCTCTAGAGAATCCATCATTTATATAACATATGTATAAACAGTAGATGCAAGTGATTTTTATTATTAATTAAGTAGAAATTTTAATTTTAGTTGAAACTATATAAGATTTTAAACAAAATGATTTTTTTTTTTTAATTTTTAAGATCGTATCAAGAGTTTTCGTCCTACTAATTCCTCCGGAGCATAGTCACAAACGCCTTTAGACACTGTTGGCCAACATATTAGAGGGGTTTGTCTCTTGAGTTCGGTTTTAACTCACAACTAGGGATGTAAGCCAACTCGACCGAACCGAACCGAACCAAACCGAACGGGTTGGGTTGGGTTGGGTTGAAAAATTCTAACTCAAAATAGTTTGGGTTGGGTCATGAGTTGAGAGCTTAAAAAACTGACACAATCCAACCCAATCTGAACCTATTAATAACCCTAACTCTAAAAATCCTCTTTCCCTCTCGTTTTATATGAAAATTGAAACTTGAAAGTGACTCAAACTTACAAATCTTTCACGCTATTAACAACTTGATGCTACTTTAAATTGTCTTGAATTTGTATTTGTTGTTGTAATGAAACTCTTTTTTTATGAAACTTTTCTTAATTTGTATTTTTCATATCATGATATGGTGGTGGATGAATGCGATTTATTTAAAACATCTTGATATTTATGATTAATTTGAAATGGTTGTCAAATTTACATGTTGGTATGGTTGTATTTGAAATTGAAACATTACATGTTTGATGTTTATTAGTATAGAATTTATATGTGAAATTCACAGGTATAATTTAACTCATTTTAAGATTATCAATCCAAATGACTAACCCAATCTAATTCGAACTACTTTAGGTTGGATTAGAATTTGGCTCAATCCAATCCATTACACCCCTACTCCCAACTTTAAGATTAGGGTCACTTACCACCACTCATTGGAGTCAACCCCGTTGGTTAAATAAATATAGCTAATATTATTATTTGTAAAATATAAATATTGATTACGAATTAGTCAAATTGCTTAATATTAAACTATCATAATAACCTCACGACTAACTTTTGAAATAAAAATAACTATAAAATCTAAAGTTTAAATAGAGAAAACTAAAGTTGGAAAAGTACAGTAAAACAATTTGATGTACATTTTAATAAGAAAGATTTTCATAACGAAACCACTAATCATACACAGCAAAGAATGTCGTAGTCACTGTATAAGACTTATTGTCTGTATATATAGATGTGGGGCTCTTTGCTTACATTATTACATAAAAAAAAAAAAAGATAAGGAAGCCCCTAATCCTAATAACTAGTATTCGTTTCGTATGGTATAAATGCACTAAATCCAAGTCGAGTCATATTTGGAATAATTTATAGCTGATAGCTAATCATATCCCTCCCTAAAAATTTTACCCTAATTGAATCAAGATGATATTGGTTTTATACCTGAAAAATTGATAAGTGAATATCTAAGTCAATTAGATTTAATTTAATATCAATATAATTCAATATATATATCACCAATTTTATTATGATAACTTTATTCAAGCATCTTACCATATGAATAAATAGTAATAATAACACTAGTTATACACAACAAAAATATTAATTTAATAATAATATTATTTATAAATAATAATTAAAAACCCATGGAATGCATAGGCATCATACCACAAGTTAGCTAGTTAAAATTAATTAAAACCTTATTATATATATCAACCAGCTCAAGGAGCCCTTTTCTTTCTTTTCTTTTTTTTGGTACCTATTTTCTAACACCTAGCATATGTCCTCTTTTTTAGAACGATACAAATTTTTTCAGATTCAAAAATTTACAAGGGTAAGGATATCTCTCTCAACAAAGATGGACGAGGACATGGTAGAAATCATGATGAGTCTCTCAATCACATCTCGTAATTCGCTAACCAGCGAACCAACGGGTGTTGGTGAAGGATCCCTATTTAATTTTGACTATATATGAATAATTATAATTTTAAGAATCATATGGCTTCCTCTCTTTTGAGACAATACAATTTTTTTTAGATTCGAAAATTTACAAGGGTAAGGATATCTCTCACAATAAAGATGGATGAGGACGGGATAGAACTCGTGATGAGTCTCTCAATTACACCTTGTAATTTGCTCACCAGCGAATCAATGGATGTTGGTGAAGGAGCCCTATTTAATTTTGATTATATATGGATAATCATAATTATACTAATTTTAAGAATCATAAAAACTTTTTCAAAGAAACCAAAAAAAAAAGTGTCGGTGATGGCGACGACAAACAAATTCGTAAAATGGAAATATTTGCAACAACAATGAGTAGTAGTAACATTAATTGCTGATGAGAACGAAAGAACTGAAGAGGAAGAGTCTAAATTAGGTAGAAACCCTAATCTCTACAGCATATATAGAGCGGCATGCATTGGAAATTTACGAAGACGACGAGGACGACGACACGACGGGGTCTTTGATGTTTATCTTTAACTTGTACGCGGTCTGGCTGCTGCTACCGCCGCCTCGTCCGGAATCAAAGCATCGCTGACCTCTCGAGCATCTCACATTTGAGAAAGATGGTCATAGCTAGCTATACATGTTAATTTCAGTACGTTTCTTGAGCTTGAACCATGGCTTATTCTATGGCTGGCTAGTAGTCCAGTCTCTCTGGTCTTTAAATTCTTCTTTTATTTTAGGGCCTCCACGTGTACGTTTCATTCAACTTCTACAATGCTTACTGCTGACTTTTGACTCTCTTCCTAAGGATGTTTAGTGGTTTGAAAAGAAATAACCTTCCAACCTAAGGTGAATGACATGTTTCAAACCTAACATTAGAAATAAAAATTCGAATGTGATTGATGTTATAGCATATTTAGTCTTTCGCGGTTTAGATCCAATTATGATGTATAATGTATAAATTATGCATTAAAAAAAAATTATAAGTTAGGAATGACCTTCTTTTTGTAAGTTATTAAAAGAAAAAAACAAATAATTTTATAAATAATACATTACAAATATATCCTCAAAATAACTTGTTACAAAAAAAAAAAAAAAAAACAAAACTACTTCTACAATACAATTTTTTTTTTTTTGTTTGCTAAACTTGTATAATTTTATATTTAAATCAGGGTTAGTGAACAGATTGGATAGTGACTAGTGGACAAGGTAAAAAAATGTGATTAAATTGTAGTATATAGAAGTAGTTAAAAAATAAAAACAAGAGTTGGCCAGTAGCGGAGAATGGCTGGTGGACACAGAAGAAGAAGAAGAAGAAGAAAAAGAAGTCGGCGGTCAAGGGATTACTGTCTCAGCATGCATCGTGGGGGTTTTCTTCTTTGAAATTACAGTTTCTTTTCCACTTAGGGTTTTGAATTACGATAAGATTTTATGTATAAACAGTAAATAAAAAAATAATATATTTAAAAAATAAAAAAATAGAGAAGAGTACAAAATTAAAGTTGAAATAAGAGAAAATTAAGCCTAAAATGGGAGACATCCGTAGAGGAGAATGGAAGTTCCTTAAATTATTTAAAATAATTAGCAAATTGACATCAAAACTATTTTTTTTAAATAAAATGATAACTATAGGTATACAAAATAGTATCAGTAATTAATTAATTCTTCTAACAATCATTAATCCTTGTGAAGACAATTGAATAATATTGAACTAGATGCGTAAAGAGTTCAAGATTAAGAAAAGATAGGAAAAATAATAAATATTGAATGCCAAAAGATATAAATGAATTATAATAATAAATATGTGCTTAAATATTATATAGTAAATGCATTCCGTTAAAGTTAGAAAAAAAATTATAAAAATACTTCTGGCACCAAACATGATACAACACAACATTGAGCAATAAGTAACAAGATGTCAATAAATATGTTTTACAAAAATACACTTTAGATGTATTATGTATATATCTAATAAAACATGAAATTAAGGAGAAAATTAGGAATATTGAATGTATACATGATTTTACTAAAAGTTGTTGGGTTAATGGCTTTTATTAATTAGGTATAAATTAAGTGAGATATAAATGATTAAGATAACCATACACTTACAACATGAACCATTCGCAAACATATTGATCATCAGGAAAAAAAGAAAAGAAAAAAAGAACCAATGTATTGGATAACCAACTTCAACAATAGAAAAAGATGTCAATGCGGCTTTGGTTTGATGGTTCGAGGCTGGGTGCTTCACCTCTTGGGCCTTGGAGGTTGTTGGGTCGATTTTCAGGTATAAGGACTAGTGGGGTTGTGGTGAGAGAGTGGGTCAGCTGTCAACTTATCCATCTTGTATTTGAACGTCCCACGGGTTAGGGAGGGTCGGGTCCCCCAACGGATTAGGGAAACAAATAAATAATAAAAAAAGATAAAGACCTAATATAATATAACCAATTAACCATAGAGTTAGTCTTTCATAAAACATAGTAAGAATAAGCACATTTGTGTAGCTGATGGCAGGAAAAAAAAAAAATTGTTGAGTTGAATTTAACATTTATTAAAGTCGTCCTATGTATGGTGGTGCTACATGCATGAATTGCTATTATTAGCAAAGCTAGCTCAACCCGTTTCGTGTAAACAAGATAGGAAAATGCTAATTTAATTATAATTTTTACAACTACATATACAACTACACATACATATTCATCAGATCTTAATATTTTATACATCTTAAGGTGTATATATAATAAATAATTTAATAAATAAATATATGTAGTTACATAGTTACACACGTAGTTATAACATTTTATAATTAAATGAGCATTTCTCTCTCCCTCTTCTACTTTTTCAAGTACAATGAACCAAATATATATAAATATATTACAATTAGTACATCGTATATGGTAGTTACCGTGCTTCTTTAGTGATGATATATAGTACGTAAGGACTTGGATTGATTCCACAAGCGTGCATACTTAAGTCACGGAGAAAAGAGAAAATTAGAGAAAGAATATGAATTCCACACGGTATTATTTACTATTCCCCTCCATCTCTTTCTGATTTTGGTGAATTCCTTTTAGAACCGCAACAGCCGTTATATATATCTATATATGTTAAAAAGGTAATAAATACATTAATAGTATATATATCAAGAAAAAGAAAAAACCAAAAAATTAAGTTGGTGATAGGCAATACCAACCTCATGTATCATAAAAGCTACAGATTTTCATGTTTCCTTCTAAGTCAAGGAATAGATTAATCAAGGAGATCTTGATAGAGATAATATATATACTACTTTTTTTTTATAAGATAAAATATTAGTAGTTAGTTGTATAACCAACTCTATCACCAAACCACATTCTCAGAAAAGTATCAGGCTCATTCCTAATTCTTAGAGTGAGGTAGTGGCAAGAATTGTATATATATATATATATATATATATATATATATCAACTATTAGATCAGAAAGAATAGTGGAAATTAAGACAAAAAATCGGGCACACGATGGTTGGATCATCCCCTAATGTTACTAGAAAGTCTGAAAATTCTACTGCATTTGGAATGGCGGAAAATTCAATAGATGATCCTCTCTTTCCCAGGACTTTGCAATCATATCGGCCCCGACGAAGGGCCTGATGTATGTTGATCTAAAGAGAAATGGAAAAGCCACCCGTCCTATGGTGGACACGGGGCCACACACAACTTCGTGGTGGAATATTGAGTGCATTGAAGGATAAGAGTTCTACAGATTGTGGGTGGGGGGGAGATGGAAGGAGATATCACGAGTATCATGATCTAACCTACGATAATAAAGTTAATTGTTTAGTTTGCACTTTTCACCTTTGGATGTGATCATAACTTACAATACTATATGATTTGCACAAGGCAAATCTCTGACGTTCTTGTTGGACACGCATTCAATGCAAAGATGAGTCTTATGTACGTGATGGTTCACATCTTTTAAGTTGAAATTATGTTAATATACTTATTTATTATTTGCTTTTAGTGAAAATTTTGCATTTGGGTATAATTTTGCAATCCATACAGATACTAACTACTAATAATAAATACCTTCTCCATGACTAATCAATTTGCCCAAAACAACTGTTAAAAAATGCACCAAAACATGCAAGCAATATTAACACTTGAGATCCTAAAATTGTAATTTGATTTGAATTAATCAAAAGCTTGGTTTCATGAACAAAAAAAATATAAAAAATCCAGCATGTGTTCTTCAATTTTAACATGCTGACTGCGTCTACAAGATATCAAGCAATTTAGTCCTCCAAGGAAGTTCTTGAAACTGTATTGTCTTCTTCCTCCCCTGATCTTCTCATCTTTTCTTCAAGCCACTTGGAGAAACCTACGATAAGGGCGTCCCGCATCCATGGATGCCGGCAATGCTCTGTTGCCTCAGGAACGGTTAGCCATCTTCTTTTTCGGGTACTTTGTTCCGGCCATGAATCAAGCTCCTCCTTCACAAGCATAGCAAACATTGCAGCTTTACACAGACCTTCGGGGCAAAACTTGTCTTGATGTGTTTTACTCTTGAAGTGGTAGTGCCCTAGGAGATCCTGAGACGACAAATTAAATGGGATTTTGAAAGGAAAGATATGGTTTGGTAAGATATAATAAAAGGGAAATGCAACAGCAAATTGCCTGTTTCAATTTAAAATAAAATGACACTCAGAAAATCACAACACCAGCTACGCGTGGGAAAGAAACTTGGCAATTTAACATAATGATGGGCACAACATGATTGTTTAATAAAATTTTATTTAATACCAAATTTGAAAAAAAAAAGAAAAAAAAAGATGTACTCAGTGCGCGAGGCTCCTACCATTGTAGGGTTTGGGGAAGAGATAATGTACTCACCTTACCTCCACAGTAGAGTTTGATACCAAGTAATACATGTTAAATCAATGAATGTAAGAATAAACATTTTCCAGGTATTTGTTATTCCTTCAGCAAATATTGTGATCATCCATGTAAAATGAATTTGATTTATAGCTTGCAAACTTGAGACACACATTTAAAAATATTGGATTTATAATATGACATGGCTCCACCTTCCCTTCTACAATGAAATCAAGATGATCAATGGTCTGCCTGGCGATTTCTCATCTAGATGTTGGATTGGGGAGGAGAACTAAAGTTGTTTGTTAGAAAATAGCAAAAGCAGGAATCCAAGTGAGTATCGATGTATATCTAGTTTATGAAGTAAATATGGCTGACTGGATTGTTGGAAGAATAATAAGGAGTCAGTTCAAATGCAACCTTTAAGACTCAAATACTTGGTTGCCTAACAGTATCCTTGATGAACTTTATTATCATTTGCACATTTCATATTTCCAGGCATCCTTGGCTTATTTGATGCTAGGTAGGGCTTCTTTAGGAAGGACTGAGTCAAACACGAATAAATTTGGCTCATAGTTGTGAATTTGCATAACGTTGAGAAAATTTACAAACACAAATTAAAGTACACGCATAATAATTGAAAACTGTATATATTGCTCAGAATTAGGAGATCAAAGAAAGTTGGAGGGAATAATAAAATTGCAAGAATAATAAATTTTGAGTTGAAGGGATGTGCTAATTAATATACACGGTTCCATTAAAATTACAAACAAGTTTAAGATTGAAAAGGAGAATGGGGCATTGGCTAAGATGAAGATAACATCAGTTTTGGCCTAACAGGTACTGTAATAATACTTCAATAATGCGTGAGAAAAATTGGATTGAGCTCATTACCAAGCCATTAAATGGGTGAAGGGAAGATGAATAGAGAAGTGCAGACATGATTCTTCAAAAAAAAAAGGATACATGCAAAATTAAAAGCGATAATGGAGAAAGCCCAAGTCAAGAAGCAAAGTGATCTCGCCACTAATATGGGTTCATCCAGAGCAGGCAGGACTACAATGGAAGCTATTGTCTTACTAAAGTATTTAGAGTATGATAATAGGTCTTTTCCATGTCTAATTTACAAACTAGGCCAGGAATATAGAAGTGCCCTACTATTATTAGGACATTCATTGTCAACATAGATTACAACCAGCCACCAGGACATAGCTTGCAACAAAGAATGTTTTCTTGCTTGGTCAGAGTGATCCAATCGGAGATACAATTTCAATCAAGTAGCTACTAGCCAATACCTTGCTAGAGTCTTGTATGTGAACCAAACGAAAATAATTGGACATGACAACGGGATCCCTTTGTCCATCTACTAAATAAATGGAAATAGAGGGATCTCTTTGTCCATCTATTTTTTAACTCTTCTTTAACCTAGAAACTCATAAAGTGATACATTTAAGGGAGCAGAAGGAATTGTTCAAACATAGTGAGTTCATATTCATTGTGGGTATTTTGCTATAACTACATCTAAACATCAGAAAATTCAGTACATAGACTTTAAGTTTCTTTTTATTATGTTAAGGCAACCACAAACAATTTACCTATGTTACCTAGACTCTTTACTTTAGCTCAACGTACCCGTGTTGACACTTTATGGTATCAACATGGGTATCGATGTGTCTGACACTTCAAATTTGGAAGATCAGTATGTAGATTTTCAAAAGAAAGAAGAGAAAGCAGAAAAAAGAAGAGAATGACTAATAGGTGATAATTCACTTAAGATGGGAGGAACAAAACAAAATAAATGATTAAAAAGAACACAAAAAAAAGAGAAGAAAAAAACAAGACAGAATATAGGTTAGTAATGAACATAAGCCTGTCCAAGTGCCCAGATCCAAATTTTTGTAATCGAGTCTCAAAATATGTACCCACATAATTTGAAATTGAACAAGTTTGAGCCCCACATATATGCCTGCATCTGACACCCACATCCAAATCCGGGTAACAGCAATTTACAAATAATTCAATTACATTTAACTCATAATTTGATGATAAAAAATTTGATAAAATTTGATGAAAAATTGAGAAATTTTACCAAATTTTCATTCCATGATAGATAGTGGTTTTGGAGTCCTAGGAACTTACTAATTATCTTAAAAATGATGTCTTGGAACTCTAAGTGACATGAAGCCTTACAGCATGTAAAGCTGGAATGTAATTGAGGAAGGGGAATGAGTAGTTAACACAAATTTTTTCAGAGATCTTATTAACTTTCTGCAACTTCCAAAAGACATTCTTCAGATTTTTTCCTTTCGGAATCTAGGCTCCAACATTTTGGAGTAAATTCAGTCTCTCTTTTCCAGAAAGTGAGACTATACACTTTCTTATTTGCATTATTCCCCTTTTTTTCATGCACTTGACCTAGTGGCTTGGGCTGTTTGCCTATGGCTCAGTGCATTCTCCTAAGTAATACTTGCTCATTTCACATGCATGCTCTTTCCCTGTTAACCCAAATGGGCATCAGCAGTTCACCACAGAATTCCCATATAAGGGAAATCTTAGGTAATGAAACAGAATATGAATGTTACAATCTCCAATTTCTTAAACCTCAAGCATCCTCTGATAGCTTGCAGCTCAAATATAAGGGAAATCTTAGGTAGTGCCTCGCCTCAAGGGCTTACCAGTTTCCAATTCAGGGTTAAATTTTTCCTCCAAAACATTGGATGAGATGAAAAAAGGTTTACATGGTAATGAGAACCTCGTATCAGGTTTGCAACTTTTCACTATTACTCAATAAGATAACTTGTGATTGCGGTGTGCTAATTTTAATGTTTTAATGGCGTACCTCTTGAAAATGTTTCACATTTCAAGGTTTTTTTTTTCTTTTAATGTTTTATAATAAAAACTCATGCTTATGCCTTCCATCTTGCAGGCTAAGTGCTTCAAGTACAATTATGAACTATAAAATTTGATCCTAATTCTGTAGGATCAACAATAAAAACATTTTTTTACCATCAAACTGTGAAGCCCTATTTTATTGTTTTTTTTGGTTGAAGGTACCCATGTATTTCACAACGATTCTAGCCTAAGCCAATATTGGCCTTCCTCTTTGCCCTAGGATTTTCCACTTGCACCATCTGATGTAGATTCGTCGCGGAAGCAAGAACAAAAATACACAAAGATAACCAAAATAAATCTATTGATTCGAATTCTTCAGAAAAAATATCATCCCTATCCTAATGGCAAAAAGTCTTATTTATAACAAACTATCAAATAGAATCTTAAACTGACGCAACTTCCAACTACTTAACTACGTGGGTTTAAACCACCTAACATGGGCCCACTAACAAAGATATGAAATGAAAAATAGAAAACATAATAAAAATAAAAGACATGCTAAACACGTTATGCACGTGTTTCATGCGTCCCTGCATCACCATCTACCTCCTTTTCACTAGTGTAGTCATTTGCATTCAACACATGGTCAAACCATGTCAGTGAGTTTATCACATTTTATAACTAATTAGGTATGGTTCTTAGGCCGTCATTAACGATTTTATTACCTATTCTTACATGATTCAAAGATTGGGCCGTTGGAAGATAATAAGTGACCCTGAGATCTTGGAAGCATGGGCTTGGAAGTGTAGGTTGTTGTTATACTGGTTAATGGACAATTAAGTATTGGGGTGTGCTTCTTGAAAGAAACCCAAGAAACATTGTGTTTGAATTCAATTATATTAAAAATCTCCGAGAGGCTCGCGGGATGAAAGTGGTGCTTATTATCCAGAGGGGGAAGGCTCATGTTGACACAATTACCACTGAACAAAATTCTCTATGGGCAAACAATTGTGACACGGTATTAGCTTGAAGATCAACCTATAGAAGTCCATGAAAATTTATCTCCATAATTCACAGTAGAATTCCCACATTGGATTTTCATTTCTTATTGGGGAAGGGAGACTATTGATTTTTTGGAGGACATTTGTTATAGCTCTTCCAATCATTTACTTCCTTTCCACACCTTCACCACATGTTAGGTATGCATTTCAACCAACCTCTTCCTTTATTTAGTATGAGGATAACCAAATGGGAATTGTTCTATTTAGGATTTCCCTGCAAACATAATCCCAAGATAGGGAAACCACGAGGTTGAGGGTCTTGCAGCTAGGTTAGAAGGAGTTAGGGTAAGACATGGAATCAAAGATTACATGGAGTTGTGACCCATCAACAACATGTTCTATCATTTTCACTCTTTGATCAATAGCCAGCTTGTCCGACATTTCCACTAGCAAAACTCATATGGAAATCCAAAGTCACCCGAGGTTTGCGTCCTAATTTGGTTGGTGGCTATGAGGAAGATCAACACTTGTGACCTTTTACAAAGAAGGGGGCCACATGTCTTTGTGTGCATAGTAGTGTATCTTATTCAAGGAAAAGGGCAAATCTATGGACCATATCTTCACGTATGCAGGTTTACCAAATACATTTGGGGATTTCTAGGCAGAGAGATCAAAGTGGACACAACTTTTCATAACTCAATTGAAGAGATGTTACAACTCCCAAAAAACTTGAGTTTTTTCTCCTTTGTTCATATCTATTTGGAGAGTGGCTACTTTGGTCATAATTTGGGTGGTGTGTTTGGAAAGAAGCACGAGAATTTTTAATTAAACTTTCATCTATGCAACATCTCTATGGAAGTAATGAGATTTTGAGCCTCCTTGCAGATAGTTTATGGCTGTAAGGGCATTATATTTTCCTTGGAAGATTTGTTAAGAGGCTGGTCATTACTAGTGTAATCATATGGAGATGGCCCCTAGCAGATTCCTTGTCCTCAAGTTAGTCTTTTCTCCCTTTTGCATATATGTTCATGGGAAGCCTTTAGATTTCCTTAGTTCTACCTAAGACATTCGATTTCAAATATAAAATACAAGATCATTTAATCTAGTTCATGCACCTTTTCATAAACGCAAAAGGACAATAGTTTGAACAAATTATCATTTAAAGCAGTTTCAACTTTCAAGGGACCAATAAGAAAGTGTTGCTCGCATATTTTGAGAAAGATGAATATCCCCAAATTTAAACATGGAAATCAACTAACACAATCAATTTTTACCATGAGATCTCCTCGAACTCCAGCTTCTTCTAAAGCTTCCCGTTCTGCCGCTTGCTGAACAGTTTCATCATTTTCCCACCCTCCCTAAAAGGAAACAATACCAAAGTCATCACACTTGCACAATTAATTTCAAAGTTTGTTAGGAGAGTATTGTTAATAAGTATGTATCCCAGGCAAAAAATTAGATAAGATTTGTTTCCAAAAGTGAATGATGAAATATATGCCCACATAAAAATGAAAACTATATATAAAAATTCCATGAAGTGTTGTTAAGGTGACAAAGCAATGCCTAGGCAAAAAAAAAAACAAAAGGGATTATGTTGTACACTCACAGATGTATATAGATCATTTTCATAAAATGATAAACAACATTCATCAATTTCATGTAAAAAAAATTAGGTTGAAGTAACAAAAAAACTATTTCAAAACATGCAACAATCAAGACAGAAAACATATTTAAACATAAAAAATGAGTAGGCATCAAATATAGTTTCACTATTGAGTTCACATCAAAACCCAACCAAAAAGTAAAATTCAACTAAATGGTCACATGAACTTTTCGTTGATGAAACCTAGGTCATCAAAGCAGCTTGAAATAGTCACCAAAAATCATTGGCCAGCTGTTGACAACTTGACAACGAACAACAAGCGAATTTGGCTAAGAGACAGAAGATGGGGATTGGGAAAGCAAAGTTTTGCACCAGAAGGGAGGGGTGGTAGTTGATTGAGTTTTTGTTTAAGACTCTTCATTATTTACACTACACACTTGAACCATAGGAAAAACACCAGTTCTATGGTTTTGCAAGGCAAGCGTTACCTCCTTATCTTCAGAGAATATTAATTTTGGCCTTCATAAATAAGTAAATGTTTTTCTATTATTGATAATATTAGTATTCTGGCAATAATGGAAGAGACGAGATGAGAAGGCAAATATAACACCAAAATGCATGGTAAACTCTAGAATATAAAGAAGAAGAAACAAGCTCTGATTTCTTTCAATTGACCAATTAAGAGCATCATATCAAAATGCAAAAATTTGCCCAAGGCCAGCTTGAATTTTCAAAAAATACGTTACGTATTGCCCAATTAAGTTCAAGCTCTCATGATTTACAACATGCAAATAGCTATTTGACAAAGCCTTGTTTTGTACATTGATTTACAGAATTCAACATAGTATCATCAAGTGTTAGGGCCTAAACTTGATCTTTGTAGGACTAAACACCAGCTTGGACCTAGGTCATTCAAACTTATCCAATGCAAGGGCCAAGGCCAAATAATCTTGATTGTTCAACCAAGTTTCCATACCTTGATTTTAGCTTCTATATCCCCAATAAGGCAAGGAATTATCTTCTCAACACTTGCACTATTTCCAGGAGTTTCCTTTAATTTCTTCATCAATTTCCTTGCTAGAGACAGGAGGAAAAAAGTTTTGTTTTCCTCACTTGATTTTGCTGATAATATCAAGTAATCTCTACATCTAGGATCACCATTCTTCATGAATAATTGCAATAGCAGCATCTTTAACAGCCACTGAATGTATTATAAGCTCATTTTCCATTAACATGCCTACTGGTTATAAATCCTAAGACCTGCTTCTACATTTCATGAGTTTTTTTTTTTGGGAGAGGAAACAAATAGATATATATTAAGCTGAATCAGAATTGCGGCCTAAAGAACTAAGGACTACCAGCAGTACTCCAAACCCAAAAAAAAAAAAAAAAAACAAAACAAAAACAATTACATTAAGCTTGCCCAATTGCGAAGCCAATCCGAAATAGAGTAACCCCATGGTAAACCAAAACTAAAAAATCCACATTGCAGCTGTCAACTTAGCAAATTCCCACGCCAATTGAACATCATTAGACCTGTCTCAAAGATTTCATAATTCCTCTCATTCCATGTGAACATATAGTTGCAAAAAAGGCTACTTTCCCTACCTCTAACTGCCTTTTTGACAAGTTTCATGTGGTAATGGGTGAAACACTCCTCGCAATTCGACGAGTCTAATAACTTCCCTCCTGAAAACCAATTCAATAAATTATCAGAACTTGAATTCTTGGTTGAGTCAGATTTCCAAATTAGTTTTAGGGTTGCTACTCTCCGAGATTTGTATAGAGGGAAGAAGTAAATTGAATGTAGAAGTCCACAAATATATTTGACTATTAAGTGCATGTTGGTGTTTCAGTATTAACATCGTCGTCCAATGAAGTGATAGAGGGGTAACAATTTGCAACTGTCAGCCACAGAATCAAGTGAACACATGGTTTTTGACGACATACAACAAGACAGAGAGCAAGAAGGGGAGGAAACAATGTCGACGAGTCAAAACAAAGGTACAAGAATAGGAGAGTGAGACAAAGAAGGGGAGATAGAGGGAGTCCAGTTGTATTTAAGCTTAAACTTCAAGCTATTCAACATGGCATACAAGAATGGGGGTGAAGCTATACAGACCACCAATTTTATGAGAACTAAGGAGTTTGGGTGGAGACAGACTTGGCAGGGGCAACATGGCCATGTCAACAATGGATGTAGTGCTCAAAGAAGGGAAGAGGGAGACATTTTGATGATAATACAAATTGAGTCGTTGGTTCATTATGATGGAGACCTACTGGAACGTGAGAGGTTACTTCACGAAAATATTGTATATCAAAAATGGATAATACAAACGGATAATAAAGCTATACAAACAAGGAGGATGTTGGAGTGTATTCTGCGATAAAACAAAATAGATAATATGGCACAATATCTTGACAAATGCACAGGCAAACTCACAAACAAGGAAAAAGAGTCGAAGCCATATAGGAAAGACAACATCGAATACCATATCGAAGTAGAATAGAAATGTGTATATGCTTCAAAGATATTAAGCAAATGCGACGATGGTGTTCCAAATAAGCCAAGATCATAAACCATCCAATCATTGGAGTGGTGGTAACTAGGACCAATTCTAACATTGGAAGTTCTAAATTCAAATCTCACTACCCACACTAGGGAGAAGGCCTAATGCTAAGCATGGGGACTTGGATGGCCACTGGGGGCGTCCCCACTTGAGCAACCAAGAGGCCAAGGGAATTAGTCAAGCAAAGCTCAGATACCCTCAGTTCTCAAAAGAATAAAAAAGAAAAGGCAAGATCATATATGTGAGGACATACAAGCAAAAATTGTAGCCGCCACAAAAAGAGAAGTGCATCTCACTTCATCAAGTGTTGCCACAACAATAACGTGTGTAGAAACAAAGTGGAACATGAGAAGTTGCTTGGAGATTGTTGCTTAAGGAGATTCAACATCAACAATGGTCGAGGGATCTGCAATGGTTTGATTGTAAGATGTGTCATGTAGAGAGGAGGATGGGGGTAGAAAGATTTCGATTAAACTATGGAACATGTCATTCTTCAAGAAGATAGAGTAAAGATGTGGGCTAATGGAGATTAGTAGTTCAATAATAGATGAAAGAAGGCAATTTGCAGCCCTAAGAGTTTAAGACCAAGGAGATATGAATGAATTCATCTCGGAGTAGATGGAAGAGAAGGGGGAGTGTGCTACTCAATGTTTTCAACCTCCAACTAGTGTGTTAGATGCTCAGACAAAGGACCAAAGGATATAAATATTTGGCATGGGAAAGATGGTGACGAGGATGGAAAAATCCATTATGGATTGCAAACAAGGAGTGCACATGGAGCATTGTTTTCAAATTGTTAAAGTGTATGTTTCGAGGCGCCAAAAAAAATGCCTCGAGGCTTAAGCCTCATGGTCACACTATTAGGCTTACGCCATCACAATGTTGAGGCATGCACCTGAAGGCACAGTGAGGTTTACGCCTCAAGTTTTTCATACCAAATTCAATCCTTTAAATTCTATTTTGAAGATAAATTTATCATTATAGTTTTTGGATAAATATAAGTAATTATTTTAGTTTTTAATAATTAATTCTCTATTCATTTGAGATAAATTAAAGTTTTTATTGTTAATAGGCCAAGGCCATTTTTGAAAAAGCTTCCTAATAACAATATATCTTTAAATTTGTTAACAATTGTGCAAACACTAACTTAGTAATTTAAAACTTCTGCAAAATTATGCGAAGTCAACTTTCATTAACTGAAAAATGGTGAGAAGTCACATAGACCTAATATTTCTAGAATATCTTTGCTAATTTCTTATTTTTTTATGCTTTTAATAGTTTAAACTTGAAATTTGGAAAGAATGACATATGCTATGTGCTCACTTAGTTCTTAATGAAGTCAATGACAATTGAAACAATTAATATATTAAGATAAATCAGTTGAGTTCTCCATACACATACAAAACTAGCTCAATTTTTTGCTTATTTTAGGCGTTTCTTCATTTAATATTGATGCTTGTAACTTTTTAATTATTTCAAGAGTTATTTTATGCATATGTTTTAAAAAAGTGAGGCTTACGTCACATTATATGGCCTTATTGTGGATATGTGTTCGTAAGCTGTCCAAAGGGTATAGGTTTGTGGAGTGTCTTCAAGATTGGGAGTTGATTTTGTATTGTTTGTAATTTAACTCCAGAGACCTACTTGTCATCTTGAGTTAGCCGGAGCCCGGAGCCTTCGTACTTAAAACTTTAAGTAGCAAAATTATAGTTTATTGTCAAAAAAAATATATGAGGCTTACACCTCGTACCACCTCAAGGCTTACGCTTTACCTCGTAAAGGAAAACTGCCTCACATACTTTTTTAACCCTTTGATAAATCTCAAATAATCTTTCATAGCGTACAACAACTAAAGAGGCAATGCAAGATTTTGTTCTGCAAAACCCATGTAGCCTATTAGCATCACATAAAAAATGAAAATAAAGCCAAACATTCTCATAGACATTGTTTAGTATCCAAGTGAAATTATGATCATAAAATCCATCAAGAACAATTTAAAGAACAAACAAAAAACATTTTTCACAACATTATACCTTAGGAAACAAAAGACCTGGTCCACTAGTTGAGTTGATCATAAGCACCTCAACAACCTTCTCAGAGATTACATCACTCTCATTAGTATGTTTGTATCTGAATGGAATGCACCTGAAAAGATCCTACAGCATTAGAAATCTTAAAAGAAGAGTTAATAATGGTGCTAACTATAAAAAGGTTAGCTAAGGCGCTCTTGTAAAAAAATAAAAATAAAATAAAAAGGTAACAAAAAGTTAGCTCTAAAACAGGAAAGACACGTAAGACAAGATTCAAAAACCAATTCTCGAGGAATTTAATGAAAAGAAATTCTTATAAACTATTTAGGAAAATGATAATCTAACTACAATAAATGCAACTTCAAGTGCAACTACATATGCATGTCCATTGGATGTGTGAGTGTTACACATCTCAAGATGTGTAATAAATGATCCAATGGACATGCATATGTAGTTGCACTTGAAGTTGCGTTTTATTGTAGTAAGATTAGCATTTCCCAATTATTTAATAAGCAAAAGAACCACTTTAACAAGTGATTGTTTCTATATGCATGAACTTCCACTGAAGAAAACATGTTCAAAACTATCAATGAATTACACAACAAAAACTAAAAACTTGATCCTTATCTTAGCAAAGGGTTTGGAAATTTATCATGGAATTATCAAATGGAATTTGGTCGAAACTGGTTCCAAGGTAAGATAAATTAGTCAAATATTGGTTTTATATTGTAATTTCTCTCATCTAATTTGTTAGCATAAATAGGTATAGTATTAGCAACTTCTTAATTTTTACAAATCTTTTGGTCTTTCATATTCAAACCTCTATCTCTGAATTATCTATAGGTAGACCTCCTTTCATCAATTGATCTCAGTTAATTAAACCTTTTCTTCCTCTATCAATGGCCCTAACCACTAATCTCTAAATGACTTACACTCCTCTGATACTAGTACTCCATGGAAGTCCTAAGTCTCTGATTTAATCATTAAATAATTAGGAAGACATTACTTCTTTTCCCAACTTTTTCTACCTCATCAAAACTTTATAGTCTTTGTTGCTTCTAGAAATAGTATTAAAATAGACAAAGGGGAAAAATAAGGGCACACAATGCACTCAAGATCCAATAATCCTCTTCATGCCTATGTGTATAAGATAGACATCTTAATGAAGCTTGACATAATAACTTATAATGCATAAATGCGAGATAGAGAATGTTTAAAACTATTAAAATTGAAAATTAGACATAGGAGATAACAGAAAAGCTATAGAAATTAGAAAACTATGAAACATATAAACAATATTCAAACATATCAATTACTATTAAAAACAATCACATCAACCATAAAGGCAACAACATTCAACCATATAAGGATCATTGATGATGTGTCTTTTTCAATTTAATAGACAACATCCAACCATTTAAAAAAATTCCACGAAAAAACAATTCTACGGTCCCCTAAAGGATCTTGTAAGTTACATAACAGAATGTTCTCAAGGGCGTTAAGGCAAGTCTATTGGATTCTTATCTGCTATAGAACCATCTTAACCAACTTTCCATTAGTTCATAACTAACATAATCTCTACAATTTTGGCACGTGTTTTCTGATTATTTTTCACTTTATCATCTCACTCATTGATCTCAAGTATTCCCCATTATGAGATTTTTATCTACTAAAAAGTTTTACATCCTTAAATTCAAAATGGTCAAGCAAATCAAATCTTCACATAGAAATTGACCATGCAAGTACACAACTCATATTCTATGCATGTTCCAATTATGTCCATAAAGGAGGTTTACATACACCACCACAGACTAGTTGGGTGCTCTAAGATGCCCGGATACCTTGGCAAAATTCGGCAAATTAATTCGATTTTTTGAACTAGCCAAGTGCGAAGTAGATGTAATAGAAAAATACAAAAACTCGCCGAAAAAATTCGACAAAATTCAATAAACTTTGACAAAAGTTTAATTTTTCAATTAGACAATGCAAAAAATCGATGAAATTCGATAAAATTCGATAAAATTCGACAAAACTTGATAAAATCTGGCAGAAAAGTAAGCATGTGTTATTTCATCGATAAAAAATTAATAAATTACCAATAATTATGCATTATTTTTAACTTCATCAACCAACATAGCAATATAAATAAAAAAATAATTTGATAAGCTAACAAATCATGTAATTTTATGGGATATAGCTTACGAAAAAAAGAAGAGAAGCAAAAAAAACAAAAATAAATAAAGAAAGAATAAATGAGACAAAAACTTAAGAAATACATTGAAAGAGTTTTCAAAGTCATTTTCTTTTAGGTAAAATCCTATAAAACAAGATGAAAGGCAATATATTTGAATGATAAACTAATAAATTAGGCAATGTGGAATGTCAAACTAGCGAAGTATATAGTTAAGAAGCAAGCTACCACAAAATTGAAATCAAAACATAGAAAAGGGACTAAGACAAATATCACCATTTCAAATTCATCAACCTACTTAAAAAGATTGATTTTGTTAGGTCATCTATGGATATTTTTATGTATTTAAAGTGCCTATTTATATTAGTTTTTAGCTTATATTACAAGAAATCTAGATATATTAGCATCTCTGCAAAAATTCTCTAAACTTCTCTAATTTAGCGAATTTTTACAAAAATTTTCCACATCGAACTAAACTTCCCTGAATTAATTCTAATTTTCAAGTGACCGAAATCCAAGGCGAAGTCGAATTTTCGATCCTTGTTTCCGACTAACTATGCTACTAAATTCAAATGGAGTAACATCAGTAGAAACCAACAAATTAGATCTATAAGAAAAGATTTGACATAAATAAGATTTTAAATTCACTTCCTCTTCATTAATTCTGAAATATGGAATTTCAATCATTTACTCGACCAATTCCATTAAATGGCCAAGGCCTTTGCCTATGCGAAAGGCTAGGATGTCCCCGTTAGGTGGCGCATTGCACTTGGCTTCAGGTATGTCGAAAGATTGGCAAAGGGCATTACATCTACACTAGGATGAAGTGATAAATGAGCAAGGGTCCCTGCACTATGGACGAGTGCAAGTGAAGAAGCTAGTCCAAAAAGAAAATAATAGGCTTAAGATAGCAACTTGGAACATAGGAACACTAACAGGTAAATGAATGGAGATAGTAGACACTATGATTAGGAGAAAAGTAAATACAATATGCTTACAAGAGACCAAATGGGTAGGTGGAAAATCTAAAGAAATAGAGAAGACAAGGTATAAATTATATTATACTGAGAAACATAAAAATAGAAATGAAGTAGGAATAATTGTAGACAAAAACATTAAAGAATATGTAGTCAATATAACTAGGAAAGGTGATACTATTACGTTAATAAAACTTATTATAGCAGACAACAAAATCAACATAGTTAGTGCATATGCACCCCAAATAGGATTAGACCAACAAACTAAGACATAATTTTGGGAAGACATGGATGATTTACTTCAATAGATACCTCAGGGAGAAAAGATATATATTGGAAGAGACTTTAATGGACATGTAGGAAAAGAGAAGGTTGGATATGAAATGGTGCACAGAGGATATGGATTTGGAGATAGGAATGATGTGGGTTGAGCATGCTAGATTATTAGCAAACACCTACTTTAGAAAGAGAGAAGAATATTTAATAACATTTAAAAGTGAATCTAGTAAAAGCCAAATAGATTTCTTCTTAACTAGATAGGTTGATAAAATAACATGTAAAGACTATAAGGTTATTCCAGGAGAAAGTTTAACTTTGCAACATAGCATAATGGTACTAGATATTAAGTATAAAAAGGAAATCTAGGTCAAAACAAAAAATTATTAACCTGAGAATTAAATAGTGGGATTTGAAAGGAGAAAAATTAGAAATATTTAAAAGCAAATTCGTAGGAGAAATGACTTTGAGTATAGATAATGACCCTAACTTAATGTGGGATAAAACAACTAAATGCATAAATTAATATAGCCAAAGAAGTCCTGGGAGAATCAAAGGGTGTAGGTCCATTAGGAAAAGAAACTTGGTGGTGGAATAACGAAGTTCATACTGCCATAAAACTTAAAAGGACAAACTACAAAACTTGGCAACAGGTTAAGGATGCAGAAAATTTTCAAAATTATAGGAATGCCAAAAAAAGAAGCTAAAAAAGTGGTATATAATGTTAAACTTAAAGCGTACAATGATTTCTATACTAAGTTAGATACAAAAGAA
The DNA here is from genome assembly GCA_035771175.1 of Paratinospora sagittata. Classification (NCBI taxonomy): domain Eukaryota; kingdom Viridiplantae; phylum Streptophyta; class Magnoliopsida; order Ranunculales; family Menispermaceae; genus Paratinospora; species Paratinospora sagittata. The sequence goes on from CM069593.1 coordinate 42,768,095, forward strand.
GGTGAAAAGACTATATATGAGCTAGCAAAACTAAGGGAAAGAAAGACAAAAGATCCTAACTATATTAAATGTATTAAAAGCGAAGAAAAAAGTATCTTAGTAAAAGAAGAAGAGATAAAAGAGCGATGAAAAACTTATTATGAAAAATTATTATATGAAAATCATTTAGCAAAGTTAAGTGTAGAAGGACTTGGAAAATAAATTCTTTTGTAGAATTATCATGCTTGAGGTAAAAAATGTTTTGAGAAAAATGAAAAATGCAAAGGCTTTAGGGCCAAATGCGATTGTTATTAAGGTTTGGAAGAGCCTGGGGAAATTAGAGGCTTGTGGTTGACCAAATTTTTTAACAGGATTGTAGCAACTAGGAGAATGCTTGATGATTGGAGGAAAGCATCTTAATACCCATATATAAAAATAAATGAGATATTCAAAATTGTGCAAATTATAAAGGAATTAAATTGATGAGTCATACAATGAACTTGTGGGAAAGTAATCAAAAATAGAGTACGAGCTGAAACTTTGGTGTTAAACAATCAATTTGGACTTATGCCTGGGAGATCAACTATGGAAGTTATTTATTTATTACGGAGATTGATGGAGAGGTATAGGGAGAAGAAGAAAGACCTCCATATAGTCTTTATTGATCTAGGGAAAGCCTATAATAGAGTACCTAGTAGAGAAATTATATGGTGGGTATTACTTATTAGGGAAACAAAAAGTTACAACTAGGTACATTGAATTGATGAAAGATGTATGATGGGACAAAAAATGTTAAAGTCAACAGTAGGTGAAACTAACGAATTTTCAATTACAAGAGGTTTACACAAAGAATCTCCCTTAAGCCCCTCCCGCTTTGCACCAATCATGGATGATGACCACCACGTGCGTTTCATTCTCTTCGATCTTATCTTTGATTGCTCTTTGACTAGACATATTCAAAAAGATATTTTATGGTGTATGTTATTTGCTAATGGTATAATATTGATTGATGAAATTGCATCCTTAGAAAATGCTAAGCTAGAGGTGTAACGAACCTCATTTTTATAAAAGACAATACCCCAAAATTTTAGGTTGATCATAGAAGTTTAGTGAAAGTTTAGTTTATTAAGTTGAAGTATTTTGATTTATTTTAAGTTGTATTAAATGAGAAAATGGTGAAATTAGATGGGAGTTGAATTAGATGGGATTTAATTATATTAAATCCATCTTCCTCTCATTGAACTCTTTCTCTCTCTAATGTGATATGTTGGGGGAGTTAATTAAATAAAATGTTGGGAAGTTAGTTGATAAATGAGAAAGTAAGGTATAAAAAAAAACAAGTAAATAAATGATGGGGTTGAATAGTAAATGACATGAGGAGCATGGGAATGTATCCAAAATGATGCTCATCTTTTAAATGTAAAGCCAACGTGTTTTATTTGAAAAGAAAAAGAATTGGAAGAAGAAGATGACCCTACAGAAGAAGGAAACCGAGAAGAACGAAAGAAGGGGAGAAAGAGAATGGGAGGAAGAGGAACGTGTTTTGCAACAAATCCAACGTTCCGGTAAGTGATTTTTCCTTCTTTTCGTTGCAAAAGTGTTATTTAAGCTACGTGTAACAACCCTACCGGTATAATTTTGCTATAGGTGGAGTTTTGTGGTGTTTCCAAAAATAGGGTTTTGACCCACGTTGAGTGGAAACATGTAAAAATTATATATTATCACTCATATAGTCGCGTAGATCCCGAATATGCAGTTTGTTTGTGTTCATGTGTAATATTGGCGCCGGTACAACTGCTGAAAGCCAAATGTAACACTGGGGGCCTTTGGAACCTAGTTAAACCCCAATGAAAATATGGTTTTTTTCTTTTTTTTTAAAGAAACTATAAATTGTATATATGTATTAACGGTAAGATTGTAAGAGTTGTACAAAGATAGTGCAACAAAATAACTAACTCGACGGCTTATATGGAAACAAAATGGTCTCATCCTCTAAGCCAATCTCCTATGGCGCATCCCATTTTCAACCCAAAAAGAGGCTAGCATTTGGGACTTTTCCCATACTCTATCAATAGAACAAAATTCATCATGAAAGACTTTGTTATTCCACTCTTTCCACAAAAACCAAATCACTGCCAAACATACCACCCTCCAGTGATCCCGCCACGAGGGTTGAATAAAGTTCATGAAAGGGAAGATATCCAAGGAATCCTCTTCCATAATAGCATTGCCCATGACCAGGAAATGGAAACGCCATTTATCCCATATCTCTGTAGCTACCAGGCAGCCCCAACAAATATGTTGAACAGACTCCGAAGCCTAACCACACACATAGCACCAATGCGGGGAGAGGCACATATACGAGAATCGTTTTTGTAACATGTCACCCGTATTCCACTTCCTATGGCTAGCTACCCCACTTCCTATGGCTAGCTACCCAGCCCAAGAATTTAACCTTTGATGGAACTTTGGCTTTCCAGAGGGCAATATGAGAAGGGGATGAGTGAATGGATAGGTCATTAAAAATGGATAAGTGGAAGGATTTGGTAGAGAAAGAACCGGACGGATCCCAAGGCCAGGACACACGATCATCCTCTCCAGATAAATGACACCCCTCTAACATACCAAGTAATGGTACCACGTCATTGTTCTCACGAGAGGAAGAATGCCTACCAAGATGAAAATCCCAAGTCAAGGTAGTATCCTCGGGGTTCCTAAGAAAGTTGAGGACAAGCCTATTTTGAAGTCTGGACCATTGGTATAGGTTAGGGAAGAGGGACTGTAGAGTATTGTTCCCACACCAAAGGTCCCCCAAAAACGAATGGTATCTCCCTTTCCAAGTTTAAATCTAATAAGAGGCAAGAAGGCAGGGTAAATAGATGAGATAAATTTCCATGGGCTCCTAAAGGTGGCTCTAGGGGCTAGTCTTGCAACCCACTGTCTGTCTCGACTTCCATGCCTACTACAACTGATCCTTCTCATGTGCAAATCTCCAAAGCCATTTCCCCACCAAAGCCTTGTTTCTGATGACAATGCTTCCAACACCCAGACCACCCTAATCGACCCGTCTCTGAACAGTACTCCATGCAACTAGATGTGAGCCATATGTCTTTTCCTCATTCCCCCATAGGAAATCTCTCATACATTTTTCAATTCTGTCGGCCACCTTTACAGGAATTCTGAAAATTGATGAATAGTAAGGAGGGCATCCAGAACGGATTTGGTCAATGTAATTCTACCACCTTCATAGAGAAAACTTTGCTTCCATCCGTCTAGTCTTCTTGATACCGTTGACAGCATCGGATCCCAGAAATCCATTCTAAGAGGGTTACCACCAAGAGGCATGCCAAGGTATTTCATAGGCCACGTACAAGTGGAACAACCAACTAGATTAGACGTGGAAACCAACCAATCTTGACATACGTTAATGCCTGCCAATTGGCATTTAGCTAGATTGATCACCATTCTAGAGAGCCAACAAAAGGTCTTCACCACCATAGATGCATTAGTTACATTCCTCTCATTGCCCTCCAAAAGAAGAGTGTATCATCAGCAAACTAAAGATGAGTGACTTCGACATTATCCCTTCCCACCTTGAAGCCGGAAATCAAACATGCCTCTCTAGCCTTGTCCATCATCCGCCCCAAAGTGTCGACAACCAAGGTACCAAAGAAAATATGGTTTGAGACCATAGAATCGTAGATGGATCAATTTCGGACGTTTCAATACCAAAATTATGATTTTTGGGTATCGATTGATATTTTTAGTATATGCATGAATGAGTTCGATAGTTACTGTAAACTTGGATATTAGTGGAAACGTAGTTGAAAGGCTTGTTTCTACTATCCATTGCCTTAAGAATAATCATGAGGGTCGTGTAAAATATTTGGGACACCCTCGCATGATTTTTAGACAGGAATAGAACTATGGGAATTAGTTGGATGTATTGGAAAGTTAGAAATTGATATAAATGGAAAGAATATCCATTAATATGACTTAATTAATATGAATATGAATTAATATGAATGGGCATTAATATAAATTAAATAATATATGCAGGTTCTAATAGAGGAATCTAGTGAGATTGGTGGGGTGGAAAATTATTTCTGGCAATTGTTGTGAGCAGAAATTCATTAAATTTTCATTTATATTATCATATTATTTATATTTGGATGTTTGATCATGTGTATGTTTGCTTGTGGCATGAGAAAGTGCAGATATTATCTGTATGGACTAATAAATCTATTGGAGCTAGACTTTGGGATATAATTGAGTAGGTTAAAGTAATTCCTACAAGAATAATCGGGTCTAGTGATCCTAGTTAAATTGAAAGTTTTATATAGAAATCTATTCAGTTGGAAAGTGCGATGTTGTTCTAATATTATTTGTGATGTTGTTTTAGGTATTTAGGATTCATTATACATAAAGAAGGAGAAATAGATAAGGATGTGAACCATAGAGTTAAAGCAAGATGGGTCAAGTGGAGTAATGCTTCTAGAGTATTATATGATAGGTGCATCCCATTGAAGTTAAAGAGAAACTTTTATAGAGTTGTTATTAGCCCAGCCATGCTATATGGTACAAAATGTTGGGCAACTAAGTGTAACAAAAATGTGCATACTAAGATGGATATGTGATAAACTTTAAAAGATAAAATTAGAAACGTGCATATTTGAAAAATAATAGGAGTAGCACCAATTAGAAATAAAATGAGAGAACCGATTAAGGTGGATTTGACAAATACAACGTAGGCCTTTAGATGCACCAATAAGGAAGAGCGGCCTATTAACGATAGATGGTAACAATAGAGGTGGAGATAGACCTAAAATAATATGGATAGAGATAATTACGAAAGTTCTAACTTTTTCGTAATTTGAATGCCAACTTAACTGTCGATAGAGCGGAGTAAAGGAAGCGGATTCATGTAGTTGGGAAAAGGCTTAGTTGAGTTGAGTTGAGTTGAGTTGGCAAAGGCCTAATATTTCTACAATTATTTGCTAACTTCTTTTTTATGCTTGTAATAGATTAAACTTGAAATTTAGAAAGCTTGACATGTGTTATGTGTTCAATTAGTTCTTGATGATGTTAATGACAATTAAAAAAATTAAAATATTAAGAGAAATAACTCGAGATTTCCATACATATACAAAACTAGTTTATCATTTGCTTATTTTCAATGTTTCTTCATTTATTATTGATATTTGTAATTTTTTGAATTTTTCAAGAATATTTTGTAATTTTTTTAAAAAATGTGAGGCTCATGTCTCAAACCGCCTTGAGGCCTGTTACTTAGACCTGGGTATGGGTGTCGGATACGGGTACATATCTAAAGGTCCGACTTTTTCATTTTTGAATTCTAGGATGCGGGGACTCGGCTATTTTACATACCATTCTTTCCCTTTTTTCTTCTTTTCACTCATTTATTGTCTGTTTTGTTCTCCCACTTAAGTGAGTTTCATTTATTAGTCATTATCTTCTTTCATACTTTCTCTTATTTCCATTGGAGAATCTACATAGTAATATTCTAAAATCCAAAGTGTCGGACACATATCCCATACCCATGTCGCATCCTGAAGTGTCAGACACGGGTATGTCAGGCTAAAATAAAGAGTCCGGGTAACATAGCTTGAGGCTTATGCCTCGCCTCATGAAGCCAAACCGCTTCAATTACGCCTCACTTTTTTTTAGACCTTGATTGTAAATTGCCAACAAACTGACAAGTTGAATACTCAAACAAAGTATTATCACCAACAATACAAACACCAATCAGTATTTTTAACGATTTCTTGAAACCAAGTAGTGATTGAGCATTTCTATTACGCTTATGTCCATGCTGGGGAGGTACACCCCCACTACTATATAGGAAAAGGTTTCTAAGTTCTTCATGTAAAGCATGTAAATTACCTAAAAGGGGTTTCACAATTGAGATCATTTTTAATCTTAATCAACTTTGAAAGTTTTACTCAAAAACTTGAAACTTAGCTTTTGAACAAGATTAAAATTTCCAATTGAAAAACCTAGAACTCGTAAGTTGATTGATTTCTATGAAATCATAAATAAGACTACGTCAAGGAAACGATCAAAAGGAATTTCGAAAACAATGACTTTCTTTTTTTCAAAAAGCATATTTAACCATGACTTCAAGGCGTACACCTCAAGATCCCAAAGGCTATACCTTCAGCCCTAGCCACAAAGAGCCAGGGTTTAGACACATTAATGGCTGTTCAAGTAAATGCTTGGGCCCTTGGGCCCACATAAAGGCACCTCACCTAGTCAAAGAGTGCTTAACGCACCAAATAAAGCCTTTGATAGATGTTTTTCCTTTTTACCATGCTTCCATCTGCTACTGCAGAGGAGCATTCACAAGGGCTAGCTACTTTTGATGCTAATTGACTAGTTATTGCCATTGTGAGATAACAACCAAAAAGATCCTCAGTTACTTAATTCCAGGCTAAGCGATAAATTTCAACACCAATGTATGTCAGAAGAAGCTAATTACTCGTGTGACTTCTAGGCAAATAGTATTTCCTTATGCTGAAAAATAAATAAATAAATAAAAGAAACTATTAAAGGGTTTTCACAACTTAGAATCCAAAATTCTCTAACAATGCCCTTACCCTCACACATGTGAGATTTGAAGCATTGTTCAAAGAAGATCTAAGATATCCTTATTAAATCATAACTTATCAAATAGATATACAGAAAATCAAAATGATCTACAGAGAACATAAATCCAAAGTGAGTAGAACTAATCATAATCTAACACAAATGCTAATCAATATCTTGCACCACCATTCTTGTTTATACGAATGCACCACCCTCTACAATGAGATATATTTAAAGGGTCACATCGTACGAGCAAAGGCCCCAATGGGCAAATGGGCAAATGGGCAAATGGGCAAACGGGCAATGCAAGCCTAGAGAGTAAACAAGAATTGGGTAGGTGATGGAAACTAAGATCAATAAAAACAACAATGAGATCAAACAATCCAATGCCGCAAAAAGTCAGATAGTAAACAAGAATTGGGTAGGTGAAAGATGCAATTGACAATTACAACAATGATGGTACTAATCATAATGATAATGGGTCTTCTTATTTTCAGAAAAAGAAACCAAAGTACCCATTATTGAAATCCCTCAGAAGAAATAGATCTGTCACAAACAAACAAAAAAGAAAAGAAAATGAAGAGGGGGGATGTACCCGGCAACAAGGCGACAACCAGCCTCGTAGCGCTGCTGAAGACGACCAGTGCGGGCCACCAAATCACACATTCCTGCCTCCTCCTCCTCCTCCTCCTCCTCCTCCTCTGTACTCTATAGTCTCTATACTACTCTGTACACTTGAATAAACAGAACCAATGTCCTCCTCCTAATCTACGTCTACATCTACTCCCACCACCAACCAACCTCTGCCCTTTAGTTCTCTTCTTCCTCTATCTCCACATATCTTGCTTTGTTCTGTTTTGTTTTTTTTTTATATAATACAAATGTGGGTCTGCAACCAACAAGTAACGGTTCTAACGGCCACCAACACCAAATCAATCAATCAGAGTCACAGTGACAATGACAATGATAATGCAAATGCAAAAAGAACAAAAAGAAAAAAAAGAAAAAAAAAGGGTTGTTAATTTTGAATCGATGATAATAGAGAGAGGGATAAAAGAAGATCAAAGGTGTTGGTTGCAAGAAGGATATGGGTGTTGTGTGTTTGTGCATTTGAGTTTAGAAGAAACGAAGAAAGAAAGGAATGGAAAGGCGAAGGGCAGCATGTGCAAGAGAGCCCTAAGACCAGCGCATGGCTCGGATCGCTGGTACAAGCATGTGGTTCTTCATGCCTCTCCACACACATACACACACGCCACACCAGATGGACCAAGTCGCAAGTCAGCCTTATGTTACCTAGGTGGCATTCAACGACACTTTACTTGATTCGTGGGTCCACCGTAGCTGCAAAACTGATCCCATCATCATCCAACACGAAAAAGGTTCGCTTGTTAAAAAAAGTTCTTATTATTTTCACTCACCTTTCTTATCTCTCGACTCACCTCATATAAAAATTAAAAAAACATAAAAAAAAAAAAATTTACATAAAGTTACCAAAAATAATAAATATTAAACTCCTTAAACCCTCTCACTTCTCTCTTCACCCACCCACTCTCTACCTTAAACCTTTTAACCTTTCAACTCTTGAACTCATCTCAATCTTCAATCTTATCATTTTCTTGTATTTTTTAAATCAAAAGCATACATTTCTATCACTTTCACCATTTTGAAGTATTTTTTTTAACAAAAGTATATCCAAATAAAAAAAGGGGCAAAAATGAATTTCGAAGCTTAGAAAAATAGCTCTCGGATTAGGTGTATCCGATCTTGCGTGGGAAGACAGATTCAGTATGTCCGACCCTAACAGGACAAACATATCTCATTTGTTCAGCTCATCAGGATCGGACAAAAAAGAAAACTAAAAATTAAAAAATGCATTGTCCGACCCACTAGGGTCGGACGTTTACGATTCTAGTGCGCGAAATGGGTTTTTGAAACCTATCTTCGCCGCCTCATTCTACCATTTTAACCCTTTTTTTTGTATGAAAACATTCAAATCCAACAATGTAGCATTAAAATCAACTTAGAATATTTAAAAATCATGATTTACTTACCGATTTGTGATCAAAGATTGCACTTAAATCACTTTGAGTTCGAGCCCTCCAAAACCCGATTTTTTCACAAGATTTCGCGTCGTTATTGCTCACAAATCTTCCTAACGGTGTTCTAACTCTTTGAATGATTGAAAAACTTAAAGAAATGGTGAATCAATGGTGAAGATAAGAGAATAAATGAGAGAGAGGGAATGGGTTTAGGGCATTGGGGTGAAAAGGGTAGAACGAAAATTTAGGTAGGTGAAGAGAGAAGAAATGATTGATTTTAAGTTTTCATGTGGATGAAGAGAGTAAATGGGTGAAGAGATAGGAAATGGTGGGTAAAAATAGCCGGACCCATGAAGAAATCTTGAGGATGGACTATATTAAGTTATATATAGTCCATTGGCCAGGGGTGTGAGGTAGGGGTGTCGACGGTTCGATTTTGAAAAGACGCATTCCCTTCACAATTTTTTTTTAAAGTGGAAGGAAAAAGACGTCTTCCCTTCCACTTTAAAAAATTTCATCTTCGCGCCGACGTGGCGCTTGTTTGGCGTGCTGACTGTGCAATGAACAGTAAAATGTGGCAAATATGACATTATTTTTTAGGGGATGACATTTGTAAAATTATTGTTTTTTTGAAGGATAATCATGTCAAAAGCCCCACATATGAGTGATCAAGATAGTACTGTAAGCCATGGCATTTAGCCCTTGGTATCTGCTCCTTGCAACATTCAATTTAAAAATAGTTTTTTACAGTTATCATTTTTAATTGATTCACAATTTTTAAATTTATGTTCAGTATCATACTCAAGATTTGTTTTCAAAACTCACAAACAAGGAAAACTTGTATGGTTTGTTTAATATTTCATACAAATCAAGTAGAGAAAAACTTATGCGATTCTCATTAAGTACAAGAAAAACTCAAAAAATAACATTTATATATTTTTTTGACAATAAGTCATTTTTTCAACATTTTTCTAAAAACAATTTTTAAATCCTATCAAACCAAACAAATTTTTTATAATTTTTATTTTTAAATACAGAAAAGTGGACACAACCTAAGCTTCTCAAGTGTCAGATACATTGAAGTCCAGCTTTGGCCGCCTTTGAATTGAAGTCCAGCTTTGGCCGCCTTTGAATTGAAGTCCAGCTTTGGCCGCCTTTGAATTGAAGTCCAGCTTGCCCTGAAAAGAAGGGGTAAGTTGCGCCCAAAGGTGGGCTTAATTGATAAGATAAGATGATCACAGGTCCACAACGCTCTAAGCAAAGTCAAATTTTGAGTTATGCCAATAGTCTTTAGCAAGGTAGATAACTCTACGTTTCATGCCTCATCTATAGAGGTATGGTGGGAGTATTATTCAGATATGAGTGGTGTTCACTAACACAATATACCCTGCCTAAGTATTAGGGCAACCCATCTTCATACCTATTTTCTATTACACAAAAAAAAAATGAAAACGTGCAACTGAACGGCAGTGAATCCCCCAAAAAAGCCAGCTTAGCTACCCAGATCGAGTTAAACTCAAAAGGTGGTCTCATACATGCATGTGCGTACTACCTGCAACTCCGGTACCATAATATTCATAGGTCTATTTGGTATAACTTTATTATAGCTTATAACTTTTATACAAGTACTTATGAAAAACTACTTATAAAAAAAATAGTTGATATGTTGTTTGGCCAATATATTTGAAAAGTGCTTGTAGTATTTATTGTAATATTTAAAAAAGAATTTTATGATTAAAGAAGATTTGATAGCAGAGGCATAATAGAAAAGTCCATTTTTCCATTTCTGCTTACAAAATCTGTAAATTTATTTGTGATTCTTCATAAAAACATAAAACTTCAGAACATCTAATAATTGTAAATAATTTCTAATCTTCCAAACAACTAAAAACTGGGTAATACATTAGCTTCCTCTGAAAAGCAGAGGAGTCCAATCAAATCTACAATGAAACAACAACTGTAAAAGTCACAAAAGGTAGGAAAAAAAGTGGCCATAACTCACAACCGTATGGTTAATTTTTACACTAGAATATTACATTAACAAATAGATTTTCCATTTTTTTCTGTATTCTCATCACCTCGGCTACTAAATATCACATACATACAATATATCCCTGCCCTCTTACTTGCCTCCTAATCGCTCTTGTTTCTGACCAAACACTAAGGCCAAACGATATCTCAAATTCCCTCTGCCTTTGATCAAGCAATAAGATAAATGAAAATTTGTACCTGTTTCTGGCACACCGAAACGAGAGTAAAATTGTAGGCAAGTTCATCATAATACAAGCTGTTTTGTCCCTGCGAGCGGGCAGGTTGCTGCAGGGAAAACAACACAGCAAATACTGGAGTAACATGTGAATGAAAGAATTCTATGAAATCTCATTAGAGTTCTCATCAAGAAGAATATCAGCAGGATCTCCAATCCATAACCTCCCTTCTCTCCATTGAAACCTTATTCTTAACTTACCATTAGCATCCACACCAACCACTACCCCTTTACTTGCATGTGTTTCCATTCCCCAACCCCAACGTGGCGTCACCAATCCATTTCTAATCTTCACTTTATCGCCAACCATAAATGGTCTCACCCTTTCCATCTCCCATGACTTGCATACCCAAAGCCTCTCCATAAAGCAAAAAGAGACCCGAAGTTCACCATCTTCAATCCTATGTACAACACCAATACTTAAGCGGTTCACCTCGCCCCACTGATGCACCGGTGTTGCTACGGACTCCTTTACCTTAACCCAGTCTCCTATTCGGAGCTCCTCTTCCTCTACCTTCTCCACCTCTGCTGGGTCCAGCATCCACGCTTTTGATCCCACGGGAGTGTAAATTCTTAGCTTTCCGTCTGCATCAATTGAAGATATTGTTCCCACACTTGCATGGCTGTGCCCTGACCAGCCAAACCTTGGCTGCTTCACGGATATCTTTACTTTCACTCGTTGCCCTACCACAAGCGCATTAGCTTTTTCAAGTTGGGAAGATGGGCCCACCCATCTCTCTTGCTCCCCGCAGAATCCGACAAGGACATTACCATCCCATTCATCTCCTTCGTATCCTATTCCTTGCACAATGCCAATGCTCCCGGGCAAAACGGATTTCCAACCATTTGCTTCGTTTTTCAATCTCACCCACTCTCCCATTTCAAACATCTCCTCTACCTCAAGATCTGCAGGGTCACCTCTCCACAGCCCAGGCACACCAAAAAATGCCACCCGTACTTCACCATCAGAGTGTACACCTGTTATGACACCTCTTGAATTGGCATGTGCCCCTCTCCAGCCCCACCTGGGCTCGACTAGCCCAGCACGAAAACAGACATGTTGCCCTATTTTTAAGCATGCAACCTTTTCTATATCGGTGTAGTGAGTCATCCACCTCCCTTTGCGAAAACAACATGCTAGCTCTAAGTATCCAGTATCTAGTATGCTAGCCACCACCCCTAAACTTTCTTTTCCAATATTATTCCAGTCATAACTGGGTCGAGTCCCATTGCTTGGCTTCAAACGAACCCAATCTCCAACTTCAAATCCCGGGAGTCGTTCTGCATCTCCAGGAGAAACTTTCCATAGGCCAACTCTTCCAGCCACCCGCACCTACGCAGCAATAACCAGAATTGATGATTAAATAAAAGTGAGCTTATGACTTGAGACAATAGTATTATAGTAGTGGCAAAAAGACCATTAAAATTAACATACATAGTAACAAGGTTGAAAATCCAATTCACCCTAAACTTCGGTCCCTTAGAATTCGGAATTCATAATGGGAAGTCCAATTCTACATGGAGAAGTACAAGAATTCTTTTTAAATGTCATAAAAGTTTATGTTTTTTTTTAGATATGTTGAAACTAACACAATTATATAAAAAAAAAAAGTCATTAAATCATGAAAATATAATGCTAAAAGAAAGATTTGTAATGTCTATATTTTACTAAATGCATATTGCATGAGAAACAAGGTATTTTATGACTTGCATGCTTAACATATATAGGAGATATATGGATTAATTACACAGTTTATATATTACATGTCCATTTTCATTTAAAATTAGAGTTTTGTAAAGCTTATGTTCCTTCTTCCTCTAGTGACTTTTAGTTTCTATCCATTCGTATGAATTTGTATCTCAATCTCACAAAATTCTAATCTTTTTGGATATATTTGATTATCTTCCAAAAAAAAGTTGAAGTTAGCATTAATTTTTTATTTTTTTTTACTTTGTGTTTGAAAGTTAAAAATACTAAATGATTTTTTGAGTTTTACAAGTTATTTCGATATTTCACCTCACTTCGATGGAATTTTGCAATAAGTCAATTACATTTAATTTGTATTTTGATGACTGAAAAATCAATAAAATTCGACGAAAATTTGGAGAATTATATTGGATTTTCATTCCAAGCATACTAAGGAGATTTAAGTAAAGAAAAGAACCAATGCTCACATTCAACGTTCCATCCATGTCTATCCTTGCGATCTTCCCAATGGTAGCCGGGGTTTCATTTGACCATCCTAGGCGTGGCTGAGAAACAGATGGTGCCATATGAATCTCTTGTCCCACTTCAAAAGGAGGCACCTTCTCCATGTCTGTGACAGAGCAGCAAAAGGGCTTGCTTCTGAAGCAAAAGGCAACACCCATATCCCCATCCTCTTCCAGGCAATGAATTACTCCAATGCTGTTCCGTGTAACATCCTCCCAACCATATTTTGGAGATGAGACTGAAGTCTTCACCCTGACCCAATCCCCAACCTGTTCATGTTGAAATAGATAACATAGAAGCATAAGAAGAAAAAAAACTCAAGTCGTGACTCATGAGCTGATTATATTCATTAACAAGTATAAGAACGCATAACTAGTGTACCTTGAAATCCTCAACCTTCTCCATGTCAGAAGGATCAGCTTGCCAAGGAATGGGTCGATTTGGTATTTCAATAATCAACAAACCATCATTTTCAATCTCAGTTATTCTTCCGACACTATGGTGTGTCTCGCCACCCCATGCATACCTTGGCTCCGCAACAGATCGCTTCACGCATACTTGGTCACCAATCTACGAAGTCAGAGAATCATTTATTATTATATCCTTCATAAGCTTTGACACAAAAAAAAAAAAAAAAAACTACGGAAAAAGGTAAATCAGTAAAATATTTATTATATAAAGAATATAAAAGGATAAAAGAGAACTTTAATAACCCCTACCCTGAATGGTACAACAGGTTCAACCTCTTCCGGTTCACAAAGCCATGGACTTGGTAAGTAACTAAGTTCCAACATAAGGCTATTATCAGGTCTGATGCAGTACACAATTCCTATGCTTCCTGGTGTTACTGGCCCCAATCCATGTTTTGAAGTTGTAAGGGATGGACGAATCCTAACCCAATCACCAACCTTGAATTCTTCGACCCTTTCCATTTCTGCAGGATCAGCTTTCCATCCCCTTGATGCTCCAGGAAAGCCAACACGTAAAATTCCATCATCGTCAACACATAAAACAGTTCCAATACTGTCACGTGACTGACCACGCCAACCGTAACTGGTAACAGAGAAGAATTCAGCTTTTAAACTTTTAATGCAGAAAGAAGTTGCAAGGAAAACATGGTATACAATTACAAGCATATAACTGACCTGTCAGAGTCAGATAAGAAAAAACAGTATCTCAAAAGTAAAGAGGAGTCAAGAAGAAAAGGAAAGGAACCAGCTACAAATGCCCCAAAATGGAAGCTCAATTAGCTTGACATCAAAAAAGAACCAATCTTTGCCTTCCAGGGAAAATAGAATATAATATTAAAAAAGACTCATTCTCAATTGAACTTGTAAGTTATACATTATTGCAGAATCACCAATATTAGACAACAAGCTAATGCCAACAGTTGGAAGAACTAATATGTCAGCATCATTCTATGATGTTAAATCACCACTTTTTCATGGAGGGCACAGAGTCTCAGGTAAATCAGTAAAAATAGATGTTTCAGATTCAATTATGATCGCCACAAGCCATGAAGAAACACGCCCACTTAATTGGGAACCCTCCAAAGGACCAAAAAAGGTCTGTGAACCCTCAATTTCTCTAATGCAACCATGAAAATTAAAAAAGGAAAAGTTTTGGAACCAACATTTGTTGATCCAAGGAGTTGATTATAGTTCTTCAATGTTGAAAATTAAAGGGATATGAAATTTTTGAGAAAGCACTAATGGATTTAGGTTACTAGATGCAAAGGACTAAGAGCCAACTATTCACTGCATGTAAAAAGATGAGAGTTCCTAAATGATAAAATCGCCATGTCATATGTAGTATTTTGATTGAGTTCATTTGCCTCTAGACAGATAGTTTAAGCATAATGATGACAAGTTTATCATCCATGGTATATCCCATAAATGATCCCATTCTTTTGTGGTCCTGTTTTTTCACGCTGATCTATTGCTCTCCAGTGTGCCTATTTTCCTTTAGGAGTTTAGTTCACAGTTACAGACTTCATAACCTCATTTTGTACCCATAGATTGGACATTTAACCTTGTGAGTCTTTCAGTGGTACAGATCAACACAACACAAGAGCCAGAGATAGGTCAGTTTGATAAGCAAAGGAATGAAAATCCTCGTCTAAATCACAATCACTTCCTTCTCCAGACAAAAGAAAAACAGACTTTTTAACGGAAACGAGAATGAATAATTATACTAAATCAAAACCGAGGCATAACAAGGAGTCCTCCTATGGGATCAATAATAAAACATGGGAAGTTACACCAGAGAAGACCAGCTTCTCAGCCAATCAAATAATCAAAGATCTAAGGAATTATTACGGAGATAAATCCACAAAGCAGATCTGAAATGATTTTGGCCCACAAATTGAATCATGGGCTCCGCAATACAATTTGAATTTTTTTTTTGAGAAGAAACAAGGTTTACTTATATTAATATAGGAATAAAATAACTGCACATGAGTTAAATCGCCAGTGGTGATAACAATATAAAAGCATTTGAAACCCACCAAATAAATAAACAGCCTAATAAGACTAAACCCACTTAGGAAAATACATCCCTACCCACATACATACAATTATTCCAATTCATCAACCAGTCAGAAATGGGGAAACCCTTGCTCAAAGCGGAAGCAAAGACCCATGTACTAGCTTTAAGCTTAATATCTATCCAAAGTTGCAACACTGACTTTTCCCTACCATGGAACACCCTATTATTGCGTCCCAGCCATATTGAACATAAAGAAGCATAAAAAGCAATCATTCCTAACCCTCTTTCCTTCATTGACAATGAAGGCAAATGTTGCAAAGACAAGGCATATTCCACCTGGTTAGGAGCCATGAATCTATGGCCAGAGAATGCAGTACAATTTGAATTTGAATCATGAATTGTATCACTTTGACACAAATAGATAAAACTTTGATTTTTATTAAACAACATCTCTGAAGACTGCAAATATCTGAAATTGAAGCTTATCTATCAAACAAAATGGAGAGAAACCAAAGACATACTGGGGAAAGAGAGGAAAATATGTGCAAGAACTTATTGACCAAAACAACAATATAGAACATGCTAGGAGTAAAACTATATGCCAATCAATTCAAAATAAAAATCCTAACATATGCAAGTCACTTTTAAGTTTTAAAAATAGAAGTCGTAGGATAGTTCATTGAACACACCATACACATCAATGATTATTTAGATTACAAAGTTTTCTTTAACCAATTATATGATATAATTTATAACATTTGAAGTGTACATTTTCTAGCATATCTTAAAAAATATATAGATTATTTTATCATTACGATAAAAAATTTCTGAATTTCTTTAAGGCGAAATTTATTCTACAAAATTATCTACATCAAATTAGATATCTCCAAATAACTTAGAAATTTTAACTATTAGAAGTTAAAGAAGTCAAAAAAAAATTATCCATTGAAGACAGAACACCAAGTTCCTAACTGTAGATAAAATTATTAACTGGTTCTTCATTGGTTGTTGAAATTAAATTGTCAGTCGTGAAAATCAAGAAACCACATTGTAAAAGATTACAACAATGTCAGCATATATTGTTTACAAATCAGTAAAGCTTTCTCTAAGAAGCATGTCTAGTGATATGATAATGTTGGATGGATACCCTATCTTGAACAGTCAGCATCAGTTTCATAAAGAAAAATGCATTAAATAAATATAAAGGTCATCTTTTCAGAACTAGTCAGCATACCGTGGCTCCCTAACTTCAGGCTTTAGTTGTACATGTTGGCCCCTGTCTAAAGGGATAACTTTTATAACCTCATCTGCGAAAACACGAGCCTCTCCAGAGCAAAATGATACAATAAGATTTTCCCTGTCCTGTACACCCTGAACAAAGCCAACACTCTTATGCCTTGCGCCCTGCCACCCATATGTAGGAGTCCTCACACTCCTTTTAAATTTCACCCAGTCCCCCACTTCATATCTAAAACCATTAAAATTAGAAAGCTCAATTAATTTACATATACAGTATAAGATTTACTAAACACAGCACTTTAGGAAGAAAGCATATGGATTATGTCGCAAAATACAGACCTTGGACAAGTCAATCGATGAAACAAATGTAAGAAAACAAAAAACATCTATTAAAATTCCTTACATGGTAGGGGAAAGATGAATTCCCTTATTCACGAGTGCCTCCATCAAATCTTCTGAAATCCATTCCCGACGTAAGGCTTCCAAAAAATCACGAAGTGTCTTTCCACTGCATTTAACAGAACATATTAAATTGGAAAAATTATGCCATATCCTATATTTACATAGCTAATAATGAAGAATGTTATAAAAAAAAAATCAAAAATTACGAATAAGAAACAAGGGTCTTAATATGCGCACACATGAAACAGAAACATGATTGGTGCCACTATTCTGGTACTTACCTATGGTTTCTCACTTCAACGGCAGCATCTGGATACTGGAGAAGAACAACAATCCACTCAAGATTTTCACGTATCATCTGTGCTGTATAAGCAGCTATATGAAATGCATTGTCACCTTCATCATCCTATTCATGATAATCAATGCCATTATTTGAATGAACTGAATGAAAGGAAACCTAGTTAAGGTGTACATAGAAACACAAATCTTCATATTATCCAGCAGAAATTTTCATATATCCAATTAAATTTTTTACATCTAAAAACTTGAATCTGAGTTCAACAGTGCATTGGTCACACAACATCCTAATTTTTAAAATTAAACCAAAACAGAAATGACACATGTTGGCTTAGACAAAGGAATGTCTAAGAATCAAATAGGAATTTTTATTTCCTTTTTAGAGTTTCTTTTTCACTTACGGAAGTTGTTGATATTAGAGCTATGTGAAAATATTGATTAAGTCTTTAGGTCAAACAAATGAAGAAGGCATCAGAAGGGTAGCTATCAACTTGTAAAATCAATACTAGATAGGCCAGGTTACACTAGCTTGGTTGCCTTGGATATTCCAGTAACATTAAGGAATAAACTTAGACTGGAGAAAAAGAACATGCTACAAAGATCTCAGTAATCAGGCCAGCAAAATGGCATACATTATTGTCATATTGTGTTCATCAAATCACAAATGAAAGCACTTATGGATCAACAATCACTGACTTGTGAGAGTTTAGAAGGGAACATTCTAGGACTAAGTACTTTAGCAGGACTACTGAGATCTTTGGCCTAGTTGTCATCAAAATGACCTTTGGACTACATGTCAACAACAATGCAAAGTCTTTATCCCAACTATCTTGGTCAGTTACACGAATTATGCTTCCCCTATTTGATTCTTTTCACACACTTGCAAAGTGGTTCAATGTTGACATCTAGCTCCCTTTGTATATTAACTAATATCATCGCTTTCCTCACAAATCCCTAGTCTTAAACCTTAATCAAAATGGCTTAAACAACTTAGCCAAATTTCCCTCATTTTATCCCTAGTCAGTCTTATCCCAAGACTAAAAAATTCAATCATTCGGTATTTTTTCCTTTTCTAATTTTATTACTGAAATAACTAGACATCATCATGTTCACAACACTAGCTATATGTCAATGTTCTCCCTTACTTGCCCATAATTTCACGTCTTACAACATTGCATGACTACTAATCAAATTTGCAGTTAGAAATCAATAGCCACGAATTAAATTATAGGAAAAAAAAAAAAAAAAAAACAGAGTGAAAGAAGAGTTGGATGAAACAAGGTCGCAGATGTACAAAATAGCAGACACGCCCATTCTCATTGTGTTTGTGACATTGATTTAGAATAGAAGGTCAAAAGTACCCCTACTTAAGAGTCAACCTAAATAAAAAAAGAGGTCAAACTGCACATACTAGGGAATAAGCACAAGACTAAATTCTCAAACATGAGCATATAGATCAAACAAGGCTAAGAAGTCAACATACAAAATGAGCTGCAAGCCAAAGGCATGGTCAAAATGTCACCCAATTGATTATCCAAAAAAACATATGGTCCAAAAATTTGCTATGTTATCAGTAGGTCACAAGCAAAGTGACAACACCTTCAATATGCTTTGTCCATTGAAGAAGTATTGGATTAATGGCAATCATGATAGCAGCTTGATAATTGCAGATTTCCGGTATATTTTCATAGGAGACCGAACAAAACACCTATATCACATAGAAGGGAACAAACACACAACACATTGGCTGCAGTATAACCCCATAGACAGATGTTCAGCTTCAGCACTAGAATGAGCAACCGCAATTTGTTTCTTACACTGCTAGTTAACTACACTGCCACACAAAAAGGTACAATAACCCAGAGTAGATCATCAATCTGTGCAACTTCTAGCCCGACAACATTTGAAAATCCCATAACCATCACAATTGATGAAGATTGATATAATAGTTCTTTAACAGGAGCTCCATAGAGATCTTAGAATTCAAATAATAGCATCATCATAAGGTTTTCACTGAGCCAGTGTTGTATCAGGCAACAAACTGTCCACCGCCTAGGTCATTTACAACTGAATTGTCTAGGCCATACATACAGCAAATAGTGGAGCTCTTTCAAATTTTGTTAAGTTTAAGAGGGTGTAAATATATGAAGCCCAAGATTTTTTTTTCTTCATGTCGCTACACAAGTGATTGTGCAGCTTAAACATTGGTACAACTCTGAATTCTAGTGTTATACTTATTTTTGCATAATGCAAGTTATCTTTTTTCATTTTCCCATTTTCTAATTCTGATTTTCCATTTTTATTTTATTATGTTGCTGTTATTATTTTCTTTTTTTTATCATAAATATTACATCAAGCACAAATTTTGGAATCATTATACTTTAATTATAAGCAAACTAGTCTTGTTTTTTAATATATTTTTCGGCTTTATAATTCTGTGAACATAAATTTGAAGATAAGTTAAATATAGTTAATCTTTTTCACACAAGGTTTGACTTTATATTATAGAATCTATATATGAATAATTAAATTATTCAATTAAGGAACTATAAGTAATATCATTTGCTATGCTTAGAGTCTTAGATATCACCTTGCCACCTTGAAGACACTGTGACGAGCATGCGTGCACTAACTCATAAGTTCCTTAAGTTATGTCTCAAATGTGAGTCTATAAGATGCATAAATCTTCCTACAAAGAGTTCATACTGACCATATTTAGCAAAATTATCTCCCCATTCAAAACCACATCAAAGCACCACAGTATTGAACTGAAACCAAATGCATAAAGATTGTTTTAGTCAATAAACAATATTTCATAAATGGCATACCATATTATGCCATCAACAAAACACCCATCTAGTTGGTACACATGACTCTTCTTGCAGCACCTAGAAGATACAAATTACATAAAACACCTACATTATAACAACTTGAAGGGTGGGCCTTCGTACAACCGTTGAGGTTGCTCCAAGGTGGCGTGGGGGTCATAGGTTCAAATCTGAAAACAGTCTCTCCATGTAGAGGTAAGGCTGCATACATCGTCCTTCCTCAAATCCCCCAATGGCAGGAGCCTCATGAAATAAGTATGTCCATTTTACCTACACAAGAACAACTTCATATTCTCTAATAACTTTCTAGAACTTCAAATATAGTATGCTACTATGCATACCTGTGGCAATTGCTTCTCTTAATTTTTGTCATTCTATATATCATACATTCAAAAAAAGTGAATTGAGCCTCTATAGAGTCAAGTTAGCATGAGGTACTAAAAGAAGATAAGGTGAATAAAAGGTTGTATCAACCATTTAAAACATGCTTTTCAAGAATTATCAAGAGCTGTTAAATTTAAGATAAACTGCAAAATAGCTTGGAGGTTGATTGGCAGGTTGGATGGCTTGGAGGGCTCAGAAGTTTGGTCAAGAGAACTAGATGTCTTTCATGCGACATTCAAGGAGGAACTAGCGGAGGTTTGCCTTAGGGATGACAAAATGAAATTCCAAAAGGCAAAAGAGAGATGGTTAAAGGAAGGAGATGTCAACTCCAGATTCTTTCACAGAATTCTAAAACGATGCAGGAGTAGGAACCTTATCAACAAGATTGAGGAGGATGGATTCATAGTCAAAACTGAATCAGGAATTGTCAACAAGATCGTGGATTATTTCAAGAAGGTTTATATCTCACCTAGCCCAATATCTTGGGGCATTGAAGGACTTGACTGGAATCCCATTTCAGTAGAGGAGAATGACTTTGGGGAAAAACCTTTTTGAGGAGCTGGAGGTTAGAGAGGCTGTCTTTGGATGCAATGATATCAAAGCACTTGGTCCTGATGGTTTCTCAATGGCCTTCATCCAATTCTTCAAAGGTGATTAAAGACAATGTCATAAGAGTACCAGATAATTTCTTTCATAATGGTGTTGTTGATAAACAAACTAATGAGACATACATTTGCCCCGTACCAAAAAAGTGAATTCTTGGCACTTTGGCAGCTAAAAGACTTTTGGCCTATTAGCTTGATAACGAGTTTATACAAGGTGATTGCAAAAGTACTTTCTTCTCAACTACGAGTTGTCCTAAGCAAAACAATTGGCATCACTCAATCGGCTTTCATCAGCAAGAGGCAAATTCTTGATGTGGTTTTGGTGGCTAATGAGGCGTGGAAGATTATCGGAGTCACCATAAGGAAGGCGTTGTTTTCAAGTGGACTTTGCTAAGGCCTATGACACTGTAAACTAGGATTTCTTAGATTTCATAATGGAGAGAAAAGGGTTGGAGGAACGGTGGAGTATGTGGATTGGCGGATGTCTCGGGTCAGTCACCTACTCAGTGGTAATCAATGGGAGGCCTAGCGGCAAATTTGCAGCTGAGCAAGGATTGAAGCAGGGCGACCCACTTTCTCCATTCTTGTTCACATTAGTGGCTGATGGGTTGGGAAGAACAATGGATAAGCTTGCCAATGCTCTATTGTTGAAGGGTTTATGGTGGGTGCTAATAAGTAATGAGGTTGAAGTGTCTCATTTGCAATATTCAGATGATACACTCTTCTGCCTTCAGGGATCTGAAAACAATGTTGTGGAAGGAATTCGAATTTTCCAATGCTTTTGTAAGATCTTAGGCCTGAAGGTTAACATGGCCAAGAGCCAAATGGCAGGGATTCACATGGATCAGAATGCCATTCTCCATCTAGCTAATAAAGTGGGTTGCTCTATTGGTCCATGGCCTTTGAAGTACGTGGGACTTCCTTTGGGTGGTGACCCCCAGTAGCAGCCTTCTGGAATCCAATGATGCTAAATTCTCTAAGAGCCTCGCAGGTTGGAAGAGAAGTTTTCTCTCAAGGAGAGGAAGATTGGCCCTAATTAGATCTGTTTTGCTTGCTCTGCCTCTGTATTATATATTGATGTTTAAGATTCCTATGGGGGTTGCGAAAGTGCTTGAAAGAAAGATTAGATCCTTTTTCTATCTGAAAAGGAATGGATAATAGCTCCAATCTTCATCTTATCAGCTGAAAGATGGTCCAAAGGCCTTTGGACAAAGGGGGCTTGGGCATTAGTAATATGATACAACAAAATGTGGCTCTTAGTGCCAAGTGGATTTGGCGGTTTCTCCAGGAGAGATTCCCTTTGGGCCCGTGTAATCACAAGTAGGTTTGGAGATAATGTTGCTATTTGGAGGGGTCTAGGAAAAGAAGGAGGCACACTTATAGAAGTTCATGGAGTTCATCTCCTCTTTTGCGCCTAAACTTCTAGGTCATATCACCCTTAGATTGGCAATGACTAGACATTCTGTTTCTGGAAAGATAAGTGGAATGGTCATTCCCTACTTGCAGACTCCTTTCCTTGTCTATATTGAATTTCTTCATTCCATAATCTTCCAATTTGTCATTTCATGAGCAACCCCTCGTCCTCCCCATCTTATCGCCCACTTGGAATCCTTCATCTCTCAAGAGCCCTATCCATAGAGGAGCTTGCAGAGATTGGCCCTCTTCTTCAAAGGTTGGAGCAAGTTCGATTGTCCAATCTTCCTAATGGTTATCATTGGTCCCTTCATTATTTCAGTGTCTTCTCATGCAAGTCTTACTTTGAATTCCTTTGTGACAGCCCCTCCTATAATCCTATTCCCCTTTCCCAATCTCTAGTTCTGTCTGGAATGCTCAGATTCCTCATAGGTGAAGGTATTTGGTTGGTTGCTTACCTACAAAAGGCTTTGCACTATGGACGTTTTGCAAGGTCGCTTACCCCACCTATGCATTTCCCCACAATGTTGATCTTCGAGTTTACAGAATGGAGAATCGGCCGAGTACTTGTTTGTCCTTTGCCCCATCACAAAAGGAATTTGGGAGAGATGGGTAGATTTTTTTACCAGGAATGTTCTTAATTCCTTCTACATGCGAGGAGGGTATGACTATGTCGCATTTGCCTAACTTGCCCAATATGAAAAAGGAGATTCTTAAAGTTGCTAGTTTTGCTACACTTTGGTCTATGTGGCTTGAACAAAATCGAAGGACCTATGAAGGGATTGCAAAGGATAGGGCTAGAATATGGGAAGACACAGAATGGGCAGCTAGTACTTGAATTGCTTGTTCCAAATATGCTGCTGGGTTTTCTGTATCAGAGTGGTATCGGAATTGGTGTTGGTGTATGTAGATGTGGTTCTTTTAGTATGGATCTATGTTTATATCCTTTGTGACTGAAGTACCACCGGTGCTTCTTTTTGTTGTTTGCCATTTATTCTATCAATAAAGGATTTTGTTTCTTCTCAAAAAAAAATTGCAAAATAGCACCTACTCAATCCTAACCAACTGCCTAGGCAATTTTATCAAAAAGCACCCGGGACGCCTTTACAACACTGCCATAAGTAATAGTTCCCTTCAGGAAACACAAGCATATTTACAGAAATCAAAAAATACATATAGATTTCACTACAGAAAATGCATGCAATCACATAGATGGCCCTGCTCTACAAATTAAATTAGCAGGCAATCATTGATTTCATTACTGTAATGTTTCATAGCTTCAAGAGTTAAGTAACTCTAAAATATAATGAAAAATCTGATAATCACATAAATTGGAGTCAATAGTGCTAAATATCTTATCTACAATCTGCTTATAGCAGTATGTTGAACATGAATGGTTACTACACAACATAACTAAAAACAATGATAAAATGGTGCTGACAAGAGATTGATAAAAAAAAGATTCAAAGATAAGGAACAACATAAATACTGATATCAGACAAGATAAGAGCCTATGAATTTTAGAAAAGAAAATATTAACCTGTAAGTTATAGTTTGCTCCAGCAGATAAAAGCAAATCAACACAAAGTTTTGCACCTCTGGCCAGTGCAACATGAAGAGGTATGGTATTGTGAACATTTCTGATATTCACATCAACTCCAGCGCTCAGGATAATCTACAAAAAAAGCTATCATATTATCCAGAATATTAAAAAATAAAAATAAAAAAAGTAATTGTTTGACCTGAATTGAATGAATGTGTCTCCGAATGTCTTGAAATAACTTGGAAATATTTATAGACAATACCTTGACCAATTCTGCATCGTTAGCCATGGCTGCAGTATGTAAAGCTGTTCGGAAATGCTGTGTATCTTGGGCAGCTGGATCTGCTCCTGCTGCAAGCAACATTCTCACCAACTCTCTACCATCTAAAAGTAAAAACCATCAGAACCAATGTTACATATTGAAGTGGTTATGGAAAAAAAGGACTTCTAAAAAGAAAATGCATTGGACCCATCCTCTTTCTCTTCTGAACATAGGATTTCAGAAGAAGTTGAAGGCGTGCACGAACTGACAGAATTCTAAAAGCTAACACAGGGACAACCCCTGTTTCACATTACTACAAAATGAAATGCAAACAAATATAAAGCCCCAACCAATGTAATGCTAATGGGCCACTGTATATATGCAAATGTTTCCTATAAGAAGCATAGGATGTAATGTGAAAAACTATTACAACTACAAAATTGTATGGACATTGCAGCTATTGGCTAATTAGTCTTCCTTAGCAAAAGAAATTTCCATGAAAACTCATAAATATTGCAATTAATATTTCAAAACGTAACACAAATATGTTTTTTTGTTTTTTTTTTTTTGACATGAAACATGTAGTTATATATATACAAATATGTTATCTTGTAATATTTTTCATACCAGTATCAACTATTGGCTACAAATAAGGTATTAGCGTAGACCCTCAACATCATATTTTGATGATTGATCATGAACATTTTGACAACGATACAAAAGAAGATAAGAAAATATCAGTACTGCTTGCTTCTTACCAAGCTAGCAAAGAGTTAAAAAATGAAGATAAGACAACAATGTTTAGCATCACTTCAAAATGAGGGAGAGAAGAGAATCATTTATTCACCATGATTACTTAAACTATATTTTGGAAATCTAGTTTCTTTACCAGCTTCATGATCTTTTTTAGGAGCAGCTGCCATACACAAAGCAGTTCCAGCTGGACTTGCTATATCAATTGCTCCAGCAATTACTTCTTTTGATGCAATATCCAACCACTTAGATACAACAGCAACATTCCACATAGCCACGCACATGTGCAAAGGTCTGTGATTCCAAAAGAGATGATAGCATATCAAATCAGTAGAGAGAAACAAATGAAAAACCAAGAAATGTAATTAAACATTGTACTATCATAATGCGCTGATGCACAAGGGAAGAGTTCCTTTAAATCGTTGTTCCTCCAATTACTGAAATTAATTGTTACCACAAAAATATTCAATTATGAAAAAAAGTAACAGCCATAAATGAGATATATTATTGCGACCGTGAGTTGCCAATCCTTAGTGTTACTTGATAACCATTATTGAGCCTCTACCCGATAGCTATAGCTTTTAGGTCTTGCTGCTAACATGGTATCAAAGCCAGGTTTTGGGTTCAAGTCACTATATTAGCACTCGTATATTCCCTGTTAATGTATTTGGTATTTGTTTGCTCTTCTCCCGCTTCTATTTCTCCACATGCAGGATAAGGCTACACATGAGAAACTGTTAATGTTAGCTTGATAGCCATTGTTGGGCCTCTAACAACTATAGCTTTTAGGACAAGTGGTTTCCAACACCAATTATACTACTGCAATAAAAAATTAGAATCATGATCCAAAACTTGCTATTGAAACTGTCCACTTGACTGGTGGCCCACACACTCAGATAACTTTTGCAATGTCTGAGAATGGGTGAATAAGAATCTGCAGTTCCACCGTTTCATTAAACTTGCAAGTCTTAGGATGAAGTGCAATATGGTAGAAACAAATGAAACAAATGTTTAGCCGCTTCTCAACTTTCTTGCTGCATGAACTTTTGTACCGTTATAGCAATATGGTAGAACAAATGAAAACAAACCTCAAACCTAGAGCTTGAGATTTTTCATGAACAAAATTCACGAGGAAATAATGTATTTACTGGTCTAGCTAGATGGAACCAAAGAAAATCCGCTAAATGCTATACATTCCCGTACTCTCCCCAAGCCAATACGTTAGTTCTAATATTTGCCATCACCTCAAGAAAAACTTATTCTCTCTAACCATTACAAACTAACTGAAACTGGATGATTGCCAGTAGATATGTCATGGACACATACCCAAGAATCAAACTATTGAGAGAAAAAAAAAACAAACGAGATGCACAAAGTTTTGCATGCTTCAGCAATACGCATACATCCAAATCCATGGATGGTTGAAATTTCACTATTAAGACTTAAGACCTTCAACTGTTGAGTGCCATTCACTTCAATAAATTATAATTTGAAATTAATAAGTAATGGCGTAGGCCTTCAAAATTTCTAATGTCAAGGATTAAAAGAAAGAGAAATAAAAGGGGAATACAAATGTCTTCTCCAAGAAAATAAAAGGGTCAAGGATTCTTTGACTTTTTCAAATGGCCATTTTGCACTAACCATGCCTTTTTGTTAAAATACACTTCTAAGTCTTTTCTATAATTTTAAAAAATATTTTCTATAGTTATGTGGATCTACTAATTACATACACTCATATGTTTTTGGTAACTTTAGGATGTATGAGAAGTTGAGAAAAATGCAAGGCTCAAGAAACATTTCAGAAAAAAATTACCAGAGAGAATATGAAACAACTAAGGTGAGAAAAAATTAACCTAGCCAACTACTTCGTGTTGGCTTAGCAAATCGCATTTTTCCAATTAACTCTATCAGTCTATCTTAGATTATATTATAATTAAATTAAGGCACGTTTTCTTTTATCACTACTTCAACCCTAGCCAACTTTGGCTTTTCTATAGGCTGTTCAACACTTTTATCTTGGGCCATTTCATTCCCTCTCACTGGTGCAAGCACTGGTCTTTGCCCAGTTCATGCAATACTTAAGTAGGTATGTAACAGAACCTAGATCTTAGATTCCCACTTTAGCTCAAGGAGAACTCCATAAAATGAAATACAAATCAAATATGTTCCCAAACATAGTTTGCTAAAGGTAACAAGATCAATAGATAAAAAAAAATTATCAGTATTTTTGTTTCACTAGGATTTCAAGTTCAGGTTTCAGCATAATATTGGTGAGTATCTAGCATCTCAAATATTTAGAACAAAGATATCTCATGAGAAAGGCAGATAGGCATTTCCAAATAACACAATCAGGTTCACACCAACGAAGTTAGTCACTTACGTCAAACCTTTTGAATTCAGAACACCCATTGATTTGCAGCCTCCACTTTCCAATATAACAATAGCACAGTCTGTGTATTTCTTGGTAATGGCTCTGTGCAGTACAGTTTCACCTTCATCGTCAACTGCATTGGGGTCAGCCCCTGCCAACAGCAACTCCTGCAACCATTAAAACATGTCTCAGAGTAATGTAAAAAGTTGGGCAAAAGCCATAAAACTAATAAGGAAAATCCCAAACATAATGTTAATCAGACAAGAACTCACACGCATACAATCTGGTTGGCCATGGTAAGCACAAACATGAGCCACAGATGGACCAAAGCCTTCGCGGAGTCTAGACCTAACCTTAGCAGATCTTCTAATAAGAGCACGAACACATTCCGCTGATCCAGCTGCTAAAGCAAACACAATTGGAGGGTCTCCGTCTTTGTCCAGTACATCTACATCTGCTTCTCTGTACTCTAAAATGGCATCAACAAGTTCCAAAGAACCACGTCGGCAAGCCAAGTGCAAAGCAGTTTGGCCATCAGCATTTTGCGCTTCTAAAAGAGAACAAATGGAGCTGCTACAGTTTCCTGAGGCAGCCTTTTCAAGTAGATCCCTTCATATACCAAAAATAAACAGAAGAAGTTGGCACTGACCAGCAAGTAAGATATAGTAAGAGTATGTATAACAAGCAGAGCGAGAACTACTGCACTCACCTAGCACCATTCACATCCCCTTCACTTACAAGTCTGTGTAAAGAATTTGGGTTATCCTGGAAAACTTCCAAGACAGATGTTGGAGATGGTTCCATTGCATTAGCTCCAGAGACCTTGGGTAAGTCACTGAAATTAAAGAACAAGACATACATGGTTCATGCATCAGTAATAAGACATATCTTCCAACTCAAACTAGAACAGAAGCACTATTTTGTGTCCATGCTCGCAGTGAAAACAGTCTGCATTTCATAGTTTTTTTTCTTTTATCAGGTAATAATTATGTTGTCTCAAATAGATAAAAGGGACATAACTAAAAATTAAGAACATGACTTCTAGTAACCGAACTTCTAAAGAATATATATATAATAAGAGACTTGACTTCCACCCTGGGTTGGAGGGAAGGGGCAAAAAGTTGACAGAATCAGTAGTTAATTAGTTAGACAGTGTCACATAAATAGCTGTTTTTTTTATTCTAGGCTTACTTTTCATAATTGTTATAGATAACATTTCCTCATTTATTTCCTCGGCTTACAGATTTACAAAAGCTCCTACTAAAACCCAAATAACAACCAAGGAAAACATGTTCAACAGAAATATTGGAGATTTCATACTTATCAGGGCTTGCAGGAGGGCTGCGAGGTATTTCTTGCAAATGGCGAAGGAATATTGTGAGCATTGCATGGAATGTTGGTCTCTTTGATGCCTTGAACTGTAAGCACTCACCTATCATCCTCCATAGCTCCCTAGGTATCCCAACACCCACTACACTAGCATACTGTGGAGGTAGCTTTCGAGCCTTGACAACAGCTCTGTATATTTCTTCTGGACTTAAACCAGCCCACCTGCAGCAAGATCATTGTTCATTACTAGATACCACCTCATTAAGCAAATCTGAACATTCTCATAAAAGCCAACACCACTTACGGGATGGAACCTGTGCACATCTCAACCAGAGTACAGCCAAAACTCCAGGCATCGGACTCTGTTGATATACCAATTGCATCATCCCAGAATAAGGTTTTCTTCAATGGTTCCCAAGCCTCGGGAGCAGTGTAGTGTGGACTCAGCATGGTACAATCCATGCAAGAATGTGTTCTTGAGACATCATCCTCAGGAACTGATCTAGCTTTTCTGCAGGAAGGCTTCTTTAGTATTGCTGGAAGTCCATAATCAGAAACAACTGCTCGGCCACTTTCATCTAAAAGAAGATTGGAGGGCTTAAGGTTCATACAGGCAACACCTGCTGCATGGAGCTCAGCTACACCGCGAGCTATATCTGCACCATATCTGCGATTGGGGAAAAAAAAGAACCAACAAAATGTTAAGATGAAATAGCAAGTAGTGGAGATGGCTTTATCTAAAAAGTGAGTTAATGGGACTGAAGAACATGTTTTACAAAAATAAGGCAAAGAGCACAAGAACTTTACAACAGAAGTGTATTTGATTTACAAGATCTCAATAAAAAGCAAATGGAATGGCCAATATCAGTAAGACCTCCTACCAAAACTGTGAGATTGATAATCTCAACAGTAAGAACTCATAGAATGAGCTTAAATGTAACACAAAACTATTTAAATATTCTGCAGAGTCAGCAAATCCATCTTTGCAAATGGGTAAGTGGGTAACTAATTTTACATACAAATCCAACTCGAACAAAATAGAGGAATAAACCATATAGTGAATCATCATGAGTTGAGAGATCACACAGCCTAAAATGGAAACATCAAGGGGATGGAGTGATAACTAATAACCCACCTAATGAAGTGGGACTCCTGAGTTTGAAGTTACACCCCATTGATTTTCATATACCTAGCAGGTAAAGGAGGTTTGCACATCTCAAGGGATTAGTAATGCTCTCCCCAATGAAATAATCATATTGACTAAGAATCCCAGATATCATAAAAATATAGCAATGATAACAAAATTCTTGGGTTCTACTTGAACTTTAAAAAACTTTTCATTTATTTAAAATGGCAAGTGAGCTCAAGATATTCCGTGAAACAAACAAATTTCAACCAAATTAAGATGAAAGTTCTAGATAGCAACAATAAGACTCATTCTCAATGAAGCCACATGTTTGTCAAGGATGTCTACTCGCATAAGCTGGAAACAACAATGTTGAGATAGCTAACTAGAACAACTTGGATGGTAAAAAAACAAACAAATGCCTTTTTAATAGTATAGAAAGCTCTCACAAGAAACGAACCATGAGAAAGTCAAATCATATGGTTTTGCTCCTTTTGGCATATCTATCATAAAGCAACTAACATTAGATAAAATGAACTGGAATTTAAGGATTTCAAAGGAGCCAGAGGAAACCAATAACAAAAACATTTTTTGATTTTGTTCCAAAACATGTAAACTTAAAGTTTGGAGTATTTCTCAACTCGACTTACTAAGCCTTTTCCTAAACACATGGGTTTGGCTAAATAAATAGTACTACATGCATGAACATCTTATTCTATCTCTCTTTTTGGCAAAGGAACTCTTTGCCAATCTTCACAAGCAAACAAAGCAACCAATGCTGATTGATGTTGATGTACTCTATAAATAGTCAAATAACAGGTAGCAAAGCAAAAAACCGCTGGGCTCACCGAATCCCCTCCTTAGGCGAACTTTCGCATCAAATTCAACACACAGCAGTGGTTATAGATGCAAACAGTAATTTTTCTACACTTTTCAATCACATTTGCATAAAAAGGTAATCTACCAATATCCTCAAGAATCAAGTCTAAGCAATGGCTTGCACAAGGAGACCAAAACAAATGCTTCCTTTTTTTAATCAACTTTTTTCCAGCATTGACATATGTTGAGGGTCCATCAATAGTAATTTGAACCACATTTTCTTCTCTTACCTCTTCCACAACAGCATCAAGTTGATGGAACAAATTTTCAGCATTTTTAACAATATCAGAAGCATCAACAAATCTAAAAAATGTAATCCCCTTAGGACTATTCACTAAGAAATTAATGATGGTTCTATTTCTACCATCTATCCATCCATCAAACATTGTGCATCCAATCGTACTCCAGTCATCTTTATATTTTGAAAGCAATCTCTCCACATACTTTACCTCATTTCTAAGTAAAGGGTTTCTAATTTTATGATAGTTGGAAGCTTCAATCCATGCCCAAATGTAGCTATACATTGAAACATATCTACAAAAAAAAAAAAAAAAATGGCTCTTTACAAAATTGAAAGCTATGTCATAATTGCCATCACAATAAAAAAAAAAAAAAAATCTCGCAATGTTTTGGCACACTTTCCCCCTTTCTTCTTTTTTCCAATATTCACTGATTGTACTTTGTTTTGCTTTCTCTTTTGTTAACACGTCAAAAAAGCCTTTTCTTTTTTGAGTTGCCCCACTTCCAGTCCCTCCAACATCTTCAACAACACTAGTGCCAAAAACATCTTGCCTGCTATTGCTTCTTGTGTCAAACATTTCCATTTCCCTCTCTGACTTTTCTTTTTTCAGTTCCTTGCAACAATTTTTTAAAAAGATCATTCATTTCATCTGGCACATTTATGCAAATCTTAACATTTTTATGTGTTTTTGCCAAATGATGTTTCATTATGAAAACACATCCATTGAAGTTTCCACCATAATATTTGGGTTCACCGTACTACAATGTTCCCATGTAGGATCTTCCTTTCTAGTCACTTTTACTTCTAAAACATCAAAGTATACTCAAATATGCTCCCCAAGCTTCAAAGAAGAAGGGGAAAAAAAACCTAAACCCCAAAAATAGAAAAGGTCATAAATAGAAAATCACCTATCTTTGTCTTTTGCTCAATCTTCAAGCTTCAAACAGTTGTTTTTTGTTGCGAAAACACTCGGCAAAAGACAGAACTTGATTTAATCAATATTTAGGTAAATAACCATTTCAAGGAGAGGATCACATTCTAAGGCTTTTGGAAGAAAAGACAAAGATGACCTTTTCTAAAGCTCTCTTTGGTCTTATTTTTCCTTTTATAGCCTTTGGTAAACATTAGATTAGGTTTAAGGAAAAAATATATATATAATATAAAAAATATAAACAAAAAAATTGGACTTAAATCGGCGTAGGTTGAAAATTTTGACCTACGTCAAATCGTACTAATCGATTCATGTTGTTCAATTTAAGGTTGAATCATATGATTCGAACTTAAATTGTACAATTTTTTCTCTTTTACAATTTTGCAAATATATCACATCACAATGGCTACAATTCAATTTAAATTGTAAATTGTACAATTTTAGCATCCATGCAATTAAATACATGCAATTGAAATATTATTATTACCTTCATACTTATGTGAATTGATTTAATAAATGGTACAAAGGATGCAATGATTTAAGATGATGTCACTTTAGGTTTGATCTAAATTCAAGATCAAGAGTATAATATGCAGGACTAACATATTTGATCATTCATTAAACTAACCACAACTTACACTAATGCAGCTCAACGTATAGCACGATGGTTCTTCTAATTTATCAATAATATAATCAAACTAGAAAAGGCATCATTTTCATAATCATAATTGAAATCAAATCGTTTTAAGGCTTAATGAATTGAATCGGATTCGGATTGGTGGACTGAATCAAATTCGGAGTTTCGGATTGGTGAATCTTAAGATTCATAATACAAATGTGAATTGTAATTAACAATTCAGAAAAATTCAATATGATTCACTAGCAATTCAATTCCATTCAATATGATTCACCACAAATTCAGACTAATTCACTTAATCACAGGTATAGCAATTCAAGAATCCCATTTGAATCCCTTTGGGGTGATTCAAATCAATGAATCATATACATTAGTGTTTCTTAGCCAATTAATGATTCAAACTAAATTAGTACGATTCAGCTAGCAATTCGATTCAATTCACTTATGGTTTACCATCAACTCAAACCAATTCATTGAAGAGTCCAATTATAGCAATTCAAGAAGCCAATTTTAATCAATTTGGGGTGAATCGAATCGTCAATCATATGTTTCATTGATTCGAATTGCAATTCTAACAACTATGACAAAAGTATTTATATGAAAATCTAAAGTGTTAAAAATGCAAGAGTTAATTCAGGGAAAAAAATCACAATGAGAAATAAATGTCTTGAAATGGATCAACTCATGATAGAAAAACTTTTTGCTTCCACTACATAAATAATAGTCGACTAGGCAATTAATGTCTTAAGACAACCAATTTCGCAAGACACCATTCTCAAAAGCACACCAACTGCTGTGTCACTTCACAAAGCTTGCCACATATTATAATGTCCTTCAAATCAATTTATCCATTAAATTAATAATATCGTCTTTCTCTCAAGGAACAAGTTGGCAAAGTTTTCCCTAATGTGCTATCAATCTAAAGCATTAGTACGGTCAAGGAAAATCTTGAATTTAAGGTGAATAGTACTTTTGGTTTCTCAAACTCAAACAATGACCATAATTTTAGTTTCAAACACTTAATACCATTAAATTCTTAGGCTCTAAATCTTTAGTAAACTACAGCTTTCTGCTTCAATTCAACTCAACTGCACATTTTTCCAACTACATGGGGTCAGCTACATGTATCCGCTACTTCCACTCTACTCTATCAAGGGCTAAGTCGGCATTCAAATTACAAGAAGTCAAATCTTTCGTAACTATATTTGTCCACGTTATTTTAGGTCTACCTCTAGCTCTATTGTCATAATCTAGTGTTAATAGGTCACTCTTCCTAACTAGTGCATCAAAAGGCTTACGTTGTAAGTGTCCAAACCACCTTAATCAGTTCTTTCGCATTTTATCTCTAATTAGTGCTACTCCTACCATTTTCCAAATATGTTCGTTTCTAATTTTATCTTTTAAAGTTTTACCACACATCTTAGCATTCGCATTGTTGTTACACTTAGTTTGTTAACATGTTGTTTTTTAATTGCCCAACATTTTATACCATATAGCATGACTAGCCAAATAGCAACTCTAAAGAATTTTTCCTTTAACTTCAATGGGATGCGCCTATCGTTTAATACTCTAGAAGCACTCCTCAACTTGAATCATCCTGCTTTAACTCTATGGTTCACACCCTCACCTATTTCTCCTTCTTTATATTTAATAGATCCTAAATACCTAAAATTTTCTCCCCTTGATACCTCTTGACTTATCTTCACTATCACTTCATTTGTATTTTTACTTCCAATAAAATGACATTTAGTGTATTCAATCTTACTCCTACTAATCATGAACCCTTTAGATCCTACTATCTTTTCATCAATCAATATTATATCATCAGCAAATAGCATATACCTTGGAATATCTTCTTGAATATGTTTAATCAATTCATCCATAACTAGTATAAAAATGTAGGGGCTTAAGGCAGATCCTTAGTGTGAACTTATTATAATTGAAAATTCATTATTTTCACCTACTATTTATTTTACAATGGTTCTTGCGTCATCATACATGTCTTCCATCAATTCAATGTACCTAGTTATAACTCTTTTCTCACTAATACCCACCATATTATTTCTCTAGGTACCCTATCCTAGGCTTTCTCTAAATCAATAAAGACCATATGGAGGTCTTCCTTCTTCTCCCTATACCTCTCCATCAATCTCCTTAATAAATATGCAGCTTCCATAGTTGATCTCCCAAACATAAATTCAAATTGATTGTTTGACACCAATAAATTAGAGGTGCATCTTGCTATGGAAAGTTCAGAGGGGTTCTCTAAAAATCATAAGAAGAATGCCAAACCGATCTTTTGGCAATGAAATGGGCACTCTACCATCAAGATCAAACTTTTTTCATCAACACCAAAACACCAAATTAGCAGCATATCCTATTGATCAAATCGGACAAATAAAAACGTCAATTTTAATAGGGGCATCAATTTTAGAAGGAGGTACAGAATAACCTGAGGATTTGCTCCAGAGTAAGCCGCCCTTCGTTCCGCTGCATCTCCGACTGAACCGAACCACAATACCTATCCATAATAAGGCACAGATGCCCATCCATCCTCATAAAACCATGAAATGTGCACACATTCCGGCACCACATCGATGTCCGTCGGAGATTCTCAAGCTGACTCTGTAACCAAATCAAATCAGTGTCCTCTCCCCCAAGTGTCACTCTCTTTACCGCCACCCGGTGCCGGCACCTCAAATTACCACCACTACTAGTACCGGACAGCGTACCCGCCCACATCTCCACCCCAATCCTCCTACCCTCACCCAGACTCCGAATAAGCTTAAGATCATGATGCGGCGAAAGATCAATAACCGAACCGCCGCCGCCACTGCAACCGGAACTCGAAGCGTGGGACTGCCGGCACAGCCTTCCTCCGCCACCACCGAACTCTTCCTCGTCCTCTGCCTCCTCAGGATCAGCATCGTCGTCTTCGTCGTCGGTGAAATCGCAATCGAATCCGGCGCCGGTGGTTCCAGCGGCGGCAGCGGAGGAGGAGGAGGCGGAGATAGAGGAATTGATGAGTGCGAGAACGGCAAAGTTCTTGCGGAGCGCAGTGACGGAGTTGCCGACAAGGGAAACGTGACGGCATCTAGGGCAAGAAAGAGAGGTGTCCGGCGATGCGGAGAACATTCGGGAGAGACATTCTTTGCAGAATCCATGGCCACATTGAAGGAGTAAAGGGACCCTTTCTTCTTCGTTGAATCGCATCTGGCAAACAGAGCAGCACGGAATCTTCATCTTCGATGATACTGAGATTGAATCGCCTCCAAACCCCCAACAACAACAACAACAAGAGCAAGAACTAATGAAGTTATTGAAATCGAATCGAAGCAGAAGAAGAATTGTAATAGTAATAATTATAACAATGATGATGATGATGATGACGACGACGATGATTATCCAAATTGTAGGGTTTGGATGAGGGGAGATCCATAAAACTGGAAATGAGAAAAAAAAAAAAAAAAAAAAAAAGATTAAAAAGAAGAAAAAGAAGAAGAAGAAGAAGAAGAAGAAGAAGAAGAAGAAGAAACTAAGAAATGAAGAGTGGAAAATTGAGAGAAAGAGAGGGGTAAGGTAAGGTAAGGTAAGGCAAGGTAAGAGAAAGCGGCAAGAGCAGCTTTGTTTTTTTTTTCTTTTTCTTTTTGGCTATATTTTTTTTTTTTTTTTAATGTGTATTGTGTATATTATATATTTGCTTCTTGGTAGGGCTGTGAATTATCTTTGGCTTGTTTTTCTTTGTTTTTGACCCTTGAGATTTGGATGATTGAATTCACACGCTTAAAATGGAGTGTTGGAGTGTACAGTGTTGTTTGGGAAGTGGTGGTGGTGAAATGGAGTAATAAGCTTCGAAGGCCCAGTTGAATCCATTTATGGTATGTTAACTCTGTGTTTTTTTTCTTTTTGTCTAAAGCCCATTTGCTTGGTGATAATTGGAGTTTTACATAAGAATTTTAAAAATGATATGACTCATATGAGACTATTTTTGGCATGTACCCACCACAACTATTTTGCACTTAGGAAGTAATGTCACTTTCTAAATGTGTTGTTTTAAAATAGTGTGTGTTGGATGCCCTTAAATCAAACACTAACGTGTGATTCAAGGAAATTCAATGGACGTAAATGTGTCATGTGTTGATTATGGGTATAGAAAATAAGTATGAATAGCACCTCTCTTTTTAAAGCTCGCATCTAGTGAATCTAATTACAAGTCTAATAAGTTTTGCAATTTTTATCAGTTTATAAAATGCTTGTTAGTTCAAAAGTTTGACAAGTTGAATGTGAACAAGTTATGCATTCAAATCCCACCACTTAACTACCAACAAAAAAAAAAAAAAAGGTTTAGCACAAGTAAAAAGGTCATCCTTCAACTTTTTATGTGAACCAATCTCTACCCTGATAGTAATAACATTCTCGGATCATACACACTTCGAATGAGTTGATATTACTAGATATGGACTCTTTAAGCCTTGTTTGGTTTGTGATTCGGATACAATTTTCTGTATCCAAAAATTTGTTTAGTTCAAAAGGTTTCGAAAACAGTTTTCACTTTTTTGTTAAAAAAACAGCTTGTTTTCAAAAAATGATAAAAAGCCGTTTTTTAAATTTTTTTCTTTTTGAATTGTATTCTTGTTTTCGGATCACAAGCCAAACGTAATTTTAATTTTTGTGCTTCTTCCAAGGCTAATGGGCCCGAGCCATATTTGGCCTTAATTAAAAAAAAAAAAAAAAAACGTTGTATCTATAAAGTGAGAATTTTACATGGCTAGTGATATAGTCATAAGGTAAATCTAAGTCCACTACGTTCTCCTCGCAGTCTCAACTTCCTTTGACTCTCCAAATATCATTAGTCAAGAAAATAAAAAAATTAACAAGTCATTGCTTTTATCAACATATTAACCCTATCTCCATTTTTTTTTATTTTTACAATCATTACATCACAATTTCAATCTCTTAAATATATTTTTAGAGTTTGATCAATTATGCAATGTTTGAACATTGAATATGTTCAGCATGCCTCAAAAAAAAATATTTTTGATATTTTTTTCAAACTCAAAGAATGCATATATTGATCATTACATTTTATTTATACAAAGTAATTCTCCGGGCGTGCAGTGGCTTATGTTGAAAGTATTGGCTAATGGTAGAGATATGGAAAGTATTTTAAAGAATCAAATAATAATGATGTTGTACAAGTGAACATATATTTATGTATGTAGGTACAATGATACTTGTATTTTAAGAAATCTATGATTTCGCTTTTTTATTCTTTAAATTCTATTCTAAATTTAATTCAGCTTAAAAGCTAAGGCATCAAAATCACGACTACTCCTAAAAAAGTTATTTGCTCCAAATCTAGCCATCTAAACATAATTCGATTTTGACATCATCATAACTCTTATCTATTTTATGTATTTTATGCAAGTCTGGGGCCCCTCAATCAAAAGGCCCTCCTTCACTCCACTCATCAGACTCAACAACGCTTTCAGACTACTCTGACAACGCAAAGGAGCTCCAAAGACGGGGAACTCAAATTCTCATAAGATGACCACTGAACCTTTGATGGTTACGAGGATAAAAAAAGCTACTCAGAAGAGCGTGTCCAGCCCTACCCGGTTATGCCAAAGGCACATTAGACGACTGGAGGAAGCCGAGAGCTCCCTGGTCACGGGACCGTTCATAGCGGGGGGACCTGGTGAACGAACACACTGTAGGGAGGACCCTACGGGCGAACTGCCCCGTACTGATGCATTCGTATCTTAGGCCCATATACAATTAAGGCAGTTTCATATAGAGCTTTTGACATAATTACCCTTCAAAAATAAAATAATTTTACAAATGTCATTCAAACACAAATATTAACCCATTTGCCCTACTTTACTGTTTATAGCACAGTCAGCACCCCAAACAAGCGCCGCGTGGGCGCGGAGGTGGCATTTTCAAAAAGACACATTCCCTTCACAATTTTTTTTTTTAAGTGAAGGGCTTCCCTTCAATGGGAGTATACCTTCTTCCATCTCAACTCTGACTCAGCTTACAACACTAAATCTTGCTAACAACTCATTATCAGGCGAAATTCCTGATCTCCATCTCTCCAATCTTCAGCAACTGAACCTAGCCAACAACAGTCCCACTGGGATTATCCCTAAATCTCTTCAAAAATTTCCAAGTTCAGCATTCTATGGCAACAATATTTCACTCTCACCTTCTCATGTTTTCGCACCAGCTCCTCCTCCAATTCCAAGATCAAGCCATCATGATATGCTTTATCGGGAATTATAATAGGAAGTAGCGCAATCGGGTTCTTGGCATTTATTGTTCTGGTGATACTTTGTCGCTCAAAGAAAAATGGTCAAAGTGGGTTATCTGGGAAGCTGTAGAAGGGTGTAAACTCGCCAAAGAAGGTTGTTGCAAGAGGCCAAGATGGGACTAGCAGGCTTGTTTTCATTGACGGTTGTTATTATTCATTTGATCTAGAGGATTTGCTGAGGGCTTCTGCTGAAGTGCTTGGGAAGGGGACATTTGGGACAACATATAAGGCAGTTCTTGAGGACGTAACCT
Organism: Paratinospora sagittata; assembly: GCA_035771175.1. NCBI lineage: Eukaryota > Viridiplantae > Streptophyta > Magnoliopsida > Ranunculales > Menispermaceae > Paratinospora > Paratinospora sagittata. Next base: position 42,807,488 of record CM069593.1, read on the forward strand.
CAGTGGTAGTGAAGAGGCTGAAGGATGTTAGTGTGGGAAGGCGAGAGTTTGAGCAGCAGATGGAGTTGGTTGGGAGAATTAGGCATGAGAATGTTGTTGAGCTAAGGGCATTCTACTATTCCAAGGATGAGAACTTCACTTGTTTGGTGCGCTGACTGTGCTATAAACAGTAAAGTAGGGCAAATGAGTCAATATTTATGTTTGGATGGTATTTATGAAATTATTTTATTTTTGAAGGGTAATCATGTTAAAAGCCCGTTTCATATAGCAATAAAACTAAATTATAAACTCCAAAGATAGGTTCGATCCTACCTAGGGACCTAGGGACGTATCCTAAGCTTTGGCCTAAGAAAGGTATGACAAGAATATTCTTCAAATGTATATGGGTACATGAGGGCAATGCTATGAAGGGTATAGGGTCAACCCCGCTTATATACTCATTTTAAACCATACTTATATTAAAGAGAGTATAAATACTTTTTCACTAATGATATTTTCTTATCTATATATAGTTATTCATGTAAGTTTTCATTTTAATGTTTTGGATACCATGGAAGATGTTATATAAAAAAACTTAAAGAGAGTATAAGTATTTCTTATTATTTACTTCATATATTGTTAATGATATTTTATTATTTATAATTATTCATATAAGTTTTCTTCTTAATGGTTTGGTGGATACAGTTAAAGGGTTTTTCACTAAAAAAAAAAAGAGAAAAAATAAATTGCTTTTATATAATAAAAGCATTCTAAAATAGATAGATTATTAGAATAATGAAATAAGATTATGAAAAGAAATAGATAAATATACTACTAGACAAATGGTAATCATAAGCTTGTGTTCAATTTATCACATCTTGTCTCTTTGTATTTGTTTTTTCTTACTCACTTCCAGAGAAAAACAAGGGTTTTATATTAAATCATCTCTTTCTCTATCAACACATAGCTAATCTTATTCTTACCCCTAATTTAAGGGTATTGCTTGGTGCCTGCACTGCCTTTTTGTAACTTTTATATATATATATATATATATAGGTATGTATTTGATCTCCCTTAATTAATTGATTAACTTTTGTAAGTTATCATTTTAATTAATTGATTAACTTTTTGTAAGTTATCATTTTAATATTTTGCTTGAATGAAGAAATAAAGATTCTTTTTACATGTGTAAAGTGATGCTTAAACTCTTTTTGTCATTTCTTTCAAAAGTATCCTCATGTTATTTTAAATAATTTTTAATCTATCATAAGTAATAATGGTAATAAAGTAAATTTAAGCTATGAAAACTCTAACTTACTCTCATTAAAAAATATTTTTTAATGAGACTATTTCATTCATGATTCGCATATAGTTTTATGTATATAAAAATTTGAAAACATAAAAAACTTGGTTGGCTCAAAAGATTTTGAAAATGTTTTTTTTTATTTTTTGTTAAGGAAACAAATTATTTTCAAAAAATGATAAAAAATTGTTTTCTATTGTATTCATATTTTCGGATCTGATACCATTTGGGATATTACGATTACACACGTAGGGTTCTAGGACTTTAAACACCTAGGAGAAAGTATATTACAGACTCGATAAACTCAATATGCAAATACAAGCTTAGAACATAAAGGACTGTAAACACAAACTTAAAGAAAAGCTGGAGACTCATAAACAAGAGAGCAAACTTAGAAGTGACGACACTTGGTAACTGGCCTCTGCCTTGAAACAAACAACGGAGCTTCCTTTTATAGACGTGCTGAGAATCTTGCGGACTTCAAACCATTTCAAATTCATGGACAGGTAGCGTGCTGAGGCAGTGGATAAGTACTGAGAAAAGTAGATGGAGACATGACTAGCTGGTGGACGCTTGTCAGCATGTGGAGCGTGCTGGTGAGCAGTGACATATGTCGGGTTAGTGGACCTTTACTGTGGATGAACAATATTATGTCGAGGATAAGATGCCTTTGCTTTTTGCTTGATGTGACAGGTTTTGTCGTGTAGGGAGACAACTTTACGTGGTGGCAACTGGGTTGAGTTGGCTGATGAACTCGAATCTGAGGAGGTTGTAGATTGGACAGGAGCATGTGGGATCACATGGGGCAAGTTGAGTGATGAGCTAGAATCTTCCAGGCTGGCTAGCTGGGCAGAAGAGGTAGACATCGGAGAAGATGATACAGGAGGTACCTGCGGAACAGAAGGCGTACCTGTGATGAAAGACTGCTGGTAGAGTCGTTTGTGAAGAAGGGGTCGAATAACTGGTCGATGTTGACGAAGTCTGTACATAACACGTAACCTTGTCTTTGGAGAAGCAAATGAAAGGTTAAGGTGACCTAGGTGACCGAGGAGTCGGAAGGCCGTATGAATGCGATGGAGATAGATTCTCGAGGGCTTCTTCATTAAGTTTGTCGTGGAGAGAATCCCAGTAGGCCTGTGAGCACTGATACTGATCAGAAGGAGGAGATAAGTCTCCTGAGGCTATGAGAGCTGCTTTGTCGTCATCTTGAGCTCTCTGAGCTGCAGCAATCTCTTCGTAGGAAAGAGGAGTGTTGTCCCGTAGATGAGGTGGGAGATCTGACCAAGATGGTGGATCTCTGAAATTAGGCGGAGGAAAGTCGGGACTCCATGGAGCTAAGTTCTGTACCAGAGAATCGAGATGTTCTTCTGGGATGAACTCATGAGGACCTCGAATTACAGGTGCGATATCTGGATGGTTATTGATATCGTTAAGGAAGCTGCAAACACCAGTAATTACCTAAGGTGTGAGAGGACAAGATTATGTCTGGAATTGCTGGAAGTAATGTTCAGCAATCAACCCTTGAGGAGAGTCAGAGAAGGGTTGGTGACATATGTAGATAGCATGCAGGCGCTTAGGAAATAGTTGACATATTTCATTCACCTGTGCTGTCCAAACTGAGAGATGAGCAAACAGCTGTAAACAACCATGAATGAGGGTTGTTTGTTGCCTGAGTTGATTCTGTAGTTGCTGAGGAATGAAGGCTGCAACTATTTTATAAAGACACGAGACATACCAAATGTACCAGAATAAGTTTTCAGTTAACTCCGTACGAAGGTGGATGATGACCAGATAGGGCCGTGTCTGGTTGAATGGGTTACCCTGAGAAATCTGTTCTAGGAAGTCCATGAGATGCCTGTGGGCATAATAAAACATGTTGGCTCGGGCCAACTCGTTAACGCCATGGGCCGTAGTGGGTTCTGGAACGCATGGAGGGAAAACAGCTCCAATAAGTGGAATGGATCCAGAGGAATGGATTAATTGTATGGGCTTGGGCCTAGTAACAAGTTTGGGCTGTAACAGGAGAGGTAGATTGAAACATCCTGTGATAAGCGAGAGTTGGGCCTTGGACTTTTGGATGGGCCTTGATAAGAAATCTGCTAACACATTCTTGTTGCCTGGGATATGTTTAACAGTAAATGTATACTGCGTAAACCATTCTTGTAGACGAAGAAGTTGAGCAGAAGACACCATTTTATTCTTAAATTTCAGCATCTTTGGAAAGGAGAAACTATCCATTTGGATTTCAAATTGTGCTGGTCTGAGGAAGAATGCATACTTCTGAATACCATTCTTATCATTCACAACACCAAGAAACTGTTGTAGCTGTTGTTTTGTGAGGTGAGAATCAGGAAATTGCAGAAGTTCAACTGCAATGTGGGATCCAGGTTGATAGACTCCATTGAAAAACTTCATGCCTAAGAAATCAATTTCAGAAGTATTGATAATACTTTTCTTTTCTAAAAGCATGATACAGAGGATTCAGTAATATCCAGAAAATGAGAAAGAAGGTGTTAATGATCAGCTTCATTCTTGGAGAACAAGAGGATATCATCAATATAAATCAATGTTGTATGCAGTAAGGGAGCATAAATCTTTGTCATAGCTTTCTGGAACAGAGATGGAGCAACCTTAAGACCAAAAGGCATAACCGTCCATTGGTAATGTGCATTTGGAATGCAAAAAGCCGTTTTAGGACGATCATCGGGGTGAACACCAAGTTGCCAAAACATGCTTTAAGATCAAATTTGCTATAAACTGTAGATCTGGCAAGCAGAGTGAGCTGGGACGAAATCTTGGGAAGAGGGAACTTATCATCGCGTAAGAAGGTGTTCAAAGGCTTATAGTTTATAACAAGTCGTTTCTTACCTCGTCGTTGTTCAGCTCGTTTATTTACATAAAATGCTTGACATGCCCAATCAGACTTAGTAGGTTCAATCAAACCTTGGGCAAGCAAATCAGCACATTCGTTCCTGGCAAGTTCAAGTTCATCAGGAGGCATTCTTGGATGAATGGCTTTAGTCGGATTGATATCTTCGTTAAGCTTGAAAGGCAAATGAACATAATACTATTCATTCTTCCATAGAGGATGATGATGGTGAAAATCTTTATGAGATTCTGAAAAAGATTTCTGGATTCTGTCGTGTATAGAATAAGCATCATGTATCGTATACAATTTTGGAATAGTTGTATATGGAAGGAACTGCTGTTTGTATAAAATACCTGTAGGCAGTATCTTAAGAGTAGTTCTGGAGTAAATATCCATGCCAAATAAGATATCTTTGTCAGGAAGATCACAACCAATAATATGAGTCCAGATAATCAAATCCGGAAAGAACTTCAACCCGATTTTCTTGACAATAATCAGATGGGTCTGGAAGATTTCATTATTGGCTGCCTTGAAGGATTCAGTATGGGGCTTCTAACATTCTTTGGGAAGTAGGCGATGATTCATCATACTTTTGAATACACATTTATCAAAATAAGCAATTACCTTGATAGGATTGTCGAATTTTGTTTGAAGAACAAAAAACTGTGCATAAGGCATCATATGTGATGGAGCCGTTGAAAAAGATGGTAAAGACACCATGCCCATATAATTGTCATCAGAACTGAAAGAATCATAATTAAGAATTCAATCATTTTATTTAGGGTTTACTTTTCTAATTCTAGATTATGCCTATAACTGAACCACAATGATAAGGATGTATGTCACAAGACCTTTAATGACTTAATGTTCAACTAAACATCCAAAACATATATACATATATATATATATTGAAGATAACATCCAAAATATTTGAAGATTGGTTCATGTATAAGATGCATCTAATTATTGATGGAGCCTTGGATTTAAGCAAAAAAACACTCAACAAATCTATTTTTTATTTTATTTTTCAGTCCTTGAGCACCGTGACAAAAATTAATATATTTTCATTAAAAGCCTATTTGATAGCTCTTCTTAAGCCCCACAAATAAAGTTTTAAAATGAAAACTTTGTTCTTACTAGAACACGGGATTCTAATATAAAAAAGAAGTGAAACCTTTCAACACTCTTTTTAGAGGTAAGTGATTACTTCTTTTATAGGACTGTTTAGCGTGTAGAATAAGATAAAATTAAAAATAAAGTAGTTCTAGTATGTTTGAGATTGAAACAAAAAAAAATAATTAAAATTTTTAATTAGATTAAAAAAATTAAATTACATAATTTTTTGAATTAAAAAACTTGATCTTGCAAACAAAGCCACCTGTGTTGAATTTTTTTTTAGAAAGAAGGAAGAATGAAGAAGAAAAAGGAGAAAAGATGCCATAACGAAAGCTTGCACGAAAAAAAAAAAAAAACAAAAAAAAGAAGATTGAAAATAATCCCATCATTTTGATCGGGATGTTTTATTACGCTAGAACGGAATAAAACGATAAAGTAAGATTATTTTTACCCCATCCCATCTCACACCCAAATATAAAATTTAGACCATATTTAATCCAATCTCATCTCATCGTCTGACCCAAATGCACCCTAAGATATAAAGAGATAATTAAAAAAAAAAAAAACCCTTTACCACGTAGCCCATATAAATTTTTCCCTAACCAAAAGCCACTAAAATGTTGTAATACCCTTTTTTATTTTCTGTTAACAAAATAATAAACCAATAACTTTTTATAATGTTAAAACATCAAATTTCATTTGGCGGTTGTGACATAACAACTATCCCTCATAATTGTGATCTCTCCAACACCCTGAAAATAAACATATGCTTATCAAATAGCAATTACACAAGTTATTGTATATCAAGTCATTACAAAGGAGTCTTCCCATTTATCCAAGTTTCCCATAAAACCTGACAAAGCTCGGATTCTTCGATTCTTGGACACTTCAAAAAGAACGGGAAGACGCCCACCGACACCACACAGCCTCTCTCTATGATTCAGGAGAACCACCAGGTACCAACTGTAATAAACAATAACGATTGCAATAAGCCTATGAGTGGATAAAAGACCTAGAAGAATAATAGAAAGACATTTCCTGCCCTCAATCAAATGTTTTAAGAATAAACTCACAAGAAGTACAAGCATCACTAAAGGGACATACTCAGAGCACAAGGTTCCCACCATTGTGGAGATATATACATATGTATGTATATGGAGTTCAAAATTAATTTTCAAAATAGCTTAAGAAAGAGGCTAAATTTACTTAGTGAGTGCATAAAACGGGCCTTCTACTTTGAGAAGACTTGTTTTTAGCAAAATTAAAATGTTTGAAAAAAAAAACGATGCTTTTAATTCAAAGTACAACATTAAGGCATTAGTTGATCATGCTTTACTTACAATAGCGATATTGTTCCCATTGAGCAAAATTTGATCAAGCTTTGTTATCCGGCGTCCCTCAGTGGTGATTTCACTACAAATAAGAAATTGAATGAGAATTCAATTGAAATTCTTTCAATAATAAAAGATTCAAGGACAATCGTGCTTTCAATTCATACAATAAGCAAATTTAAAATAGCATGTTTCTTCAAGATTTAGAAGATTTAGAGTTGCTTTCTTCAGTACTTGTTTGTCCCTACACTAATTTAAAATAGAAAAATTCTTCACAGGCAGTCTATAACTGATCCGGCAAAAAAAACAAATGATAAAGTTGTAGTGCTCTGACTCAGATATGAAATGAGAGAAAAGTCATTAAGGTTGTTTGGTTATTAAACAATGAAGACTACTAGATATACCAGATATACATACCAGTTAAGAAGATACAAAGATAACATCGATAGGCACAACTAAGACATAGCCACTGTTAACATATCAGAAGACGTAACCCTTAATAGGGTGGAAAAGAAGTGGTTTCATGTCCAACCCCATGTGGTCAAGAAAAGGCTTTGTTGAACTGCATTGAGTAATCCTAATTACATACAACATTTACAAATCAGATGGACCATCCTATATGACAGGGCCTCTTTGGCACCTACTTATAACATTATCGTACACTTCATAGTCCAGGTATTTTTTTTTCCCTCTATTTGAACTCGGAACAAAAATTTAGAACTTTACAGCTTAGTAAGTAATTACCCCCAAGATTCAAGTGGCTAAATGCCTACAAAAAAGCATATGTCAAATCCATCAAAATTGGTTATTTCTTCAATTATTTCACTCAAAAAGCATTGTCTACTATTGGCAGAAGATAAGCCAGGCAGTAAATTATCTTGCAAGATATGTTGACCTGCGACACCACTTGCTCTCTTTTAACATTTCTTTTGAGCTTAAGAAACATTGTCTTGATGCTTGTTTAGCCTCTTTTTTCTCTTCTGCTTTACATTATTTTCTTGTCCATTCCCAAAAAATGAGACTAAATATACACAAGTCCATGTGACACCATAATGGAAAAAATTTATGCAGTACGATTTTTATAATTGATATTAGGTTTGATGAATCACGACCCTCAAAAACCAAGAGAATGTTTTTTTTTTTCTTCAAATAAAGACATCCAAAATTGAGGAAATTAACTACAAGCACGCATAAATATCCAAGATAGATGCCCCCTTAATTGAGAACCCGCTTTTATCTCCTTGTTCAATCAGGGTCTACACATAGATGTCTAGCCAAGAATATAGCTAATACATTAGATAACCACTTGGCTAGCAGTAGGTTCACCTAGGCAAAGTCGTCAAGACATTGCCTAGGTAACGCCATGGTAGTCAGGATCACGATCCGAATCGTAGGATCGTTGATCCTGTGATCTTAAATTCATAAAACAATCCAGGTCCCATTAGGATTGTTACTTTGTATGTCGTGCACTTGAATCGTGATCCAGATGTAGGATCGTTAGGATAATGATTCAAGAACAATAAAAAAAAATCGTATTTGTTTCGGTGGTGTTTTGGCTTTTAATATTTAATGTTATTTTTAAACCCAATTTTAACTTATTGTTCCTTGCCCCCCCATCTTCTTCTTCTCTTGCAGGGGTGTCACACAATCACAGCGACCATGCAATACCCCCCTTTTTTTTTTCTTACTTTTACAATTCAATCATTTTTTTTTTAATCTGTGATGCTTAATCTGTATTTGTTGTTTATCTTTCACATTAGCTACAACTACAAGACTACAATTGTTTTAACAAGTTTGAACTTTGAAGTTGTGAGAATAGTCAGAATAGTGAGAATTCGAGCTAGGAGAAGGAATTCTGCTGGGAATAGGACTGATCCAGGCTGGAAATAGCTACACACCCAATATTTTGGTTTAATTTATGTATTACAAGTGTTAGTTTACTTTTATTTGATATCTTTATATATCTTGGAAGTATAATTAAATAGTTTGTAGAATCTTATGACTCACGATCTGATCTTCAAGAACCCCCCACCGATTCTAGTCAGGATCCCAATCCTAACTACCTTGGGTAACGCCTAGGTCACACTTAAGGTAGGCGATGAGGCTGTTTGAAAATATTTTTCAAGGGGGGGTCAATGTAAATATATCTATGCTATTATAATGCCAAAAGTTGGAAAATTCATGGTGAGACCACTTTGGTATTCTTCCAAAGCTACCCTAATACCTTATTGTTGATGTTTTGTTTCAAAAATATTATTTAAGTGATTTGGGGGAATTATAATCTATGTTATGGGTGTCGGATACGGGTACATATCTAGAGGTCCGACTTGTTCATTTTCAAATTTTGGGATATGGGGACTCGTGATGTATATTATATTTTTTGCATATTCTTTATGCTTTTTTATTTTTATTTTTATTTTAGCTTTTCTTTTTTATAGAAGTTTTTATTTTGACATTTATATTTTAGTGGTAGTTCTAAATACTTTTTTAAAAATTCGTTTTTATTATTTAATGTATTAAACAGTGTTTAGAAGTGTCTTAATAGAGTTCTAATAGGATTAGAAAGTTGTTATTATGTTATAGATAGATTATGAAACTTATTTTTAGGTAGTTTAAAAATTGTTTTAGGCGAGTTATCTATATAAGGAGCTCTAATTATGAATTTTAATAGATGAAGATCAATTTTTTTTCCTTTGAATATTTTATTCAATAAAATATATATTTGGTTATTTTTTCGAGTATTTTCGTTCTTGCTTCCGTGACGAATCTACATCAACTCGGCTAATAACTAGTGTTTGGACACATGCATTGCACGTGAGTTTTATTATAAATTAATTAAATAGAAAAAAATATATAAAAAAGAAAAATGTATGTTTTTGTCTTTTGATATGATTAAAATGGATAAAGTTATATCAAAATAGGGATGAAGGTACGTAAGCATAAAAAGTTAGAAGTTAGATGCCTAGAATAGAAAAAAATTGAAATTAAAAAAGTATAAAATGTGGGAAATGTGTGCAAAAACGAAAGTAGTTAAAATACAAAATTACTATTTTATGATAATAAAAGTTTTTTTTTAGTAAAATTTAAGATAAACATTTCAAGTCATTTTGGTCAACAAAAAAGCTTCACCGTCAACTACCCAAGTATTCTCAACAATGGTATAAATTTAATCAAATAACTGTTTTTCACAACTTTCTCTCATGTACTTGCTTTTGTGGAGTCAAATTAATATATTTCTAATTTTTCCCTTCTCAACTATAATACATTACTTTTTTTACTTTGTTCTTATCTTTCTATTGAAAAAGAAAATATTACTCTTTAACTTATATGTAAAAAATATTTTTTCTTAAAAAAAATAATAGCATGCATTGTAGATGAGATTTTTCACTAAAATTTTATTCATCGAATGTGAAAAGATGTGCACATGCACTAGTGAAGTCTAAGGTTCTTTTTTCTTGATATTGCTACATGTGTGATTGGTAGCTTAAACATTGGCATACAGCTCCTAATTCTAGTGTTGTATGTATATTTCCATTATGTAAGTTTTTTTTTTTTTCTTTTCCCTATTTTGTAATTTTGATTTTCTATTTTTATTTCTGTATATTGCTGCAAATATTTTCCTTTGTGTCATAAGTATTACATCAAACATGTCTCTTTAAATCATAAGTATTAATATTATATAGTTTATCTTCTATCACACAAGATTTGTATGTGAACAACTAATAACCTATTTACTTAAGGAGCTATAAATAAATAGTATTTGCAATGCTTAGGCACCACCATGCTTAGAAAGGGGGGGAATTGCTTAGAGATTGCTCTTGACACCTTGACGATTAACTACACTGACACAACAGCTCTTGCTACAGCTTTCCTTTTCCAACATTTAGACAAAATCACAGAAAATCTACATATCACCTCAAATGCTTTTTAAATTGCCATAAGGGAAAGGCATAAGCATAAGATTCAAAGCACGCACTAAACAAATTCAAGTGTTTTCGTACTGTATTATTCAAAGACATAGCCCTTGATAGATCATATATTAAATCAATACAAATCACATAAAATAGAAGCATTCCCAATTTTGCTCAAAAGCCTTTACCATATGTATAGAAACTTCCTTTTGTACAACATAGGGTCACATATTTGATATTTGTTTAGAAATTAAAACATCAAACAAAACTGAATAACTTAGATGTACATGCATTTCGAATTGAGTTAAAGTTTAGAAACCATACCAATAAGATAAATCTAACAACTGTTAACTCTCTTATGAATCACAGTGTTAACTTTCATGAACTCCTAAACTTTTCTTACCGGTTATCCACAATTCTGCAGGTCTTCGTTAAACTATGGCATACATCCTAAGTACCCATAAAATCATCCCTAATTCCCTCCGTGCTTATACCTTAATCCAATTTGTTATATGATGAACGGTAGAAAACAAAACTTGTATATGGGCTTTATTTAATCAAGAAAGTTAATGGTAAAACATGGTAGGAGCACTAATTGTCATTATGGAAAAATTAAAAGGGACAATTGTGTAAGAAACCAAACCTCATTTGAATTAACAAAAGTGATAAAAGTCCAGATCAAAATATCTTAAAGAATCCTCTGGTTGAAACAAAAAAAATCTAATTAAAAAATTGAAGTAATCTAAAATTAATATGCCAATTACTTACTACTTACTTGGTCTTGGCAAGAACTTAGGAAAATATTTTTTTTTATCAAGACCTTAGTTGTTTGCTTTTGTGTGCTTAGATTAAAGAAGGTCGAAATATCAAGTCTGTGTCCAAAATCTGGATTAAAAAAAGGCATGGGGAATGATTGTTATAGTTAATTAAATATCTAAAAGAAAAGTAATTTAAAGGCTCTACAACAAATAGAGTTTCATATTGGAGTCAATTTAAAGGCTAAGTAGATTAATAAAACATGCCCAACGTATAGAGTTTTTCAAAGGTAATCTTTGTCAATCCTTGCAAGCAACAATACAAGTCTACGACAAATCTAGTAAACCCAGCAACCTCTCTTTATGCTCTCTTCCTACATTTGAATCAATAAAAGGTACCTCTAAAAATCCAAAGGTACAAAAATTAATTGTCTAATCAATGAAAGAATAAAATTTTCAAGCAATCTTCACAAATTTCAACTTCCAAATGCCAAGGATTTTCTTAAATCTCAAAGGTTTTAAAATTTAATCACCAAAACACATTACTTGAACAACAAAAAGTCTAGTATAACTTTTTCTCATCAAAGCCTTCAATTGAGGCAATGCTTTTTCCTAGCTAGTTGGTCAACTCAAGTCAAGCCTCCATTTCAACATTAAAAATTTCATCTCAAGAGAAAATACTATCTTACATAATCTTTTGGGTTATTACACAGTAATCTTTTATCTTTGTTAGTTCGACTAGCTGAAAGCAATAGGAAATGGTCTAGTTGAATTTCCTAACACACCCAAAAGCCACAAAAATAATAATTGAACCATTCTCATGCTAGAAACTTTTAAGAACTTCGTCTTTAAAAGATGAATATTGAAATATTATAATCATTGCCAAATCTTAAAACGTGTAATCCGGATTTCACTTTTTTTTTTAAAAAAATTTGGCTCCACAAGCATTATCTCATACTTTTAAAACAAAGCTATTTCCACACTTTTCTAGAGTCAAATTCCAAATTTAAAATCAAGGCAATATTTTAGTCCTTGAGTGACCTTTTCATGTCCATTAAAAGGTAGTTAGGTTCACTACAATTTGAATAGTAAATTTTTGGTGACATGAAATTGGATTACCATAGTAGAATAATATTTTAGACTCCAATATCATTTTGATTCATCAAATGGGTTTTTTATTTCAAAAATATAGTTGACAAGAAAGAGTATTTCACATGAAAACCAATTTTTTCCATTACTGACATCACATAATACCCTTTTTTTTTATAAGAAACGAAAAGATATATTAGAAGGGAAATAAGCAGTAAAAAAGAAAAGATGGGTGATTAGAATTCTTCCACACAAAGAAGAAAGAACCAACTAGTTACACTATATTAGCTCATTCCCTAAGCCAACCCGCAAATTGAATGTTCTAGCTAATTCTGAAGAAACCACCCAGAGGAAAGCTTTAAGCACAGACCCTTCCCAAACCGCTACACTATCCAAACTAATGTTTTCAAAAAACCTTTGATTATGCTCCAACCATGTTGACCAAACAACGGAGAGAATGTTGATTCCCCTAAGGTTTCTATGCCACTCAGACTGATTAGGGGAATGAAAATCAAACAATTCCTCCAACGAGAGAGGTTTCTTAACAAGGCCACTAGAGAATGCCTTCCATCTATCCCATATTGAGGAGACAAGAGCAATGAAGAAACAAGTAATCCATACTTTTCGCATCTTGTAAGCAAAGAGTACAACAACTGGGATAGAGCGCCCAATGCTTATTCTTCTTCTAAATGGCATCCAATGTATTAATCCTTCTGCAAGCCAATAACCAAACAAAAACCCTAACTTTAGATGGCGCATAAGCTCTCTAAATGAAGTCGGTTGGGTCAAAATTTGGGAAGGAGGGGCAAGAAATCAGGCTAGAGAAGAAAGACTTGGAAGTGAATGACCCAGAGGGATTTAAGATCCAAGCATGTATGTCAGGTTGATCTTTCTAACCCAAAAGCTCTCGAGTTTTCCAACGGCCAATTTCCCCCTCATTGCTAGAGGTGAGGTTCTTAGAGAAGAAGATGCAGGTTTGGGTAAAGGTGGTGGTATTAGTTTACTGATAATTTGTTAAGAGAGGCTATGGGTCGATAATGGGCAGAAGACAAGCAATAAAGGGTTGGAAAGACATCACATAATGCTCTCATCAGGAGTGTTCGACAGAAATTGAAACTCTAAAGCTTTATAATGATTTTATAGAGTATCACTATCATCAAGAACTCATTCAGTCACACAAGAAAGATGAAGAATGGTCAAACTTCCAATTCCAGTAAATTGGGGCAAAGCTTAGATAAGCTCTCTAAAACCTTGTCCACTTTTAGAGGGATGCCTCAGGCATAGAGCATAAGTTTTAGAAGCTTTAGAAACCTCGGTTTATCGCTGGACATGTTTTTGAGATAAATCTTATGACGGTTGACCTTAATTTTATCAAATTTAGAATAGGCAACCTACTTAAAGCTCAAATTTGGTCCATTTAGCATACCAATAGAACATGATATCACCCTACACTACAAACCCTAGGAAAAAAAATTACTCTAAACCTAACAATCCTCCAAAAAAAAAAAAGAAAAAGAAAAAACCAATGTGTCAATCCTCCATATGTGAAATGCTAAAACTATCTCAGTAATTGGTAAAAAGCGGATTAAAAAAACAAAAAAACGAATAAGAACAACAACAACCATTTCAATTTCATATCTATAAATCAGCAGGAGATGGTAGCAATTGTTGAAGAAGAAAAAGAAAAAGAGGGGAGTGTAGAAATACTATTCAGTGACGTCTTCGAGGACCATGTTGACGTAGACATCGAAACCCCTTAGGGTTCCAACGAGTTCCTTGTCTCCCTTCATTATCACCCATATCTTCGACCCTATGCACCTATCTATTAGCTCTGCAACCACACCACACCCACCATTTACTTGCTTAATCAGCAGAAAAACATAACAGCAGGAGAAGAAGAAGAAGAAGGTTAGAACTACGAACGAACCTGATGGAAGAAGCTGGGAAGGATTGTTAGACATTGTTTCGCCCGCACTGAGTCGTCACTGCTCACTCTTCTTCTTCTTCAACCACTAGCGCTTCAGTTGTTCACTTTTAAGTGCCCTATAACTTCTTGGATTTTTTTGCCAACGCGTTTTTTTTTCTTCTTAAATTCGACCAAAAAATTTTACCAAAATACAGCACTTTGGCCACGCTGGCATCCACGTGGCCAAACTGCTGGCAAAGTTGGCAAAATGGCGTTTTTATTAAAAACGCCGGATAGTTGGAAAAAGAACAAAAAAAAAAAAAAAAAACTTGAAAACATTTCTATTAACTTTAATTTAATTTCTTTATTACTTAATTAACCACTCCTCGAGAATAAAAAATCTTATGGATTAATCATATAACTTTTTTAATTCTTGCACCCTTAAGAAAATTAATAGATAACTATCTTTAGGGCTATGTTTTAAGCACATATATATGTTCTTTTGGGTTTACTTGTAACAATTTTTACCAATCACATGCAAATAGACTACTGATAATTTTAATGCAAATATGCTTATTTTTTACAAGTACTTTTTGAGTTTTTTTTTTTTTTTTTTTTGTCAAAGGAAAAGTACTTTTGAGTTAGTTGTTTTACAATATATTTGAAGGAAGTGTTACATCTTCATGAATTATTAGTTGAGTTAATAGTATAATATTCATTGAAGAAGAAACTATAATACAAACTGCATCACTCAATAATTTTTGAATTTTTATTGAATCATGTGTCAAGACGTGATTCAATGCAATCTAAAAGTATTAAGCTCTTGGAAGTTTACTTAGATTTGTTTTATTTTTTTTTTTTATCTATTTTCAAACTAGTTGACATGCACCTGAACCACAAACTAAACTGTATTACTTAATTAAATAAATATAGTACTCTTACTTTCTTAGTACTTTTGTTGTGTAATAATATTATTTACCTAAAAATTTTAATTAATTTATTATTGCGTACGAACTACGGGAGATAGAATTGTATTTGTTACTTTACATGTCAATGGTGAAGTTTCTTATGGGCCACATGGAGTATCATTTAATAGTCCTTTTGTGAGGGGTATTATGTTGAATTTTGGAACACAAAAAGATCAGTTGGAACATGCCATATACGATACCCTCTTCATTGACTATAGGACTCAAAGGTTACAATGGTATATAAATATCCAACTATGGTGCCTAATGGAATGCTATACTTCATACCCATGCCACTTGAAGGTGAGAACAATGTTGAGTTTTTGTGGCCGTCTTGTCTCAAATGCCACCACCAAATTCTATTGAATTATGTGTGACTTCAACTTTAGTTCTCCTGCTTTTCAAGGTGATGATATACGTACAAGTGCCCCATCTCTCAAGTGGAATAACATAATGACCGCAAAGAAGATGTAGGCCCAAGTGATCCAATTTTTTATCGTGAAGCTTCACAAAATGTTAGTGTTAGATTGCCTAGGGTTAGAATTGTCGAATATGCCGAAGGAGTTGGAACCTGATACTATCCGACAGAAGCCGAAGAAATGATTCATGATGAAATGCAATTCGAAATAAGACATGAAAACTCCTTTTCAAAGGGCCTTTTTAAGGTACTTTTAATTAGTTCGGGTAGGAGTCTGTATATGTTATGTGATATATTACCAACAATACAGATAAAGGTATTTGGCTTTTGAAGTTGGATTTTGTCTATGTTATAGAATTCAAACAATTGAGAAGCAAATATTATAGAACATATATTTGTACAGTGATACATGCCTGTTCTATAGCTAATAGAGCATGCTTGGCCACAGAGAAACCCTAGTCTCCCAACCAATCTA
Organism: Paratinospora sagittata; assembly: GCA_035771175.1. NCBI lineage: Eukaryota > Viridiplantae > Streptophyta > Magnoliopsida > Ranunculales > Menispermaceae > Paratinospora > Paratinospora sagittata. The sequence continues at coordinate 42,823,605 of CM069593.1, forward strand.
CCTAAAAACTGAACTTTATGTTCAGCTCCTAAATCCCTTTTTTTCCATCTTCGTTTCCTATATTTATAGACATAACTCATATGTCCTGCATACATGATGAACCTATTCCAACACATGGGTTGGCCATAGATGCTTCCAAACTGTCATCTCCTCCACGCTGTAAAGTTTCCTGATTCCTCCATAGAACCCGTCGGCTTCATTCCCTTCTTCCCGATGATCTTTCCTGTTAATTACTGTTCGCCTCCATCGCGATCCAAGGGTGTACTGATTGAACTCCAGCACCACAGTTTCTGCAGGTTAAGTAAAACTAGAGTAAGAAATGTAAACAAGAATGAAAGTGAACAATAACTAGGACTTGTAACAACATCAAATGAAAATTACAGATTACAAAGTGCAGTTAATATTACTGAAAGAATAAAACAAGATACCTAACACCTACAAGTCCCCATATGGTTATTAGTTGGAAAAAGTCTTAGTTGAGTTGAGTTGAGTACCTAACACCTACAAATCATGAAGATAAATAAAATAACCCTATTATCTTTATAATTATATAAGTGCTTAATATCAAAAAAATATATGATTCACAGTTGTATTGTGAATCATACGATTCGCCAATCCGAATCCCGATTCCATTCACCAAGTATTGAACAATTCGATTATGATTCACGATTCTTACAACAATGGTATCAATTGGGATACTTTATTCCAACAATATATACGATATATCATGCGCTTTGGCGTATGACGAATACATCCTCCAAAAATGAAAACAGAGAGTGATAGTAAATAGATATGTTAACATTAATGTAAAGCAATGAAACTGACATTTTCTTAGGTAGAACATTAGAATATTAATGAAAAAAAAAATAGAATAAATAAAGTGATTCTCCTACAGAAATTAGGAAAAAACTAGCATTCCCAAGAAACATCTTTTGCAGATGGCTCTAATAAGATCTTTTGGTTTGATAGAACTGGCTTCCAACTCAACTCCTTCGACTAGATAATTTCATGGATGTGAGAAAATCTCTTCTAATTAACTGAGTTTGCTACTTTTGTTTACACAAATTGGGGGTTGATCTAAGGATTGCAAAATTGAATTGCAAATGCCAAATAAGTAACACTGGTTGCATTTATGAGCTAATATATTGATGAACCCGAAAAATTCAGCAATACTTCAGCAGATTATTCAGGCAGAACATTACAAATAACAAGTCATTAATAGGAGATTCAGATTTGGCACCATGCTACAAATTCCAACTATCACAATGGCCTTAATTTTCCAACGTCGTACAAATTGAAAATGGTATTGTTTTCCTAACTAATAAAGATTATATCTGTTCCAAGAAACAAACTACGGAGGAAATAAGTTATCCGATTAGCGACATGTTATTCAAATAGTTTTCGCTCTACATGTCAAAGGAAATATCGTCAGTGAATTTCATCAAACAACATTGGTATCTTTAACTGTTGCAACACAGACATATACACGTTGTCATTGTTATTTGAGCTTGATGCTAAACAGAAAAGCTAAAATCCAAAGATGTATAGGCAAGAAAATTATGAAATTTGTAGAGGGTGATCATTTTTTACAAGAAAAGGAAGTGGATCTGCATTGAGAAAAGATACACACACACACACACACACACACACAAAAAAAAAAAAAAAATCTGGGTCTTATCTGAAAGACCTCCCATACATTGGATTCATTCACTGAACCCTACTGCCTTGGATGGAGTCAAATATTATGTCTACTATGGACATTCCAAATCTATCCATAATTTTGGTTTACGATATATAAAGTATGTTAGATATGATAGAAAAGCAACAAAATCCATCCATCTACTGAAATTAAAGTTAAAATAATGTAGGTAACACTATCAAGGTATACTAGATTTTCTTACCACTGTTACGACAAATACAATGAGTCTCCATTCTGTCACATGATTCCAAATGACCGACGACTCCATACCACCAACCTGTGACATATATATCACACATTATCAAGCAACAAATATAAATATCAAAGGTAGGATATTTAGAAATGGTTCTAGAGAAGCATTTTATCTCGTTGTATAAAGAAACCTGTAAATGTTGGAAAACACATAAAGCAAAGTTAAAAGAAAAAAACTATATTCCAAAAGAAGGATATCAGATGTTATTTTTTGCAATATTAATTAACATTATCCTTCAAGTAAAGAAAGCGCATATAATTTCAAGGCCATACCATAAGGAAATTCTTTATTCCTTCTCCACTGAATCTCGATATGATCACCGGGATGTAGATCATTTAAACAGTCTGATATATGAAGATCGTGAGGTAGTGTATCAACCGGTGGTGCTCTTAACCTATACCATGGCACACCTTCCTCTATAACTATGGTACGCAGTCCATGTGGAGGATATCTACAAGAGAAAATAATATGAACTACAATGTTTAGGAACCACCCTCTAATAAAATAAAATAAAAATAAAAATAAAAAATGGATGATGAAGACTACTTGAGATAGTCTTCATCATGAAAGGTCTAAATATCTATCTTAACAATGTTAAAGAAGAACAGCAAAACATCATCATACCAATGTTAAAGAAGAACAACAAAAGTTAAAAGTAGAAAATGATCATACTGCTAATTTTACCTTGCATGAAAGGTTTCCGTGCTGCTATTATAGCACAGCTCAGCATCATAACATGATAACATGAAACCAACATGTCCATTCTAAAATCAAAACCCCCAAAAAAAAAAGAAAGAAAAGAAAAGAAAAAGCTTTCAGTAAATTTTCAGACAACATAGTCAGCTATTATAAGTTACATTAACTACAGTTGAAAGATTCTGACATTAGCACCATAATCAAACATACAAAAATATACTACTGGAAACTAAAGAGTAAAATATTTAGACCTCATAGTCACTATTTTTGTTAGCTGCAAAAGAGAGAGATTTATCAACTCTAAAAACTAAAAGAAAACCTTTCAGACTAAATCAGAGAAATAACAATGGAAGATGCATTTTTGCAGTAAATACCTCACGGTTGTAAACCTGAGCAGGAAACCAAAATTTTCCCGATTCAAGGGCGAGATACCAAGACATTATAGAATCAATTGGCAAAGAACTTCTTGGTTTGCTGCAGTTATTGAGCTTCGACTTGATCCAAGAAAAAGGCCAGACCTGAGAAATAGACTGAACCAAGCCCTTTTGCATGCTTCTATCCAATTCATAATCCTTCCTCGAGGCAATTACATCCAATTGCCGTACTTTATAAGCAGCACCTCCAATCACTCTTCCCCATTTCTCCTTCATGTGCCTCTCCCACAAGTGATCACTCCTACACCTTTCTCTCAAAGCCCTACAAACCCCTCCCATATTACACAAAGCCGGTGGTGAAAGCTTCCCCAAAATGCATTCCAAAACCAACTCGGGTAAATCCAATAGCGACATCTCATCTCTCTGCTCGACATTTTCTACTTTTGAACTAAGAGTCCTCTTTTTTAGAGACATCATTGCAGGAACTTGAATAATTTCTAAGAAACTACCCACAATGCTCCCTTTCATCGGCCAGAACATAAAGAAATCAGATAATTCTTTCCAGAATTTAACTGGCAACAATCTCATCTCAATTGTCCATGAAGGCAAGGGTGTTAAAGCAAGTGATTTATAAAGAAGGATGAAGGAAAGGCAAGATAACAGGAAGAAAAGCATCAGATAAGGTTAGCTCTTGGATTGGGTCAAAAACACTAAGGATAAAGAAGATGAAAGGAGAACTAAATTACAATAAAGCAATGGAAATAGTGGCCATATAAAAAATGAAGAAAAAATGCTAATTCACCTTACCCTCTTCTCATCTCAGAATAAAAACACAAATTAATTGAAAAGAAGGAAAAGGTCGGATTACAATAGGAAGATAGATACCTTTGTATATATATAGATATATGAGTTCAAGTCATCAACAAGCCCGCCTACTTGACCCTACCAGTGGGCCTTGCAGCATCAAAAGAGGTATCTGTAGACAACTCATACGACAAAGGTTTGATTGGCTGTTGTAGGGAATAATAATAAACTCTAAATCCTCAAAAAATCCAGATACAGAAGATATCCATAAAAAATATTCAGACAAAGAATCTAGTGATGAATTCAAAATTAGATGTTGAAATTGTGGGCAAATGGGCAGTTGCTAGATTGAGTCCTACAAGCATTTGGGAGAGGTTGGAGATGCTGTGATATGGATCTAGATCCATGGAATCATATCTCCAAATCTCTGATTTTTTATGAATAAAAAAACATATACAGATCTGGGTAGTTGATAGAGGACCAAAATTATAAGGTTAATGTTCAATGAAACCAAGAACACTAAAAATTAAAAATTAATAATAATAAAAAAAAACTGTGGAATAATCAAACCCAACTGAAGAATCTGGGTAAGAGAAATTTGAGATTTGATGAAGATGAAGATGAACTTGAAGTGGGTCCTCACTCAGTTCATCTAAATCTTCATCATAACCCACAAAATCCCCCCAACAGTACCCACAACTTTTTCCACTTCAATCAACCTGTTTGAAGTGAAAAGAACACTTAAGCAACATAATTTTAGTACCCCAGCCAGAAGGGGGTTGAAGATTTGAAAGGTATACTTTCTACTTCTTATACACAGGATTCTTTCAACAAGAAGCAACCACCAGCTCTGATCTGATCCGCCCTCTTTACACACTGAAATTGAAAAAGAACTGAGAAAATTAACCAGAGGATGTAACCGTTGGAAAATGACTCAAGGGTGGTCAATAAAGCCAAAGTTAAATTGTAGGTTGTTGAGACAAATCCATCCACTAGCACTATGACTAAGCTTCTTGTAATACCGGGTGGAAAAGCCAACTCATTACCCAATCAATCCCATGCCTCCAATCAAACAGACATAACGAGATATCACTGCAATATCGATTTAAATTTAACAGTTTTCATTAAATTAACGGCTGCCTGCTCAACCCGGTTAGTAGCATTCCTTTACTTTAACTAGTTAATTATAACAACAAGGGTTTGATTCACTGATCAGGGAGGGAACTACTTGCTTGCTCCCTTTGAGAGCTAAAGGTGCCCATGGCTCCAACCAAATTAATACTTTTGCTTGTATCAAATCACATTTGGTCTTTAGTTTTACTACAATAAATTGATCCTTTAAATAAATCACAAATTGGTGTATATATGTGACTCATTTAATTAAAGTTAATATAATTAAAAGTTGTTTTTTAGTCATCTAATTAAAGGGTGTCAAAGTGAAAGTATTACCTAAAAATTTTTCTATTAATATTGCAATATTGAAGAGCTTGATGCAATTAATTGAAATATTATAACTTTAACACTTTTACATTATCTTAGACACACATACACAAACACACACACACACACACATATACGTTGTTTGGTTAATTAAAAAGTATTAAAAGTAATAGTATTTACAACTATGCCTACAACAATAATACTTCAACATTTCCTATTAATATTAATGTAAAGGAGTTGTTATATGTATATGTATTGGTTGACTTTACAAAAAAAAAAATGCTAATGTTATAAAGCACTACAACAATAATAAGTTTTAGAGGCAAAAAATAATTTTGTCTCTATATATATATGAGAATTATATTAAAAAATAGCGACAATTTATTTTATTGCTAAATGCTAATTTTAGCGATAAAAAATGTTTTTTCCCGCTATATATATGAAAATCATATTAAAAAATAGCGACAAAATTTATTTGTTGCTAAATGCTAGTTCTAGAGATGAAAAAATGATTTTGTCGCTATATATATGAAAATTATATTAAAAAATAGCAACAAAATTTATTTTATTGCTAAATGCTAATTTTAGCCATAAAAAAATTTTGTCATTATATATGTATGAAAATTATATTAAAAAATAGCGACATAATTTATTTTGTTGCTAAATGAATGCCCAAAACCTCCTGCCCTAAACTCTTTGAAAACTCACCTCAAACCCTCGTGACTCTGAAATCGCCGGAGATATTGGAAACACTATTACGAGAAGTTGTCGAAAATACTATTCACTATCGATCTCTGTCTTTCTCTCACTCTCGATTTGTCTTTCTCGCACTTTTCCGGTGAGAGAATAAAAGTGCGAGAAAGATAGATCGGGAGTGAGAGAGAGATCGAGATCAAGAGTGAATAGCATTTCCTACAACTTCCTGTAGTAGTGCTTCCAACATCTCCGACAATTTCAAAGTCACGAGGGTTTGAGGTGAGTTTTCAAAGAGTTTATGGACACGACAATTTGTTACAGATCGAGAGTAAGCGGTTTGAAGAGAGCTTTCGTTTAGCTGCCGTAAAGAAATAGGATTGAGGAAGTTTTAGCGCACGTAATAATTTTGTCACAATTTTTTAATATAATTTTCATATATATAGCAAAAAAAATATTTTTTTATCGCTAAAATGAGCATTTAGCAACAAAATAAATTATGTCGCTATTTTTTAATATAATTTATATATATATATATATATATATATAGTGGCAAAATTATTTATTTATCACTAAAACTAGCATTTAGCAACAAATAAATTTTGTCGCTATTTATTAATATGATTTTTTTATATATATAGCGACAAAATCATTTTTTTATAGCTATTTTTTAATATAATTCTCATATATATAGTGACAAAATCATTTTTTTTATGGAAAAAACTACTATTTAGCAATAAAATAAATTTTGTCGCTAAAACTTATTATTGTTGTATAGGATACTTTTTGTGGAGCCTGATTTATCTAGCATCCTTAAAAGTTATTTTGTCTTTAACATTGAGTACTAATTGTTGCTATTGGCGAAAACAAACTTCTATATATTATTCTACTTGTAGAAATCTTAGAAGGTGTGGGTGTATTTCAATAAAAATCAGTTAAGATTCCACAAAGATAATGAGATTGAAGGTGTAAGTTTAAATTATTACAACCATACATACAAATATGCCTATATAGTCAATGTCAGTAATTGTTTACTCTAAGAAATTAAGTTATTTTTCACAAATTATACCATATGAAAATTTTCTATTATGTTATAATAATGATTATATCTCTATGATGCATGACTTCACATAACTTGAACGTATTTTTTAGAATGACAATGCAATCATGCGCCTCTTTATAAAAGGAGGAGATGACGACCATTAGAAGTTATATGATCATGATTTTTTTTTTATAAATGTATTTTCGAATAAAGTCATATATTAATGAGTTGTAATTCACAAAAGCATAAAATAAAAAAAATTTCATACATTGATATAGATAAAAAGATCAATACATTATTAAAAATAAACAAGATTTTTTGTTCATACTTATTTATTTTAAAAAAAATCCATTCCTTCTTTATTAAAAAATCAACATTAAATTATTCAACAATAATATCAAATCTAAGGATTTGTCCACTTTTCATTTTATTGATAAGACATTAATGTAAATCACGCTCATGATGATTGATGACATAATCACACTAATTATAAATAAGGTTTGACTTGCTTATGAGATGACTATCAATGCCACATCCAAACTTATTTTATAAAATCATGCTTATGATCACGTTTCCATAAAGAAACTTGTCGAAATGACTGGTAGTGCCTCCACTAAGCTTAGTAATCAATACATCTAACTATATATACATAGTGGTGCTTGAGATCATATTATTGTTATTATAATTTTTTTCTTCTCATTAATGAATACTAAGAAGGGATATTCAAGTTGTTATATTGATGATGGTTTAGGTATCTACCACATATAAATTTTCTAAAACTCATCATGATTCCTCTTTTTTTTATTTATTTTATCATGAACTATGTTTTATATTATAGAACCTTCTATTTTTCTAAACATATTATTTATCAATAAATTTCATTGACAATGATTACTATTTTGCCATTGATTTTTAATTATTTTATTGTCAAAGAATAAAAGGAGGAATAAGCACAAATTACATCCATATATTAGTGAATATTCACCGTTCATCTTTAAATAACACGATCTTCTTTCGCCATAAAATAATCTTTCTAATCTCAAAGGTCTATTTAATAATATTGTTATTATTGTAATACCCTAGGTTTACAAAATACAAAAAAAAAAAAAAAAAAAAAAAAAAAAAAATTGTTCTGGCAGACATGCCCGAACGTTCAGGCGCCATTTTTTCTATTTAAGAACCCCTCCCCCCTCCTCATTTCTCACACCAAAATCACTCCTCCTTGTAATTTTCCTTCTCTCTTTCATTCATTTTGAGTTTTTATCTTCTCTTTTGAGACTCTCTGTGCGGTGCAACGCGGTTCTGCCTGGAAAAAAGCATCAGTTTTCAAAGGAGTTTTTATCTGAAGGTGGGGAACGAAACATATGTTTGCGTGTCTTATAACTTTTATTAAAGTTTATATTCATTTATCATTATGTCTACTATTCATTTACACTGCATTATTGCGTATAATGTTCATACTGTCATACTTATGCCTGTATAATTGGAGTTTATATATTACACTGTTGTTATGTCGGATTAGTGGTCAATCTGGCTCAATCAGACTCAATCTTGTCCTCAGTAACTTTAAATAGTGAACGGGAGGCAGCGTGCTGCTATAGACGATTGGTATTTAAGTAGACCTCATGTCTCACCTCTCAACTGGAGACTGATCTGTTTGATCTTATTTGAAAGCTATCAGCTTATACAAGTAATACTGAATATCCTAACCTTGCACGTAGTGATACCGACCCTGATAAGGATCACTAGACGTTGTCAATCATGTCTAAATGTTAAGTAAAGACCGGACTAGTTCATGCATTGGCATCATACATAGCACCACCTAGGGACATATGTGGTTCATGATTCATAGAATAGTTAGAAGCGATGCTCGCTATTCATTATATTTCTCTGGAGAGGGACGTACAATGAGAACCTGGCTACTCTTGGGGAGGGACATTTGTACGTGAATCCAGAGCGTCATTCCTGAGGAGGGACGTACAATGAGAACCCGGCTACTCCTGGGGAGGGACATCTGTATGTGAACTCAGGCGATGTATAGTCATCAAACCAATACAAGATGGTGTCACGCATACATACATATTGGATTGATTATGATGCTCTGATACCATTAAATGTCACACCCCGTCCGGACGGGCCTAAACCGACGGGACACTCACGGACGGGGCGCGAATACATTATAACAATAACTGAGTGCGCGGAAACACAATTAAGTATAAGTCCGATTTTATTAATTTCAGAATATATTTGTACATGAAATAGTGAAGTGGGCCGACTTACAACCATTCTTTCTTTTGTACAACTAACTTTGGAGTGGTATGGGACACAACAAAATTGGAGAATATTAAATAAAATGTGGAAGTAAGAAAACCCACGACCTTGTGTGAAAAGAAACATTTGGAGAAAGTTGCATTACTAACTGTGGCGACCCCGCATCCTGGACCACCAACCCCGCAGGGAATGGCGTGCGGCATGTCGGGGCGGGACGCCCGGCGTAGGCATCTCCGACCACTCCTCAACTCCCGTGAGGCGGTTGAGACCTTACGAGCCTTACCTCAAACAACGACATAATATCAAAAGATACTAAACAAAACTACCAACCGTATTAATCATCCAAGACAAGAGATAATCCATAAAAATGAACCATAAATAAAATCATGATCCCTACAGTCCATTAAAATCAACATACACATAAAGTTCAAAATTGTGGATACAAATAAAAACCGTCATATGCCCACATGGTCTATCTAACAAGTCCCAACTCACCCATACTACAATGTGGTAAGTGTTATAATTACATAATCCAAATATAATACTTCATAATTTAAAACACAGTTTAATCAAAATGCCTCTCAACTCACATCGAGGCCTTGGATTCTCTCGCAGGCAAGGCCCTCATGTCACGACGCCCCTGACGTAGGCTGACGTCATGACCGACACAACATACTATACACTGTACATACCCATATATAGTATATAATACACTGTCAGCCTTCACGTACTCTCACAATCCATCCCAAAATTTACAGAAATATCTTTTTTTTCCTATACCACAAATCAAATCCAATATAGTTCATTCATTCACACATCACATTTTCATTTCATCATCCAATATATTAAGTTATCTATGCCCACACGTCCCATCTAGATGATAATACATATATATATAATGTGTGATAAGTAAAATAACAAAAATATAAGTTATTTCCTCCAAGCATATATACACATACCAGACGAAGGCTCACGTGATTATCACTCACGGATTTTCCTTTTCCCTTCGACTCAATACCTGAAATATTGGAGGAAATGGGATGAGCAAACAACAGCTCAGTGAATATAGTTCTTGAGATGACAATTATATACATTTAGAGAAATATGACATTTAAAATCATTTCAAACACTTATTCAACACATGCATTATTCAACGAAAATAATCATACATGTCAACAACATAAATTGCATGAGTTTTCAATAACACAATGCACAATCTCCCTCTTCCGCAAGGCAAGAGAGCGAGTCTAACCCTTGTATGACCGTACAAGGTAGACACAGCCTCTCATCACCCAATTCACAGTCATTTCAAGGATCGGGACCCTTGTTAAGACAGACTTACTGACAATGAGGACTCGCAAAACCTCATCCGGGTCTAATTCCTAACGAAATGACAATGAGGATTCGCAAAACCTCATCATTACAAACTCCAATTGCTAAAATCAGTTTGCATGATCCATAAAACTCAATGTATATATAAATATAACATGCATACAATCAAACATTTTATATGCGTACAATGTCATACAAGAACCAAATCAAGAAAACTATACTCACAGTACAACACGTTCAACTTAAACCCAATCATCGTCGCTTTCGAGTCCAGCTCCAAGTTAAATCCAACTAATTTAACCTGTCACAATCACTCCATAATTCAATTTTATGTATTCATATCTATTTACATATTACTATTCACTATTCATGAACAGCGTAGGGCCTCCCCCAGATTCGAACTCGCAACCTATAGTTTGAATCCGAACTCTGAGTAACCACTGAGCCAAATGGTTCAGTGGCTACTCAGAGTTCGGATTCAAACTATAAGTTGTGAGTTCGAATCTGGGGGAGGCCCTGCACTATTCATGAATAGTGAATAGTGTGGACAAATGATCCCGGGGGTACTAGACGCTGCGGTGTGCTGTGTACTGGGATGTGACAATATTATGTGGTATATAGTGGCTGGGGTATACGTACCCATCACATCTCGGGGGTACTAGACACTGCGGTGTGCTGTGTACTGGGATGTGACAATATTATGTGGTATATAGTGGCTGGGGTATGCGTACCCATCACATCCCGGGGGCACTAGACACTGCGGTGTGCTGTGTACTGGGGTGTGACACCTCAAGATATGACTACTCCTTTGCCCTTATTTAGGACAGAAGGACCTGAAAGAGGAAAATGAGGGTGAGCCAACGGTGCCCAGTGAATATAATTCAAATATGCTATCAATACTCATCAATAAATATCATGTATGCATGTCAATGTGTAGCATGATTAAAAGCTCATAATCATATAGATATCAAACATTTATAATAAGTTCGATGCAAGTAAAAACTTATCAATTTGGATCCACATTCCACATGCATTGGAGTTACTAGTGCACGTCTATTTCACCGTACCGTTCTCATCCTCAAATATTTCCTTTTTAAAACCCTCCCATGACTTAGGCCTCTAATGCATAGTTCTCATTCATAAACCATTCTATTAATCAAAAATACTGATTTTCAATTCTTTAGGCATAACACATGCCCAAATTGGGTCACTTGATCACAAGTAGGCCTAACCCATGATATGATCACAACCACCAAATCAGTAGCATAATCAACCCTAATCATGCTTAATTAAACATAAGTTGCATCAATTCAATGATTCTAGGCCAAAAGCATCAAAAGCCCTAAAATATGAAATTTTCCATACTTAGGCCATATTGCCGATTTACACTAAGTCACTATGTTCAGCCATGTATATCACTGATTTTGCATCATGGGTTCATCAGCAATGACAACTAGGCCAACATAGTTGACATGCAAGCTATTTGGAAAGGTCTAAGTTCATATTCTAAATTTAGGTCTAATACAAACGACCCTACCAATTCTTCATTTAATATTTTGTTCAGATGTATCAATCTACCAACAAAAATATTTAATCACAGAATCAACCGTACAGATTAAAGTATGTGAAGAAACAAACCTTCTGTCGAAATATCAGCCCAATCCAATGGTGGACCGAAAAGATAGGTATCTTTGATGAACAAGTCTCTAATCAGACAATTTCTCATTTCCTGCTGCAAATACTCAAACTCAGATGACTATATCACACAACATACTTAACCTATAAACATCTCCACCGTTCAGAATGCATAAATATCAGTTGTAAACTGCATACCCAAATCTAATATCCATCCAACGGTAGATTGAGGAGAGCTATAAGTTTGAGCGAAACGGCGCAAGAAATCCAGACTTTCCGACCAGCTTTGTTTGAGAGGTTAGATCTCTTAGACGAAACCTCTAATCAAGATCTCCATAGACCAGAATGCAGAAATATCAGTTGTAAACTACATACCCAAATCTAATATCCATCGAACGGTAGATTAAGGAGATCTATAAGTTTGAACGAAACGGTGCGAGAAATCCAGACTTTCCGACCAGCTTTGTTTGAGAGGTTAGATCTCTTAGAAGAAACCTCTAATCAAGATCTCCACCGACTAGAAATAACCATAAGCTACAAACTTGCTGACAAAGTTTGAGCTCAATCTGACCATATATCCCAAAGATCCAGCTCTTTGATGAAAACGTTGCAGAGATTTTCCTCAAGCAACTCCTTCTTTCTTTCTCTTCTTCTTTCCTTTTTTTTTTTTTTTTTTTTTTTTACCTTTCCCTCCACTCACCTCACTTTCTAGCACTTTCTTGGAGAAGAGAAGTGGGCATGGGACACTTGTCCACTTTCATGCACCAACCTTCACATGTGTTGGTCTTATACTACCCATACCAACCACATGTACTTTAACCAATCTCATGCTTCCATGTATTTTAAATGTCCAATCCATTTAATACACCAAATTTTCATTCTCATTTATCCTTTTATTCAATCAATCCTAACCCATATCAATTCATGGTTTAATGGGCCCATGCATAAATAATAACATATGCATTATACTTTAATTTAACATGACCCATACACAATTTATAATGCACATATTTATATACATTATTAAGCATCAACTATACAAACATTAAACAACCATCAAACAAACACCAAACATATCAAGGCAACACATAGAGTTTGGGCAAAATGCAATTGGGTTATGGGCTAGATGAAATAATTTTCGGGGCGTCACACTAACATTATCACTAAGTTTACACGGTATGAGACGAGTAAACTTGGACGATACTATTAGTGAACTACTATTCAGCCGATGTTTTATAGAGACCGTGTTCATACAACTTAACTTGGTTGACACCCTAATTACCAAATTCATGTGGTATGAGACACACGAATTTGGATAATAATCGAAGAGACTAAGCGAAAAAGTTTGAATACATAAGATTGCGATAGAACGTTAGATTAAGATACTTACCGAGGAAAATCTTAGAATTTTTATGACTCGTATGGATTTTCAATGAAATATATATGTATGTTCACAAAAACCAGAACCCAAACATTTGAAATACTTGCAAAGTTTTATACTTATTATATAAACATTCTAACCTTGATTTTACACCATGGCCAAACATACGAGACATATAAGATTCTTTGATTTCTCAACAAAAACCTTACACTATACTTAAAAAAATAGGTGGTTTTTATATTACAGTACTCTCGAAATTGTTGCTGAGAATACCATAACATTATACTTGGCTACAGTTTCCTAAATCATGGTTTTATTTTCTCCTTCCCAGTGAGAAAATGCAAACCAGGAAGAGAGGAAGGCCATGTATTGTTCGTCCAATAGAGGAGGCACCTCCTGAAATTCAGAACCAGGAACCGCCGCCTCCGACGACAGTGCAGGCCACACCCGACACTGCCACTACGTCTGGGCAGGCAGTGCTACCCCAACCCACATCCTTTGCCATGCCTTCAAGTATGAAAGTCTTTTTCGCCAGATTTATCGAAGCGATGAAAGTTGTAACACCCCGTAAATTTAATTAACGACATACATTGAAGTACACGTTTATCGAAATATATAATACACGTATTTTATACGTAAGAGCTAAATATACGCTTGAGAATACACGTATGTTATACGTAGAAGCCAAATATACGTGTGTATGATTAGTAAAGAAAGAAGATGATTAATTTATGAGGTTGGTTAAGTACATATGTGGATTGAGTGTATGAAGAAGAAGAACGAATAAATAAAACAAAATAATGAACAGTTAGTAAATAGTAAGTTTACTGTTTATGAGGGGTACTGTTCATCAAATAGTGTCGTGAATAGTATTTAGAAGAAGACAAAAAAATAAAATAAAAATAAAATAAAAGTTAAAAGAAGAGAAATGAAGTTGTCAGAACGAAAAAAAAAAACAGAAAGAGGAGAAGAAGCAGAGAGAAGAAGGAGAAGAAGAAAAGAGAGAAACGCGGAATTCGCGTCCAATCGAGCCTCGCGGTAAGTGATTTTCACCTCCTTTCTTCGTGAAATTACTATATAAGCTAGATGTAACGATTCTAGCGGACTAATTTTGACTGTGGGAGCCGTTTTACGACGTTTTGAAAAATTGAGATTTTGACCCCAACGTGAATAAAAACCCGCTAGGAAGGTAGAAAAATGCTCCCTGGATTGTCGGGACTCCGAATCTGTGGTTAGATTCTATTTCATGCGTTTTGGAGACCGTTTGACAATTTTAATACAATTTACATCTTTCGGATGAATAGTGAATAGTGAATAATGAATAGTGAATAGTGAATAGTGAATAGTGAATAGTGAACAGTACTATCTAGACCGTGATATGAATAGTACTGTGAACAATGATGTGCATCCAATGAAACTCCGGTTTGAGATCATAGAATCGTAGAGAACTGAATTCCGGACGTTTCGATGCTAAGATTGTGATTTTTGGATATGATTTGATATTTTTAGTAGCTAACGATATGATAAATGGTGCTTCTCATGATAAGCTCTGGTTTATTTCAGTTGAGAGCTTAAGTACATGACTAAATGCTCTTGAGGAAGCAATGACGTTTATGGTGCTCGATTTTAGAGGATATATTGGATTAGAAACCCGTGTAACCACTGTGAGTATAGTTTTCTTGATTTGGTTCTTGTATGGCATTGTACGCATATAAACTGTTTGATTGTATGCATGTGATATTATATATATAAGGCATTGAGTTTTATGGATCATGCAAACTGATTTTAACATTGGAGTTTGTAATGATGAGGCTTTGCGAATCCTCATTGTCATTTCGTTAGGAATTAGACCCGGATGAGGTTTTGCGAGTCCTCATTGTCAGTAGGTCTGTCCTAACAAGGGTTGCGATCCTTGAAATGACTGTGAATTGGGTAATGAGAGGCTGTGTCTACCTTATACGGCCATACAAGGGTTAGACCCGCTCTCTTGCCTTGCGGAGGAGGGAGATTGTGCATTGTATTATGGAAAATTCATGGAATTTATGTTGTTGACATGTATAATATATTCGTTGAATGATGCATGTGTTGCATAAGTGTTTGAAATGATTTTAACTGTCATATTTCTCTAAATGTATATAATTGTCATCTCAAGAACTATATTCACTGAGCTGTTGTTTGCTCACCCCATTTCCTCCAATATTTCAGGTATTGATTCGAAGGGAAAAAGAACGTGTCTGGTATGTGTATGTATGCTTGGAGGAAATAGATTATATTTTTGTTATTTTGATATGTATACTTATCACACATTATATATATATATGTATCACCTAGATGGGTTATGTGGTAAGATTATATAATGCTTGGGATGATGGAATGAGATGATTATAGATATTTATCAGGTGAGAATTTAATTTGTGGAATGAATGGAATAAATGTGAGTGGAATGATCATCTATATATATTTGATTTGATTTGATGTGTGGTATATTAAAAAAAAAGAATTCTGTACATTTTGGGAAGTATTGTGAGAGTACGTGAAGGCTGACAGTGTATTATATACTGTATATGTGGCGACCCCGCGCCCCGGACCACCAACCCCACAGGGAATGGCATGCGGAATGCCGGGGCGGGACGCCCGGCGTAGGCATCTCCGACCACTCCTCAACTCCCGTGAGGTGGTTGAGACCCTACGAGCCTTATCTCAAACAACGACATAATATCAAAAGGTACTAAACAAAACTACCCACTGTATTAATCATCAAAGACGAGATAATCCATAAAAATGAACCATAAATAAAATCATAATTCCTACAGTCCATTAAAAATTGACATACACATAAAGTCCAAAATTGTGGGTACAAATAAAAACCACCGTCATGTGCCCACATGGTCTATCTAGCAAGTCCCAACTCACCCATACTAAAATGTGGTAAGTATTATAATTACATAATCCAAAATATAATACTTCATAATATAAAACACAATTCAATCAAAATGCCTCTCAACTCACATAGAGGACTTGGATTCTCTCGCAGGCAAGGCCCTCAAGATATGACTACTCCCTTGCCCTTATTCGGGACAGAAGGACCTGAAAGAGGAAAATGAGGGTGAGCCAACGATGCCCAGTGAATAGAATTCAAATATGCTATCAATACTCATCAATAAAAACCATGTATGCATGTCAATGTGTAGCATGATTAAAAGCTCATAACATATAGATATCAAGCATTTATAATAAGTTCGATGCAAGTAAAAGTTTATCAATTTGGATCCACATTCCACATGCCTTGGGTTACTAGTCCACGTCTATTTCGCCGTGCCGTTGATCCCAATCATGTTTACTTGGGTTACTAGTCCACGTCTATTTCACCGTGCCGTTGATCCCAATCATTTCCTTCTTAAAACCCTCCTATGACAAGGTCAAGTCCCCCTATTAGCCAGATAGATGGGCCCAACCAAAGTCATAAGGTTTTCTCAAGTCAATGCATCATTCAAAACATTAGAACACATTCATGCTTTCAACATACAATATATATAAGTGATATGATGACATAAATGATATAATCATAAGTGAAGCCTACTCACAACCAAGCCTCGCGAGAGTATTTAATCACACACGACCACCAAACCGAATCAACCCAATCAAGATCTTGAAACATACATCAATATCCTACCATACATCAATTTCTATGCTCAATTACATAGACATTACAAATCAACCCTAAATCAGCCCACATATAATTAATAGGCCTAAATCCCATTTAATCCCATCATTCAACTCAAATCACATGACTTAGGCCTCTAATGCATAGTTCTCATTCATAAACCATTCTATTAATCAAAAATACTGATTTTCAATTCCTTAGGCATAAACATGTCCAAATTTGGGTCACTTGATCACAAGTAGGCCTAACCCATGATATGGTCACAACCACCAAATCAGTAGCATAATCAACCCTAATCATGCTTAATTAAACATAAGTTGCATCAATTCAATGATTCTAAGCCAAAAGCATCAAAAGCCCTAAAATATGAAATTTTCCATACTTAGGCCATATTGTCGATTTACACTAGGTCGCCATGTTCAGCCATGTATATCACTGATTTTGCATCATGGGTTCATCCACAATGGCAACTAGGTCAACATAGTTGACATGCAAGCTATTTGGAAAGGTCTAAGTTCATATTCTAAATGTAGTTCTAATACAAACAACCCTACCAATTCTTCACATGTATTATTCTGTTCAGATGTATCAATCTACCAACAGAAATATGTAATCACAAAATCAACCGTACAGATTAAAGTATGTGAAGAAACAAACCTTCTGTCCAAATATCAGCCCAATCCAACGGTGGACCGAAAAGATATGTATCTTTGATGAGCAAGTGTCTAATCAGACAATTTCTCCTTTCCTGCTGCAAATACCCAAACTCAGATGGCTATATCACACAAAATAATTAACGTATAAATATTTCCACCGTTCAGAATACAGAAATATCTGTTGTAAACTACATAATCAAATTTGATATCCATCCAACGGTACGTTGAGGAGATCTACAAGTTTTACCGAAACGGAACGAGAAACCCAGAAATTCCGACCAGCTTTGTTTCAGAGGTTATATCTCTTAGCACAAGCTTCTAATTACGATCTCCACCGTTCAGAATGTATAAATATCAGTTATAAACTACATACCCAAATTTGATAACCATCTAACGGTAGATTTAGGAGATCTATAAGTTTGAGCGAAACAGTGCGAGAAATCCAGACTTTCCGGCCAGCTTTGTTTGAGAGGTTAGATCTCTCAGAAGAAACCTCTGATCAAGATCTCCACCGACCAGAATGAAGAACCATAAGCTACGAACGTGCTGACAAAATTTGAGCTCAATCTGACCGTAAATTCCAAAGATCCACTTCTTTGATGAAAATCTCGCAGGGTTCTTACTCCTGCAACTCTCTCCTTCTTTCTCTTCTTCTTTCCTTTCTCTTCTTTTCTTTCTCTTCTTCTTTCTTTTCTCTCCACTCACCTCTTTCTAGCACTTCCTTGATTCCCTCCTTGATTCTCTCCTTGATTCTCTCCTTGTTTTCCTCTCCTTGGTTCCCTCCACTCATTCTAGCACTTCCTTGAAGAAGACAAGTGGGCATTGGACACTTGTCCACTTTCATGCACCAACCTTCACATGTGTTGGTCTCATACTACCCATACCAACCACATGTATTTTAAATGTCCAATCCATTTAATACACCAAATTTTCAATTTCATTTATCTTTTTATTCAATCAATCCTAACCCATATCAATTCATGGTTTAATGAGCCCATGCATAAATAATAACATATGCATTAAACTTTAATTTAACATGACTCATATACAATTTATGATACATATATTTATATACATTATCAAGCATTAACTATACAAACATTAAACAATCATCAAACAAACACCAAACATATCAAGGCAACACATAGAGTTTGGGCAAAATACAATTGGGTTATGGGCTAGATGAAATAATTTTCGGGGCGTCACAGTATATGAGTATGTACAGTGTATAGTACGCTGTGCCGGTCATGACGCCAACTTACGTCAGGGGCGTCGTGACAATATTGGTATCAGATACATAAGGCCTTTTTGTCACACCCTGGGTTGCACAGCGTGCCCCCTACCCAGGTGTAGGCGCACCCCCTCGGGGCGAAATTAGACTCCTTAAGGGAGGTCTTGAGTTCGATTCCTAGGGAGGCCCTGCACTATTCATGAATAGTGGCAGACAAATAATCGTTTCGATGTAGACCAGCTGCGGTTGGGTTGCTACATGGCGATATGACAATATTATGGATCCATAATGGCTTGGCGTTCGCCCCGAGGGGGTGCGCCCACACCTGGGTAGGGGGCACTCTGTGCAACCCAGGGTGTGACAAAAGTAACTGTTCAGATGGCAGTTCGTGAGACCGTGGCCAATTAGGTTGTCACTGTTCAGGCACCTGTGAGATCTGGGTCGTAGACTCAAACTGACCAGATTATGAAATACAAGAGGCTACAACTTCTTAATTTTGCTGGCACCATTGATGCTGAAGAGGTGCAGAAATGGCTGGATGAGTCAAAGAAGGGTCTCGATGCAATGAGAGTCAATGAGGCTCGAAAGATTCCACTTCAACCTATCAACTTATTGGTAAAGCAAATACATGGTGGAAAACAGTAAAGGAGGACCCAAGGGTCAACACTACAGATATGACTTGGCAACAGTTTGAGTCATTGTTTATTGATAAGTACTTCCCCAGCGCTGTAAAGAGGCATAAGCGCCAGGAGTTCGCCAAACTATACCAAAGCGGCATGACAGTCAGGGAGTACGCTGGCAAGTTTAATGAATTATCGGTCTACTCTTTCATTAGCATCTTAACAGAGCAAGATAAGACCGAGAAATTCTACAATGGCTTTCGTCCTGACATTCGACAAGCCTTGTCGATCTTGGATCTCAAGATTTACAGGGAGGTCGTTGACAAGGCCATGAGTTTTGAGCAGGAGAAGATTGTGCAGGAGCAGAGACTGAATAGAGGAAAACGACCTGCAACGTTTTTCCAACAGGGCTCGCAACAGGGCAACAAGAAGAAGCCCTACTATAATCAAAACCCAGCCCTCCCAGCCCCTGTTAAGAAGAATGAGGCCACGACACCTACGGCTAAACCATCTAACCCTAGCCATCAGGGTTTTTACAATCATGGCCGAAGAGGCCGTAATGGCAGGGGTGGCCGTCGAAACGGTAATGGCAGAGGTGGTGGTCAGCACCAAAATCAGCATGGCCAACAGAACCATCAACAACAGAGGCTGACGTGTTACAACTGCGGCTAGCAAGACCATGTAAGAAATTTCTGTCCGCACATTCATCAACCTATTCTTGTTGTTCCAGTCCAACAAGCACCACCTGCTGCTAATACCCAACACAGACAGAACCAGCAAAACCAGGGGCAACGAAACCAGGGCAGAGCATTTGCCATCACTCAACAACCCCTTCCAGACAACAGTGTAGTCGAATGTACATTTTTCTTGTTCAATACAATGGTGCATGTCTTGTTCGATTCGGGTGCTACACATTTTTTTATATCGTCTACATTGGTAAGACATTTAGGGTTGCATCCTGAACCCATAGAAATCACAATCCATGTCACATCACCTTTAGGATCTAGTACTGACGTGAAATTGCAGTGTTCTCGACGTGAGCTTCGAATGGCAGAACAAATAATATATGCAGATCTTTTTGTGATGGACATTGCAGACTTCAACATCATCCTCGGCATGGACTGGTTCGCACCACTGAATGCAAAGATCGATTGTATGAAGAAGCAAATTCAGTTAACCTTGCCCACGGGGGAGTTTGTCAAGATTCAGGGAACAAGGACATGGATACACAAATCGACTGCTGCACTTCTCAAGGCACAGCTTCGAGCTCTATCCCTTGGTGATCAAAATGAATCACCAGCACTGTACCCTCTCGAAGTACATGATGCCCCGGTAATATCTGAATTTCCAAAAGTTTTTCTAAATGACCTTCCTGGTCTACCTCCGGTTAGGGAATTCGATTTTGAAATCAATCTCATACTTGGGACCGGGCCTATCTCGATTCCACCATACAGAATGTCAAATGTCGAGCTAGTCGAATTGGACAAACAACTAAAGGAATTAGAGAGTAATGACTTCATCAGAAAAAATTCATCACCCTGGGGCACTCCAGTTCTGTTTGTCGCAAAAAGGATAGTTCGTTACGACTTTGCATTGACTATCGCAAGCTGAAGAACGTCACCATTAAGAACAGATACCCGTTGCCCATGATCGATGACTTGTTCGACCAACTTAGAGATGTCAAATACTTCTATAAGATTGATTTACGATCTGGTTATCACCAACTCTGGATCCGAGAGTCGGACATTACCAAGACGACATTTAGAACTCGGTACGGTCACTACGAGTTCTGGTCATGCCGTTCGGTTTAACAAATGCACATGCTGCATTCATGGATTTGATGAACCGCATCTTCAGGTTATACTTAGATCGATTTGTGGTGGTTTTTGTGGACGATATCTTGATATGTTCCTTAACCGAAGAAGACCATAAAATACATTTGAAGATAGTCCTCCAGACATTGAAAAGCCACCAGTTGTATGCAAAGTTGAGTAAGTGCGAATTTTGGGCGAAGCGAGTTCAATTCCTAAGCCATGTGGTTTCAGGCAATGGCATTGATCAATCCTTCTAAGGTTGAAGCAGTTTTAAACTGGAAACAGCCTACCACTATTACTCAAATTAGGAGTTTTCTTGGTTTGGCTGGCTATTACAGACGCTTCGTCAAGGACTTCTCAAAGATTGTTGAACCTATAACAAAATCACTCGGAAAAACGTGTGATTCATCTGGAATCCCGCCTGTGAAACATCATTTCAAGAATTGAAGAAGTGCCTCACGACGGCACCAATACTCATCACTCCAAGAAATGCACTTGAATTTTCACTATACACCGACGCCTCTTTCCAAGGCTTAGGTGTCGTACTAATGCAAGAAGGCCAAGTTGTCGCATATGCCTCGAGGCAACTGAAGATTCATAAGGGCAATTACCCAACACATGACTTGGAACTTGCAGCTGTCGTATTTGCACTGAAGCTATGACGTCATTACCTATACGGTGAACGGTTTGAGGTCTTCTGGGGTGACAAGAGTCTTAAGTACATCTACACCCAGAAAGATCTAAACCTCCGCCAAAGACAATGGTTGGAATTCTTGAAAGATTATGACTTTCAACTCCAGTACCATCCCGGTAAGGCCAATGTTGTCGCTGATGCCCTGAGTAGAAAATCTTATGTTGCTTGCATTCTAAACTTCGAAATGGGAAAGTTGGCTACTGAGATGGAGAATTTTAACCTACAACTGATCGAGGAGGGAACAAGATCACGACTTTTTCAATTGTCAGCTAACTCTGAGCTGGTTCGAAAGATTTTCGCAGCTCAAGCTAACTCTGAGCTGGTTTTGGAATGAAGAAGGCGATTGCACACTTTATTGCTCGATGTCTTGTTTGCCAGCAAGTTAAGGCAGAACGAAGACTTCCCTCTGGACTTCTCCAACCGTTACCTATTGGAGAATGGAAATGGGAGAACATCGCAATGAATTTTGTTACGGCTTTGCCTCGAAATAATAAAAGGCAAGATGCTATCTGAGTTATCATTGACAGACTTACAAAGTGTGCACACTTTTTGCCAATAAAGTTCACGGATAACCCCGCCAAACTTGTCGAACTATATGAAAGAAAGATCGTACGCCTTCACGGCATACCCCTAACTATTGTCTATGATCGAGACCCTCGATTCACTTTAAAGTTTTGGCAAAGTGTGGCGACCCCGCACCCCGGACCACCAACCCCGCAGGGAGTGGCAAGCGGAATGCCGGGGCGGGATGCCCGGCGTAGGCATCTCCGACCACTCCTCAACTCCCGTGAGGTGGTTGAGACCCTACGAGCCTTATCTCAAACAACGACATAATATCAAAAGGTACTAAACAAAACTACCCACCGTATTAATCATCCAAGACAATAGATAATCCAATAATGATGAATAGAGAGTTGATGGGCTTTTATAGACAAAAAAAGTCTCTTATTCTTCTTAATGAGAACTTTTCTTTTTTAGTCTTAAATATTCGTTTTATCCTATTCTTCTTATCATCTGACCCAACAACTCAAGAAAAATAGTTGAGGGTTATGAGACTTCTGCATTAGAGGCTTTGTATGTAATAAATTTTTAATATTTTTATTATATATATATATATATAAATTTTAATAGGTCGGATCGGGTTAAGTTGCTCAAAAATTAATTCGACCAACTTGATATATCAATCAAACCCGACTCGATCCGACCCAGAATGGTCAAATTTGATCGGGTTGGGTTGCTTACACCCCTAATTAGAGAATCTCCAAAAAAAAATGGTCCCATGCATGTATAAATTCAATAGAGACAAGTGGGTAGTGTTTTTGTTTTCTACCAATAAAGGAGTAGTTTTAAGGTGCAGGATGAGGTAATGGAAATTCTTTCATCTACTGTTATAGAACTATTCTTGTGGTCACCCGTGTGTGTATATATATGTGTATACATAATTATAAAAATATAACTGTAACTAGACTTTTATGTTTTTTGAATATTTGAGTTTTAAGTATATTAATATGTATGATAAATGATTCAATTAACATATACAAAGATGTAATAACACATATAGTTACACTTATGGGTCATGTCAGACGGTAATTGAGATATATATTATTGATCAGCTGTACTTTTAGTATGCAGTTAATTATTAATTAAGGATAATTAAATTTAATTATAGCTAAATTTCCCGAAACAATGGAAAGGAAAGGAATGTTAATTATAGGATGCCAAGGAGATGAGTTGACAGTGAAGACACACCACAATAAAAAGAGAAGAAGAAAAAAAAAGAAAGAAGAAGCAATTATATGGGCTTTGGTCGGTTTAATTGGTGTTGGGTGGCCCTGGTGGGGCCAAGAACTTGGCCTACAACCTTCAAGCAACAGCTTCATATCATATGAGCCCCACCATACCACCATCAATATGTACTATCTCCAAAGATTAATCCATATATATATATATTATATACAACTCAGAAATGATAGCAACTTTATGTCATCACCTACTTTAATTAATTATAAGCAGACCAGCTAGCTATGTAGGTAGCAAGGGTGGGTTCAGTTATCAACAGTAGCGGCGGATCCGTAGGGGACGGAGAAAGGCGACCGCTTTCAATATTTTAATTAATTAATTATTTATTATTATTCGCCTTACATAAGGTTCTTTTATTACATCCCAGATATTTCTACTCGATCGTATTTCAGCCACTATAATCTTATAATATTATCTTACTCATAAATAGTACAAGGCCTCTTTCGGATTAGAACTCACAACCTTATATAGTTTGATTTTATAATCTGAGTAATCACTGGACCGACACACTGTTCATGAGGAATAATATAGATAAATGATCATAGAATATTAGATACTATTGAGTAGATTGTGTACTGAGATAAGACAATATTATGAGATCATAATGACTGAGATACGTTCGAGTAAGAGGTATCTATCACATCCGTAGGCTGTGACAAAAATTTCAAACATTTTAGAAAAACTTTTACAAACTATATTCTATTATATATTTTCATTTCAACCTTTAAGATCAAAGGTCGTCACTGATTATCAAACCCCCCAATTAAGCTTTTAGGTAGTAGGCAATGAGTGCTTAATTATAATTTAATTGTCTCACTCCTCAATACACCACATGAGATTGCTTAATTGTGGGACAAAGCCATATATCAGGTTCCTCACCACCCATATATACAATTAATTACCATCTCATCATCTTCAATTACTTGCCTTTCGCTCTAATATTAACTAATTTATGATGAGTGTGAAAATTGATGAAGCATCTCTACATACAAATTGACAAGTACACACACATATATAACACACACATGTATATATTTTCAATTACGCCAAAGAGATCAATGATTTGCGTAATTTGAATCTCATTATATAAATAGGAGCATATATTGTGTTATCTAGCTGATAGCCAACATATTAGATTAATTGTGACATAAATCTATTATAATCAAAAGGAATCAATGAATCTTCTTACAAATTAGATCTAATAATTAGGATGAAACAATCTAGAAAATTTAGGAAAAAAAATAAAATAGAAACAAATTAACTAATTCAACTAGCTACCTAAAAGAAGAATATTATCCAAAAGTATTTATATATATATATATATATAAGTAGGGTTGTGCTGGATGCTCTATGCGGAGATGGCGGTCAGAGACATTGCGTGTCTCATGGGCATTTTCTCCACAAAAAATAAAATAAAATAAAATAAAATTAATAAAATTAATTATATGTTTTAAGGCCTAACCTATCTTTTGTTATTTCCATACATTTAATATTGAAAAAGTGTGGATTAAAATAATATTCTCACATCGAATATGGATAAATTCATCACATAAAATATAAGTTGAGATTTCACTCTCATTAATACCGAAGTCTTTTAGAGTAAAATCTCACACCTTGACTAAAAGATGGTTAAATTGAGGATAATACCAGTACTAGTAAAGATTCAGATTTGCCATACACTTAATTCATATACATATACAACTATTTATGTAGTTTTACACATTATAATAAGCCTTGATCATTCCTAGTTAGGTATGGTTCCCACTTGTGGACTTATATATTTTCTTTTCTCTCTTCATTACTAAACTATTTAAAAATGCATGCATCCAGGAACTATTACGCTGACACATGTACATAATTAGTATCAGTAACAGTTAATGTTTTATTAGCATTAATATATATATATATATCCAATTCAATATCTTCATCTAAACTTAACAAAATAATAATAGCAAATAGTAGTAATAATGTGGGGTGCATGTTGAAACGGAATTGTTAAACCATCAAACAAAAAGTAATTAATTTAGAATGATTTATCTAATTAACCCAAAAAGCTTGATGTTTTAAGCAGTAGTACTTTCCTTTAAGTGGCAGAATACTGGTGGTAATGCAGATTCTTTCTCCCCTAAGGATTTTCCTATCTGATAAGAGGGTCACTAGTGACACCATTCTTTATCTTGAAAGAGACCTTGGAATCATTTAAAAGCTAGCTAGCTAGTGAAAATTTTGCAATTCATGGTGAATATAGACAAGGGTTTACCTATCATATTTGAACTTTTTTGAGTGCTACCATGCATAGACCTAGTACTGGAGGAATGTTTATCCACCAAAGGTTTGCTTTCTACTGCTTTAATTAAGCTCAGTGCAATTTGTCATGAGTTTACTTTCAAAGACCTAAATTCTTTTTAGCTTAATCTTTAAATTGTGTAATGATCTATTTGTATTATTTATTTATTTTTATTTTTATGGTTGTTACATGTATTTTAATTTTCATTAGAAGAATACTAGGGATTTGTTACATCTTATTTGTAACTACCCGTCACCAAAAGGTTCTAAATTTCTAGAAAATAATTGGTTCTTGTTTTGAATCAAATAGGTTGAGATCAAAGTTCTATTTTTTTTTTTTAAAAAAATGCATTATGTTCAATTTTGTGCTTAAAGGGTTTTGAGACCGAGATCTTAAAGGGTCTGTTTGGTTTAGACTTAAAAAACAGTTAGTTTTATTTTAGGAAACAAAAAAAACATTATTTTATTATTTTCTCGTTTCCTTCCCAAATTCTAAAAACAATTTTTTGAATTTTTAAAAAAGAAGTCAACCAAATAGTACTTATCCAAGAATCTTTGTTTTCAAAAAATAGAAAAACAATGATTAATCCAATAAACGTTTACACCCGTTGTCAGCCACTTAATCCAACCCTCTCCACCTCCAACCTATTGGATGTTAGATACTTGTGGACTAAAAAACAGCGCCCCACATAAAAATTGAAAGAGTTCATTATGTGAGATATAAGCATAGTTACTTTCCTCATTGTTTCCAAGACATTTTGAAATAAAACCTAGACCTAGGCCTAATAGTAAGTCTCCCCCCACATGAGAAAAAAAAATTACAACAACAATAACAACTAAATGAATAAGAAAAATATAGGACCTGAAAAGTAATCCCTCTATTGCTTTATTGCTTTAGATGGACAAGTAGAGATGGAACACTCTCACTTTTGTTGCATTTATTTATAGATAGAAGATTAGTTTAGTCATTCCGGTCTAGATTCAGAAACACTAATGGTTAAATGTCAAATATACATGAGCATTTATGTGTTAGTACATTTAGTATGTGTGTAATTTAAGTTTTAGTTGTACCATTTATGATATATCTAAATCAAGTTGTATAAATAGTTTTAAGAGTGACCTTTTTATTATAATTGTTTAGACTTATAATGAGATGGGTTAATTTTTTACTAACAAGGGAAAGTTCATACACTCTACGTCTCTACCACACACACATACACATACATACATACATACATACATATATATATATATATATTGGGCTAGCCTATTGAGTCATAATGTCTTGAACCAAAGGTTTATTGGTTGCTAAGTGGTAAAGAGTGTAGAACACACCCTCTCTCTCTACATGGTAGATCAAACACCACCACCACCACCGCCACCACCACTGATGGCTTCGGCGACGTTTTTGACATCAATCCCCACCGGGAAAGATAAAAAGAAAATAATGATGAGAGCAATAAATGTAGCAACCAGTCACCATGTTCTCTGTTTAAAAGGATTTAGGTGGGGTACAGGATTTTGTTTTTATGTTTTTTTTGAGATAGAAGAATGAAAAAGTCAAAGAAATAATAAAATATTGTCTATTTGTCGTTTTTATGGGCCAGATTATTAGATGTCCATTTATTTTTTATTTCTTGGGCCCAAAAACAGTTAAGCCTTGTTAAAGAAAATAAATTTAAGTTGGGTTAGACCCCTATTGGGCTTAATTTTAGTCGAGATTTGTTTTTTCTTGAGCTACAACCTTGAAAAATATAAGATATTGGGCCTCCATTCATCAATTAGTTTTACTGAATCTTGTTGCATTGGGCGTCGATTTTACACCCATATTACATACGCATTTTGATTGGACTAAAGTACGTGAATTATTTTTGAATAACTTTGTTAATATTATTTCATTGTTTTATTTAGCCATTTTGCTCATAAATTACATTATCTTGAATGTCATATCTATTGGTTTTTTGACATGTTGGGATTTCACCAAATTTTGGGTTATGTCATTGGTATTGTATTCACACTTTTAAGACTATGATTTGTCATTGAATTTTGAGCATATGTTTTTGGATATTACATATTTAATTGTTGATGCATGTACTAATCTAAAAAAAACTCGATTAATAGTGTGAATATTAATATGATATCAAAACCATTGATTTGGAATGATTGTATACTTACCAGTCGTAGGGCCAGTCACGACAAATTATTCTGGGTTTGAGATTGTTTATTGGACAACTTTATAATTTATTTATGACAATTACTGAGATTCTAAGAGTAATGGTTTTTTTCGTCAGTTAATTATTGCTTGGAAAGATGCTCAAGACTGTAAAGATTTTAATTGAGTATGTTGCCCTTAATGATTTTGTTATCTTGTCGGTAGCTAGTTATTGAGTTTAATACACAATTAATTTGCTTTAATTTTGTATTATCTTGTGAGACAATTTTTTGATTTATAAAAATTATGGAATAATTTTAAATGCATGTTTTTTGGTTTCAACATGCTCCCAGCTTTCCATAATCCTAGTGTATCTTTACAACTATCTGCCATCAAGACCTTAACTGGTTCTAATTTTAATGATTGATATGAGTTACTCTCTATGTTCCTGAGTGTCATGAACCTAGATTTGGCCTTGAAGAGTTGATCCACCTTCTTTACCCACATCTCAGAGCTTTCATGAGGACAAAGTCTATTATGCTACTTGGAAACACTCAAATAAGAATTATTTGATGATCATGAATTACACCATAGAGAAATCAATCCAAATGAGTGTCCCACCTGTTGATAATGCCAAAGCCTTCATGGATGCTATTAAGAAATAATTTGTCAAGTTCGACAAGGTAAATATATCAAACCACATGAGATTATTCACAACAACTAAATATGATGGGATTAGTGGTGTGCGTGAGCATATTCTAAAAATGACCAATTACTATAATAAGCTTAAAGCAATGAAAGTTGAAGTGAGAGACCAATTTCTTGTGTGACAGGTGCTTGAATCCCTTCCTTCTTAATTTGATGCCCTCAAAACTAGTTATAACACTCAGAAAGAAGTGTGAGATTTACACACTAGGAGTGCCATTCTCATCCAAGAGAAAGAGATCCTAAAAATTAAAAAGTCTCAATATGCCTTAATGGTGACACAACATAACACCAATGCTAAGAAAAATTTCTCTAAAGGTAGTACTAGCTCCAAAACAGTCAAGAATAAGAAATTCAAAAAACATACTCCTCAATCTAGTACAACCACAAATTCTAGAGATAAATCAGGGGACTTCAAGGGCGAGTGCCACTTTCATCATAAATTTGGACACAAGAAGGCCGATTGTAAAAAACTTAAAGATTGGAAAGTGAATAAAGGTATTTTGAATCCAATCTTGTTGATGTGCTTTCTAATTCTTGGTGGCTAGATGCCGGTGCTAGCATTAACATAACCAATTCCTTATAGGAATTGACAGGTAGCCGTAAGCCAAATGAAGGGAGATTCTAGTGAACATGGGAAATGGAATCAAAGTCAAAGCTGAATGCATAGGAGTAGCCAAATTGATCTTGTATTCAGGTCATATTTTTGGAATTGCATAATACAATGTATATTCCTAGCATTAGGAGGAACTTAATATCAGTTTCTCTTTTAGATAGGGTTGGTAATAGTTTTCATTTTGGTGATGGAAAAGCATTTTTGTATCGTGATAATTTGTGTATTGGTTATGGTATTCAATATGATGGCTTATATATGATTGATTTGCATCTTAATCCTAATGTTGGCCAATCTTCATCTCTTATGCATAATGTTAATAATGTGGTTGGTTCTAAACATAGTAGAATAGAAGAAAATTCCTCTATCTTGTGGCATAAGCGTATGGGGTACATATCTAGACAGAGAATATAAAAACTTATTAGGGCTGACATTCTACATAGTCTTGATTTCTCTGACTTTGACACTTGTGTTGATTGCATCAAAAGGAAACTCACTGCTAAGACTAGAAAGGACAGAGTTGGCAGAAGTAAAAAAGTTATGGAACTTATTCATACTGACAGTTTTGGACTGTTTACACCCATTGCATTGGGTGGATACAAATACTTCATCACCTTCATTGATGATTACTCATGATATGACCACATTGAACTTATTCATGAAAAGTTTGAATATTTGGATGCCTTCAAAGTTTTCAAATCCGCTGTAGAGCACCAAAAAGATAAGAAGATAAAGGCAATAAGATTAGATAGAGGTGGTGAGTATTATGGTCGGTATGATGAAATTAGGCAGAATCCTGGACCGTTTGCTAGATTTTTACAAGATTGTGGCATTGATGCTCAGTATACAGTTCCCAGGACACCTGAAAAGAATGGGGTTGCAGAATGGAGAAATCATACACTTTTTGATATGGTACGTTGCATGCTTAGTAACTCCACATTGTCAGATTTTTTGTAAGGTGAAGCTCTGAAAACTGCAGCTTATATTCTGAATCAAGTTCCCAGTAGTTCAGTTCCTAAAACTCCTTATGAATTGTTGTCAGGCAAGAAGCAGAGTTTACGCCATTTTCATATTTGGGGCTGCAAAACAGATGTTAGACCTTGTAACCCTCACTCAAGGAAACTTGACTAGAAAACCATTAGCGACAATTTTGTTGGCTATTGCATAAGCTCAAGCGGTTCTAGATTTTATTGTCCTTCCCACACTTCTAGAATCAATGAGTGTGATTGTGTAGTTTATTTTGATGATGATTTTGATGGTGGGAGTTCAGAGCCTCGCAATGTCTTTTTTAGAGAAGAACATGTTGTTGTGCCAATCCCTTTTATGCCTAATCTCTTCATTGGATTGCCAACAGTTGACCAACCTACTGCTGATAATGCTCCTATTATTCCTGAACATGCACTTGAACCCATATCAGAACCTCAAAACATTACTATTGATTCTACGAATGATGTCCAATTGAGGAGATCACAGATGACTAGAAAGCTTGCTATCTCTGATGACTATGTCACTTATTTACAGGAACATGAATATGATGTTGGTATGTCCTCTGATCTTGTTACATTCCAAGAGGTTGTTAGTGGTTCTAATTCTTATAGTTAGACACTTTCCATGCAAGATGAGATGACATCTACGTATCATAATGGTGATTGGAATTGGTCGAATTACCATATAGTTGTAGACCTATTGGTTGTAAATGGGTTTACAAACCAAAAGGGACTCCAGGAGCCACGATGAAAGATATAAAGTGAGGTTTGTCACCAAAGGCTTTAAGGAAAGAGAAGGTATTGATTACAAAGAAACCTTTTCACCTGTTTTTACCAAAGACTCTTTTCGGATCATCTTGGCATTAGTAGCTCATTTTGATTTGGAGCTATATCAGATGGATGTCAAAATAGTTTTTCTCAATGGTAATTTATTTGAAGACATCTATATGGAGCAACCTGATGGTTTTGTGGTTCCAAGCATGGAACAAATGATTTGTAAGCCTCAAAAGTCTATCTATGGTCTTAAACATGCCTCCAGACAATGGTATTTGAAATTTGATCAAATTGTTACCCCTTTCAGTTTTAAGGACAATGTTGTTGATCAATGCATATATCAAAAGGTCAGTGAGAGTACCTATGTGTTTCTTGTGCTTTATGTTGATGATATATTGCTAGCATCCAATGACAATGACCTTTTGCTTGAGACAAAATATATGTTATCATGTCATTTTGATATGATGGATCATGATGAGGCCCGTTTCGTGTTAGGAATTGAGATTCTTCGTGACAGATCCAGAGGCCTTCTTGGTTTGTCTCAAAAGACCTACATTGATTGTATTTTGAGTAGGTACCATATGCATTCATGTTCTCCTAAAAAGGTGCTTATTGTGAAAAGTGACAAACTATATTGATCTCAATGTCCTCAAATTGATAGTGAGAGAGCTCAAATGTTAAATGTTCCTTATGCATTTGTTGTGGGTAGTTTGATGTATGTTCAAGTTTGTACATGTCCTGATATTTCTTATGTTGTTGGTGTACTAGGGAGATACTTGAGCGAGCCTAGACTAGAGCATTGGAAGGTTGCAAAGAAAGTGTTGAGATATCTTCAAGGCATTAAAGATCTTGTTTTGACATATCAGCGATCTGACACTATTGCTGTGGTCGGATATTCTGATGTTGATTTTGTAGGTTGTCCAGATGACAAAAAGTCCACTTTTGCTATATATTAATGATGACAGGAGGAGTTGTTTCTTGAAAAAGTGTGAAACAGTCACTTACAACGTCCTCAACTGTGGAGGCAAAGTATGTAGCTTGTGTTAATCCAATTATCCTCATGCCCCGTATATGAGAAAATATATTTTGATGATTACAAGCTACATTCTTATATTATCTATATATTGCATATTTTATTGCATGAAGATTCGATGATGCATTGTGGAAGAGTTATCAAGATCAAATTGAAGACCATAATCGTTCGAAGATAGATTTTATGCTATTAGAATCTGTTTAGGTTTGTAGAACCTATGGTATCACACTATTTAACAAGTGTTTATGTTCTTGCATGATTGCATGTTTAATCGATTTATTTTGAAGTGTTTTCGTTTGATTTTTCGATCACTCATGATGAATTTTCAATGATTGATTTGATAAAAAAATAACGAGTTTTTAATCCTGTTTGTTCGAGTGTTGAAAGTCTGAAAAATGCCAAAAATATTTTTAAGTATTCTATCAGGACGCTGACGCGTTCGTCAGGATGCTCATACAATGGCTATTTACTTAAGCAACATACCAACTCCTCAAGACGATGATGAATTGTTAGGATGCTAATAGTGCATAGGTTGGAAACTGTTCTATTCATGTCAGGACGCTACTTAATCAGGAGCGCCCTCATGAAACCAACCTTATGACTTATCAGGATGTTGATTGAATGTCAACGCGCTTATTATTTTTTGAGTTTTGAAAAGTTTCAAACCATCAGGACGCTACTAGTATGTCAGCACCCTCAACGACAAAAAATGACAAAAGAGTGTGTGTTGAGTCAGGACTCTCATGGCCTATCAGGATGCTCACACAACACTGTCAAAAAGCTGATAAAAGATGTCAGCCTGTGCTACCGTTCTGAATTTGCTATTTTTGTCAAAGTGCAAAGGATTCAGGTGCTACTGCATAAACTGAATCATTCCATTTTCGTGAAAGGTTTTGGTCGTTTGGTTTGAAACGAATTTGAGCGCCAAAAATCTTTTTAAAGATCAAATCAAACACACTATATATATATATGTGGCATATTGAGCCGATGCACATACATAACAAAAGAAAGAAAATCTTACCTTAATCTTTGCATTTTAACTCTTGAAAGTTATACTTTTTTTCACTGCAAAATTCTTGATCATTTTGCGAAAACTATGATATAGTTTTTTCTTGTGGATTTGCTAAACTTTAAACTTCAATCTTTTCAAAATCCATCGGAGAAAGAGGAACTTTGAACTTCTCAATTTTTCAACTGCACTTTATAACATATCATTACTGAATATGTGGTAACTGAGGTTCATCCAAAAGCGCTGTAAGTATTTCATTGATTCTTGGTAAATGAATCAAAACTATACTTGTATTTCAGTTACTAAGTGACTGTGATTGTCACTTGGTTGAGCAAGTGTGCTCGGACTTTGTAAAAGTTGTTCTCAAGCCTGCAAGTTGAGAAACTGTAACGGTTTGATTCTCACTCGTAAGAGAATCGGATAATGGAGTTTCGACAAAATCATAATTGAGGAGGTTAGGTAGTGGACGTAAGCGCGACCGAACCACTATAAATCCTGTGTTGCTATCTTTATAGTTCATTCTCTGTTACTTTATATATCTTGCGATAACCTACTTTATTTCATTCACTATTTTTTTTAAAGAAAGGTATAAACCTGCTAAGTATCCAATTCACCTCCCTCTTGGGCACATTTGGGCCAACAACTTGTTATGAAGCAACATGTTAGGCCATTTTGTTGTAGAATTTCATCTCAGGGTTAGGTTCTGTCATTCCCATTCCTAGGTTGTTGACGATGTATTGTGATAATTCAGCAACAGTTGCATTCTCTCGTAACATTAGGCGTTCTTCACGCTCCAAGCATATTGACATCAAATATTTATTTGTTAGAGAGAAAGTACTTGAATTCATTGTTTGTATAGAGCACAATCCTACGAGGCATATGCTTGCGAACCCACTAACTAAAGGTTTGGCTACTAGAGTGTTTCAGGAACATGTTTCTAACATGGGGCTTGTAAAACATTTATTGTATTAAGTTAGTGGGAGCCTTGGATGTTTTTGTAATAAGTTGCATGTCACTACGCCCCTGACGTAGGCTGACGTCATGACCGGCATAGTGTACTATACACTGTACATACCCATATACAGTATATAATACACTGTCAGCCTTCACGTAGTCTCACAATCCTTCCCAACATTTTTTTTTTCCTAATATACCACAAATCAAATCCAATATAGATCTCTATAATCATTCCATTCATTCACACATCACATTTTCATTTCATCATCCAATATATTAAGTTATATATATGCCCACACATCCCATCTAAATGATAATACATATATATATATATATAATGTGTGATAAGTATACATATCAAACTAACAATATAAGCTATTTCCTCCAAGCGTACATACACATACCAGACGAAGACTCACGTGATTATCACTCTCGGAGTTTCCTTTTCCCTTCGACTCAATACCTGAAATATTTGAGGAAATGGGGTGAGCAAACAACATCTTAGTGAATATAGTTCTTGAGATGGCAATTATATACATTTAGAGAAATATGACATTTAAAATCATTTCAAACACTTATTCAACACATGCATCATTCAACGAATATATTATATATGTCAACAACATAAATTGCATGAGTTTTCAATAACACAATGCACAATCTCCCTCCTCCTCAAGGCAAGAGAGCGAGTCTAACCATTGTTAGGACAGGCCTACTGACAATGAGGACTCGCAAAACCTCATCCGGCTCTAATTTCTAACGAAATGACATCATTACAAACTCCAATTGCTAAAATCAGTTTGCATGATCCATAAAACTCAATGCATTATATATAAATATAACATGCATACAATCAAACATTTTATATGCGTATAATGTCATACAAGAACCAAATCAAGAAAACTATACTCACAGTGGTTACACGGGGTTTCTAATCCAATATATCCGAGCAACAATAAACGTCATTGCTTCCTCAAGAGCGTTTCTCCATGCACTTAAGCCCCCAATTTAAACACTGAAATTAACCATAGATTATCATGAGAATCACCATTTCAACTCACCAAAACACTATACTAAAAATATCAAATCATATCCAAAAATCATGATCTTAAATTCGAAACGTCCGAAATTCAATTCTCTACGATTCTATGATCTAAAACCGGAGTTTCATTGGATTCACATCACTGTTCACATCACTGTTTATAGTACTATTTACATCACTCTTCACATCACTGTTCACATCGTCACTATTTATTTGAAAGATGTAAATTGTACTAAAATTGTCAAACGGTCTTCAAAAACCATGAAATTCAATCTAACCACATATTCAGGGTCCCGACAGTCCAGGGAGTGTTTTTCTACCTTCCTCGCGGATTTTCATTCACGTTGGGTCAAAACCTCAATTTGTCAAAACGTCGTAAAATGGCTCCCATAGCTAAAATTAGTCCGCTAGAATCATTACATCTAGCTTAGATAGTAATTTCACGAAGAAAGAGAGTAAAAACCACTTACCGTGAGGCCCGATTGGACGCGAATCCCGCGTTCTTTCCTTTTTCATCTCTTCATTCTTCTCGGTCCTTCCTCTTATGTTTCTCTCTTTCCAGCAACTTCCTTCGTTTTTTTTTATTACATACGAGTATTGTTCATGGTACTGTTCCGTGAACAGTACCCGCAAATGAACAGTAATTAATTATTATTTTATTTTTTTCTTCCTTTATTCCTCTTTTTCTTCTTCTATATACTCAATTCACATATTTAATTAACCAACCCCATAAATTAAGCAATTGACATCAACTCCAATGTTTAACTTGTAAGCACCCATAGAAGATGATCCCATAGGTATCATCTTCTTTACTACTCATACACACGTATATTTGGCTCATAAGTATAAAATACGTGTATTATATATCCCGATATACGTGTACGTCAACGTATGTATTTAAGTAAATTTACGGGGTGTTACAATCTCCCCAACCCAAGGAATTTCGTCCTCGAAATTTAGAATCAATGACTATTCCTGAAGTGATACTCAATCCCAGAAAACTGCTCCCGCATTTTCTAATTCCGCTCCCATGTTTGCTCTTCTTAATACGTAGTCTCCTACCCAACTTAGAGTTGAGTTATATCCATAACATATATGGAATCCGAATGATATTTTCTCACATCAATATATAGAAAATATTATGGACACATAGCAACTGTGACAGTAGAGCAAATCGGTAAGCCAATGGACCTATCCTATCAATGATCTCTAATGGTCCAACAAATCGCGGTGCGAGCTTTCTTTTCATCCCAAATCTCATTTTGGCCTTTCTGTGGTAAGACCCTTAGCAAAACTGGGTCAGCCACACTAAATTTCAAGGCCTATATACCAACCTTGTGTATTTAATACTATCCTCTGGTACCAATAACAATAACTCCACACTTTCAATTCAACAAGTTGGAGATCTATAAGGCTTATTATCAAACCTTTAGAGTGCCATCATTATGCTCTTATACTAGCTGTTTATACAAATAAAGTATTCCTTCCAACTTCCACCAAAATTCAAGTATACTAGACTCGAGCATGCTCGCAAGCATTAAAGTCACTCTCTCAGTCTGTCAACCAGTCTGAGAATACAATATCACACTGAAAAGGAGATGAGTACCAAATCGAGTCTGCATCATATATCAGATCTCGACAAAATCTTCGGATCTTAATCCGACATGACAAATATCTGAGTACTCCCATCAAATCTCCTTATCTCACACATATACAATCTGCTCCGTCTATCAATAGAATTCTGGCGTTCATTGGAAGAATATATAGACTTATCAGTCCACTAATGGTTGTCCAAATGGTATCATTTCTACCCATAACCCATAAGAGACCATTTGAATCCCATCTTCAGTTAACACAATCCATATTACCAATTCCATAATCTTTCATACTGATATCAGGCTCGTCTCATCATAAATTTTACTCTATGAATTTGCGTATCAATCAGCTGAACAAGCATTCGAGCACAAATATCAACACATGGAGTAATAGAGAATACACTCATAACTGTAACTCTCACTCACAATCAATCTCCCATTTATGGCTAACTGATAGTTACTACTCCAGTTTCAGCCTGTTTTCTGCTCAATGCCTCGGCAACATATTGTCCTATCCCAGGATAATAATTCAATATAAAATCAAATCCTTCGGGAATTCTTGCCACATTTATTACCTCATATTCAGTTTCTTTCCGTTCAAATAATTACTTCAGACTCTTAAAATTTGAAGAGAATGTGACATTTGTATTATAGAGGCAATGCTCTCATTATGTCAAAATAACTACCAACAAATTTCTATTCACTCTCACGATAGTTATTCACGTGCACTACCAAATATCTGGAGACACAAGGAATTAACTTATTCTTTTGTATTAATGCACAACCTAGATCTGGACGTGATATTCATAAATCACAATATAGTAATAACATTTAATACTATGAGAGCTTCCCCATAGTAATAACATCTAATACTGTGAGAGCTTCCCCATGCACAATGGTTCACACATTCTATAGCATTCATCTGGCTTAGTTTCGTGAGTGGAACAGATAGCTTCAAGGATCTTTCCACGCACGTTCTATAGCATATGATGATCACTTTGACCTTCGCAGCATCCTTAACGATACTATATAACCTGGTCATGTGATCCAAACATTCTCATCTTAATTAGATTCAGAACTCATATTCACCGAGTTTGGCACTCAATCGGTGCTCTCTCAGTTACTACAAGATAATTTTGAGGTGCTATTCATGCTCCTCTCATTTCTTGGGACAATTGCATATATCATCATCGAAGACTATGTAATAAGCAAGATATGGTTCATCACATTAATCCAGGGTACCAAAAGTTTATAACATCCATATCTTGTCTTAAAACAGTTTGCATTACATCATTTTCTTGAATTCTTAACTAATGGTGCCTAGATCTCAAAATGATCTTAACGAAAATTTAGCTCCATTTAGTTTATCGAATTCGACTATCTATCCATGGTAAAGGATATTCATTATTTATTGTGACCCTGCTCAGTTAACAGTAATTCATACTTAAACATAGTTCACTATACCTTCTTTCCATCTTCTCACAAATGCTCTCCAAGATGGCATATCAAGGACAATAAATCTTTTGCTCATTAACACATTTACATACACCTTAAATCCTCACAATTTCTCAGGTGCTTGGCATCAGTTTGATATGCTATAAATCTCCTGTCCGGGTAGCAATTTTAATACTTCATCAAAGAAACTCCAATATACCAGCTCACCACAGAAATTTTAATCAACTGCATGCCTTATTACATTACTCTAAATGGCTTCGTACTAGCCATATTCTCCATTTCCTCGTCGTCAATAACTATCTTATCTTAGATACAAGATTTTGAGGGTATAAAGTCCTCGAGATTCAAATGAGAATTTTTCACTTATTCAACATACCACTTCTTTTCAGAGAGACGCTCCACCTGGCATGAGAGGTAGCCAGCCAATCATACCCAACAAAGCATCTAATTTCAAAAACTTAATATTCTAAAGTCCATACTTACTTGATGACCCTCATATTTATTCCACATATTATTTGCTAACCATATCATGGTAGATTCTTTCTCCTGTAGGCATACTCACAATCAATGATCTACTATTATAACAGAAGATAATACAATTTGTCTACCATATCACCAGAGGTACAAGACCAGGTAGATCCAACAATGCCTCAGATTATACACAATAACAAAATGTTGATCATACATGT
Source organism: Paratinospora sagittata (assembly GCA_035771175.1). Taxonomy (NCBI): domain Eukaryota; kingdom Viridiplantae; phylum Streptophyta; class Magnoliopsida; order Ranunculales; family Menispermaceae; genus Paratinospora; species Paratinospora sagittata. The sequence goes on from CM069593.1 coordinate 42,863,000, forward strand.
TATCAACGTCGTACTAATCTTTGGATCTGGTCTTGTATGTACTTTTATTTATTCTCTAAAATCTGGTGGAGTCACATTGATAAAACATATTGGGGCATTCCTTATTGACTAACTGGACACTAACACATCCTGTGTTTGTATTTTTTTTAGATTGATAATAGACAATCATTGGTCGAGATACAATGTACGCAGTCTGTGACTCCTGCTCAGGCATTGGAAACCACTTCTGGTTTTCATATTTCGTTAACATCACTTCCCTTTTTCCCATTATTTTTGGGTCAGGTACTAACAAACTTAGAGTCACTAATACTGCCAAAATCTCAACCTTAGTCAATGTTTCACTGATCTTCAATTTCAGATTATTGCCCCAACATTTCCTTACATTACTTATTTCTCTTTTTACCTAACACGAGTGTTGATGACTCGGCTTCAAACGACAGTGTAAGCTATCTCACTATTGCTGGTGTTAACAATTTCACCACAGCTTTGGCTAACCCGAAAGTTATAGGCTGCCTCACAACTTGCGCCTATATTTATAACCCAACAATTATCAAACCTGCCGTATAGGATCCCAACATGTATTCTAGATCCTTATCATTCTCAGAATATCCATAGTAATCAGTCCAAAAATAAACTATACCAGTCTATTGAATTCATGTTTGTATTTATGGTTAGGCATGTCACTACATTGTAACAAGATAAACTTTTTCATGCCTTAAATCAATTTCAGCATGATTATAGAAGCCCTCATAACATAGCTTCTTTAATTAATTTCGTGCCTTAATCATCTCAGGAGTCCTTAACCCAATTTTCTATCATCTCTTCTCATCAGTTAGCTTAAACTTAGCTAACTTGCTTTATCAGTTTCAGAGACTTAATCCTTCTCTAAGATGGTCTTCACTCAGAGTAGCAAATTCTTTGCTCCGTCTATTATCAGTCTGCCAGTTAAGATAGGAGAGTCTCTTCTCCTGAAAGTTTTTCATAACTTTCACATATCTTTTCATTTCATCTGGCTTATCATTGAGACCTTCTATTTATTTTATTTTTACTTCAAACTCAACTATATATCTTTTTACAGAAGTACCCACACCTTTGGCACCCAAATTGGGAGCTATCAATGGTTCAAGCCTCTGTCTTTCTCACATTACAACTTTGCCACAAGCTCATAAGCTGTGCATTTCGTTGTTGTTGGGTAGTTACTAGCCATATATAAGTTATATCATTTATTATCACTGGCTTACATCCAGTTCTTTTTCTTTCAGCCTTCTGATCCTTTCTTGATCAGTAATTTCCATTGTTAATCTTGACTATTCGTTTCCAACTCTGACATTCACCGACACAGGTGATTCTCAGTCAAGATAGCATATTGGATTAGGCTCAACATAATAGGACTACCCATATGTATACCCATACAATCAATCATAATATCATAAAGCTTTTATCTTTTTACGAATTTGAAACTTAGGCTCTGATACCAATATTGTCACGACGCCCCTGACATAGGCTGACGTCATGACCGGCACAGTGTACTATACACTGTACATACCCATATACAGTATATAATACACTGTCAGCCTTCACGTAGTCTCACAATCCTTCCCAACATTTACAGATGTTTTTTTTCCTAATATACCACAAATCAAATCTAATATAGATCTCTATAATCATTCCATTCATTCACACATCACATTTTCATTTTATCATCCAATATATTAAGCTATATATATGCCCACACATCCCATCTAGATGATAATACATATATATATAATGTGTGATAAGTATACATATCAAACTAACAATATAAGCTATTTCTTCCAAGCGTACATACACATACCAGACGAAGACTCACGTGATTATCACTCACGAAGTTTCCTTTTCCCTTCGACTCAATACCTGAAATATTTGAGGAAATGGGGTGAGCAAACAACATCTCAGTGAATATAGTTCTTGAGATGACAATTATATACATTTAGAGAAATATGACATTTAAAATCATTTCAAACACTTATTCAACACATGCATCATTCAACGAATATATTATATATGTCAACAACATAAATTGCATGAGTTTTCAATAACACAATGCATAATCTCCCTCCTCCTCAAGGCAAGAGAGCAAGTCTAACCCTTGTATAGCCGTTACAAGGTAGTCACAACCTCTCATTATCCAATTCACAGTCATTTCAAGGATCGCAACCCTTGTTAGGACAGACCTACTGACAATGAGGACTCGCAAAACCTCATCCGGCTCTAATTCCTAACGAAATGACATCATTACAAACTCCAATTGCTAAAATCAGTTTGCATGATCCATAAAACTCAATGCATTATATATAAATATAACATGCATACAATCAAACATTTTATATGCGTATAATGCCATACAAGAACCAAATCAAGAAAACTATACTCACAGTGGTTACACGGGTTTCTAAGCCAATATATCCGAGCAACAATAACGTCATTGCTTCCTCAAGAGCGTTTCTCCATGCACTTAAGCCCCCAATTTAAACACTGAAATTAACCATAGATTATCATGAGAATCACCATTTCAACTCACCAAAACACTATACTAAAAATATCAAATCATATCCAAAAATCATGATCTTAAATTCGAAACGTCCGAAATTCAATTCTCTACGATTCTATGATCTAAAACCGGAGTTTCATTGGATTCACATCACTGTTCACATCACTGTTTATAGTACTATTTACATCACTGTTCGCATCACTGTTCATAATACTATTCACATCACTGTTTATAGTACTATATACATCATTGTATATAGTATTATTCACATCACTGTTCATAGTACTATTCACAATATTAAATGTTATTACTATATTGTGATTTATGAATATCACGTCCAGATCTAGGTTGTGCATTAATACAAAAGGATAAGTTAATTCCTTGTGTCTCCAGATATTTGGTAGTGCAAGAGAATAACTATCGTGAGAGTGAATAGAAATTTGTTGGTAGTTATTTTGACACAATGAGAGCATTGCCTCTATAATACAAATGTCACATTCTCTTCAGATTTTAAGACTCTGAAGTAATTATTTGAACGGAAAGAAACTGAATATGTGATAATAAATGTGGCAAGAATTCTCGAAGGATTTGATTTTATATTGAATTATTATCTTGGGATAGGCCAATATGTTGCTGAGGCATTGAGCAGAAAACAGGCTGAAACTGGAGTAGTAACTATCAGTTAGCCATAAATGGGAGATTGTTTGAGTGAGAGTTACAGTTATGAGTGTATTCTCTATTACTCCATGTGTTGATATTTGTGCTCGAATGCTTGTTCAGCTGATTGATACGCAAATTCAGAGAGTAAAATTTATGATGAGACGAGCCTGATATCAGTATGAAAGATTATGGAATTGGTAATATGGATTGTGTTAACTGAAGATGGGATTCAAATGGTCTCTTATGGGTTATGGGTAGAAATGATACCATTTGGACAACCATTAGTGGACTGATAAGTCTATATATTCTTCCAATGAACGCCAGAATTCTATTGATAGACTGAGCAGATTGTATATGTGTGAGATAAAGAGATTTGATGGGAGTACTCAGATATTTGTCATGTCATATTTTGGAAGCATATGTTGGAAAGGCTTTGGTGATTTGGATATTTGCTCACATTTGACATTTTCTGGTTACAACCATTTTGGTAGTCCAGATCATGTTTTGTTTTTCAAATGTATATGTTGGTGCAAAATTTGACCAACACCAAATAGTGATGAAATGGAGGGGGCGTGCTGAGCTGGAACTTGCTAAGTTGTTTACTGAACTGTGGTGTCTTTATCTGTGTGCCTCATTTGAACATTTAGCATTTACCTTTACAGAGTGAACAATTCTCAATAAAGTCAACTAGTCTAGTCCCCAGGCTGAGAGGTGGAATTACAATGGACCCGCTTAAATATCAAGTCTTCTGAAGCAGCAAGCTGCCTTTCGTTTACTATTTAAAGTTACTAAGAACAAGACTGAATCTGGCTAACTATATTGATTGTTGGTTCAGTAGAGTAACGATATAATGCATTGATTCCTTGACATGGTACACAAATGAACAATGATATGCGTAAATAATGTCATGCGAGTGAATAATGTCATATACGTGAATAATATCGTATATGTGAATAGTGTGGTATATCGAAAAAGACCTTTCTGATGTGAAAGATCAGCCAAGGCCCCAATTACGGAGCATACTAAGAATTTTCTAGAGGTTCCGACACCACTTATTGGGGAACGTATACAATATTACACTGCTAAATGGTAAAATAAAGACAATAACTGTAAAGTGTAGAGAAACAAAAGTTTTACGTGGTTCGGTTCTGAGACCTACGTTCACGGGCAGAATGTAGAAACTTCACTAGAGATTGTAGATTACAACTCTCTTTTTACTTTTAAGGAGATAACAATGAGACTCTCCCTCTCTTGAGAACTGAAAAATACTTATGACTACTCAGATCTGAATGAGTTGAATTGAATTCTAAGCCCCTATTTATAGTTATGATGGATGACAAACTTGTAATTAATTGGTAATGAATGGATGGCTAGGATTAGATCTCAACTACGAGATCAATGGTTAGGATTAGATCTCACCTACCTAATCAATAGTTATGATTAGATCTCATCTACCAAATTAGTGGCTAGGATTAGATCTCTCCTATCAAATCAATAGTTAGGATTAAATCATTTGTTTTATATAAAACATGTGGGACCAAATGTTTTTGTTAATTTGGAGTGGGGCCCACCACTAATATGGGCCCAACAATATATATATATACATATCTACTTTTACATAAAGTAAAACTTGTTTTGGAAATATTACGGAGTAGTCCCCAAGTGGGAGAATCTTATATTTATTTATAAATGGTGTAGACTAGCATAGTCATTCCTGTTTAGATAAAGATGACTTATGTTGTTCAAGTGAGAGAATGTTGCATTTATTTATAAATATAAGATTGGTTTAGTTATTCATGTTTGGATCTGAAAATACTAATGGTTAAATGTCAAATATATAAGAGCATTTATGTGTTGGTACATTTGGTATGCGTGTGATTTAATGTTGTAGTTGTACCATTTATAATGTACCCAAATCAAGTAGTATGAATGGTTTTAATTGTGACCCTTTTATATATATATATATATATATATTGGGCTAGTCCAATGAGTTCTAATGTCTTGAACCAATGATTCATTGGTTGCTAAGTGGTAATGAGTGTAGAACACACCCCTTTTCTCTACCTTTCCTCTACCTCTCTCTCTACATGGCAGATCAAAGATCACCACCACCACCGACGTTTCCGGCATCACTCCTTACCAAGGAAGGTTCTGGCAAAGGTTTCTCATCTACTTAAATTATAGGTTTGCAAATCTTCCATAGCTAATGGATTTACAAGCTATAGATATTGGATTTATCTGTCTTTTATGTACTGATTTTAACAACTTTGCCTTCTACTTTTATTTATCAAAAGATATAAAAGCCATTGGAGCAACTAAGGAGTTCAATTAATTGTCTCATTGTTAACAAAATGCATATATTAGCCAAATTCCAGCTAAAGGAAGAACTTTATTTATTTAAATCCAAACTCCCACAAAATAAAATCTCATGGGCAAAAAGATATAAATAACATGCCTGTGAAGCCATTCAAAAAAATAATTTTCTGGGAGACCCCCTTCTTTTCTTAGAAGAATTTTGTCTGCAAAGAGGTGGTGGTGAATGACTAGGAAGAAAGGTGACCATCCATTTCGTTAACTCGTTCGCATTCGTCAATCCATTCGCTATAGCTGTTGAAGCCAAGAATGGCAGAATTAATTAGAAAAGGACCAAAACGATAATGGAAATTAAACAAAGAGATTTGCTTCAGTCTCTGTAACTCACACATCAATAGCTTCAGTCAAATCTGCAATGCAAAAGAAAGAAACAAAAACAAAAGTCAGGAAGATAGTAATGATCGGGGATGTAGCTATGCATGGGCTAACTTGGCCCATAGCCCAAGTAAGTTTTGTATAAATATATTACTTGTTGCTATTCTAACCTATCATCTAACTTTAGCCTAGTTGGTAGAATGCCATAAATGAATTTATTAAATCATGGGTTCAAATCCATATGTAGCAATTTTTTTTTTCTTCTCAATATATCTTTCTACCCAATATTCATTTGTTTGTTTCATCATTCTACCCAATAATAATAATCAATAAACTAATCCAATAATAATATTTTTTTAAAAAAAATCCAATAATAATAATCAATAAATAAATTAATAAATAATTAGATACAAGTCGACATTAAATAATTTTAAAAAAAAATTATATACCAAAAAAATGAGAAAAAATTACTCATATCACATCGCTATTATTATTATTATTATTATTATTATTTTTAAAATACTTTCTAATGAAAGAAAATAAAAAAGTGAGATGTACTAATTATTTGAAAAAAAAAATGAACATTTTCTTTTAACACCAGCATGTATCCACATTCATTTGTATTTCAAGCCTCTCTTTGCTACCTACCTCTTCTTTAACCAAAGGCCAAACATTATGAATGAAATTAGTAGTGCAACTAAATTGTAAGTTACTACATGAATCTACTTCTTTCATTCCCCGTATGAGTAATGATATTTAAATTATAAGTTTATATATTTTATAATTATCTTTTTTATGTTATTTTAAGTCTTACTCTACCTTTATTAACATTATGAGATATTAATAACTCACTTTTCTTAATTAGCTTAGGTATCATGTCTTCATTGCGTGTACTTGAACTACCTTAAACTATCTTGGATACAGGGACGTAGTTATTCATGACTAGCCTAGGCTCAGTTAAATATTTTTAAAAAACTATTTCATAATATCCTTAATTTATACCCTTAATCTCTAGTTCAACGCCCAAATTGCCCAAATCAAAGTCTAGATCGCAGCTCTAAATCAATGCTCAAATCGCCCAAAACCCCCTGCAACTCTTATCATATCGTTGAGATTTTAAAAAAAAATATTTTAGCCCACCTGAAAGAAAAAACGCCTCTGGTAATGATACATTTGCTTGGGAACATTTAGCCTTACAGACACTTCAACTGTAAAATAAACTATAACTCTACTTTCAACCTCTAAAGTAAAGTTAAGGATAATTAAAAAATTATTTTTGAGTAAATATCTTTATTTTTTCTATTTCTAATTAAAGAATAAGTAAAAAACTTTGACTCATTTTGTTAGAACATAAAACTTCTACTAAAAAGAGATATTTATTTTTAAGTAGCAGTTAATAAATAGAGCTAACAAACAATGTAGCTTAATTTATAATATAATAAGCTATAAATCCTGCTTGTTCTATAAATGTTATACCTCTACTTCTAAATAGAAAATAGTGGATATAGGTGTTCAATATTCTAACCCCTATTTATTTCGAGTGGGCTATCTTCTCTTTAAGCATTGAATATATAAATAACAAGCAATTAATATTCCAAGAGATAGCAAAACCAATTGCATTCTTAGATTTTCTTCCTATGTCCTTAGGCTTGGTTCAAGTCAAGTTTTTGAATCTGTCGAGCTGAATCATATCCACACTTCTCAGGCCCATCTCTTAATTTAACTAGTATATGAAACTAGGAGTACTTCGGTTATTTAATCCAAGCTTTAACCTTACTGGACTAAAACATGTTCATTGATCCATGGTGGTCAGTCTTTAAGGGCATTAAGCATTAATGGCAGCCCTAAGGCATTGATATCAAAAGCATAACTAGATTTACATAGCTTGAAAAAAGTCATTTCAACATTTATATGATTGTTGTGGTTGATAGTAAAAACCCCTATTAAAGGGCAAGGTGACATATTTTTGTCTTCTACAAGTTCAATTTTTTTTTGTTGCCAGTATTAAGGGTTTTCAGAGAAAAATCAAGCAAAAAAAAAAAAAAAGATTTTTTTTTTTTTTGGAGGTGTTAGCCACACCATATGATGATTCTCAAAACTGAAAAATGAGAAAAAAAAAGAAGATTCAGAAGTGTGCCAAAAGAGAAGAACAGACTGTTTACTGATGTGTTGTAACTTTCTTGGCATATCCTGCATGATACTGCTCCAACCATGTTATCCCTGTCACTGATCACAAGAAAAAGTAGTATCTTTTTATTTATACAATTAATCTATCAATCAATGGGTTCATTGGCCACTTAAGACCCATTAAAATAGATTAAAATAAGATGAAGAAATGGAAGAAAACTTGATAATGGGAACTCTCACATTGTGCAGTCAACACTCTTTTCGTGGTTGCAGAAGGGGCAGTTAAAGACAGAGTCAAGCTTATCTGTCCTTTTCTTTGGGGCTGGCTTTGATCTGGATTTCCTCTTCCCCATATGTTTTATATACTTGTTTGCTTCAATTTAAAACCATTAATTCAATCGCTAGCTGTATAGAAATCATAAGGCACACACATATACTAAAAAATGGGAGTTAATGATATAACACAATAACTAAATAAAGATAGAAAAGGCTATGGGATAATTATAAAATATCATCATAAACTAGTTTTAAACTTTTAATACAATTAATGGCAAAATACAAGGGTAGAATCATCTCACTGCCAAACAAAACTAGTCATCTACAAAGCAGTTTAGAACTTCAGATTGCTCCCCGTCATATCTACATACACGCACACCATACAGATCCAATTGTCTCAAAAATGAAACCCCTTTGTCTGCTAAACATCAACACTGATGGGCCACCCCTTGTATGATTATCTCCAAAATTTCATCCTCTAAATATGCTTAAATCAAGAAAGCTTATCCCAAAGCGAAGATCCAAAGTGGCTTGGGTCTAGGAGTAGCAATTTGACCCGAGGCTTATGGGCCTAATCTGACCCGTTATAAATGAACCGGTTCCAAAACTTATTGGACGAGTTTGAAATTACTTGGTTAGATCTGGCCTGGCCCGCTAATCCGGTCCAAAGGCCCGAAAATTGAGCTCGATTATACATATATATAATAAATATAAAATATATATGTGCACGTATTAAAATTGTGTTATAAAATTAAAGTATATATAGTATATAAATATAATACATACCACATACATAATACATTGTGTCAAAATTAATTAAGGGTTTATATTTGTATTATATATACATTATTAAGAGTATGTTCAATTAGGTATATAATACCAATAATCCACATACTTAGTCTATTTCTTAATAAAATAAATAATTTACATACCTACTCTATTTCTTAATAGAGTATATATAGTATATAATTATAGTACAAAATAGTAAAAACAAAACATAATGAAGATTCAAGAGTATTATATAATTAGAGAATATATTATACACACATATACACATATACACACGCTCAAACTTATATATATATATATTACCAAATCTAAAAGTATGTAGTAGGGTTAGATATAAATATATAATAAATTTAACTAAATTATAATTTGGGTTGAGCTAAAATTATGAAAGAAAGAAAGATATTATCCAACTACATACATAAACTAATTTATTTAGAATAAATGAACACATATTTAAGATAAATTAAATAAATAATATTTTTAATTTGTATGTTTTATTTAATTATTTAACTAAAATTTATATTTTATTGTAATTTATCTAACCTTAAAATATATTTGATTATATTAGTACTCTAAAAGCCCGACCCAAAGGCCCCATTCATATATCTTTGGAATTGGGTTTGAGCCAAGACTTTTTAATGTTGATCCGGTCCGATTATTCATAGGCCCGACGGAACCGGGCTAGGCCGGGCCAAATGATCCGAATTGCCACCCCTAGTTGGGTCTTAAAGATCTCTCTTCATTGGTGCAATCCAATCAGCATTGAACATGAATATAAATATCACAAATAATGCCCCTCAGGCTCATTAATCTCCATCATCCCTTAAAGTGAGGCAACGACAAAAATTGAACCAGAAACTTTTAGAATTTAAAGCCACCTCTTTAACGTCTAACATAGAATGTAGACCTAAACAAAGCTTATTTCAGACATGATGAGGCAAACTTGTTCGTCTCTTTTTATTTTTTTTTATTTTGTGAGGGTACTGTTCCCCTCTTTCATTGACACTCAAATGAAATGAAACCGTCTAAACATAATTGATGCAATCTTATGCTCATCATTAAATTAAGCACATATCAGATATTTAAAAAAAAATAAAAATTATATAAGATATTGATCAAATAGAAAAAAATTTAAGAAAAAAAGAAAGAAAGAAAGAGAATGCAACATTTATAGACAAGTACAAGATTCGGAGTTAAATGATGTAAAGAACAAATCTAGCCAGAATCATGTAAAATTAAACAAACCTTCGACAGTCAAAATCATGCAGTAATTAATTAAATTGCGAATGAGATTGATCTATTTCTTACCGCTTTCGAACTTTATAGAATCAACACTACGTACCACCCTCTCTCTCTATGATTAATTTTCAAAATCTCTGTAATGCTTCTTTGGTTTCAATGTTCCTCTTGCTTTTGCTTTCTTGTTTTTTCTTCTCTCAATATACTTTGTCAATCGCCTTTGTAACTCGTTAATCTTCTCTCATGCAGTAGTAACTTAATCCTTGTTTTTCTCCGCCTTTCCTCTAAAATCGCGCGTATCAGTTGCATCTTTTCATTTTTATTTTATTTTTTTGTCATAGCACACGCATGAATAAATTAAACTTACATCAACCATGAATATCTAATATATAATATATAATAACAGGAGCTTTCTCTAATTTCATTGTCTTGTTTTTTTTCCACTTCTCCTTAGTTTTTTTTAAGCTCTTTTTCTAATTGGAAACAACCCTTTTTTGTTCCTTTTAAATTTGAGAAAAATATTTTTTTCTATATTTTAATTAATCTGTTTACCTTCTATTAGGATTTTATTGAAACAAAATAGAACATAAATTTCATAAATACTTTATCGTATATATTTATTTTTTTACCCTTTATTTTATTTTATTTCTACAAATTGAAATTTTTTAATCTTTTATTTTGAACAAAGAATTTTAAAACTAAAAGAGTTGCCAATGGAAGGTTTTTTATTTAAAAATATTTATAATTTTATTTTAGGAAATTAAAAAAAAATAGTAAAAAAATTTAAAGGGTAAGAATATTAAATATTTGTTGAACTGAAGTTTTTTCTTTTGTTTTGAAAATTTTATTCTATTTTATCTTAATATAATTCAAATAGAAAGTAACAAAATTGTTGTTGAAAAGGGTGTTTAGACAAACATATAAAGAGAAATTCTTGATATACCCCACTAAATTACTATACTTACGCACTTGTTAATTTTACCCTACCCCAAATTCTTTTGCTATCTTTACCAACAAAAAAAAAACTCCCCAAAATACCTAAACTACCCTCCTTAGCACCTTTCATTGTCTTCTTCGTCTCCTAAACCCTAACCCCGCCAAGCCTCCTCACGCCGTCATCAGTCACATTCTTCTTCTTCAACTCTCACACCAAGCAATTAGATATTGAGCACGCGTCTTGGTATCGTTTTCAATTTGGGAAAGATTTTGGGTTGATTTGATCTCATTGATTTGGTAAAAAAAAATACATGTTTTGACATCATTTTTCATTTTTACACATATTTTCTATGTTATTTGTCACACCCCGCCTGGACGCGCCTAAACTAGCGGGACACTCACGAACGGGGTGCGAATGCATTATAACAATAACCGAGTACGAGGAAACACGATTAAGTACAAGTCTAATTTCATTAATTTCAGAATATATTTGTAAATGAAATAGTTAAGGGAACATCCTCCCAAAATCCCCAATGAATAATACAAAGGGTACAAAATGTGGGTCCAAAAACCTGCACCCAGTCCACCTTAATCTCCTGTGAAAAATTGCATAACAACGGGGTGAGCTACACGCTCAGTGGGTAAAATAGTTCGTGAATATAACAATTAATAAAACAAACTTCATAATCAAATATCATAAATATACATCAGAGCATCATAATTAATCCAACATGTATATATGCATGACATCGTCTCGTATTAGTTTCATGATTGTACGTCGCCTAAGTTCACGAACAGATGTTCCTCCCCAGGAGAAGCCGGGTTCTCATTGTATATCCTTCCTTAGGAACGACGCTCTGGATTCACGTACAGATGTCCCTCCCCAGGAGTAGCCAGGTTCTCATTGTACGTCCATCTCCAGACAAATATATGAATAGTGAGCATTGCTTCTAACTATTTTATGAATCATAAACTACATACATCCCTAGGTGGTGCTTATGTATGATGCCAATGCATGAACTGGTCGGGTCTTTACTTAACATTAGACAGGATTTGGCAACGTCTGGTGATCCTTATCAGGGTTGGTATCACCACGTGCAAGGTTAGGACATTCAGTATTACTTGTATAAGCTGATAGCTTTCAAATAAGACCAACCAGATCAGTCTCCAGTTGAGAGGTGAGACACGAGGTCTACGTAAATATCAATTGTCTAGAGCAGCACGCTGCCTCTCGTTCACTATTTAAAGTTACTGAGGACAAGACTGAGTCTGGTTGAGCCAGATTGACCACTAATCCGGCATAACAACAGTGTAATACATGAACTCCAAATATACAGGCATAAATATGACAAGTATAAACATTATACATAATAATGCAATGTAAATGAACAGTAGATATAATGATAAATGAATGTAAACTTTAATAAAAGTTATAAGACACGCAAACCTATGTTTCGTTGCCCACCTTCAGATAAAAACTCCTTCGAGAACTGGCGCCTTCCTCCGAGCAGAACCGCGTTGCACCGCGAAGAGAGTCTCGAAAAGAGAGTCACAAAAGAGAAGACAAAAACTCAAAATGAGTGAGGGAGAGAAAAGAAAAATCACAAGGAGAAGTGATTTTGGCATGAGAAATGAGGAGGGGGGTTCCTTAAATAGGAAAAAAGGGTGCCTGAAGGTTCGTCCATGCTTCTGAACTTCAATTTTTTTTTTGTGCAAACCTAGGGTATTACATTATTTGTGTGCCTTTTGTGCATAAAAATTAAAGACCCATTGGAAGCTCGTCATTGCCATTTTCATGGCGAGCTTTCGGTGATCAGTTCAGTGGAACAGGGCCAAACTGAGTATTTGTATTGTGAGCTTAACGTTTTATATCTTGCATTTAAGTATTTGTATTGGTAAGCTTCCTTCTACTTGTTCTAAGTTTTCAGAAAAAACATTTATCATTTTCTTTTTCTTTTTGATTTGTTTCTATCAAAACAAATCGCGTCAAGTGATACCATAGTAATTAGGATGACTTATCAGCCTCCTAATCGAACTAGGAGAATTTTAGGCCTTATCAGAGTCAAATTAGGAGTAGATCCCGAACTTATCGCTGTGGATCACGTCTTATTCCTATCTAATCCGATGTTTCGTCGTCATTCGTTTCGGAGTCATAGATCTCTTCAGATCGGTATGCCGATATGTAGTTTCCCATTATATCTGCTTGTTAATGAAGATATGGTCTGTAAAGGATATCGATATACATTGGTCAGTAGTGTACATCATGTCCTACCGACCTGATGTTGTCGCCCTATAGCCACTAACCTGTCATCTAGGTCGGTAACCAAATCTGGAGTCCTGGAGCTCTCTAATGTTGACCTGGTTATTATGGTAAATAACACATCTAGCTGGTCAGTAGGAATGACTATGGCTTGGGTTGTGTGCATCGTATTCTCTGTCCATAACAGGTCGGTATGTCCACCTAGTCTGCATTACATCCTACAAGATGAAACAAGCGTGGCTGACATGTCATATGCTCGGTATATAGTCCAACAAATATTTTTTGAGGGTTGCTAATTAAATTACAGAAAAACTCTCTTTACACCACAGAAAACCACCAATTTTAATTTTTAATAATATTCGTATGTGATTATACCAAAATGCCCCTATTTTTTTTTCCAATTTGGAAAGTTTTTTTTTTAATTTCTTCGTCGTGGGGTTCAGTCTTGCGTGACCAAACCAAATGTTCTAGGTTCGGTCGCACAAGATCGAACCAAATGTAATTTATTTTTTTAACTGTTCAGTTAGAGATGACAGAACCTAAAATGATAGGTTCGGTCATCTCTGACCGAACCTATCACGATCGATTCGGTATCACAGGTCCGAACCAATCGCGATTCCTTCTCACCCATGTTGGTTTCCTCCCACTTTTGGCGATGTTTTTCGTGAACAAAAACACTAAAACATTCTATTTCACGTAATCTAAATACTAAATATGATTAAAAAAAATAAAAATAAAAATCTTTTACCGATTTAGTGATTTTTTCGTTAAATAGGATATTATATCAATGAAGTAAAATATTTTTATAGTGATTTGGGGTTTTGAGTGTTAATGGAGAGGGAGTTGAAGATGGTGTTTTGAAAATGGTTGAAATATGAGAGAAAATGAGAATGGTGTTTTGAGAAGTTTAATGTGGTAAAGATATCGATTTTTTATATTTTGTGGTAGAAATAAGATGTAATAGAAAGAGAGTTTTTTGGTGGTTTAAATAGCTGCCCTCTATTTTTTTTTCATTTTTTTCACTTTTACTTTTTAGTGTCCTTTTTTACTTTCTTAAACCGAACATTATCCCTTATAAAAAATAATATATATAGTAAATTAAAAAAAAAACTACGCATTCTCTTTAATTAATGAAATAAAGTTTTCCCTATATTTAATTTGTTACCCTCTTTTTGAATTATTTAAAAATAAATTTACAATTCAAGTTTTCAAAAAAGAAAAAAAAAAAGAAAAAACCAGATCAATAAATATTTTAAAGTTAAAAGAATTTTAACTTGAAAGTTTGTAATTTTAATTTAATTTAAAAATTAAAATAAAAGGTAAAAATATTTGTTGAGTTCAAGTTTTTATTCTTTTAATTTAAATTTTTTATTCTAATTTATCTTAATAAAATTCAAACAGGAGATAACCAATCAAAATGCTAGTACTCAGCAAGCAATAAAAATTATAATACAAGGTTTTTATTCTTGTATTTTTAAATTATATATAATGTAAATAATTAAAAAATTAAAATAAAAGGTAAAAATAAAAATATATGGTAGAAATATCTTTACATTTAAGGGTTTTTATTCTTTTAATCTTAAAATACTTATTTCCTATTATTAAAAAAAAAGTTAGAATTAAGGGTAAAAAATTGAAAATACAAAATACAAAAATTGTCCAATTTATATCTTAAATTTTAATAATTATAATTTTTTTGTAAGGTAAAATTTTATTTTCTTGTATTTTAAAAGAATTAAAATAAATGGTAGTGCATTATTTTTTAAAAGAGAAAGATGGAGAAGTAGAAGAAGATGAAGAGGAAGAGGTTTATTTTTTTACTTTTTATTTTTGCGTCAATTTTATTTTTATTTTAGCGTCAATTGTTTTTACTTTTTTTTGGATCAAATAAAATAATTTATTTGCTGAATCAGTAATAAATGGTTGTCCTATAAACCCTCTGAAAATAGACAGTTATGTTGACAACTTCTATTTATTTTTTTTGTCACCTTAGCTTGACAGTACAGTGAAGGGTGATAGGTACATTGAAAAGGTCTATTTTAACTAAATGTCTATTTATTTTACTAACATTGAGTTTTTTTACAAGCTATATTTATATTGGAGATATTCTAAATATCAGGTCAAGTGGGGGCGGAAGCTTAAGAAATTAAGTCCTTGTTTCCTACTTAATCCATACGTGATTTTCGCCACCCCTACCAGGTTGGCATCCTGCTCGGCAATCCTATGAGGCGTGGGGGCATTGAATCTCTCCCCATGTTAGAGTATGGGAGATGGGGAAGTCATGTACCACCATGTATGTTTGTTCTCATGACCCTACGCCAGCCTGTGTGCCGGGACCGAATTACTTTAAGTTGTGGCACTGACCTAACCACATGGTGCCCAAAAGATCAGGTGACCGTTGAAATTAGTAATTGGCTCGAACACAGTAATTAGGTCCAACCATATGGGTCAGTTGGGTCATATATAGCTAACAAGAAACAATCCAAGTTTATGAATAGAAAAGGGTCGCTATTTATATACATTTTTTAGCACCAAAGAAGAGACATTGGGCGTGCAATTTAATGTACTTGTCATCACTAACATGTGGAAAGAAAAGTATCCATATTGACGAGCAGATCAAATACACCCTTGTCACATGTGTAACGTTAATATTATTGTTTGGCTTATTTCTAATATTATTGTGTTCTAAGGAAAAAAAAAAAAAACATCTTTAATTTGTGGCTATAATTATTAATGAGCAAATTTTACTTTGCATTAGTATATATGGGCCTATCAAACCAAAAAAAAAAAAAAAAAAGAAGTATATATGGGCCTATGTACACAATTAATTAATAGTTGAGCACCAATTTAATTAGTATAAATGGGTTGGGGTAAAATTAATGGTGTTCATCTTACCGACCAACTCGAATCTTTTAGGTTGGGTTTATATGTCAAATTGAGTTGAACTGGGTCTAGAAATTTGTAACCCGATCTTGTTTGAGTTGGGTCAATATTTTATAATTAACCAAACTTAATAAAAAATAATAGTTATTATTTTATTTATTATTTTTATCATAAACATTTACCGTGATTGAATTAGCTAAAATTTTATGATGTAAATTATTGTAAAAGAAATCGTCTTAACAATTATCATAATATTCGTATTTGACTTACATATAATTTTATAAAATATTATTTAGAATTCATATATATATATATATATATATATTAAGTAGATTCTGTGATTTTATAATTAATAAATATATTAATTATTAATCCGACCTAAACCAACCCAAGCCCGGATTTAATGTTTGACCCTCTACAAGTAATTATAAGAAGTTAGGCTTATCGTAGATATTGTGTACCCTTAACTTATTGTGTACCCTTAACTTATAAATTAAGGGTAAAATGACATGAATTAGATCATTTTAATTAGTTTTAATTGATATCCTAAATGATCAAAAGTTCAAAATGTATAGATCTATTAAAGTGAACAAAATTAATAGTTGTGACTAGTTAAATGGTCTTATTAAGATTTTAAGTCGTTAATTAGTAACATAAAATGTTAATTACAAGACTGTTAACTTTTTAGCATTAGACCATTTGATGATTTTCACATTCAATACACATTTTTCAAACATAAATTAAGAAGACATGATCAAGATGACAGTAAAAGATCAAACAAACTTTAATATTATTCATCATTCAACATGCAAATAGCATTCATACATGCATACACCTCAACTTACAATATACAAAAATCATATATATAGGCGCAATATCAAGGGATGGCGATTAATCAACAATAATACCAATACAAAGCAAGGGTTTAGTATTATATAACTAACCCTTAATTTATTTTGGCAAATTAACAACTTGCTAGCTACTAATAATAATGAGGCATATATATATATTATATATAGAAGGAATTGATAAAGAAAAGGGTAGCTCATAATTGGAGACTGTCTCCGTTGAATCCACGCTGAAGGAATCCAACTTCATTGAGGTGCTTCACATCGCTCCATGTCTTGAATTGCCATTTTTTATCAGAAAGATGAAGTACATTGAGTGAACCATTCATTATTTTCCCAGCAGAATCCTCCCTTGTCACTGACATGTAAACTGCTCTCAACACACCCCCATGAGTCACCACTATCACCCTTTCACCTGCATTAATTTAATTAATTCACTGATCAATATTAACTACTGCCCAATAATTAATTACTCCTTATTCAATTCATTTTTATTTTAATAAAAATGTCTTGACTATATAATATATCACAGATTAAAGTTAATTAAAATGATCAGATCATATATTTATAATATAGCTACCTTTGTGCCTGGAAGCAATTTCCTCGAGAGCAGCAACAGATCTCTCACAAAGCTGATCAAAACTCTCTCCCCCACCCTGAAAATTAAACATGGAACACACAATTAAAATTAATTCATGAGGCATTAACAATATTGTCACATCAAATATTCTCTCTTTAATTAATTATATTTTGTTGGATCATTAATCCAATGTTGAGCTTATATGTGAATAATTATGTATTATGGACTATCAAATAAGGTTAAGCCTAATTAAAAGTGATCCGTTAAGTTATTGGATAATTTAGACTTTAATATATCTGATAAGTTGTGGGTATTTAATGTGTAGAGACTTAAAAATATCTATAAAAATGATTATGGTCCCCAGATCACACGTACCTGTATTATTATCACACTTCTATTTCTGTCTTCCCATTATCAGTTATAAAGCACAGAGAAAAGTTAAAGTATTTTTTTAGAAAAACGTGTTAATTTAAAAGACATTGCACGGCTCTAAAGAAAATCGGTCATTATGGATTCAAACACACTTCCGCTTTTAATTTATTAATTCTTGGTAATTCAATATGAATGTTGATGTATTTGGTTGATAATTTTCACCAATGAAATTCTCTAACATATTTTTCAAAAAGATAATTTTAATTAATTAAATAATTATTAGCTAGGTAGGTCTAGTTCAGTAATGAAATAATTAAAGAAGAGGCCACATACAGAGATTTCAAGGTCGTTTTGTGAGGAGAAAAACGCATGGAAAGCCTCAGGCTCCTTTTCTTTAATCTCACCCCAAACCAATCCCTGTAAGCTCCCAACATGTCTCTCCTTCAGTTCTGGAACCACAATAACCTGAAAACAAAACAAACCTTTTTATACATATAGCGCATATATGGGCAGCGGTTCAATACTTTATACATGTATATATATAGGATGATCTACAAGGCTTTATCTGACTCTGAAGTTCTGAACAATGAACAAGGAGGGTGGATCTGAAGAATATTCAACCGGGTCGATTTGGTGATTTAATGTTCAAGAGCAATTTTTTTTTTTTTTCATTTCTTCTCAATATATTGTATTTTTCCTTCATTTTTTAGAAATTTCATATAGATATTATTAGTGGAGAAGAATTATATTTATATATACCTCGGAATTAATGTGACATCTCTTAGCAATCATCTCAGCTGTGTTTTTGGCTCTCATAAGATCAGATGAGTATATTGCTGCAGGCTTCAATTCCTTGGATAGCCTCTCTGCTATCTGTTCAACACAAAGATATTTTCTTGAGCAATTACTTATATTTCCGAATAATTGACAATATACACAATTAATATCATTGAGGTGAGGGCTATATATTATATATATTGAGAAAGACAAATTTAAAGTAAAAATGATACGAAGAATATTATTGCTACCCTTTAGTGAAAATTTATTGTAGTTTTTTTTATATTTTTAAGAGAAGGATTAAATTAATGCTGGCTTTGGTATGGGTCTTAGATATATAATTGTGAATAGAATTAAGAAATATTGTAAGAAGAAGGAAGAAGCTCATGATGAGTTCAGATATTTACAGATTCTGCTTGCTTCCATCCAACTTCGTTCAGCTCTGATTCAAGTTGTCCCTGCAATGAAAAAACATAAAAATCAAGTTGAAATATTAACAAATAAATCTAGAAGAAACAAAAATGAAAAAAAATAAAAATACAAAGCATTTTTTATGATTTAGTTTACCCTTAAATTATTATTCTTTTTCTTAAATTTTATTGACCAAGAAGTGAATAATAATAATAATAATAATAATAATAATAATAATAATAAAGCCTTAATTATGATATTAATTTTATATTTATACATAATTGGTACCTGAATTCTTCCTGAAGCATTCCATGTGGTCTCCCCGTGACGAACAATCACAATCTCGGCAACATCACGTGGAACTTCAGTTGGACACTCATCAGCCACTGTAGCTATGGCGACCATTGGGTTGATTCTGAAAATGAAAACCACAAGAAAAATTTAATATTTTAATTACTAATAATGTATTTCATACCAAAAAAAAAAAACTTGTATTTGATTGGACATAAAGTGATTTATTGAGAGCAGATCAGTTTTTGGTTTCCAAATTTTTACACTCTATTTATCACAGAAAAGATGATTATTGATTGACTATCAATAAGCATTAATTAAAGTTTTTTTTTTTTTACTTTTAAAAATAAAATAAAAATAAAGGGTTCTTTGTAAATTGTTGTAACCTTATTGTTATAATTTCTATTAATCATCTATTTTTTTTCTTCTTTAAAATAGTAACAACCATGCACAATATTGTTTTGTTTATACAAATAATAATAATAATAAAGGCTAATTAATTTATTATTATTATTACATATAAAACACTCACAAATAAATGCCACAAACATTGATAAAAATAAATAAATATATATATTGAGAAAAAAATACAAAAAGGAAAAAAAAATGAGAAGATAAATTATGAATAGAAGTTTGAGAAAGCAATATATATATATATATTATATGGAAGAGCCACAACTACTTACGTTAGCTCATTGGAGACAAGACAAGTTGCCATTTTTCTATAAGTGGACTGAATAGAAAAGAGAGAAATAAAATTAGTAGGATTTGAGATTAGATGAGGAAGGCGGAATTCAGTTGGGATTGTGGGCAAAAAGGGGTGATTGGTTGAGTATTTATAGAGAGATGTTAAGAACCAACTCCCTCAATTATTGGAGAAAAATTATTGCCCATAACAATAATTTTTCTTCCTTCTTTAACAATTATACAAATGTTCAATTATTGCACATGTCATTTTTCTTTTTCTTTTTTGTATTTAGTTTTTATAATTACCAAGAAATTGGGGTGCAATCATAAGTGGCCATTTGTGATACTGAGCTCATCACTTTGCTTCTCTCCCTCAATAATTCTTAACACGTCAACTAATCTATCATTAAAAACAAGCACTTTCTCAATGATGTGTCCTCAAATTAATCCACATATACTTCAATCAACTCATATTATAATCTCATCTCAATAATAAAATACATAAATGCACGTGTTATTATTATTTTCGTATACATAGTTCAGTGGCTACTCAGATTACGAAATCAAATCTTATAAGGAGGTTGTGAGTTCGAATCTGGGATAAGCCCTATACTATTCATAAATAAATAGTATGAACAAATGATCTGGGTACAAAGTGATTGCACAACCTGGATGAGACAATATTATGTAGTGTTATGGCTAAAATATATCTTGCGGGATACTCATCATACTGGGTATGAGGTGCTTGCACAACCCAGATATGACATATTATATTTACTTTAATTATTTTTTTTTTTGAGAAGATATAATATTCGTAGTTAGTTGTAATATAACCAGTTTCATCGTCACCACGCTCTTAGAGAGGTATATATTAAGCAAATTCCTGATAGAATCTAAAGAAATACTTCCACGTGCTCTCAAGGAATTATAAGCATTTATCACCTCAATCAGTTTCTAATATGTATAGTATTTCTTATTCTTCAAAACAATCAGAAAAAGGTACAATGAATATTGCATAAAGAGAAGAAAAAAGCTAAAGATGCAGCAAATCATGAAACTCATCTCATCAAAAATCAAACATGTAGTCGTGACAGCATTACTCAAATATATATTTAAAAATAAGTAATTAATGTTAAGTAGTTTTTGTTTTAAATAGAAAAATTGTGAAGTTGTGGGAGCAAAAACCCAATAGAAAACCAACCACCTCATGCCTATGTATCAAATATCGAGCTATGGGCATTGTGTAACGATGTCAACGTGAGATTCATCTTAATAATTGTAGCAGTAGATTATTTATAAAAAAAAAAATGCTAAAGTAATATTTTAGACACATTCAAAATGTATATTATTATTAAACATTATTAATTCAATGATGTATATAAGTGATGTACACTTTAAATATGTACATAGTGGATATCATTAATGTCAATAAAAAAAAAAGCAATAAGGAATCCATCTGCCATGTGAAATAATGGATCGGTTGCTTTGTTTTTTAACTTTAAATTGGTATTACTGCTAGCACCTACTTTTGTTTGTCTCTTAATTATTACTTGAGATTCCCCTATGTGGCCCATATTCTTTTTTCCTTTTTTTATTTATTAAGAAATTGTTTTGTCAAAGATTAATGCATATATATATATATATATGGATGTCTTGAAAACCTTTTGTTCCATCAGATTTATAAATTAATTAGGTTAAATTAAATATTGTTATTAATGAGTTATCATTTGTTTTATTTGAAATTATAGATTAATGATCTTATCATCATCTATCTATATTTGTTTTATTCTATCTTTAACTTCATTTTTTGTTTTTTAATTACATAAAATATTTTTTTATTTGCATTGCACTCCGAATTAATACTAATATATATATTGGAAATCTATGTATCATATATACGTTCGGTTATAAGTATTTATAGTGAAAATGTACTTATTGAGAAACAAGCTTTCAAATATACCTTAATAAGCTGAGAATTTACCAAATAGCTACAATAACATACATTAGAAAATAATTTTCCAACCCAACAAAAATAATGATAATTAATAATAAATGAATTTTAATAATGCACCCCACAAGCTTAGGATGTCCAGATTCAGTTGAATATTCTTTATGTCCATGTGCGGCAACTCATTCATTGGCCACATATATATTATTGATGCTTAGGTAGGCAATAATAGCTATGGTCTTTTTTCTTTCTTTCAATAATGCACTGAGGAAGGCCACTTGTAAGGCAGGCATTGCTAGCTGATTTGTATAAGTCTATGATATATACATACATTTAATTATAAACAACATTAAAATATAAAGTCATGATCTCATAACATAAGATAGGTAATATATTTATTTTCTTATATTGACTTTATCTTTTTTATTTATGACAAGTGTTGATCGTGAGTTTAAGTGATGGAAAACTTTTTAACATGACGGTAGTACTTAATTATAAGTTATCAATTAATGCACTTATAACATTTAGTACTTAACATTATCTTTTTAATAAAATAACCGCTTCCTTTACCATCTCAAATGAGACAATAAGGTTGATCTTTACATTTGAGCTAAACCACACAAGTCAAAATATAGGCGTGCCAAAAAGACTCGTAAACACAATTAGCTTACGACATGTTATCTACAGCCAAACATGCCGTGATGTAGGTGCGTTGAAAAGATCATTTTTTACTATTTATAAATAAGTTAAATCAGACTTAAGCATAAAAGAGTATTATGTGGGCATCCTCACATTAGCAGTCATCTCGTTGTAATAAATTCGTAATTATAGTCTTGTATTGATAGTAAACCTATATAAGTTTTAAAAGTTGGTGTTATAATCGGATAGAAAATAGAGAGAGAATTATAGGTTTATCTTCATTGATTGATTCCAATGAACAACTAATTACATCCTTAAATAAAAAAATTAAATAAATAAAATATTATTTTCACTTAATGAGTGGGCAACCCTATTCACACTTAGTGGGCGACAACAAAATAGTGAGGATATATACAACATATATTATATAACACTCCCTCTTTGAATCCCCACTATATGTAGAATATGCCTTAGTTAAAATCTTACTAGAAAAATTCAGTGGGACAAAATCATAGCGAAGAGAAAAAAAGTACAATGCATTAAACAATAACTCCATTTTAATTCTCCTCCTCAAAAAGACAGGAAAATGTTGTTTCTTTGCCTAAAAAATCTTTGAGCTTGTCACATCTCAATATTGGATATAATCTTCGATGAGATTGACAAAGCTTTGATAAATAAGTTGCTCGATCATATTTGTTTAAACTTTAATTTCATCATTATTCTGTAGCTCATGTGTGAAGAAAACCTTTTGTAAAATATATTTGGCTCTGTTGGCTTCAATATGAACTTCTCATAACTGTGCAATACATGCTGCATTGTCTTCTTATAATATTGAAAGTGAGCCTATGATTGAAGATAATCCACATAATTCTCGAAGTATTATAACTCTCATATACATTTTCGAATTGCTTAATGAATTGCAATATTTTTCTAGATGATTTGAAGATGTAACAACTATTGTCTGTTTCATAGATCTTTATGATATATCAATATCACCATAAGTGAAATTGTGCTTGGATCGAGCATAGTGGGGGTCTGACAAATATTTAATATTTACATATTCAACCAGTTTTGACTTTCTCTTTCTTGAATAAAATAGACTTTTGTCGCTTGCTTTCTTGAAGATAATATAATACATGTTTAGCACCATTTTAATTTGGTGTAGTATATCCTGCAAGCATGTTAACAGAGAAAAAAATATTTGGTTTTGTATATAAGTGCATCTATTGCATCAAGGCATGATCTTCAGGACCAGCTAGCTATTCATTGTTTTAATGAAGGCGAAAATCATTTTTATTTACTTTCAGTGATTTTACGTTATTGGGAAATCTAACGGATATGTCTTGTCCAAATGAAATTTCTTCAATAAATTTCTTAATACATTTGATAAATGGACAAAAATCCCACTTGAAAATTTTAGGTCTACAGGCCGAGACAAAAATTTATTTTTCCAAGATCTTTCATTTCAAATTCTCCCTTTAAAATATATTTTGATAAACTCTTCAGGAGTCTTAACATATGCAATAATAAGTAGATAATAAATGAATAAAGTGCATATGCAAATATGATTGTTAGAATACTTACCCATAACAATTATGAAAATGTATATGCACATTGATCAATATGAATATTAATGCAGTACATACTTCAGGCCTTTTAGATCCTTTAGGGACTATCATGTTGAAGTTTCAAATGTACCTCATAAATCCTTCAGGGATTTTCACATATATTATCCATGGATTAGTATATTTCCTCATGCATGTCCAACATGATTTATCTCTTTAGGTGTTTGGACTTCTGGTCCAAATAGCTCTCGATTTTTCAATGAGTTTAACTATATTTGAACTTGCTCCTTTCCACCTTTTCAATGTTGACATTCTTTCATATTTTATGGTTTGGGATCCCCATAATATCAAAGGATACTTTAAAATATTGCCAGGAGCAACATTAATATTTTCATTCCATAGCTTCAAATGTGAATAGATTCAAATATAAACGAATTGAAAATTCTCTACTATTTATTTCTCTTCAAGAGTATAAATTCTTCAATCCATATCTCTTTATGGGATACGCATACCAATTCAATGTATATTTATTTCTCAATTTATATCGCATACCACTTCAGGGTATATTTTATTTTTCAATTTATATATCTTCAGGAGATACACATACCACTTCAGGGTATATTTTTCATGCAATATTTGTTTGTCAATCCGTTCCTTATTTCAGAATGCTTATACATTTATCAATTATTTGTATGTACCTTCTTCTTTAGGAAGTCGTGTCCTTTGAGTTGACCGGTCAACCACACTTCAGGTGTGTTATTTGCAAATTGTCCTTGAGGGACTAAATATAAATATATCAGATAATTGATTAGCAAATGATTGATTATGTGAACTTATCATTCACTTTTCTTTATCATTTGAACTTTTGGTTCACATTAACTTATAGCTTATATTGCATTTCAATCAATTTTTTCATGTCATTTTTTTGACACTTTTATTTTCTCTGCCTAATGGTGGGAAGATTGCCTTGCAATGACTTATATTGCATTCTAACAATTTTACATGTCATTCTTTTGAAATTGGCTACTCTCCCTCTAATGGCGGAAAAATTGTCTCGTAAAAATGTTATTAATGGTCTTCAATCTTGGCCAATATATATTTATGTCAAAGAATTTCTCATTCCTAATCATAAATCGTGTAATTGACCTCAGAAGCCAAAAATTAAAATGAGAAACATTTTCAAAAATTTGCTTTTACCCAAAATGAAGCAATGTGATATCAATTTTCTATATATCTTAAAAATTGACCAAGATCTTCTAGATCTACATGTATGCTATAAAATATCACTATTGTGAAATTTTGCTTCATTTGGACAACATAATATTCGCTCTTCTGGAGCCATGAATATATTTTTAATTTAATATCTTTTCTTTATTGAGGCTTGATAGATCAATCAAATATTTGGTTTATAACAAGTACACGACCAATTCTTTTCATTCCACACCTAAAGCAAACACATAGTTATGTTAATATTTGGTTTATTCTGTAAACCTTTATCTTGTGCTACGATAGGATTATTCCATTTCTGGTAGAATGGAATTGATCTATTTCAAATATATGGTTGTAATCATATATCAAATTGTCACACCCTGGGTTGCACAGCGTGCCCCCTACCCAGGTGTGGGCGCACCACCGCAGTGGAGAACGCCTAGCCATAGTACCACATAATATTGTCATATCGTCATGTAGCAACCCAACCGCAGCTGGTCTACATCGAAGCGATTATTTGTCCCTACTATTCACTCATGAATAGTAAAG
The DNA here is from genome assembly GCA_035771175.1 of Paratinospora sagittata. Taxonomy (NCBI): domain Eukaryota; kingdom Viridiplantae; phylum Streptophyta; class Magnoliopsida; order Ranunculales; family Menispermaceae; genus Paratinospora; species Paratinospora sagittata. Next base: position 42,889,264 of record CM069593.1, read on the forward strand.
GGTCTCCCCCAGAATCGAACTCGAGACCTCCCTTAAGGAGTCTAATTTCTCAAAATATGTCTTCTTTTTTATATAGTACTATCGTGTAACTTTAATATTTTAACATCACATGCAATTCATTATTTGATCATAATAAATTTTGAGTTCATATGATTGTAATATTGCAACTTTAGGTACAATTAATTACGATAAACCTTTAAATAAAAGGTTATAAATCTTTCTCATGAGATAAAATAAATAAATTCAAAATGTTAATTCAATTACATCAAATAATTGAAATTATTAGTTAATCATAAATAATTATTCAATAAAATAAAATGTAATAATGCATTATATTAGCTTCAAGCTAATTTACAAATCCACAAATATGTGGGTTCCATTAACAAAATCCATGTGATCTTACATGGAATACTATCAAAATAATTATCAATCCAATATAGCTTCTGGATATTGAAATAATATGTTTAACATAACTTCTAATTATGAGAATATTAAATTCAATATAACTTTTAGCTATGAAAATATTAAATTTTAATATAGCTTCCAGCTATAAAAATAATGAATTTGGATATATATTGCTACTAACTAGAAAATTATTGTTTTTAATAACTTCAGGTTATAAATTCTTTTCTTCTTCTTTATAACAAAACATCTATATAGTTTCATGCAATACAAATTTTTTTACATAGCTTCAGGCTATAAATTCTTGTTCACATGACTTCTGGCCATAACAGACAAAATTCTTTCTCAATAGCTTCAAGCTATAAATACCCTTTTTCACGTAGATTTGATCTTGCAACTTCGTTGTATTTCATAAAAAAAAAAAATTGGATTAAAAATCACAATATTGACATTTTTTTGATATTGAAATTTCAGGTACAATCTAACAATGTTTGTAAAACCACCACACTTCTGTGGGGTTGAGTTTTTCATTTATATAGACGTATACAAAACAGAGTAGAGTTTGAATACAGAGATAAAATAGGAAAGATAACTGCAAATGGAAACCGTATAACAAATAAAAGGAAACCGCATAAACTAAACTATATCTCCTATACTCAAGGAGGATTCCGTAAATCAAGAACTGATTTACTGGAATTCTCTACAGCCCCCCGCAAGCTAAGAATGGGATTAACACAAACTCGTAACTTGGATCAAAAGAAGACATAGAAATCCCGTGAGACATTCTTGGTGAAAACGTCAGCCAGTTGTAAGTGAGACGTAACATGCTGAAAATGAAGAGTGCCAGCAACAACAAGCTCACGGAGAAAATGGTAATCAAGGTCGATGTGCTTGGCGCGCTTGTGGGACACGGGATTGGAACTCAAAAAAATTGCACTCTTATTGTCACAAAGAAGGAGAGGCCAGTGAGTTAAAGTAACTCGAAGATCTTGTAGGAGATGAGTGAGCCATAAGACTTCAGCAGCAGCAAGGGTGAGAGTTCGGTACTCGGATTCGCAGCTGGAACGAGAAACTGTCGGTCGTTTCTTGGCACTCCAAGAGACAAGATTATTGCCAAGAAAAATTGAGTATCCAGAGGTGGAGCGTCTAGTGTCCAGGCAGCCAGCCCAATCATCGTCCGAGAATGCAACTAAGCCCAGTGAAGATAAAAAAGTGAAATGGAGACCAAAATTAAGTGTTCCTTTAACATAGCGAATGATTCGCTTGACTGCCTGAAAGTGAACATCAGTAGGCGCATGAAGAAACTGACTTACAGAGTTGACTGAATGGGCAAGATCAGGACGCGTGATCGTTAAATACTGCAAGGCTCCCACTAAGGAGTACCGTCAGAGAAGAGTCGTTGAGAGACAATCGTGGGAGTTTTAACCGGTTTGCTATCCAACAATTGAGCACGGGCCAAAACATCAGTAGCATATTTAACTTTGCTGAGGAAAAGACCGTCTGGTGTGGAAGTTGCCTCTAGTCCAAGAAAATAATTTAGCGGACCTAAGTCCTTGACAACAAATTTAGAGTGCAGCTGGAAAATAAATCGGTTAATGAGAGCAGGGTTATTTCCAGTGAGTATGATGTCATCAACGTAAAGGAGGAGATAAATAAGATCATCCTGCCTATTAAAGACAAATAAAGAAGTGTCCCCGCGGTTGCAAAAAAAACTAAGTTTTAGAAGGAATGAACTAAACTGTCGAAACCAAGCACAGGGTGCTTGTTTCAAGCCGTAGAGGGCCTTCTTTAATTTGCAAACATGAAGGGGATGGCGAGGATCAACATAGCCCGGGGGCTGCTCCATATAGACAGTTTCATGAAGAATGCCATTGAGGAAAACATTTTTTACGTCAAGTTGACGTATGGACCACTTGTGAGACACAGCGCCAGAGAGGACAACACGAACTGTGGAGGCTTTGACCACGGGACTGAAGGTATCCGTGTAATAAATACCGGAAAGTTGAGTGTAGCCCTATGCAACGAGGCGAGCTTTGAAGCGCTCAATGGATCCATCGAAAAGAAATTTAGTCCGAAAAACCCATTTGGAACCGACAATATTGGTGTTGAAGGGCCGGGGAACAAGATCCCAAGTATCATTGGTTTGAAGCGCCTTCATCTCTTCATCCATAGCAGCAAGCCAAGCTGGGTTTTTGGCAGCTGATTTAAATCCCTTAGGCTTAGAGGTGGCAAGCAGTGCATGGATCAATGGAAAAGACTGCACAAGGCTGAGATGCGCAGGATGCCGTGGCTTGAAAATTCATGATTTTGAGCGTGTAGTCATGGGATGAGAGTCAGAAGGAGCTGATGAAGTAGTGGCTTGTATCGGGTCCATGGGAGCTGCATGAGGAACCAAGTCCGTAGAAGTTGCAGGTGTAGGCGAGATTGCAGCAGATGCGGATGTTGTCTCCGTAGCAGAAGAAGTAACCTGCAAGGGCTCAACAGCAGAGTCATCTGCACAAAAATGACAAGGAGAAGAAGGGACCTGCGTAGTAGTAGGAGAAGATGTGCTAGGAGATGGTTCAAGGACGCAGGGTTCAAAAAAATGTGAAAAATCAATATCAGCAAGAGTAGCGGCACTGGAAGTATTTGAAAAAGGAAAAAAATTCTCATCAAAGCGAGCATGTCGTGTAATATATGTGTGAGAAGTTATAGGATCAAAACAACAGAAGCCTTTATGTGAGGAACTATAACCAAGAAAAATACACGGTAAGCTACGGGGAGAAAATTTGTGAGGTGCATAATCACGTAGGCGTGGGTAAACTCGACAACCAAAGGGATGGAAATTCTAATAATTAGGAGACTTACCAAATAAAACTTCAAAAGGTGAAAGACCACCAAGAACAGGCATAGGCAGCCGGTTGATAATGTAGGTTGCTGTGCTGAAAGCGTCAACCCAATGCCGAGGAGGAACGTGGGAGTGAAAGAGGAAAGCAAGGCCAGTTTCTGTCACATGACGATGTTTGCGCTCAGCTCTACCATTTTGGGAAGGAGTATATGGGGAAAGACATTTGGTGATGGATGCCAAATTGTTGAAGATACGATTGAAAACGATTGCTTATAAATTCGGCGCCACCATTGCTTTGAAAAATTTTGATTTTGGTAGAGTATTGATTTTAAACCAATTTTTGAAATTGGAGGAAAATATCAAAAAAATTGGATTTTAATTTCATTGGATAGAGCCAAGTAAATCAAGAGTAATCATCGATAAATAACACATAATAGCTAAATCCCAAATTAGATTTGACGGGAGCGGGACCCCAAATATCGCAATGGATGAGACCTAAAATTACATTAGATCGAGTAGTATTCGGGGAATAAGGCAAGCGATGGCTCTTAGCGAGTTGACAAGTAGAGCAAAGAGATTGATTAGGCAACAAAGAAGTAAGAAATAATTGTCCTTTTTTATTCAAAAGAGATAAAATAGAGTGATTTACATGACCAAGGCGAGCATGCCATAATTCAAAGGAAGCATGTAAATTCTTATTTCTAAGGACAGAAACAAATGCAGAGTTGCCACGTTCCAGCACATACAGCCCACCTTCTCGTTTACCTTTTGCCACTGTCTTTCTTGTTACTCGATTTTGTACAACAAAATGATCATGAGAAAAAGTGACAAAGAGAGGAAAGTCAGAGGTCAGTTTGCTGATGGACAACAAGTTTTTGGTAAGACGAGGAACAACAAGAACATCTAAAAGCTGAAAATTGGGAGAGGGAGAGAGCGTTCCAGTGTGTGTAATAGGAAGAGAAGCACCATTGCCTATTATTGCACAGTCCTTACCATGATATGGCTCAACCTTGTCTAACTGAGAAGGGTCAGGGATCATGTGAGCGAAAACACCTGTATCAGTGAACCAATCAGATTTCAAGCCATTTGAGAGGGAACATGCTGTGGTGAAAGCTTCAGCAAGTTGTGTCGTAGGTTCGGCATGATCATAACGGCTCCTGCAACTATTAGCAGTGTGACCTTCAGTCTTGCAGATTTGACACAGAGCGGTATTGGAGCCCCGTTTACCACGTCCATGGCCATGGCCTCCATTGTGGCCGCCGCGAGAACGACGAGACTTGGAGGAACTACCACCACGAGATGGAGGAAGAAACCCGTTGGTGGCAATAAAAGCAGCAGAGGAAATAGGAGAGGAGGACCCGAGTGACTTCTGGAAAATCTCAAGGCTTTCAGCTTTGGGAACCAAGTCTTTGAAAGCTGGTAATAGAGTGAGAGACATCTGGGCAGTAGAAAAATTAGCAAAGTCAGCGCCCAATCCTCTGAGATACCAATGAACTTTGTCTGTATCATCAACCGAGCGGCCCATTGCAGTGAGTTGGTCGCATAAAGCCTTAAATGAACGAGAATATTCAGTGACACTTCGGGTGCCACGTTTGATGAGTTGCAAATCATCTTTGATGCGAAGCTCACGAGTTTTAGAAATATGGCTGAAGGAATTTTCCAAAGCAAGCCAAACATCACGAGCGGTAGTGAGACCAAGGACTTCAGTCATGGCTTCTTCAGTCAACGAGGAGAAGAGAAGACTGAGAAGACGTTGATCTTGAAGTTGCCATTCCACATATTTGGAATTCGATTGAGATGAGGAAGAATGAGAGGCGATGGTGGTTGGAGGTGCTACAACTGAACCATCGACATGGCTAAGGAGGTTCTGTTATTGAAGAAAGGGGAGAAGTTGATTTCGCAAGAGAAGATAATTTGTGGAGGAGAGTTTAATAGTAACCATGTGGATCATGGTGTTAAAGGAGAAAAAAGAATAGGGGATCGAGGAGGTTAATCCAAAGAAGTCAGATACTATAACAATGTTTGTAAAACCACCACACTTCTGTGGGGTTGAGTTTTCCATTTATATAGACGTATACAAAACAAAGTAGAGTTTGAATACAGAGATAAAATAGGAAAGATAACTGCAAGTGGAAACCGTATAACAAATAAATGGAAACCGTATGAACTAAACTATATCTCCTATAATCAAGGAGGATTTCGTAAGTCAAGAACTGATTTACTAGAATTCTCTACACAATCAACCATAATAAATCTTTCTATTAAGTTTTAGCTATAAAATATTCTTTTCTCTGAATAGCTTCAAGCTATAAAATATTTTCGTCACCACATTTTTCCATATGAATCAATATATAACAACATAGCTTCGAGCTATGAACAAAATATATAAAATAATTCTTACATAGCCTTTAGCTATGTAATTCCAATAAAATATATCAAATAAAAGAACCTACCTCATGCAATAAAAATATGTGATGCTTACTGCAATTTACCTATTACGTTCTAGATAGGTAATCTCCTTGATCATAAATGAATATTATCTTTTCTAGATAGGTAATCTCCTTGATCATAAATGAATATTTTCTGTGAAAGTGGTACTGCTGCATGTGGTGACATCCGGTAGGTCAACCTTAATTGGTGTCATTTTTAACACCATTAATACCATTATAATGGGGTTCTCATATTTTAAATATCCCTCCTTTGGGTGGGGAAAAATAAAATATGAATAAAGGTGTCGCGCGCCACGTTTATTTTAATTGGTCTTTTAAGTCTAGGTGTGTCACAAGTCTAGCTGAGAGTTTTCAAAAATTAAAGGTCACCGATGCATTCATAAATAATTTTCATAATAAAAGAAATTTTAATATACCTTTTGACGTATCTTTTTGGGTGATGAAGTGACAGTCACCGGTGACGATTCAGCATGCATCCTATAGTTGCTTCAATTTAAGCATTATAGCCGCAATGCTTTCTTATCCTTTCCCCCAACTCCACCAAGCTGTCAATTACCATCAACCTATTTCAATAATTGTCGTCGTCGTAGTTACACACCACACGGTGCCACTTATATCTTTACCCGATCCAATTGTAAAACCACTTTGGTTATAATAATATAATTTTGGGCCATTAACTTTTGTCTCCTCTGCAAAACCACCATATGATCTTCAAACGTGGTTTAGAAATTTCCTGAATCACTCCTAAAAACCGCCTTGATTCTCCTTTTTTTTATTCTCATTTTGTTTTATTTTTTTGTCTTTTTCACCGACCAACAAAAACACCTTTCTTTTTTTCTTTTTTTCTTTTTTTCTTTTTTTCTTTTTTTCGTCTTTTGTGCACCCTATCTCCTTCTTTTTTCATCCACCAAACAACCCTACTATTAGACCATATACAGAATATAAGACATGTCAGCTACGCCAGATATACCAATTTATTCTGAATAAAGAATATCAATCTACTCATTCATGTAAGGCATATTCTCATTTGGGTCCATCTGAAAAATGCAAAAAAAAAAACATATGATTATCCAAATATTTCTATTGCAATAGACATATGTACATTTTCACACGTCAAAATGAAACATAATTATAAGCATGATAATTACAGAGTTTCATTTTTAGTATTATTAATAAATAATTCTGGATATCTATGTTTTATATCATTTTCCAATTATCACGTGGCCTTTTTTATACCATGATGCTTCCACAATACTTTGACAAGCGAAATAGCTTCTTTGTCGAGTCTTTGTATCCAAAAATTATATTGGTCTTTCTTGGTACTTACTCTCTTCCTTAATCTAGACATATGTCTAGGCGACAACTTAAGAAGGGTCAATATAATAATTTCACAGTATGGAGACGTGGGAAACATCATGTAGTCTTGCCATTGAAAAATTTAATTGATACGCGACCGCTCCAATCCTTTGTTTAATTTCAAAGGGCCTATAAATCTTGGAGATAATTTCCTTTTGTTCCAAATTGATGGACTCCTTTGATAGGTTGTACCTTTATGAATACCATATCTCCGACTTGAAACTCCAGAGGGTGTCTGTATCAGTCCGCATAGCTTTTATGCCAACTTTGAGTTATACATAGTTTTTCCTTGATTAACTGAATCTTTTCACTTGTTTCCTTAATTATCTCAAACCTCGGTCCTATTCTTATTTATCGGTCATCTCTATTCATAAGATTATATCAAAGTCTTCAATGTTCAGAACTAAAGGGTTTACGAAGAAAGATTCATCACACATTCTAAGTTCACATTTGAAGCATAACTATGTGATTTCTACCCTTGGTGTGGTTACCATCATTTTAGGATTTAAAGGTTCAATTTCTAACAATTGTACTATGGAACAAGTAATGAATGAATGGTTGGATCCCTGTGAAACAATACTCAAACTTTGGAGTTAAATAAAGGAAATTTACCTTCAATCACAGTAGTGTCAATTTGCTCATGTGTCGTGGCGGCAACTGTTTTGCCTTGATTTTGCTGCCTTAGCACATTATACTGATTTGTTTGAACTGTTGTTCGAGTTTGACTGTCACGACTCCCCCTCCAGGTGACGTCATGATCGGCACAGTACCCCAGATAATGTCACAACCTGACAAAAACAAAGGCACTGCTAAGCTCTGCGTGGAAAGTACCTAATAAACTCAAATACATAACTTGTATATGTTCAAAATAATTGAATCTAAAAATATAAAATCTTTTCCATATCATCATCATAATTTTCCAATATTCAATAATCCTCAAAATCAACAGGGAATTTAAAACAAAAGTCTATCATATACAGTCTAGAGAACCACATCTACCTATGTCTTATATACACGAGTACTTGTGATATTTATATACAAAATCAAAATAAAAAAAATGAGTAAACTAGCCCCAGTTTTCCCAATATACATAATCCAAACCTACATTCAAAAAGAGAAGAAAAGGAAGACTGCGAGCTTTATGCTTTGACCTTTCCTTTCTGATCTGAACCTGAGAAAAGTAGGAAAAATGGGATGAGCTTAACTAGCTCAATGAAAAGTTCTCACAATATATCTCCATGTATGCATTTATATAAAACACGTATGATATTGAAAATCTCATTCATAAAACAAATGCATCAAGATAAATCATATTATACGTGTGTCCAAACTAAACATGTGATTTATGCATTATTTCCATAAGAATCAAATTTTCAGACTCTTTACCAAAAAGATATATCAAAATAACACATGTCTGTACTTCCCCTATTGGCCAATAGGTTCCGACCGGCTCATTACCTGACACTAATCCTCCTAATCTTTCTACCCTTACATTGCTCAGTGATTCGGAAAGTCCTTTCTACAGAACACTAACCCAAGTATACCGACGGTATATTTCCCTGAAGAACAAGTAAATAGAAAGACAACAATGGAAATCAAAGGTGAGAAATACTCACAACCAATTCACTAGCCAATTAAACACATCATTTACATCCCAATTGGCCAATCGATTCACATACACCTGAAATGAATCAATTCTATACACCAATAATCAATTTCAAGTCATTATGACCAAATACATAAGCATTAACCCAAATCACCTCTAATCCACACCAATTTGGATTAGAAACACTAAACACCATTCAATTGACCATTTCTAATCTAATTGCCTCAAAAGCCCAAAATTAGGAAAATCTCTACATGGTCCAACTAAATTAAAAACCACATTATACCATAGGATCCATCAAATTGGCTCAATGCTTAGATAAAGTATGTCATAAACATCAATATAACCCAAATGCACACAATTTGCACACCTAAATCACCATAAATTCCATCAAAATCCACATACATGCCAAATTTCCATTTATACAAGTTAAACTCGTAAATAACATGGAAAACCACCATTAAAGCACGTATAACATGTCACGACGCCCCTGACGTAGGCTGACGTCATGACCGGCACAGTATACTATACACTGTACATACCCATATACAGTATACAATACACTGTCAGCCTCAACGAACATTCACAATAATTCCCACAATTTCTAAACATTTTGACAGCATCTCAACTCACATTTTTTTTTTCCTGATATATCACAAATCAAATCCAAATCATTCCATTCATTCACACATATAATTATACATATCAAAATAACAAAAATATAACCTATTTCCTTCAAGCATACATACACATACCAGACAAAGGCTCATGTGATTATCACTCACGGATTTTTCCTTTTCCCTTCGACTCAATACCTGAAATATTGGAGGAAATGGAGTGAGCAAACAACAGCTCAGTGAATATAGTTCTTGAGATGACAATTATATACATTTAGAAAAATATGACATTTAAAATCATTTCAAACACTTATTCACACATGCATCATTCAACGAATATAATATACATGTCAACAACATAAATGGCATGAGTTTTCAATAACACAATGCACAATCTCCCTCCTCCTCAAGGCAAGAGAGCGAGTCTAACCCTTGTATGGCAGTTACAAGGTAGCCACCGCCTCTCCTTACCCAATACACAGTCATTTCAAGGATCGCAACCCTTGTTATGACAGACCTACGGGGTGGTACACAACAACTCCAATCAATAGAATCAAACCACAAAATTGGTAGGTGAGGGTTTGAAATTTTGAAACCCTAGCTAAACCCCAATCTCCTGCATCTGATCTTCAAACTCCCAGGTTTGCTATTCATTATCGTGGAACTGCCATTTGACTTGAACCAAATGAATTTCTTTATTCCTGAGCTTTTTAATTCTACGAGCCATAATCTGAATAGGTTGTTCCACATAAGTTGCATCCTCCCCAACTTGAATTTGAGAAATGTCAACCGTAGATACATGGTCGGGGTCTGCATTATACATCCTCAACATAGACGTATGAAGTACATCATGGACTCCAGCAAGTTGAGATGGTAGAGCAATCCTATAGGCTAAAGAACCTATCTCTTAAGGACTTTAAATGGCCCAATAAAACGAGGAGAAAATTTTACTTTCACACCAAATCACATTTGCCCTTTCTGTTGAGAGACCTTCAATAAAACCTAATCTCCCACAACAAACTCTAATAGCCTGTGACGTCTGTCGAAGTAGCTCTTTTACCGATCCTGAGCTACCTTCAACCTTGCCCTAATCTGCTTAATCTTCTCCGTCTGTGCTACCATTGCTTCTGGCCCCACCAACTGTGTCTCTCCCACTTCAAACCAACAAGTAGAAGATCTACAAGGTTGCCCATAGAGAGCCTCAAAAGGTGTCATACCAATGCTAGCCTGAAAGCTATTATTATAAGCAAATTCACATAGATAAAGATATTCATTCCAACTCTCACCAAACTCCAAAATACATGACCTGAGCATATCCTCCAGCATCTGAATAACCCTCTCAGACTGTCCGTCCGTCTGAGGGTGAAATGTCGTGCTGAGACAAAACTGAGTTCCCATCTGTTTCTGCATCACACGCCAGAAACTCGAAGTAAAATGCGGATCTCTATCCGATACAATCGAAACAGGAACTCCATGAAGTCTCAGAATCTCTCGAAAGTATAATCTACCCTGAGACCTAGGAAGTCCCATAATAAAATCCATCGTGATATGCTCCCATTTCCATTTCAGAATAGGCAATGATCGCATTTGCCAAGACTTTGTTGTTCAGCTTTCACCTGTTGACACACTCCACACTTCCGAACATACTCGGCTATGTTTTTCTTCATCCCATGCCACCAAACTGTACGTTTCATATCATGGTACATCTTGGTCGCTACGGGGTGCATAGTGTACTGTGATGTATGTGCCTCACGAAGTAACTCATCTCCCAACTCTGGATCATATGGAATCCATAGCCTCCCCTGAAATCTCAAAATGCCATTTGTATATCTCGACCAATCGACACGATCAACACTGCCAGCCCAAGCATCAAATATCCCAAAATCTGGACTATGTTGCTACAAATATCTGATCCTCTGAATATGAGTGTTCGACAGCTGTGCCCGCACCTAAGCACAAACATCCAAAGATGGTTCAACAGAACATATACTCATCATCAAGATCCTCTCCAATAATCGTCACTCATGGGCCATCTAATAAGATATAACGCTTGTTTCAGCCTGTTTCCTGCTCAATGCATCGGCAACAACATTGGCTTTCCCAGGATGATACTCCAATGCGAAGTCATAATCCTTAAGAAATTCAAGCCATCTACGTTGTCTCATGTTCAATTCCTTCTGATCAAACAAGTATTTCAGACTCTTATGATTAGAATATAATGTGAACCTTTCGCCATATAAATAATGTCCCCAAAGCTTCAGAGCAAAAACTGCTGCCGCCAACTCCAAATCATGAACTGGGTAATTCTTCTCATACACTTTCAACTGTCTAGATGCATACGCAACAACTCTGTCGTCCTGCACCAGAACACAACCCAATCCTGCATGAGATGCATCGATATAAATCACAAACTCTTGCCCACATTCTGGAAGTACCAAAACAGGTGCGGTGATAAGTTTTTTTTCAACTCTGCAAAAGCTTCTTCACAGGCATCGATCCACACAAAAAGAACGTTCTTCTGGGTTAACTTAGTAAGTGGGCTAGCTAACTTCGAAAAGTTTTGCACAAACTTTCTGTAGTACCCAGCCAAACCTAGAAAACTCCTAATTTTCGTCACTGTGGTCGGTCTTGGCCAATTAATAATCGCCTCAACCTTAGCAGAATCAATAGAGATACCATTTGCACTAACCACATGACCCAAAAATTTCACTTCTGAAATCCAAAACTCACACTTGCTGAGCTTAGCATACAGCTTAGGCTCCCTTAATGTCTACAATGTAATCTTGAGGTGTTGCTCGTGCTCCTCACATGTTTTGAAATATATCAAAATATCGCAATGAAGACAACGATGAAGTGATCTAGATACGGTCTAAACACTCTCTGCATCAAATCCATGAACATCGCGGGTGCATTCGTCAGCCCGAATGGCATGACCAGAAATTCATAGTGACCATATCTCATCCCGAAGGCAATCTTCGGGACATCTTCTTCTCTAATCCTCAACTGATGGTAGTCTGATCTCAAATCAATCTTAGTGAAAAACTTTGCACCACTTAATTGGTCAAATAGATCATCAATGCGAGGTAAAAGATATTTATTCTTCACTGTTACCTTCTTCAATTGTCGGTAATCTACACACAGTCTAAGACTCCCGTCTTTCATCTTCACAAAAAGAACTGGTACTCCCCGAGGTGACATGCTAGGGGAAATTAACCCTTTGTTCAAAAACTCTTCAACCTGCACCTTGAGTTCTTGGAACTCCTTGGACGCCATTCGATAAGGTGGAATGGAGATAGGTTTTGTACCAAGAATCAATTCAATGATGATGTCAATTTCCCTCTTGGGTGGTAACCCAGGTAAATCATCAGGAAATACATCGAAAAACTCACTTACTACTGGAAAATCAGATATCAGAATATCTTGACCTTTCTCCTCCAATGGCCTTCTACATCAGCAGCCAGCTTGCCTCGAGTAGGTGGTCTGGTAGTAGTCATACCTCGGTAGACAAAAGATGGCTGCCCAAGGATATGAAATACAATTTTCTTATGAAAGCAATCCACTTGAGCATGATACGCCGCTAACCAATCCATACCCAAAATAGTATCAAAATTGAGGAACTCTAACACCCTAAGGTTTACAATCATCTCAAGTCCCTCATATTTGACAACACAATTCATACAAGTCATATCTGAGTAGATTCTCTGACCCGTAGCCGTACTCAAAATCATAGGGGTACTAGCTCTAACAACAGGCAATTTAAGTCTATCTACCACATGTCCAGATATGAATGATAAAGTAGAACCAGAATCAATCAATACATGCATCATCATATCACAAATAGAAATCATGCCCTCTATTAAATTCTTGTTGGCATCAGGATCTAGTTTTGTCACTGCCTTAGCTTGCTCCCTTGTACCAGATGCTGCAGAAATAGCTGAAGCAGAAGGTTGCCTCAGCATAGAACATTGATTAGCCTTGTGGCCTTTCATACCACATATGAAGCAAGTAATAGAGGTCTTAGTCCTGAAGATGCAGTCTGTGACTAAGTCTGTGATCTAACTGTAGTTTGATCTCCCTTACTAAACACTACTGGAGCAGATGCCACAGAAACAGGAGCAACAAAAAAATCAACCCCAGAAAATCCACCACTAGCTTTGGGCTTCTTGCTATCATCCCAAAACTTCTTGTTCCATTTTTTCTTTTTCTTTTTCTTCCCCGAAGATGAAGAAGATGAATCAGAAGGAAATACAGGTATTAGTGGAATAGTCATCGTCTTAGACCTAGCTGTAGCCTCAGCAGTCTCAAAATCCATAGCCTGCCTCAAGGCCTGATCATAAGTCGACACACCAACCAATGCCAAACCTTGTCTGATCTGATCCCTAAAACCATCCTCAACTCATCAGTAGGCACTAACTCTGGAGTAAAGAGTGGGAGTCTATTGAACTCATATTCATACTCTCGAACTGATTTACTACCTTGAGTCAACTAAATGAACTCATTCTGCTTCCGATGAACCTCTTACCGCGGGTAATAAGTAGTATAAAACAGCTCTTTGAATCTAGTCCAAGACTTAATCTCACCAGGAGATCTCTGAGTAGTTTCCCACCATCTATCAGCCCCATCAGTCAACTTAAATCTAGCCAGACGAATCTTATCTCTATCTAGAGCTTGCATATCGTTGAAGATGACTTCCATGCGCAGAATCCAACACTCGGCATCCTTAAGCCTTCATTACTTTCTCATACTGTTTCTTCTCCGCGACGTCCTCACCGAACTCGGGAGTCGGTACTCTAGTCTCAACAGGAGGAGTAACAGCCACGACACCAACACTATTAGTGCCCACACCCTGAACAACAGGTGTATCCACACGCGGCCTGTCTTGCTGCAGCTTGGTGATCATCTCAACAAGTTGAGCATTTTGCTGCTGCTAAATAGCAAACATTTCCTCCAGCTTCTTAAGCCTATCCTGATCGGTAAGGTCCATTGCTAACCCTGATTAGTTTTGCCCTTCTTCAGAAAACTGAAATTCCAATGGGCAACAATACATCAAATAGGGTAGCATACAATGGATAGCATTAACATAATCTAACTACCCATACAATACCCACACATTCAATCATAACATTATAAGGCTTTTATCTTTCTTAAAAATTTTACAACCTAACCATAGGTATCCTAAACTTAGGCTCTGATACCAATATTGTCACGACTCCCCCTCCGGGTGACGTCATGATCGGCGCAGTACCCAAGATAATGTCATAACCCGATAAAAACTGAGGCACTGCTAAGCCTCTACGCGAAAAGTACCTAATAAACTCAAATACATAACTTGTATATGATCAAAATAATTGAATCTAAAAATATAAAATCTTTTCCACACCATCATCATAATTTTCCAAGATTCAGTAATCCTCAAAATCAACATGGGACTTAAAACAAAAGTCTATCATATACGGTCTAGACAACCACATCTACCTATGTCTTATATACATGAGTACTTGTGATATTTATATACAAAATCAAAATAAAACAAACGAGTAAACTAGTCCCAAGTTTTCCCAATATACACAATCCAAACCTACATTCAAAAAGAGAAGAAAAGGAAGACCACAAGCTTTATGCTTTGCCCTTACCTTTCTGATCCGAACTTGAGAAAAGTAGGAAAAATGGGATGAGCTCAACCTGCTCATTGAATAGTTCTCACAATATATTTCTATGTATGCATTTATATAAAACACGTATGATATTGAAAATTTCATTCATAAAACAAATGCATCAAGATAAATCGTATTATACTTGTGTCTAAACTAAACATGAGATTTATGCATTATTTCCATAAGAATCAAATATGTAGACTCTTTATCAAAAGGATATGTCAGAATAACACATGTCTTTACTTTCCCTATTGGCCAATAGGTTCCGACCGGTGCATTACCCGACACTAATCCTCCTAATCTTTCTACCCTTACATTCCTCAGTGATTCAGAAAGTCCTTTTCCATAGAACACCAACCCAAGTATTCCGGCGGCACATTTCCCCGAAGAATAAGTAAATAGAAAAATAACAATGCTAAGGTATTTAATCCAAAACACCCAAGGCAATACCAATGCATATATTCCATGCTCATGCTCTTAAATCACAATGCACATATATATAAGATGCATGTCATTGCACAAACCAATTTATATAAATAAAATGTCATAATGGAAATCAAAGGTGTGAAATACTCACAACCAATTCACTAGCCAATTAAACTCATCATTTACATCCCAATTGGCCAATCGATTCACATACACCTGAAATGAATCAATTTCATACGCCAATAATCAATTTCAAGTCATTATGACCAAATACATAATCATTAACCCAAATCACCTCTAATCCACACTAATTTGGATTAGAAACACTAAACACCATTCAATTGACCATTTCTAATCTAGTTGCCTCAAAAGCCACAAATTAGAAAAATCTCTACATGGTCCAATTGAATTAAACAACACACAACACTATGGGAATCATCAAATTGGCTCAATACTTTGATAAAGTATGCCATAAACTTCAATATATCCCACATGCACACAATTTGCACACCTAAATCACCAAAAATTCCATCAAAATTCATATACATGCCAAATTTCCATTTATACAAGTTAAACTCATAAATAACATGGAAAACCACCATTAAAGCATGTATAACAACTCCAATCAATGGAATCAAACCACAAAATTGGTAGGTGAGGGTTTGAAATTCCGAAACCCTAGCTAAACCCCAATTTTCAACTCATGAAAATGATCAAAATACCACACAAAAGCTGAAAATTAGCTAAATAATCAAATCAATGGAAGAAATTGGGAAGAAATCTTATCTTGGGAGACCACAATGCAAGCCCTGGCTCCCAATCACCCAAGAAACCCCAAACTTCTCTACTTTTCTCTCCTCACTCACTTTCTCCTCTTCCTTTGCTGGAAATGTTGCAAATGAGGAATAAATGAGTGAAATTTTCTTTTATACAACCTTGGGCCCACATGCAAAAATTTTAAAAAAATCAGCCCAAAATTTGAAATTTAACATATTCTAAGTGTATTTTCACATATACATCATACATACAACATATTAAACATGAAAATATACATAAATACATCGTATACACACAAAATATGAGTAATATACACATCAAATATATACACAAGACCTAGAGTTGGGCATTTTATGTCATTATGACATCATATGCGAAAGTGAGTTTTTACATTGACGATATTTTTTTGCAATGTGACCCGCTCGTCCACATTGGTAACATGTTCTCATCTCCTGCTGTTATCCAGGGTTTGGTTTTGCTCCCTGGTTTTCTTTAGGGATTCCATTTCCTAGATTAAATCCCTGTCCTTCCTTGTTGTTTTTCGGGTTCACTTGATTTTGATTATGATTTCCTTGATCTAACTCTTGTGGCTTAAACTTGGAATCAACCACGTTCTAACTTTCCGTCGGTTCCTTCCTTTGGACTTTCTTGAATTTTCAAATCCTTGGAAGGCAACAGGTCGTTTCCTTTCATTCTTCTCTATTCCTGTTGCTGCCTCTCCTGCTCGAATTGCATGGCTTGATTTACAACTTCCCTATAATTTTCTACTTCTAAAATGGACAAGTCTTGCCTTAACTCAGGCCTAAGTCCATTATAGAATTTTTCAGTTTTATCCCTCTCATTTGCCACTGTTGAAAGAGAAAATACTGACAATTCTGTAAATTTTGCTGAATATTCGTGCACCGTCAGTTGTCCTTGGTACAACTTGGAAAATTCTAGTCGCTTCTGCCTTTTTGTGGCTTTGGGAAAGTATTCCTCAATGAACACGACTTCAAATTCTGGCCATGTCCTTGTAGTCACATCCAATGTCGGATCTTCCTTAATCATTTTCCACCAACTGTGTGCCATTCTCACCAGTTGTTATCCAACAAGCGGAATTTTTCTCTCATCCGGAACCCCCATAGCTTCAAAGGCTTTTTGAGTTTCATCTAGCCACTTTTGAGCAGTTTTTGTATCTGGTTTTCCTTCAAAAGTCAACGACTGCAATCTTTTACACTTTATTGTTTGTTTGGTCTGATAATCCTCTTCTACTCTTCCCGCATTTTGGTGAAATGGTTGAGTCCCAACACGTTGACTTTGTGCTTCTTTCATTCTGAAGTCCACATAGTTCACGAACCGTTGGAAAAATCTTTCCATTTCGATCAGCGATGGTACCGATGACCCATTGCCCATCTCTGATGGTGGTGGATTGGTTGTGGGTGCTCCACCTAGTGTATTCACGTCTTCTGTGAATGGTTCCGGAGTAAACGTTGTCTCTATTCTAGATGGCCTCGCATCCCCAGGTAGCTCACTCCTCAAAGCCTGGAATGAGTCGTTGGTAGCTTGGCGTCGCGTTTGTACCGGCATACTGCAGTCCAAATAAGAGTTATTTTAGTTTCCTAATTAGATTATTAGGTTTCTCACCTAGCTTCTAGGTTTAAGGCATGGTCGATTCCATTCGCTGAATATAGGTTTTAAAACAATTAAATCTCAATTGATTTGTTTCACAAGACTATGTATATATATGAGTTTAAAGTTTATTTGTAAAACTACATAAAGTTGTTTGTAAAACACACTATATTCAGTGAATTAGTACCAATGTTATGGTCAAGTTGTTTATAAATTATTACGGTGTGAATTATAGTTTTTTTCAAACAAACATTGCAATTGATGGAAATATCAAGCGGATAACAGTTATCCATCAAATTTGTACGTCCCATACCATTCGAATTTAAGGATAAAAATTATCAACTAGCTTTTTTCATAATTGCCAAACATGGCCATGGGATGATTTCTCATCACTCATCTTAATTACAAATCAAACCTGAGATGTCCCATACCACCCCAAGTATGTCTCATGGAGCCTCCATCTTAGTGTTAACGGCTCTCACAAGTTCAGGGAGATCTGCTTTGGGATTCAGCTCTGACAAAAAATCATTCGAGATCGATCGGAACCGTATGCTAGGTAGCTCTGACGCAAGACCTAACAAGCCGAGCGACTCTTCCGTGACTACAATTGTGATGATGATGTCGATTGATCTAGTAGTTAGAAACTTGCAGAGATTCAACATGGAGTTGACGTGGCCTTGGCTCTGATACGGCAAAGCCACCTTGTGGCAATAGCTTGACTCGCCCGAGATGCTACCCATGGAACCAGAATCTGACGTCCTGCTTTGTTGCCAACAGTTCCTCCACCGACTCAGATCCAGCTCCAATCTAGTTTCAGATTGAGTAAGATCTTGACTGAAACAACAGAGAAATTTAAGTTTTCTGAGAGAGAGATCTGCAATTAGAGATTCATGAAGAGAATCAAAAATAAGATCTGATCCATAGAGAATGAGGGAGTTTGGATCCTTAGAGACGACCGTGCTAATAACGTGTTATAAACAGAGAGAAAATAGAGAGAGAATTATAGGTTTCTCTTCATTGATTGATTCCAATGAACAACTGATTACATCCTTAAATAAAGAAATTAAATGAATAAAATATTTTTCCAACGTAATGAGTAGGCAACTTTGTTCACACTTAGTGGGCAACAACTTAATAATAGAGATACAACATATATTATATAACAGTTGGTAGTCCCAATTTAAGGGTAATGTTAAACATATTCAAAAAGAAATAAAAATAAAAATAAAGTAAAACACTCAAAACCCAAATAATTAGATGAGGTAGTCATGATCACCAACAACATAGATAAGACCATGTATAATCTCAATGAGGGAAAAAATTAATGGTGTGAATGATGGCCACTTCATATAATTTGTATTTTGAGTTTTTTTTTATTTTTATTTTTTATATTTGTTTAGCATTACTCATTATAAAATAAACCATGGAAAAAATGTGCAAAAACGTAAACATTAGAATGAGATTAAAAGTAAATTTGAAGTGTTTGCACTTAGTAAAATCTGTATTATGACTAATTTTGACAAATAATTGTAAATATGAAAGGGATACCACAAGCATAATTAATTTACTTAAGGAGATTAATTTAGAGTATATTCTCAGCCCTCCATAGAACACCGAACTTAGTGTCTTAATTATAAACAAATAATATTCCCTAATTCTTTATGGGCACAGTGCGAGATGCTTTTGTTTGCAGTTTTTAATACAGTAACAAATGCGATGCAATTGTATGCAGCTTTTAATATACTAACAAATGCATAGATGCATGGTTCTCATCTGAATCTTTATAATTTTTACCGTTATGTTGGCCTTTTTGTTTTTACCGTTATGTTGGCCTTTTGGCCTTATTAAGGATCTCGACTTTTGTTGACCTGAATGTAAACTACCTCATATCATGCGTGGCCTTGTTAAGGGATCTCGACTTTTTTTGACCTGAATATAAACTACCTCATATCATTCGTCAGTGCTAAAAAAAAAAACTAAGAAAAATGTAGTATTGTTAAAAAAAGAAAAATGAAAATTGACAAATGATATTATATATGCATACATATATATGAAGGTCACGTGTTCTTGTATGTTCAATCAATTATTTTTTAAAACATATTCCTATATTTTTATAATGATAATCTTCAAAAGCTAGGATTTACATACATACATCCATGAATTATATACATAGAGAATGTTATTTCAATCTAAGGTGAAATTTTTTTGTTAGATTTTTTTTAATTATTCAAAATAATCTTTAAAATGATATAGTAATAAGGGTATACTGTTAGCAAACTGAAAAACCTAATAATAAATCACATTTTTAATAAGGTATTAAGTTTATTTCTGACCTATTAATTTTTCATTCCTTAGAATAAGATAGTAATAAGAGTTGAATATCAAACATTTAAATTTTAAAGCCTTCTCTTTATTCATCTGCAATAATAAATTAAATATCAAAAAACACTCAAATAATAAAAAGAGCAGAAGATGCCGCACAACAAAAAAATGTTTGATGATATGATAAAGAGCCAAGTGATATGGTAATTAATAAAAAAAGTATTAGTAGATATCATGTAGAGCTTAAAGAGAAAAGGGGATTGAATATGCGGTGGTAAATAATAAAAAAATTGTTGATGTGGGGCCACATGTCTCGATCATGTGAAGACACTTTTATATATTGAGAACCTGACCTCCGGTCTTGGCGGGGTTACCGTGGCAGTTTTCCAATCTCTAAAAATCCCTTATTACCATTCTTTTAGTACTAAATTGATTCATTAAATCTAAAATGGGATCTGATCACACGCGGCTCAGTTTCATTGAAACTATAAGGTTGGTCGTGGGTGGGACCAGCCGGTCAGTGGGATGGGATGAAAAGTTTTTTTTTTTTCCCTTTCCTTTTTTATTTTATTTTTCTATATTTCTCTCTTTCACCATTCATGTGATTTGCATGATGCCATGTTTTTTAAATTCTTAATTTACAATATTAATTAATACAATGATTGGAATATTAATGCCATATAAAAACAAATATTAAATTGTTTTGGTATTGGTTTAATTTCACGGGTAGTAGTGGGTGGAATTTATATTTTTTATTTTTTTGATGAAAAAAAAAATTGGGTGAAATTTTACTTTTTTTTTTTGTTTCATTAAGTACAACTAGGTGAGATTAAGATTAGGTACAATTAGCCCAAGTACAATAAGTAAGATTAAAATGAACCCCAACAACAAAGATTGAAGTCTGTAACTAGAACCCTAAAGCCTGCAACTATATTATAATTATCTTCCTTCGTGAAAGTCAAAACTCTCACTTTAAGGAGGGTGAAAGGTGAGGTACACACTACTTACGCCAAGTGCTGATAAGTTTATACTTTTATAAAGTTAAGAAAAAAAAAACACATAGTCTGAACCAACTTTTCCTAATTGCTTAAAAAAGTATTTTTAGTGTTTTGTTGTTGTTCTCTTTCATTAATCTTGTCATTTTTATGTATTTGGTCCAACTGAAAGCAACCGTGTTAGGCCAAAATTGACCAAAACAAAATAAGGTGTGCTTGTTTGATAATTCAAAAACAAAAATATAATCTGAAAATAAAAAATTTAGATAACAATTTTTTATTGTTTCTTGAAGACAACTTATTATTTTAACAAAAAAAATGAAAAACTATTTTTCAGATCCACTCAAACCAAAAATATTTTCTATGTTTTTCGAATTTTCAAATTCAAAAAACTATATTTCAATAACAAATCAAACGAACCTATAAACTTTCATTCGAATCTCCACCCAAATTCATCTTTGCCTCCTCATTTCTTTGACTTTCATTTCTTTGACTTTCAATATACATAGGAATGTGGTTTGTTAATCATCAAAATATATTCTCTTATATACGGTAAATGAGGGTTATTGAAATAACAATCTCTTTTTTTTTTATGATTTTAAACACATTATTATAGGCCTTGAAGCATAAAACATGAACCTATAATGGATAGATGCAAGTGACATGTAATGATCAAATGAGTAAAAATATGTTTAATGCACGTTAATTTCTCCTCCTTAGTTATGGATTTATTCATTTTCATGAATCATTTTTCCCTCTAACTAATTGCTTAATACTTTTCTTGTTTACTTTACTTCTCCTCCTCTTGAAAACATCAAAAAGAAACGAAATAATAATCTATGGGTAGTGTAAGCATCAAGAAGTTGATAGGCTTGTTCAGAAAACATTCCTAACTCTCACCAGATAAAAATAAATTGGTCTTTTGATAAGGCTTTAGTAAAAATATCTACCAGTTGATCTTTAGTTCCAATGTGAGCAAGCTTCACATCACCATTTTGCACATGATCCCTTAAGAAATGATAGAGAATTTGAATATGTTTAGTTCAGGAGTGCAGTAAGAGATTTTTTGATATATTGATAATGCTTGTATTGTCACACAATATTTCAGTGCAACCAACATGAATTTGGTAATCTTGAAGTTGTTGCTTCGTATATAAAACTTGAAAATAACAACTACTAGCTGCAACATATTTAGCCTCAGCTGTAGATAATGCCACTAAATGTTATTTTTTACAAAACCAGGAAATTAAAGAATCTCGTAGGAAATGACAAAATCCAGAGGTACATTTTCTATCTGTAAGACTCCCAACATAATCAGAGTCTACATAACTTTTTAGTTCAAATGATGTACCTTTGAAATACCAAATTCCAAGATCAGTTGTACCATTAATATCTAAAGATGCGTTTGACGCATTTTAAATGTGATTCTTTGGGATTTGACTGAAATCTTGCACACAGACAAACACTAAACATGATATCAAGTCTACTTGTTGTGAGATAAAGTAAACTATCAATCATACTTCTGTATAGTTTAAGATCTATAGGTTTTCCTTTATCATCTTTGTTTAACTTGATTGTTGAGTTACAGGGAGTATCTATAGACTTCAGATTATTCATCTAAAATTTTTTAATCATTTCCTTAGCATACTTTAATTGGCTGATAAGAGTTCTATCATACATTTGTTTGATTTGCAAACCAAAAAAATATGTAAGTTCTTCTATCATACTCATTTCAAATTCATCTTGCATTAGCTTGGAGAAGTTTCTACACAAAATTTTATTTGATGCACCAAATATGATATCATCTGCATATATTTGAATAATAAGCATATCATCATTCTAGTGTTTAATAAATAAAGTTGGATCAAGTTTTCCTTGTGAGATAAAAAAAACAAATGTGAAGTGATATATATTAGTGATCTTATATATGCATACATATGTATGAAGGCCACGTGTTCGTGTATATTCAATCAATTATTTTTTAAAACATGTTTCTATATTTTTATAATGATAATCTTCAAATAATATTGATATAACTGAAAGCAACTAGAATGGATATTCTGGTCCACACATACAATTTGTTAAACGCCCAATGAATGTAAGATCATCGGTTTTCTATCACTGGTGACCAATTCCCGGTGATCAAAAGTCAGTTAAATCACCAGGTATGTAGATCTTTTCTTCCTCTTTCCAATACATCTTAAATGACTCAAATCAAAGTTAAAACAAAAAAGTTATGACCATTTGAAGTTTTCTTATATATCGGTAAAACGATATACCAAAAAATTACCGATCGGTCATCGAGTTGACCAAAAAATTACCGATCAGTCATCGAGTTGACTGAAAAATCACCGATCAACCGATCATCGATGACCATCGATATGCAAACTTTAAATGACCATAATTTTTTCGTTTTAACTTTGATTTGAGTGATTTAACATACATTAAAAAGAAAAAGCGAAGATCTACAAATTTAGATGTTTTAAGTGACTTTTTGGTCACCAGTGACCAAACGATATATTAAAAACTCACCGATCAGTTATTGAGTTGTTTAATCGTTAGTTAAATTTTTTTTAATTTTAACGTCTTTTGAATCGCTTTAATCCGAGTTTAAAAAATAGTTAAAATGAAAAGAAAAAATGGTCATATGCATTCTTACAATCTATAATTTAATTAATTTGTGACTGATTAATTGATTGAAGATATTGAGGATTCAAATGTTAATTTTGAAATCTACACGACTTCGGGACACAATCTCTAAAAATTCCTTACTTTATTAACATTTCTTTAGTACTAAATTGATTCACTAAATCTGAAATGGGATCGGATCACACGCGGCTCAGTTTCATTGAAACTACAAGGTTGGTCGTGGGTGGGACCAGCTGGTCGGTGGGATGGGATGAAAAGTTTTTTCTTTTTCCTTTCCTTTTTATTTTTTTATATATTTCTCTCTTTGACCATTCATGTGATTTGCATGATGCCATGTTTTTTAAGTTCTTAATTTACAATATTAATTAATACAATGATTGGAATATTAATACCACATAAAAACAAATATTAAATTGTTTTGGTATTGGCTTAATTTCACAGGAAGTAGTGGGTGAAATTTATTTATTTATTTTTTTGAGGAAAAAAAAGTGGGTGAGATTTTTTTTTTTTTTATCAAAAAGGTGTTGGCAACTTATTTGACAAAATATTTTAAGTATTTTTTATGCCGATAAATACAGATTTTTTTATTTGTTGTTAGGTACAACTAGACTACAAGCACAATAAATGAAATTAAGATGAATTGGAACAATATAACTAGAATGCTAAAGCCGGCAACTATATTTTAGTTAACCTCTATTAGAGTCAAAACTCTCACCTTATGGGTGGCCAAATACTGGTAGGTTAGTATTTTTGTGGAGTTAAAGAAGAAAAATAAATAAAAAATACATAATCTGAACCAACTTTTTCTAATTATTTAAAAAAATATTTTTAGTGTTTTATTGTTGTTCCCTCTCATTAATCTGTCATTTTCATGTTAGGCCAAAATTGACCAAAATAAAATATAATTGTATTTGGTAGGTAATTCAAAAATAAGAATATAATTTAAAAATAAAAAACTCAAAAAATAAATTTTTATTATTTTTTAAAAATAACTTATTTTCTTAATAAAAAAAATGAAAAATTATTTTTCTATATTTTTAAATTTTTATATTTAAAAAATTATATTTGAATCACAAAATCAAACGGCCTAAACTTTCATCCAAATCTCCACCCAAATATTATCATCTTTTCCTCCTTATTTCTTTGACTTGCACCAACCGCAGATTTAACTTAGGATAATCTTTTCTTAATTTTAAAAGGACTTGTAAGAGTGTAGACTTGCACATGCAGTAACTGGAAAATAAAATGACCAATGAGAAAAAAAAATGTTAAAGGAAATATGAAGTTTGACGTTTGAATAAAAGAAATTTTGGAGAAAAAGATGGTGGGTTTGAGTTTTCCAGCGGTCATACATGCTTCGGTTACACCCATGACACGAATGCTAGTGGGCCATGTGGAGAAAAATAAATATCAGAAATGCAATATCATGTTGAGACGTGTACAATACAAATCGAACTTCTGAACCTCCAAAACATATGTACTAGCTTATCAGCTTTACAGTTTTGACTCTTTACAACTCTTTCAAATATCAACATACAATGCAGAGAGCCATTTATAGCACAACAACCACAAGCTCACCCATGATGGACGATATCAAGATGAATTCACGTAATAAGAGCCCACGCTCTCAATTAGAGTCTGGCCCATAACTATATTATTTTTTAAACTTCCTTTAGGAAGATTCGAACCTCCCACTTCATAGGTGGGCGGATTACCCACCACCTGCACTAAGCACTGGTGGGTAGTCATTTATATATTGACACCTCTTTATTTTTATGTATCGAACTATCTTCTCTTATCTTCTATATAACGTTTCGTATTTATGAGTCAAATTGGTATGTTAACTTATATATATTATCAGACGTATTTTATACATATATGTATGTGTATGGCCTTAAATTAGGGTGAACGTGTGTATATTAGGGTGATAGATGTACCTAGATCCTTCACATAGCATTGAAAACCCAACACTTAGTGAGATTTTCACTTGGAGCATTGAGAAACGCATTTTTGTAGTAAAAACCCAAGACCAAAATTTTTTGAAAATTCTCAGAGAATAAAGGGAAACATGTTTCTATAATGAAAACTCGAGAGCATAGTTTTTTAAAAAATTATCAAGGAAACACGTTTCTCACAAAACTTTCAGAGAAAATTCATTTTTTGGGCAGCAAGGAAACTCGTTCCCTTAAGGAGAAACACATTTCTCTATGGGCCTAGCAATTTTTAAAATTGGACAGTGAGGCGGTTTGTGCGTATTTTATCGCAATTTTTCGACCATTCCAGTATATTTTCAATTGTTGAAGCTAGAGAAAACTAGAGGAACAAAGGGAAAAGGGCTAGGTTGCTGAAATCCAAGGTATGGATCGTTGCTCTATAGCTAAAATTCATAGATTTGAATTCTTCTCTTCAAGTTGTGAAATTGATGGATTTTTCATAGTTAGATTTGTAGATTGAAAATGAGGGTTTGAGCTAGAAATCAAGGCAATTGTTGTGCAATTAAAAAAGTAATTGATTCTTTGATAATCTTTCAGTTCATTGATGGTGAAATTGTTGATTTTCAATGGTTGAAATTGTGGTTCATTACTCCAACCTAATTGTGAAGCAGCTAAGGGTTTGAGAGTTAGTTTGAACAATGTTTTAATGTGTTCTATTTGGAATTGGTGAGTGTAATTGATTGAAGATGGTTTGCAATGTTGAATTGCAGAGGATTGTACAAGAAATTGATGAATTGGTGAATTGGACAGGATGTGCAAGTGAGCTACTTGTGTTGTAAAGTGTGTTCAGTTGAGCTAAAAAGTGTAGAGAAAGTGTGTGGTGTAAGGTTGTACACCATAGTTGTGAGTATTCCTACCTTTGGTTTTATGTGTGGCATTGTATTTAAATAAACCTTATTTTATGAAATGAAAGTATGATTGATTGTATTGTGTATTGAATGCATTAAACTTTGTTTTGAACATCGAACATACTTAGGCTTACTAGAATAAGAAAAGTATGTGATCAATTTCATTGGACTAAGTCTCTAGGTTCGTAGACTCGCATGAGTATAGAGTAAATACTCATGGCATTGGTGTAGTTTCTAAAACTGGATGAGGCCCTGGAATGATCGGAGTGGATGGTCAGATGAGGCAAATCTTTCCTTAAATATGCATAATGAGGAAAGATGTGCTCATGTACCTGATAGTGATGAGTTGTTTATTTACTTTATATATTGTATGATATGTATAGAGTAGCGTGAATAGTGTCTTGATCATGTATTGATATTATATGTTGCTTGCATATCGGGTTTATGTTGATTTAAATGTCATGTTTTATTATGAATACATATATAATGTCATTAGTAGATTACTCACTGGGCTTGTTGTAACTCACCCAACTCCTTTTATTACAGGTGATGACTACAAGGGCAAGGGCAAGGCTACATATGAATGATATGAGAAGATATATGAGATTATGATCTTAATATCATGTATGTATAATTTGATATATTTGTGGATGTGAAATGGAATTGTTGTTGATGAACATCAAGTGTATGTTTTAATGTCATATTTATGGGGAGGTTTTACCAAAAACTTTTAGTGATTTTCATGTATTTTGTTAAGTAAGAAGGCTGACAGGTATGGCGTATAAGTTATTCTGTGTCGGTTGTAACGTCACCCTACGGGGGTTGTGACATTCTACTTTGTCGAATCTCTGTAATTTTTATTTTGTATTTTTTTGTTATTGGTGAGTGGTAACAGCATATTTTAAAAATTATATTATAATATATAAATATGTACTGTAATAATAGATATTTGAATGCAATCTCTTTCCCTTAAAAAAAAAAATGGTACCTCAAAGAAAATTTACAATCACGCATCATGAGATTAATTGATTAAACAATCAAATTCTAAATTGTTCAAACATTAAGAAAATATAATTAATTCAAGTCAATAATATATGTGTAAATATATCATAAAAATTCATATAAAATTTGAGAAAACTACTTTCTATAAATTTTAAATATATTATTTTTCACTATAACTTAATCTGAGAAAACTCTTCTTTCTTTTTCCAACCCTTCCAAGGTCCAACTTCTCTAGATTTAATTTCAGCCTTTTTTACGGACATCCATAGCGTGCATCGCCTATATATGTCATTGAACTACCCTGAATTATGTATTGGTATATAATCCAAGATAGTCTAATGTTGTATAAAGGTAATGTACACTGCTCTACATTACATATAAGGATACTAAGCTATAATATATATATGTATAAAAGGAAGTTTTTCATTGCTTGACATGTGTTGAGCCATGTTCTCGATGTACTGAGTTGGATGACATGTCGGCTCATCCACTCTGACATCAGTAAACCTCGAGATTTGAGAATGATGTTAGCTTGGAAGTATCGAGCTGCTCCACATGACAATATGCCTACTAGAAGAAAGAACAACTCATCATGAGCTCGGAGTTTCATGATAAGCCCAAAAGAGGTGGACATCAACCCGACCCGATCAAATCGATCTAAAATTATTGAGTTGGGTTGGGTTGCCTATCACCTCCAAATCAATGATTTTTTTTACAGTATTTTAGGGGTAAAAATACACAAAGAGTTGGTTTGGAATTGTGGGTGTGAACAATTTGAAACCATATGAATGCAATTTTTTGAGACTTTTGTGTCTACTTTATGATTTATTAAAGGACATTTTCAGTGTTATAATTTCTTTACCTAGGTAATTTGTTTTCAAAAAAATATGTGAAAACTGGTCTAGTTAGTAATTTGTCCCCTAGGATCCCTCTCTTTAATAATGTCAAATCTTTGATTCTTGGCTTGTTCACCCCCATTTTTCAAAATTTATAATAACTACCTTCACTCCCATGTCCCTATTTTCTCATGGTCTCACCAAGAAAGTATATGTTAATTTTGTTTCAAATTATCTTATGCTTGCCGAATGTCTTTAATTAGTCGTTTGGTCATGATTAAACTCAAACCAATTGTCACAGCCCAGTACATAGCACACTGCAGTATCTAGTACCCCCGGTTCAGTGGCTACTCCAAGTGCGAAAACTAATTCCTTAAGGGAGGTCGCGTGTTCGACTTGGGGGGAGGCCCCCTTTATGGGATAAAAAAAACCTCGGGGATACTAGACGCTGTGTGCGGGCTGTGTATTGAGGTATAACAATATTATGTGGTACTATGGTTGGGGTATGCGTACTCATCACATCTCGGGGGTACTAAACACTGCGGTGTGTTGTGTACTGGGGTGTGACAAAAAGGTCTTATGTTTCGTCTGGTTTAGTTTCGTGAGTAGAACAGATAGCTTCAAGGAGCTTTCCACGCACTTTCTATAACATATAACTAATACCAGAAAACTTCTGATTTCCATCATTGACATCAGTTGTCACAGTAACCTTCGCAGCATCCTTAATGATACTATTTAAACTGGTCATGTGCTCCAAAGATTCTCATCTTAATTATATTCAAAACTCATATTCACCGAGCTTGGCACTCAATCGGTGTTCTCTCAGTGACTACAAATTAATTCTGAGGTGCTATTCATGCTCCTCTTATTTCTTGGGACAAATGCACATATCATCATCAAAGACTATGTAAGAATCAAGATACGGTTTATATACCCACTGCATCAATCCTAGAAACGTGATTGACACATTAATCAAGGTTACCAAAATGTCATAATATCTATATCTTGTCTTAAAACAGTTTACATTACATTCTTTTCTCGAATTCTTAACTAATGGTGCCTAGATCTCAAAATGATCTTAACGAAAATTTAGCTCCATTTAGTTTATCGAATTCGACCATCTATCCATGGTAAAGGATATTCATTATTTATTGTGACCCTGCTCAGTTAACAATAATTCATACTTAAACATAGTTCACTATACCTTCTTTCCATCTTATCACAAATGCTCTCCAAGGTGGCATATCAAGGATAATAAATCTTTTGTTCATTAACACATTTACCTACACCTTAAATCCTCACAATTTCTCAGGCACTCTTTATATGAAGGAATGGAGATACATATTATACTGGCATCAGTTTTATATGCTATCAATCTCCTGTCCAGGTGGCAATTTGCATAATTCGTCAGAGAATACTCCAATATACCAGCTCACCACAGGAATTTTACTCAATTGCATGCCTTATTACGTTACTCTAAATGGCTTTGTACTAACCATATTCTCTATTTCCTCGTCAATAACCGTCATATCTGAGATCAAAGATTCTGAGGGTATAAATTCCTCGAGATTCAAAATGATGATTTTCCACTTATTCAGAATTATACTTCTTTTCGGAGAGACGATCCACCTGGCACGAGAGGTAGTCAGCCAATCATTCCCAACAAAGCATCTAATTCCAAACAATTTCATATTTTAAAGTCCATACTTACTTGATGACCGTCATATTTATTCCACATATTATTTGCTAAACATATCATGGTAGATTCTTTCTCCTGTAGGCATACTCACAATCAATGATGCATTATTATAACAGAAGATAATACAATTTGTCTACCATATCACCAGAGATAAAGGACTAGGTAGATCCAACAATACATCAGAATATACACAATAACAAAATGTTGATCATACCTATTATCAACGTCCTTCTAATCTTTGGATCTGATCTTGTATTTACTTATTCTCTAAAATCTGGTGGAGTCACATTGATAAAAATTATTGGGGCATTCCATATCGACTAACTGGACATTAACACATCCCGTGTCACTATTTTTTTATAGATTGATAATAGACAATTTCAGATTGAGATACAATTTATTTAGTCTGTGATTCCTGCTCAGGTAATGGAAACCACTTCTGGTTTTCATAATTCTTTAACTTCACTTCTTTGTTTCCCATTCTTATTGGGTCAGGTACTAACAAGATTAAAGTCACTAATACTGTCAAAATCTCAACCTTACTCAATGTTTAACTCATCTTGCATTTCATATTATTGCCCCAACATTTCCTTACATTACTTAGTTCACCTTTTACCTAACACTAGTGTTGATGACTCGGCTTCAAACGGTAGTGCCAAGCTATCTCACTATTGCTGGTGTTAACAAGTTCACCACAGCTTTGGCTAACCCAAAATTTATAGGTTGCCTCACAACTTGCGCATATGTTTATAACCCAACAATTAGCAAACCTGCCGTAAGGATCCCAAACTTTATTCTAGATCATTATCATTCTCAGAGTATCCATCCCAAAAATAAACTATATCAGTCTATTTAATTCATGTTTGTATTTCTGGTTAGGCATGTCACTACATTTTAACAAGATAATGCCTTAAATCAATTTCAGCATGATGATAGAAGCCCTCGTAAAATAGCTTCTTTAATTAATCTCTTGCCTTATCATCTCAGTGTCCTTAACCCAATTTTTTATTATCTCTTATCATCAGTTAGCTTAAACTTAGCTAACTTGCTTTATCATTTTCAGAGACTTAATCATTTTCTAAGATGGTCTCCACTCAGAGTCGCAAATTCTTTACTACGTCTACTATCAGACTGCCAGTTAAGATAGGAGAGTTTCTTCTCCAGAAAGTTTCCATAACTTTCACATCTTTTCATCTCATCTGGCTTATCATTAAGACCTTCTATTTATTTGATTTTGACTTCAGTCTCAACTATATATGTTTAGACAAAAGTACCCACACCATTGGCACTCAAATAAGAAGCTATCAATGGTTCAAACCTCTGTCTTTCTCACATGACAACTTTGCCACAAGCTCATAAGCTGTGCATTTCGTTGTTGTTGGGTAGTTACTAGCCATATATAAGCTATGTAATTTATTATCACTGGATTACATCCAATTCTTTTTCTTTCAGCCTTCTGATCCTTTCGTGATCAGCAATTTTCATTGTTAATCTTGACTGGTCTTTTCCAAATTTGGAATTCACCGACACATATGATTCTCAGTCAAGATAACATATTGGATTAAGCTCCACATAATAGGACTACCCATATGTATACTCATACAAACAATCATAATATCATAAAAATTTTAATCTTTTAGGCTTTTAATCCTAAACTTAGCTCTGATACCAATATTGTCACGACGCCCCTGACGTAGGCTGACATCATGACCGGCACAGTGTATTATACACTGTACATACCCATATACAGTATATAATACACTGCCAGCCTTCACGTAGTCTCACAATCATTCCCAACATTTACAGAAATTTTTTTTTTCCTAATATACCACAAATCAAATCTAATATAGATCTCTATAATCATTCCATTCATTCACACATCACATTTTCATTTCATCATCCAATATATTAAGCTATATATATGCCCACACATCCCATCTAGATGATATTACATATATATATAATGTGTGATAAGTATACATATCAAACTAACAATATAAGCTATTTCCTCCAAGCGTACATACACATACCAGACGAAGGCTCACGTGATTATCACTCACGGAGTTTCCTTTTCCCTTCGACTCAATACCTGAAATATTGGAGGAAATGGAGTGAGCAAACAACAGCTCAGTGAATATAGTTCTTGATATGGCAATTATATACATTTAGAGAAATATGACATTTAAAATCATTTCAAACACTTATTCAACACATGCAGCATTCAACGAATATATTATACATGTCAACAACATAAATTTCATGAGTTTTTCATAACACAATGCACAATCTCCCTCCTCCGCAAGGCAAGAGAGCGAGTCTAACCCTTGTATGGCCGTTACAAGGTAGTCACAGCCTCTCATTACCCAATTCACAGTCATTTCAAGGGTCGCAACCCTTGTTAGGACAGACCTACTGACAATGAGGCTCGCAAAACCTCATCCGAGTCTAATTCCTAACGAAATGACAATGAGGACTCGCAAAACCTCATCATTACAAACTCCAATTGCTAAAATCAGTTTGCATGATCCATAAAACTCAATGCATTATATTTAAATATAACATGCATACAATCAAACATTTTATATGCGTACAATGTCATACAAGAACCAAATCAAGAAAACTATACTCACAGTACAACACGTTCAACTTAAACCCAATCATCGTCGCTTTCGAGTCCAGCTCCAAGTTAAATCCAACTAATTTAACCTATCACAATCACTCCATAATTTAATTTCATGTATTCATATCTATTTACATCTTTAATTTCTCAACTCACTTCAAATCACGAATAATAAATCCATTTAGGACTCATAAGCAGTTGAAGAAACTACTATCTCGTTTTTGTGGTCAATCTAGATACTTCCACAAGAAAGAACAGTGAAAATAGATGTCCAAATCATATTTTCACGACACCATATACTTAGTTACTAAAACTATCAAATCATATCCAAAAATCACATTCTTAGCATCGAAACTTCCGGAATTCAGTTCTCTACGATTCTATGATTTCAAATCACTGTTCACTGTTCACATCACTGTTCACTATTCACCGTTTCACATCACTATTCACATCAATGTTCACTATTTATATAACTGTTCATAGTACTATTCGTCACTATTCATTCAAAACATGTATATTATTTTAAAATTGTCAAACGGTCTCCAAAAATCATGAAATGGAACCTAACCACATATTCAGGGTCCCGACAGTCCAGGGAGTGTTTTTCTACCTTTCTAGCGAATTTTCATTCACATTGAGTCAAAACCCCAATTTTTAAAAACGCCGAAACGGCTCCAATAGCTAAAATTAGTCCGCTAGAAAGTTTACATCTAGCTTAGATATCAATTTTACGAAGAAATAGAGGGAAAATCACTTACCGCAGGTCCTGATTTCACGCGAATCCCTCCCCTTTTTCTTCTTCTCCTTCTTCCTTCTCGGTTCTTCCTCTTCTGCTTCCAGCAACTTCTTTCATTTGGTTTTTCTTTCGTATTTTTTATTTATTTATTTATTTATTACATACGAATACTGTTCATGGTGCTGTTCAGTGAACAGTACTGAACAGTAACTTTATTGTTATTTTATTTTTTCTTTCTTTATTCCTCTTTTTCTTCTTCTATACACTCAATCCACATAATTCAACTCCAAAATTTAACTTGTAAGCACCCATATAAGCTGATCTCATATGTATCATCTTCATTTAATAAGTTTATTTACGAATCATACACACGTATATTTGGCTCATATGTATAAAAGACGTGTATTATCACGCGTTTATTTAGCCCATACGTATACAATACGTGTATTCTACATCTCGATATACGTATACTTCAACGTATGTATTTAATTAAAATTACGGGGTGTTACACCAATAATTCCCTTTCATGTTGTTTCTTGCAAGTTACCTTTTGCAAGACCCGAATTTGTGAACAAGAGCATATGGTATCTGGACCCATGCCATCATTTTAATTAGATCAGTACCATAGTTATTAATTAATCACTCATCCATGTTGGTGGGAGAAGTTGTGTTGAAACTATGCTGATTATTACAAAATAAGACTGTAAAAGAGTAGAAATTATCTCAATAGATTAAGAGGCGTGTGTGAGGAGGCACTGTCAAAACATAGTTTTTCACAAGAACAAGTAGTGCAATATTGCTATTGTGAGGCAACAACAAGGCAATTGCAGAGCAATGTCACTTTTTACTTGAGCCAAATAGCAGACTGATAGCAAGGCAATATCAAAATTTGTTAGGTTGAGTAGCACAGAACTTAGGCTGAATGGCACTCAAACTTCCCTATGATTGCAGTAGACACCAGTCCAGTTTCAGCAACACCACACAATTGTAACACAAATACGGACACAAGAAAATGATTATTCACTAAATTGCAAAATCGGGAGGGATTACAACACACACTCAATGCCTTTTCCCAAGCACGTTGAGGTTGTCTCTATATCAATGAAATGACATTTTAAAAGCAAGCATAAATAAAAAATAAAATACCTCTTAAATTTGCTTAACAGCGGATATATATACTGTCAGAGAGAGAAAGACTGTTGCATCAACATTCATATCCTCACAACAGAACCGTTTTCTCAAATACCTGACCCCACAAATACACAAGAATTTATGCATAAAGAACAATTCAGTGGGGCTCTTCCTTCGATACCTTGAATCCCATCTCCCTCTTTTGATGGCATGCTGGAGAAAAGACTTAAAATACTTGTCTCCACCCCTCCTTTACGCAGCTTTCATGTCAAAATAGAAAGAGGACTTTGCAGCGAGAATAGAATTATATCTATGAATTGCTGATCTACATTCTCGAAAAAAGCCCCTCTGATCCATGGCATCATCATGAATTTAGCTTCCAGATTACCTGTTGTAAGATTTAAACACTCTAGGCTAGGCTGCACTTGGTTTTTTGAATGGAAGAAACAAGTCTCCAAGCTGAGATGCGCAAGCATCATAAGCTTCCTTGTTCAATGCCTTGAGAAATTCCTTCATTAGATTATGCATTGTGATTACCTTGAAGATTTGCCCACAAAACCTTCGCACCTGTGCTCGCCAAGATTGTTTCTTTGGCATGTTAACCACCAATTTCCAAATAAGATCAGTGAGAGATGACATATGGGCTTTCAACAGCATTTTTGATGTCACATTCTTCTCATCATCATCTGCTTTCCCAGAGACTAATGATTTCAGTAATCCTTCCACCAGTTCAAGTGCACTGATTCGCCTGAACTCATACTTTGCTGTCCCACATTTGTCCATAAGGAAATGAAAGAGCTCATGCCCAATCCACGGCTGCCGTTGGAAAACCTCTTTTATAAAAGCCGGTTTCAATTGTGACTTCTTACTATTGAAGTAATCCGAAAGCACATGCTTGAAAATATCCAGAAACTTTTGCAGTTCAGGCTCAGATAAATCCCTTGCATGAATAATCTTCATAATCCAATGTGTAGATTGATGCGCAAGAGATGCAATAATCTTTTGCCGGGTCGCAGAAGCCATTTGCTTCTTCTTTGACATGTTGGCAACAGATTTCTTTTTCTTGAATGGTCTTGACGCCAATTTTAAGTTTTTCTTTAAGAGGGATTCCAAAGTTGAGATCTGAACATCTTCACCCTTGGGATACTCCTTATGTTTGAGTACTTTCTTTTGCAGAATGCCCCATATCCGTTGCCCGAGCTGCTCACCACCGTCCACGGTATTTGGGTTCACCAACGCCTGAGCTAGGTAGGAGTAAACTGTCAATACCTGGGGATTGCCTGTGTTACAATTGGACCACAATAAAATCAACAATTAGAACACAATTCAATTACACATTCACATGTAAACAAACAATCTCAGGTGATCAATCAATCAATATTAGAGTAAGTATGCACTATTAGGCGTAGTATATAATTTTATTCGTTTAGGTAGCCACATAAGCTGTATTTCTTTTCTTCTATGTTCTCATTCTTTTCAGAGTTATGAAGCCATAGCATTCTAGCACTCTTCTGTTTTTTCCTTTGTATTATTTACAATCAAAACACTTGTGCAAAGGTCAGGAACCACCAAACCATTGGCATCCACCTATGAAACTACCAATCATTTTACCAACCCAGTAAGCAGATCTTCACCAAGATGGCGTTTGGAAAGCATTTCACCATGAAAGATGGTTAGAAATTATTCACTTAAGTCGGTTCTTGGCAATGATCTGCACGGCAGGGCCCACTGCCAGCAACCATATAATAAGCATACGCAGTTGGGACACCCAGCTTCCAAATGAATTAAAGATTTGCCCACAACTATGTCGTGATAAATTATTACTTGCCTGGATTCTCGTGTAGGTATATTTCTAACAATGAAAGAACACGGAGTTTGAAGAGCACAAGCTGAGATTGAGCAGTTTCTCCCCCGCCTGCATTTTTCTTTTCCTTTAAAATTTGAGCAAGATATGAATCCATTCGGAACATAGCATCATCATCCATTTCTCCATCTGATTCATCAGAAGCTTCAGGTAGTTCTTGATTTGCCTCAGCTCCAGCAGCTGCATCAGAATCACCTTCCTCCTCATCACTTTCCCCAGTTTCAGTTGCACCAATTTCATCCATTTCCTCATTTTCATCAATATCAAGGAAATCTTCATCATCTTCGTCTTCGTCTTCATCCTCATCATCATTGCCCATAGCCTGATGTCGAGCAGGTTTAAGGTCCTTCTTTATCACCTGTAACATGCGGAGGAGTCCAGCATTCGTAATGCCACCACAGAAGTACTTGAAAACCTAAAAGAGCAACCAAAAATATAAATAGTCACATTCATAGACTTTGTACGTAGAAGTAATAATTAATCAATATATTTCATTAGCTATTACTTTTTTTAGCAGAAACAAGGATAAGATTGTATTAAAATAAAAGGACAAACAAAAACAAAGACGAGTACCTCTGGTACTCAAGAGACAACAACCACCAACCTACTCAAAAAACAACAAACCTAAACTATAAAAGACAGGACCCCCAATCTCCGATAAAGGAAAACCCCCTGCAAGTTTAGAGGATACCCAAGAAGCAGCAAGAAGCTGAGTATCATCCCAAACATAAGAGACCTCTCTAAACTTCTTGTTGAAGATCCTAGGATTCCTTTCTAACCAAATACACCAAAGAGTAGCAAAAGACAACCTAAACACCTCGAAAATCCTCTTTGGCACCCTAGAGATATGAGAAAGAGATAAACAATCGTCACAGGAAAAAGAAGCAAGAAAAAGCCGATTACATAAAGCCTCCCACTTACGCCACAAATATCTAGAGAACTCACAACGGACAAATAAATCCTCATTAGCTATTAC
Source organism: Paratinospora sagittata (assembly GCA_035771175.1). Lineage (NCBI taxonomy): Eukaryota > Viridiplantae > Streptophyta > Magnoliopsida > Ranunculales > Menispermaceae > Paratinospora > Paratinospora sagittata. The sequence goes on from CM069593.1 coordinate 42,926,659, forward strand.
TACTTGCACTACTTTCTTTATCTTCCCCCTCCCCCCTCCCACACACACACATACAAATGTGTAGGGAAGAGAGAGAGCTCCTTTATTTACATCCGTCAATTGAATAGTGAACAAAAAAAAAGCTGAAAATTGTCATCATGATTTCTTCCCTACCTCCAACCCCTAGAAAAGGAAAGGGGAAAAAAATTACCCTGTTTAACTGCCTCTATCATTTTTTTATCTAAACTCTTTCTAATATCCATCATTTCATATAGTCAAAGCATTATTGCATGCGCATCCGGAAATAAAAAATGAAGAGTATTGACGCCTTATGGTTAGCACAGCACCAAGAACATAAACACTGCTAATATTTCAGCATTTTCCAAATAAGAGATCTTCTGTACCATATCTTCATAGTATTTCTTGCTGCTTATTTGAATACTCACCTGTTCAACAGCAGAGCGCATTGGAGAGGAGGATTGGGGCAACAGGGAAAGCATTGTGTCCACAAGGACATCCATCAATTCTGGTGCTGCGCCATCATCCAACTCATCATCGTCCGATGAGGAATCAAGTAGATCTGGAGAAGGAAATGCTTTCTTGCAACAGATAATGAGCTCAGAGGCCGCTTCATGGAATTCTCCAGGCCGAAGGAGAACTTGGAGTAGTAGCTGGATGAGCAAGTACCGCATTGCATGTAGTTTATTAGCAACAACTCCAGGCCCCATATTCCTTTCCTGCAATCATCAATAAGCATAATTTATTTGACTTTTGCTTCTAGGCATGAATTAGCATCATGGTTAAGTAGCCAAGAAGATAAAACAACCAAGTCCAAGAAAAAGTATCAGTAGTGGTAGAAATTGAAAATGAACCTAAAGATAGTACCTCCCGTGCAAGTCGAGTTTCCATTGCAAGCAACTTCTTAAATGCCTTTTCATCTGCATTGCTCAGGGTCCTAAAGAGTGAAACTGAAGGAATGTTGCACAAGGTACCAAGAAATCGCATGAAATAAGATCCAAGATCATTTGGCTCAAGAACATTTGAAGGAGGTTCCTCGCCTTTAGGGGCATTTGCCAATAGTAACAGCAGCTGTTCTATACACATGTGGCATAGTGCACTAGAAGTAGCTGCTTTTGGCCATATAAATTTCTCCTGCAACTCAAAGGATGTCACTTCAGTGCCAAGAGATGCAGAGAACAGACCCTGAACAGCTAGAAACTTCATTATTTCTTTCTGCACCCGAAAATGTGCTTCTGGATTCAACTTTATGTCCTTCAAAACACGGGGGAGAGAATCTATAACCCAACTCTTTAGAAACTCTGGACTTCCAATTGGTACTGGAGAATCCTTATCCTCTGGCGAACCCATCTCTGAATTTTCATCTGTTGTCTGGCTCTGGTCAGACGGCTCCTCTGCTTCATTCCCATCATCCAAAAACATGTTTACCAACTTTTGGACAAATAGCATGCAGCCCGTTTCAGTGCTGAACCCCCCAACCAAATCTCTGACAGTTTTTGTTCGTGTGACACAGTCAAATCTCCCACTGCTGTGCTTCTGTAGGGCCAAAATGACTGCAACTCGTCGATCATCATCATTCTTGACCCAATCCACAATCTCCATCAGAAAATGCTGTGCAGCCTTGTATAGCCAAGAATCCTTGGTTGAAAGGATATCCATCAAGCCATGGACTAACTTGTGGGATAGGGCAATCTGAACACATGATGCAGCCAGCCTAGGAAGAATGAGAAGCAGAACATCAAAAGCCAGATGCTTGCGGTCATGGGATGACATAAGAAGAGATCCTTCAATGACTACCTCACAGAAAGAGCATAGGTTCTTTGCAATATCTTCCGCAGAGTTACACTTTCGACTCTTCTTATGTTTTTTTGAAGAACCCATACCCACCACAGCATCTTCCTCTTGGGTTCCCACACCAGGTAAGAGAATATTGATCAGAGCTGGCCAGATTCCATGCACTCGAGGCTGGCAGAAGGTTGATTCCTGCAGATTTTCAAACGCAGTCAACATTTATAATAGTGGATGATGTGGAACACAGTATCTCCAGGACAATATAGAACTCAAAGATTTACCTTAAAGCAAGGGATCAAGGAGGTCAGATGGTCATTAGCAAACATTTTGCTAGGGCTAAATGGACAAGGCAGGAGTTTGTCAAACACTTCATTCTCTTTACCAATTTTTTGCCAAAGCTTCAGGGCTAGAAGTAATGCATCTGGGTTTCCAATATCAGTAGCTTCCTTGAACCATTCATGCAGGCCTTGAGCTTCAAGAACTTGACTCAACAAGGCTTCAACAGGCAACTGCAAAGCAGCAGTGTAAATTCCAGACAAAAAACAAAAAAAAAAAAAAAAATCTCTATGTTCCATAGAGATTCAAATTCAATTCTTTTCCAACCTTTCAAGAACCAATCCACTTCATTCCATATGTAAAAGGGAATACTAATACATCCAAATAAATTTAAGCTAGTATTGCTGTAGATTTATTTCATCGGATTGAATTGGTTCTCTAAAAAATGAAGATGTAATCATGTAATAAGATAGTAAATAAACTGCACGTCCAAAGTAGACCCACCATTCTTAACTCTTTCAACCAGGTCAACCTCTGCCCATTTTGTTATTCACCTCGTAATTGGACAACAAATTAAAAAAATAAATGCAGCAAATAAGACTGCAAAGTAAGGTAACACACGAATTAATTAGAGCAACCTGTGACAACCGATTTTGTTTTAACTTTGTCTTTTCATAGATAAGGTAAGTTGCATAATCACGAGACAAACAGTAATTATTCAAGAAAAAAGAAAGTGAAAAAGACCAACAGCAAACAAGCACTAGATATCGGAGAGTAGAGATCTTCAAAAAGAAAACCATCTTCCCACTAGTAAAATAGAAAACATAATGTACCTTTTCAACCATTTCCAGAACAACTGCGACAGCTGGTTCTTGCAAGTATCTTTTCTTGGCAGAAAGGGAGATGAGAAGGCTAGTAAATTCCTTCAAATAAGGAGATCTCTTATCAGCAATCCATTCAAGGGTTATTCGCCCAGATCTTGCAAGGGCACCATAAGCAAAGAGGCGACCCAAAAGACAATCCCTTACTTCCTGAAGTTCCATAAACAAAAAAGTAGCTGTAAATTTTGCATGCAGACAATGGAAACCAGATGAAAAAATAAAGAAATTCAATGAGTGGAAGAGTCGTGTTAACTACCTGACCCTTCATTGAAGATGAGACCTCAAGTAGATCAGTTATTAATTTCATCAGTGGCTCCACTTTGATGCAGGGAGATTTAGAGAGAACAACAGTCAACCCCAATGCAAAGCCTTGCCGTGCACACTACATCAACACAACAAAATTTAGCTTCCTAACAAGATCATATAAATAGAATCAGTGACATCACCTTTTTTCAGCAGTGAACAATTAGAGAAACATGTAATACATTCAGACACAGAAAAGAACCCACAAAGCAAGATATGCAAATATTTCATTTGTTTTCGTTGGGAACATTTTGTTCTGGGTGGTAGGAAATTTCCAAAAGCTCTATTTAATCTATCAAGCATTCTCATTTTCTGCTTTGCAGTTTCTTTTTCTTTTTTCTCATTTTATTTTTTATTTATAGTTATCTTTATATGCTAGAAATACCAATAATCTTTATTTTATATTTAGTTATTCTATTTTGGTCAGAATGGATATGATAGTTTAATGTTGCTTGTGTTATTGAAATCGAGTTGTGATATTATGGATGAGTTCTCTGTAGTTTTTTTTTTTTTTCTCTCTTTTATCAGGTATGATCTTGTATTCTAAAAGAGATTTGGCACTTGATTACTTAATGAACTATCACTTCAATAGGATTTGCTTTGGGGCTCCTCGGAGTTGAATCAGTTTAGTGCACATTTATTTTGATTCATCTTTGCTCAAGTTGAGCTGAAGTTTAAGATTTACACTCAAAAAAAATGCATGAAAGCTCACAGACAAACCGTTTAGTTAGGAAATGCACTTGCGAGTTCGAATTCATTGTCCATGAATTGTTTAGGATTTATATATAAATCATTTTATAAGTTTCATAACAAACCTTACTAACCTTTTGGCAATTCAAACCCGTCTACATAAGTTTCGTTTGTTTACAACAAATCCGGTGCTAAATCTTAGAGGTTGATTTGAGCTTGAATTTGAACAAATTAGTGTGTTTGCTACCCAGTTGTTTTGTTGGCATTGTTGTGCACTTTTTTTATTATAGTTGGTTGCTGAAAATATCAATTAATATGGGTGCTCATGGGTAAATTCAGATTGGTTTAAACCAACCTGAAATTCATTAAATAAAAGTTGTATCTAACCAATCCATGAACGGGTCGAATCAGTTGGTTGGTCTGACATAGACAAATCAACTCCATTTGTCATTTGTTAATAAAATTCTTACTTTAGCCCAATGACTTAGAAAGGAAAACAGGCATGATTTTGTATTTTGGCCAAGCTTTCTAATATTCAAATGGAAATAAGGAAACTCAAAAACATATCCATACTAAAAGAAACATAATAATGTACCTCTCTAGATGAAGAAACACCACGAATAAGCCTACGAACAGCATATCTCAATGAACGAGCACAATCCTTCAAACCATCATCCTTTTCTGCTTCCAACTGCAACCCCTCTTCAACTTCATCACCTTCTTTCTTCTCGTACACATTCTGAGCACCCTCCAATTCTATCACCAATGTTTTAGCAGCCGCTTGTCTAATTGAGACATCAGCAGAAGCCAGGTCTGTAAAAACACTCATGTGAAGCTGAGGATGACCAAGACCGCTCGAAGAAGAACTCAACGCCGCCTGAGACACATTAGATTTCAGCCCTTCATCCATATGTCGAATTTGCGACTTCTCCCCATTGTCAGAACCAGTTCGGTGTCTCTCCTTATCCAATGTTTTCCTCTTCTTCCTTCTTTCCATTGGCATAATGGAACTTGAAGGAGTGGAAACAGACTCATTCCTTTCTTCCACTTCTCCATCTTCCTTCGTCTTTTTTGACTTCTTCGACTGTATTGAATTAATTTTGTCTACGGGACTACTAGTTTGTTCCTCTAATTCAGCTACAGCACTGGAATCTCTCTTCTTATTCCCCATTGAATCGTTGAATCCTTATTCACCTCAGCCAGAAATCTACCAACAAATCTAAAAAATTATTTTAAAAAAAAAAAATATATATATATATATATATATATATATATATATATATATATATAAACACTTACAAGTAACAACACAAAATATTCAAAAACCTAATCTAACATCACCATTTGACATAAAAATCTCTACTTGCATTCTAATCTCATAGGTAAAGGAAATCAAACGGCTTATAACAACGCCAAACTTGAAAGATCACCATAACCACAATTTAGAAAGAAGAAACAGTAGTTATACATCGAATAACAGAAGCAGCAGCAACAACTTATGCGTAAAACCTAGAAACTGAAAAGAAAACATAGAACTCGAAGAAAGTAAGCAAGCTGCGGTTAGGTCATTAGGGTTTTTAGAAGTGCCTCTTACATATCTTTGTTGTACTAAAATGAATCGTCTGATAGAACGGTTATGTCAACGAGAAAAACTTGTGAAGACACATAGAGCGTTAAGCTGCTGCTGCTTCTTCTTCTTCTTCTTCTTATACTTCTTGCGTATTTGTGGTTCAGCGTAGGGTTTCTTTAAACCCTGGTGTAAGTGCAGGGACTTTTGAGTGAGATTCTGTATTCTCGTCCGAATTAACCAGACCGGGGGAGGCAATTGGGCCGGGCCTCCCCTGGTATAAAAAAACAGAGTCCATGACTCAAGGAAGCCATTTCTTGTTTCTTTTCTTTTATTCTTTCATTTTCTTTATTTCTAATTATAATTAATTTTATTACTTTTACTACGGCCGTACAAATCTTGTTTCGGTTCGGTTTTCAACGCACCAAATAAATGAAATTAAAATCGAATCGAAGCAATCTGCAAACGGAATCAAATTTGTTCTTTAAATTAATCATTATAAATCTTATAATTAACACTATTTTACTTTTTTTAAATTAAATATTAATCTAAATAATCTAAAACAAACAAATACACAGAGTTGGAACAAAATAAAAAGTAAAAAATACAAAAAGTAAAAATCAGAGTTGGAACCGTTGAATAACAGATATTGAATACCTTCAATGGCGTTAAAGAAATCGGAGTTGGTGCTGTGAAATTTTTTCAAATGGCGCTGTGAAGTGTGACCTTGCGAAAGAAAGAATTGACAATGAAGGAGGAGAAGTAGAAGAAGACGAAGAAGAAGAAGAAGCTGTAGGGGCGGCGGCGCTGCGCAGCAACAAGGGAAGAAGTAAAGGATGACGAAAAAGATGGACGCGCGAATCAGAAGAAGATGAAACGAGGATTTTGTTTTTACTTTTAGGGCGTGTTTGGTACTGTTGTAAGGGAGGGGCGGGTTCAGGAAAAAATTGCATTAATTTTAATTTTACTCTAATAGCATTTAGTGAGATGAGATTAAAAATAATCCTCCTATTATTCCGTTGCAATCTCGACGTGATGATTATTTTATCTTACTCTTTTCTTTTTCTTTCTTTTTTTTTTTTTAATAAAATTTTTTCTTCTTTTTCTCGTACCTTTCTTCCTTCTTATTAATTAAAAAATAAAAAAATTAAACCTTCGATGCGATTGCAACGAAATCGCAAAATCATGGATCGTAAAAAGTTGCAATTGTTGCAACTTTTTTTTTTATTAAAGTTTTGCAATTGTTTACTTTTTTTAATTACAGGGGAAATTTGGGATGATAAAATTAATGGAATTTTAACTTAATTTAAATTTTTAACTTTTTAATTTAAAACTTATCTTATATTACATTAAATACATAATTATTTTATTTTTAATTTTATTCTCATGTTAGACTATTAGTAGTATGAGATTAAAAATAATCTTCAACCCTTTTATCCCGTTGCAATGAGATAAAACAATCTCGACCTAAATGTCAAGGATTATTTTATCTCACTCGTTCTTTTTTTTTATAAGATTTCTTCTTCTTCTTCTTCTTCTTCGCACCTTTCTTCCTTTTTATAAAAAAATAAAACCTGCGATGCAATTGCAGCGAAATTGCAAAACCATAAATCGCAAAAAGTTGCGTTACTGCAACTTATTTTTTATTCAGGTTTTGCAATTGTTTATTTATTTGTTTGTTTGTTTATTTTTTTAATTGCAGGTGAAATTTGGGATGATGAAATTAATGAGTTTTTAATGGTTTTAACACTTAATTTAAGTTTTAATTTAAAACTTATCCTATGTTGTACCAAATACATAATTACTTTATTTTTAGTCATATGCTACCAAATCTAATATAATCCCTTAAAAATAATTTTATCTTATTTTGTGCATCAAACGTGCCCTTAGGGTTGAAATCGTTTTAGGACAAAATTATCATATTACCATTATTTTCGATTCAATTCAGGTTCTTCGATTTTTTTATACATAAACCGAACCGGCAAATGCAAAAACCGAACCAAACTGAACTGATTACATTGATTTGGTTCAACTTTTCAATTTAGTTAGTCCCAATGAGCACCCCTAACTTTTACCCTTTGATACAGCGTATGCCTATAAAATTTATTCTAATATTAAAAGAGGGTTGTTATTTGTACCTCACTAAACTCTTATCCTTACCCACAAAAAATGAAATCTCAATAATAACCTCCAACTATTGGACCAAAATGCCCCTATACTATTTTATTTTTTTACTTTCTTCCAAATCACCTCTAATCCTACCGACCACCATTCTCACCCTCATCTTCTTCCATTTGCAATTCCCTTTATACTCTTACAAATTTTCTTCATTCCAAATAGTATTTTAAAGCTTTAAGCTTAATTTTTGAAGGCTTAAACTCATTTTGAAAGTGTTTTTAATCACATTTTGTTGATTTTTAGCCTGGTATAAATCAATCCGACATTCAAAAATCTCATTCATCTACACACTTTCAAAGTATTATGGCAAAAGATTCAAGTATAGAAGATGAAGCACATCATTTTAAGCTGAATTTTTTTTTTCTTTGCATTACAACCGTTTTTTTTTTTAAAAAAATTCTGTGGTATGGCTCTATTTTGCGTGACAAAACCAAGAGCTATGATTTTGTCACACAAGATCGAATTGTACCAAGAATAAAATAAAAAAACAATATTTTTGGTTTGTTTTATCATAAAGGACAAAACAAAACCGAACAGTTTTGTCCTATCCAATAGAACATAACCGAACAGTTTTGTCCCGTTCGACATAACCAAATAGTTATGTTCTGTCAAACACGATAGAACCTATCATGTGTGACTGAAACGATCGTGGTTTCACCATTCTAAACATTTTTTACCTCCATTTACCGTGAGGTTTTCCACAAAAAATAACACACCAAAATATTATATTTTAACTTCTAAACACTAAATATGATAAAAATAAATAAAATATAAAAAACAAACAAGAGATTTCTTACCAAATTAATGATTTTACAATCTAAACTTCAAATCTCCAAGAGGCGATTATAACAAAAAATTGAAAAAATTTTATAGTGATTTAGGATTTTAAGATTTTAATCTTGATGGAGATGAAGAGGGAGGGGCGTTGGGTTTGAAAATGTGGGTATAATGAAAAAGGTATTTTGTGAAGGGACATTTGAGAAATCAGGTGGGTAAAAATAGTAGGTGGGTAAGGATAGAGTGTTGGTATTTTAAATTATTTTGTCTTAGATTTCATTTTTGACAACTTAGAATCATCTTCAAAGTACTTTAAATTATTTTTAAATCCTATTCTTGCAAATTTCTACTGTGGTAGAAATTAAGCTCTACGTTTTCAAAAAACCATTCATCAAACATATTTTGGGAACAATATGACATTAGAGCAAGTTGGGCTTTGATGCACAACAATCAAGGGTGAGTTTTTTAGTTTATCTTAATTTTTTTGGGTGTAAAAAATCATGTTTTGATTCGGTGGTGCATGGTGGAACCATAACAATTTAAAACAAGTTCAGTCGAACAAGATCAAATAGAGGGCTTATATTCATGTTATAGTTACAACTTTTGTTTTCCCATATCGAACTTGGGAACCCTAAACATTCCGAGAACTATGAGACTTAATTGGCAGCCAATATCCCAATATTGCGTTCCAAATTAAGACGAAGTTGGATAAGAGGAAGGCAGAGAGAGTTAAGTTCAAATTGGGTTTTGATGCTTGTTTAGCTTGTTGTTGTTGAGGTCTAAGTGGCGGGATTCTACTTCTCTGGAAATCCCCAGTCTCTATTTCACTAAAGTCGTATTCCTTTGGTCACATTGATGCTTGGGTAAAAGAAAGTGTTAATTCGAATTGGAGGATTAGCTTTTATGTGAAAGCCAATGTATCTGAACGAGTTGCATCTTGGGAACTACTCAAAAGATTAAATGAAGCTTCAAAATCTCTTTGGCTAGTAGTGGGTGACTTCAATAAAATCCTCAAACCATCCGAGAAGATTGGAGGTTTATCGAGAGCTCCAAAGCAAATGGAAGAGTTTCGTAGATTTGTGGATGATTGTGGTTTGCAAGACCATGGGTTTCTGAGGCCCCGGTTCACCTGGTGTAATAAAAAAAACGGGTTAGCGAATGTTTGAGAGTGGCTTGACAAGGTCATATGCTTGGATAGATGGTTACAAAATTTCCCATGGGCAATGCGTAGGCATTTGGGTTTTGGCTAGTCAAATCATCGAGCCCTTCTTATCAGTCTCCACAACACTCAACAGTTCTTTAACATTAGAGGAGCCAAAAGAGTTTTTCTTTGAGGCTATGTGGGTAGGTGAGGATCAGGCATTGGAAATTATTCAAAGGGTTTGGACAAGGATTTCATATTAGAATGCAACTAAAAAACTAGCGTTAGCAAACAAAACATATCTAAAAGAACTTCAAAATTGGAGCAAATCACGTTTCGAATACTTACCTTCTCTAGGGCCTTTTTACATGATTACCCTTCAAAAAAAGAATAATTTCACAAATGCCATCCCCTCAAAAATAATGTCACCTTTGCCCCAGTTTACTGTTCACTGCACAGTCAGCGGCCAAACAATTGCCACGTCGGCGCGGAGGTGGATCTTTTTTAAGTAGAAGGGAAGGCGTCTTTTGAAAAGACGCCTTCCCTTCTACTTTAAAAAAAAAACTGAAGGGAAGGCGTCTTTTGAAAGACGCCTTCCCTTCCACTTAAAAAAAATCCATGCAAGGGAAGGCATAAATTTTTAAAGGTCAAAAGACGCCTTCCCTTCTACTTAAAAAAAATAGCGTTGAAGAGAAGGCGTCTTTTGAAAAGACGCATTCCTTCAAAGTTTTTTTCTAGTCCTTTTTAGCTGAAGAGAAGGTGTCTTTTCAAAAGACGCCTTCCCTTCATAATTTTTTTTTTTAAATGAATGAAAAATCAAAGTTTTATTCAAAGTTAATATTAAACTGTTCGACCTCACCGAATCGAAACCACTTGGTTTTTTTTCACCAGACCACTTTCAGCACGTCCCACTATCCTCCCCCGATCCCCCGGAGTCGACCGAATCCCATTCCCATGTCCGGTTGAATTTTTGGACCCCCATCCCGAATTCAAGTTTAAATCAAAATTCAAAGCTTTTTCTAAACTGTTCGACCTCACCGAATCCAAACCACTTGGTTTTTTTTCACCAGACCACCTTCAGCATGTCCCACTATCCTCCCCCGATCCCCCGGAGTCGACCGAATCCCATTCCCATGTCCGGTTGAATTTTTGGGCCCCCATCCCGAATTCAAGTTTAAATCAAAATTCAAAGCTTTTTCTAAACTGTTCGACCTCACCGAATCGAAACCACTTGGTTTTTTTTCACCAGACCACTTTCAGCACGTCCCACTATCCTCCCCCGATCCCCCGGAGTCGACCGAATCCCATTCCCATGTCCGGTTGAATTTTTGGACCCCCATCCCGAATTCAAGTTTAAATCAAAATTCAAAGCTTTTTCTAAACTGTTCGACCTCACCGAATCCAAACCACTTGGTTTTTTTTCACCAGACCACTTTCAGCACGTCCCACTATCCTCCCCCGATCCCCCGGAGTCGACCGAATCCCATTCCCATGTCCGGTTGAATTTTTGGACCCCCATTCCGAATTCAAGTTTAAATGAAAAACATAAGCATACATGTTGAGTACAAGGTAATTTTGTTAAAAAAAAATTATTGAATTGAAGGGGCAACTTTACATACATGTTGAGTACAACATTATCAAAACATATTCAAGTTTAAATGAGAAACAAGTTGTCAATCTATGCCACATATTGGCCATTTACGTCGTTTATTGCGCTGTAAGTGATCTCTTCTATACTGCTGCAAAGGCACCTGAACAACTTGCTCGGCAGATGGTGCTGGATCATTGTCAACGGGCATAGCTGATATGTGGTCATCCTCACGATCATCATGCGCCTCAATAGCCATATCTGCTATAAAAGCACGTCCTCCCCTTGGCATTCTTTGTCGTCTACCTATCCAATGTCCTTCTTCACCCAAGGTTGGATTGTCCTCGAATGAAGTAGCCGTCGGGTCGATATGAACATCTGGTATTTCATCGCCAAAGGAGGATGGATCGTGACGCAATGGTGACGTGTGGACATCTGTGAATGAATCAGCACGACCGGAAGGAGTGATGGGACTCTGATGATATGCTGAGGATTGTCCCTCTGTTGTGTCCCTCCTAATCATGTAATCAGCATGCACACTTTGTAGCGTATTCATTGATATCCTGTTAATGTCCCTCGCTACAGTCATATCATTCACCTCACTGCGCAAATGCATTTGAGCCACGTTGCAAACCTAAATAAATTAAAAGTGTCATACGTTAGCGAAAATAACGTAAACTTAGGTTAGCAATAAGTGAAAACGCGAATTGCATAATGTACTTTCTTACCAAGAAATCGATTGTCGCACCACTTTCAGTCAATACCTCCTAGTGATTGATCGAAACCAAACCATATATGGGTCATTGTACTCCATAGGCACCGAATCATTATTTACACCAACTGCCAAGTTATCGACACGACGCTGCCATTCATCCACATAATATATGTGCTTTTCAATCCAATTACTGTCACATTGGCTTCTCATATCACACTTGTGAAGCTCAATACTTGTGTCGCATGGCTCCGGAATCGTTTGTCTCAAGCCAAATTGACGTAACACTCGGTCTGGCCGATGTAATTCAACTATGGCGAAGCAAATGAGTGGAGAAACAGTGCGCCATATGTGTCGCCCATGCTTGCAATACTCTGGCAAGGCATCAATCAAATCATCGGTGTATGGAGTCCAACTTACCTGTACATGGACCCCTAATGTCAAAATTGGAAAACATTGCAAAAATATAAGGAAAACATTAATGTAAATTGTTTGGAATATTGTACCTCTTCAAAACCTTTAGTGTCCAACGTCTCTCTATATTTATTCAATACATGCGTTGAGACTTCTTTCTTTATTAAGGCGTGTCTCCACCTGCAAATAGTAAGGACAAATTAATAAACGTTAACAGTAAATGTTGAAAAGGAAGATCGGTGTGGACTTAAGTAAAAAAATACTCATTTACCTATATGCCAATGGTGGTGGTGGCAACAGATGTGCATTTGGACCTGCATGATCCTCGCGTTGAATGTTGCATCTTCGTGGAGCCAAAAAAGGAAATCTATCCCATGCCCATAGTTGTATTAGTATCAGTGCTCCTGAAACACCTCGTTTATCATAATCAACTGCACGACACATTTGACGATATAACCATGCTAGCACTGCACTGTCCCACGCGTATGTACCAGCAACATCGAAGTCCGCAAGAAGAGGCAGAACACATAGGTGTACAAGGTTGTTTGACTGGTCTGACAACAACCCACCTCCAATCAACTGCAAAATATATGCTCGTGCATACTGTTGTATTTCAATTTCTGTTGCTTCTTCGGGTAAGTTTGGAACTCTTTCTCCAAGGGTAACTAGACTCAATCGTCCCCCGCGTCGTTCTTTCCCAACTAGAATGAACCTGAGCAACTCAGCACATAATTCTTCGTAAAGAAGGTTGGTCGATCCCGTCACAGGTAGACCATCGACACGCAAGCCCAATTGGACCTCCACATCTTGGAGTGTAATAGTCGCTTCTCCGCAAGTAAGGTGGAAGGTATGTGTGGCGACCCCGCGCCCCGGACCACCAACCCCGCAGGGAATGGCATGCGGAATGCCGGAGCGGGACGCCCGGCGTAGGCATCTCCGACCACTCCTCAACTCCCGTGAGGTGGTTGAGACCCTACAAGCCTTATCCCAAACAACAATATGATATCAAAAGGTATTAAACAAAACTACCCACCGTATTAATCATCCAAGACAAGAGATAATCCATAAAAAAAATGAACCATAAATAATAATCATAATCCCTACAGTCCATTAAAATTGACATACTCATAAAGTCCAAAATTGTGGGTACAAATAAAACCGTCATATGCCCACATAGTCTATCTAACAAGTCCCAACTCACCCATACTACAATGTGGTAAGTGTTATAATTACATAATCCAAAATATAGTACTTCATAATTTAAACACAATTCAATCAAAATGCCTCTCAACTCACATCGAGGCCTTGGATTCTCTCGCAGGCAAGGCCCTCAAGATATGACTACTCCTTTGCCCTTATTCGGGACAGAAGGACCTGAAAGAGGAAAATGAGGGTGAGCCAACGATGCCCAGTGAATAGAATTCAAATATGCTATCAATACTCATCAATAAAAACCATGTATGCATGTCAATGTGTAGCATGATTAAAAGCTCATAACATATAGATATCAAGCATTTATAATAGGTTCGATGCAAGTAAAAGTTTATCAATTTGGATCCACATTCCACATGCCTTGGGTTACTAGTACACGTCTATTTCACCGTGCCGTTGATCCCAATCATGTTTATTTGGGTTACTAGTACACGTCTATTTCACCGTGCCGTTGATCCCAATCATGTTTATTTGGGTTACTAGTACACGTCTATTTCACCGTGCCGTTGATCCCAATCATTTTTATTTGGGTTACTAGTACACGTCTATTTCACCGTGCCGTTGATCCCAATCATTTCCTTTCCTAAAACCCTCTTATGACAAGGTTAAGTCCCCCTATTAGCCAGATAGATGGGTCCAACCAAAGTCATAAGGTTTTCTCAAATCAATGCATCATTCAAAACATTAGAACACATTCATGCTTTCAAGATACAATATATATAAGTGATATGATGACATAAAAGATATAATCATAAATGAAGTCTACTCACAACCAAGCCTCGCGAGAGTATTTAACCACACACGACCTCCAAACCGAATCAACCCAATCAAGATCCTGAAACATTCATCAATGTCCTACCATACGTCAATTTCTATGCTCAATCACATAGACATTACACATCAACCCTAAATCGTCTCACATATAGACAATAGGCCTAAATCTCATCTAATCCCATCATTCAACTCAAATCACATGAATTAGGCCTCTAATGCATAGTTCTCATTCATAAACCATTCTATTAATCAAAAGATACTGATTTTCAATTCCTTAGGCATAAACATGCCCAAATTGGGTCACTTAATCACAAATAGGCCTAACCCATGATATGGTCACAACCACCAAATCAGTAGCATAATCAACCCTAATCATGCTTAATTAAACATAAGTTGCATCAATTCAATGATTCTAGGCCAAAAGCATCAAAAGCCCTAAAATATGAAATTTTCCATACTTAGGCCATATTGTCGATTTACACTAGGTCACCATGTTCAGCCATGTATATTACTGATTTTGCATCATGGTTTCATCAACAATGGCAACTAGGTCAACATAGTTGACATGCAAGCTATTTGGAAATGTCTAAGATCATATTCTAAATTTAGGTCTAATACAGGCACCTTACCAATTCTTCATTTAATATTCTGTTCAGATGTATTAATCTACCAATAGAAATATGTAATCACAAAATCAACCGTACAGATTGAAGTATGTGAAGAAACAAACCTTCTGTCCAAATATCAGCCCAATCCAACGGTGGACCGAAAAGATATGTATCTTTGATGAACAAGTGTCTAATCAGACAGTTTCTCCTTTCCTGCTGCAAATACCCGAAATCAAATGGCTATATCACACAAACTACTAATTTTATAAACATCTTCACCGTTCAGAATACAGAAATTTTTGTTATACACTACATACCAAAATTTTATATCCATCCAACGGTAGATTGAGGAGATATAAAAGTTTGACCGAAACGGCATGAGAAACCCAGAAATTCCGACCAGCTTCGTTTGAGAGATTATATCTCTTAGACGAAACCTCTGATCAAGATCTCCACCGACCAGAATGAAGAACCATAAGCTACGAACGTGTTGATAAAATTTGAGCTCAATCTGACCGTATATTCCAAAGATCCACCTCTTTGATGGAAACGTCGCAGGGATCTTCCTCCTGCAACTCTCTCCTTCCTTCTCTTCTTCTTTCCTTTCTCTTCTTTTCTTTCTCTTCTTCTTTCCTTTCTCTCCACTCACCTCTTTCTAGCACTTCCTTGATTCCCTCCTCCACTCACCTCATTTTCTAGAAAATTCTTGGATTCTCTCCTCCACTCACCTCATTTTCTAGCACATTCTTGGATTCTCTCATCCACTCACCTCATTTGCTAGCACATTCTTGGATTCTCTCCTCCACTCACCTCATTTGCTAGCACATTCTTGGATTCTAGAAGTGAGCATGGGACACTTGTCCATTTTCATGCACCAACCTTCACATGTGTTGGTCTCATACTACCCATACCAACCACATGTATTTTAACCAATCTCATGCTTCCATGTATTTTAAATGTTCAATCCATTTAATACACCAAATTTTCATTCTCATTTATCCTTTTATTCAATCAATCCTAACCCATATCAATTCATGGTTTAATGAGCCCATGCATAAATCATAACATATGCATTATACTTTAATTTAACATGACTCATATACAATTTATGATACATATATTTATATACATTATCAAGCATCAACTATACAAACATTAAACAATCATCAAACAAACACCAAACATATCAAGACAACACATAGAGTTTGGGCAAAAATGCAATTAGGTTATGGGCTAGATGAAATAATTTTCGGGGCATCACATCACACCCACCTTAGAATGAACTTCGTCCTCGAAGTTTTAAGGTTAAGAATTTCCTAAGCCCATGAACTCGGCAAAGTGCTCCATCATGTAGTCCTCACGCTCCCAAGTAACCTGTTCCTCGCCATGGAACTGCCATCTCACCTTAACCATCGGAATTTCACGGTTACGTAACCTCTGGACCTTCCGATCAAGTATCTGAATAGGTTCCTCATCATAAGTCCCATCCTGCCTCAGTTCAATGTTCCTCCAGTCCAAAACGTGATCAAAATCACTCTTGTACACTCTCAACATTGACACGTGAAAGACATTGTGGACTGCTGCTAACTGAGGTGGCAAGGCTAATCGGTAAGCGGCGGGGCCAATTCGTTCTAAAACCTCGAACGGCCCAATAAATCTAGGAGCGAGCTTGCCTTTTATCCCAAATCTAGTTTGGCCCTTCTGAGGTGAGACCTTCAATAAAACTTGGTCACCCACCTCGAACTCTACGGTTTTTCGCTTGGCATCAGTGTAACTCTTCTGCCTGTCTTGGGTTACCTTCATATTATGCTTGATCCTCTTAATCTTCTCTGTGTGTTCTTGTACAAACTTTGGTCCCATCACCGTAACATCCCCTACCTCCGTCCAACAGATCGGAGATCTACAGGGTCGACCATACAATGCCTCAAAAGGAGCCATGCCAATACTGGACTGATAG
Source organism: Paratinospora sagittata (assembly GCA_035771175.1). Taxonomy (NCBI): domain Eukaryota; kingdom Viridiplantae; phylum Streptophyta; class Magnoliopsida; order Ranunculales; family Menispermaceae; genus Paratinospora; species Paratinospora sagittata. Next base: position 42,943,525 of record CM069593.1, read on the forward strand.
CTGTTGTTGTACGCGAACTCACACAGATGTATGTACTCCTCCCAGTTACCACTGGACTCAAGGACACAAGCTCGAAGCATATCCTCTAAAATCGATATCAACCTCTCAGACTGGCCATCCGTCTGCAGGTGAAAAGCGGTACTGAGATCTAGTCTAGTGCCGAGCTGCCTCTGCAACCCCTGCCAGAATACCGATGTAAACCTCGGATCCCTATCTGACACAATCAAAACTGGCACTCCATGTAATCTGACTATCTCCCGCATATAGAGTCTGCTCAGCTTGCCCATAGAATCCCTAGTGTTCACCGGTAGAAAGTGAGCGGACTTGGTCAAGCGATCAATAATAACCCAAACAACATTATGTCTCCTCGGGAAGGAATGTACTGATAAACTGTTCAAAAGTCCTGATAAACTGTTCAAACATACTGATAAACTGTTCAAAAGTACTGATAAACTGTTCAAACATACTAATAGGAATAGGCCCTTTTACTAAAGGAAAATGGAGAATTTCAATATGAAGACATCTGATATTCGGTCTATTGTTAATTTAAGACAAACTGTTATCAGTTGCTCCACATCATAAACTTAAGTCCCCTACTTTTAATTTAGGTATAGAAGTGTAGTAACACATTGATCATCTGACATGATATGCAACCTTCATGATTGGCCATCATTTTAGGGTTTAGGGGACTTGATAAATTTAGTTACTCTAGCATCTACTCATAAAACAGCTTAATCAGTATCTCTTAAGACCAATGATCACAAGATCTACTTAAGTTGACACTTTATTCAGCCAAGTTTGTGAAAATCACTACTCACTTCATACATGATAAACTGTTAATTTAAACGAGAAATAGCAACTGGGTGCCACTCTAGCGTCATGTCTTTTCTTTTCTTGCCGTTGGTTTCCTTTCTTTTCATGCAGTTGGCCTTGAACCAAGCCTGCCTTAGTTTCTTTGTTTTCTCCTGAAGATGCACCTCTGGCATCTCTTCCATCAACTTCCTTTCTTCTTCCAATAAACTCAAAGCATCTTTTATCTTCATATCTCCACCAAGCCTTTCTCCTTCCCCCATTTCCTGCAGTACATAATTAATTAACAAGTAATTATCTTACTCAGAACATCCCCAAGTTGAGATATCAAAATACTTATACAGATCAATATATAATGGTGATAAATACCTCAACATTTGCCATAACGGTCTGCAAGGTCATCACCTTTCTCTGAGTCCATTTCCTTTGTTCCTTCAATAAACTCAACCTGTCTCTTATCTTCATATCTCTACTAACCCCTTCTCCTTCCCCCATTTCCTGCAGTGCATTTCTGTGACGCCATTTCCTTTGTTCCTCCAATAACCTCAACGCTTCTCTTATCTTCATATCTCCACAAACACCTTCTCCTTCCACCAATTCCTGAACATTTTTTATAACGACCTGCAAGCTCATCAACTTTCTGTAAGGCCATCTAGGGATGCCCAATTCCCTGCACCTCTTCTTCAGCTGCGTTAAGCCCACCTTAAGTTCTTTTGCAGCTTCTGATATGCTCATGTAGAAGTAGCGTGAGAGGTTCGTGCGTGATAGAGTCTTCACCCTTTTCAGTTTCGTCATCGATTCCTCATGATCACTACCAGTACCACTAATACTCCTACTGCAGCAGCTAATCATCCCCTCTCCCTTTTCATTCATCCCAATTTGTTGTTTCATTAGTGCCTCAAACTTACGTGGTTGGTGTTGTGACCCTGCTGCCTTGGCCAAATCTCTCAACTTCTCGTTACGGTACTTATCATTGAAATTACTACCCACATGCCTCAAATAGAACCTATGATATGCCTCCGGCTCGGTCCAACCATTCTCTACTCTTTTAACTGCATTCAATATGCCAGGGTGACGATCACTGACAAGGCAAATGCCTTCTCTGTTAGTCACGCTATAACGAAGCTTCCTTAGAAACCATGTCCAGTTGTCAGTATTTTCTTGATGAACAATAGCAAATGCGAGAGGGAATATATGACTGGCTGCATCGATTGCCGTGGCGATGAGCAACTTATCGCGGTACTTTCCATATAGGTGTGTACCATCTATTTGTATGATAGGCCTACAATGCTTAAAACCCTCAATTGAGGGACCAAAAGCCCAAAAAGAACGATGAAATATGGCTATCCCATTGTTGTCAGGTTCGTAGTGATTTACAAATGCGTGTGAACCTGGATTACTAGCATTCAATGCATCCATCCATTTGGGGAGTAGGTTATACGATCCCTCCCAATCACCAAATATCTTTTCCATCACCTTTTTTTTTGCACGCCACACTTTTTTGTAATGCACATCGTATTTGTAATTATTTTTAATGACTTGATGTAGCGCCGACACAGAAGTTGAAGGATCTCGCCTTACAATATCAAAAATTTCGTGATATATTAGCTTTAAATCCAATTGTCTATGATCTTGCGACATTTGGGCATAAATACATGTGTGTGGAAATGGGCATTTTGTGATCTCAAACAATCCCGATTTCTTGCGTTTCGAAGCCCGTAGCCTCCACTGACAACCATCTTTCAATTTCTTACACCTAATTGACCAAAATTTGGGTTCTGAATCGACCACAACATATTCTTGTTGCTTGGCTATACAACATCGTTTTACTCTATGTTGCAAGTCTTCCTTTGAGGGAAATATAAGTCCTTCGCAAAGATCTTGTGACTCGTTCCACCCCATCGATATGTTATCATGATTGTCTGATAATGGGGTCATAGCTTCATGATTAAGCTCCATGAAATTCGGTGATGGAGGCTCAAAACTTGCAGTGGTAGGTTGTGGTGTATCACTCATACTATGCAACTCAGTGTCTTGTAACTCTGTTTCTTCAATGCTTACGCCATTGCCATCTTCTCGTAGTGGCGATGCATACATAGACCCATCATTTTCAATTACTCTCAACAAAGGACCACGCAAATCAACAAAATTATCCATCTCATGTCCGTCATCCTCATCATTGTTTTGATCACTGTCGTCGTCTTCAAAATTGAATTCATCATCAGACAAATGTACATTTGAAGGGCTACCATCTTCAGAATCATTGGTCATGTGATCGAGTGTAGCATCAATTGGTGAAGCTGTACTCGGACCAATGTGCTCAATTGATCTTCGTGCACTTTGACCGTCAAAATTCATGTGGCTTCGCCGATGACCCGTTTGACGACCTTGGGTTGAATTTCCACCAACAACTTCTACATACACCTCCATATTAGTAGGAGGTGGGACCTCTTGCAACATGGAAAAAATATCCCTTAGCTCTTCCTCATTGCTAATCGGAAGAACCGTATAATTGAAATCCTTTTCGCCAAAAAGCAAAGGATATCTATAGGTGATATTGATCGTTGCACACGTTGAAATCCGTAGTTTACCTCGAATAACCCCTTCAAATTCTTTAAAATCAATGCCTGATCGGACTCTTACAAGCCCTACTGGCGGTCTATCGTATGATGCACCTCGCGAATCATGTACTACAGAACCACCACTGTAGCATATTATAGAAACAAGTCTATTTGTCATCTGTGTGGGAATAAGCAAAATACAATCATCATTATTTCAAAGAAAATATGAAATTAAAGCCTATGACTTCAACGAAGTAACAATTAAAAGGAAATGTAATAAGACTTATTTGTTTGAATTGAACTCATCAACTTTTGGAGTCATCTACGTACTAAAATTCATATAGATAATCAGTAGAATTTTATGCTAACAAGTGTCATCTAATCACAAAGAGAAATGATAATTGTAAATCGAAAAATCAGTTGCAAAATACTATTCAAACAATATAAAGAATTTTTTTTACAACGTCAAGTTTATCAACGAAAGTTGTCTATAAATAAATGAAAACAAAAATTCAAAATAGAAAATAAATTTAGTCCAACCTTAACTCACAATTAAACAATTTACTACAACAATAAATGGAAAGTTGTTTATAAGTTGAAGTGTTATGGATACTTGGGATGGTCTATTTCAACCATGAACTTGAGAAACATATTCGACATGTTCATGGGTTTCAGAATGCGATAATCTTTTGTAAGGGCAATCAACTTTGAAGAACTTTCCTTTTCAGAGAGAGATGAAAGACCACACTTTGAAAATAGATGTGATTGACAAAAAGAATATATACGTGTTCGGTTGAGTTGTTTTCAAAAAACTAAAAAACTGTTTTTCAATAAAATTATAAATTTCACCAAGGAAACTAGGAAACAACTTTTTGTTGTTTTCTGGAATCAGTATCCTAAAAGGCTAAAACCTCTATTCAAAAATTTTGTTTTAAAAAATTGTTTCTTAATCCTAAACCAAACAGGCCCTTAGCTTATCGGTCAAAGATCATGGTTTAAAATGACTTCAAGTTAGTCACTATATGATCAATGGAAACCACCACAACCCTTAACGAGTCACATTCCAAAAATTCATCTTTTTCTCTCGAACAAGTTTTAAATAAGTGCATTTTAATGCTGGTTGACATAATAAAATGCATAAAAACATTACAAGTGAATTCAATCAGTTCCAAAACACACACACACAGACGTAAGGAAACAAATTTCCAGTCGGTCTTCAACAACCAAGCATCAATTTATCAGGAAACACCTTTGAAAAAAAAAAAAAACTGACCTAAACTTAAAAGCATTTCGAAATTGAATGCTTGAAATCAGGAATCATCACTTCTACATAGTACAAAGTAAGCCTTCGTAACAGACTCAATAAGTAAACGTGAATATCAAGACTCGAAAAGACCACACTTTGAAAATAGATGTGATTGACCAAAAAAACAAAACAAACCCAAGATTTGATCTTCATTGTCATACCAAAGACCCATTAGCACATTCAGATCATCCAGATTTCAGCATTCAAACACCCAACATTCATCATTTCCAAAACCACAAATTCACAACTGGGGAACTAAACTACTATCACTACTACTAATATCACTTACTACTATCACGGCGACGGCACGGTGCGAAGTGAGAGGACGGCGACGGAGCGACGGCGACGGCGACGGACGGTCCGAAGAGTTTCAGACAGAGGAGGGGGGCGAGGCACGAGAGTGGAGGAGTGTTTGCTCGCGGGGGGTATTTCTAGGGTTTAAGGGAAGGCGTCTTTTGAAAAGACGCCTTCCCTTCAACTAAAAACAAACGGCTTCCCTTAGGTGAAGGGAAGGCGTCTTTTCAAAAGACGCCTTCCTTTCACCAAATTTTTTTTAAGTGGAAGGGAAGGCGTCTTTTCAAAAGACGTCTTCCCTTCCACTTTAAAAAATTCCAACTCAGCGCCGACGTGGCGCTTGTTTGGCGCGCTGACTGTGCGATGACTGTGCAGTGAACAGTAAACTATGGCAAAGGTGACATTATTTTTGAGGGGATGGCATTTGTGAAATTATTCTTTTTTTGAAGGGTAATCATGTAAAAAATCCCCTTCTCTAGTCCAAGAAACTAAGGCCGAGCTAGATTCACTGCATAATAGGCCCCACATGGATCAGGTGCATCAGTCCATCAGAGTTATAGAGGCTAAAGTGGAGGCTCTTTACCTCAAAGAAAAACTTACTGATGGCAAAGAGCAAAGGAGGACCGACTTAAAGGCGAGGATCTTAACACCCGGTATTTCCACTCTAAAGCAAGGGAATGAAGAAGGAAGAATAGTATTCGAAAGATCCTAGATTCTTGGAGAACCTAGACTGAGGATCCTAAGGTAATTGCATCCACCATTGAAAACCATTTCACTATTTTATTCACTTCTTGCCACCCAACAAATGAGGAGATCATAGAGGCGATAGCCAGAATATCTACAACAGGTACAGAGGAAATGAACAAGTACCTCCTTAGCAATTTCTCAAACCTTGAGGTAAAACTTTCTCTTGATCAAATGGGGCAAACTAAAAGCCCAAGGATCAATGGTATCCCAATTATATTTTATCAAAAGTATTGGGCTATTGTAAGAGGAGAGTTGTGTGAGGCATTTCCTAATACTATTTGATAAACAGTATTACTATTCACGTACTGTTTATTATTTCTTTTATTTTATCTTTTTATTCGTTCTTCTTCGTACACTCAATCACATACACGTATTTTGACTCCTACGTATAAAATACGTGTCTTATCAAACGTATAGTTAGCTCTTACATATAAAATACGTGTATTATCACGCGTATATGTAGCTCATACGTATAAAATACGTGTATTATCGAACGTATATTGAGCTCCAATGTATAAAATATGTGTATTAGCAAACGTATATTGAGCTCTTATGTATAATATGTGTATTATACATCTCGATATACGTGTACGTCATTTACTTAAATTTACGGGGTGTTACAACTAGTGCTAATACCTAAGGTCCCTAACCCACAAAAATGCTTGATTTCAGGCCAATTAGTTTGAGCAATGTTGCATACAAACAAGTAGCCGAAGTCTTAGCAAATAGACGGAGAAAATGTCTCCCTCACCTAATTTCAGATAAACAAAGTGCTTTTGTGGGTGGCCATCTAATTTTATACAACATTGTGGTAGCTAATGAGATACTTCATTACATACATCATAAGAAAGTGGCGAAAAATAGTTTTCTAGCCCTAAAATCGGATAAGAATAAGGCTTACGATAGGGTGAAATGGTATTTCCTTAAGGCGATTATGCTGAAAATGGGTTTTGCACCGAGATGGGTAAATTTGATTATGCATTATGTGGAATTAGTTACCTACTCTATAATCTTAAATGGTAGAATATTTAGCAAAATTGTTCCCCAAAGAGGTGAAGGGGATCCCCTCTCACATTACCTTTTTCTATTATGCGTAGAGGGCATTTCTTCCCTCATGAAGAAGATTGGAGGTGTAAAGGTAGTTAGAGTTTGCCCTGCTATTTCTCACCTCCTTTTTGCTAATAACATCTTGATTTTTTGCAAGGCTACTCCTTCATAAGGGGCTTTTGACATGATTACCCTTCAAAAAAAATAATTTTACAAATGCCATCCAAATACAAATAATGACTCATTTGTCATATTTTACTATTCATAACACAGACAGTGTGCCAAACAAGCGCCGTGTCACCGCCCAGGTGGCATTTCAAAGAAGGCGTCTTTTGAAAAGACGCATTCCTTTCATATATTTTTTTTTAAGTGAAGGGAAAACATCTTTTGAAAAGACGCCTTCCTTTCACCACTTTTTTTTAACTGAAGAGAAGGCGTCTTTTCAAAAGACGCCTTCTCTTCAACACTATTTTTGCCATATTTTCTTAAGGCAAGGGAATGCGTCTTTTGAAAAGACGCCTTCCCTTAAAATAAAAAAAAAACTTGCAAGGGAAGGCGTCTTTTCAAAAGACGCCTTCTCTTAAAGAGACAGAGAGATTTAAAAATTTGAAAGCGCAATACAAAAGAGATTTGAAAGCGCAATACAAAAGCTATTTGACCTTCTCCAACCATACTAAATTCCTGATCTGACACGTGCAACTGTTCCTACAAAGCTCCAACAAGCAGCATCCAAACCCTGTCATAATCACCGATTTAAATATCCCCCCAGCCAAGAGTTAAGTCTTAATCAAAATGCAGGCAACATTCATATTCATCCATAAAACAAATAAGCTGAAATGCACCAATGCATGAATCTAGACCTAAAACTCATATTCATCAATAAGCCCAAAACTTTTCGATCAGGACAACAATAGACGCAATGCAATTAAGCATCAATGTAGAAAAAAAAAGGTAGTCCGATTCGAATCTCAGGCTCTTCTAGGCTACGCTTATCCAATTATTTGGAAAACACTTTTTTCTTAACTCAACATGATTGAAGTTTCTAAATCTCACATAAATCCTTCCAACTTCCAGAAAAATAAAATAAAAAATAAATAATAATAATAATAATAATCCAGAAGTATAATCACGTCACAATGATAATAAAGAATTCACAATTCAAATTGGAGCACACAACAATGGAAATTCTGCTAGATGCACCTCTTGGATACAACAACACATTATACCGGAATCTTCACTAAAAACGAGCTGATCATCAACTTAATCAAGAACGTACAGCCTCCATATTCAATCAATCCGACTAAAACTCCAAACAAGATTTGCAGATCTCACTCACTAAAACAAAATCCAAAACCAAAAGAACTCATCCAAACATGCACTAATGCTTGTAGGGTTTGAAAAGGGAAATTTTTTTTTTTTTTTTAAGGAAAGGGAAGGCGTCTTTTCAAAAGATGTCTTCCCTTTCCTTTAAAAAGAAAACTCTTCCCTTATGCAAAAAAATATTTTTAAAGGGAATGCGTCTTTTCAAAAGACGCCTTCCCTTTACTTAAAAAAAAAATTCAAGGGAAGACGCCTTCCCTTCATTAAATGACACCTCCGCACTCACGTGGCGCTTGTTTGGCACGCTGACTGTGCTATGAATAGTAAAATATGGCAAATGAGTCATTATTTGTATTTGGATGGCATTTGTGAAATTTTTTTTTAAGGGTAATCATGTCAAAAGCCCCCTTCATAAGCCTATTACTTTAAAGATATCCTTTATACTTATGAGAGAGCCTCAAGTCAACAAATTAACCTGGAAAAATTAGCTGCATCTTTTACACCAAATGTAGCCCTTCACAAGAAAAAATGACATCAGTCAAATTTTGGGAGTTACAAGTTGTGAAGGCCACTCCAAAGGGCTTTTGACTTGATTGCCCTTAAAAAAATAAAAAAATTTCACAAATGCCATCAAAATCTAAATAATGACTGTTTTGCCCTAGTTTGACTATTCAAAGCCCAGTCAGCCGACACACAGGCCCCATGTGGGTGGGGAGCTGGAGCAGTTAAGAAGGCGTCTTTTCTTCCATGAAATTTTTTTTGTATAGAAGGCGTTTTTTCAAAAGACGTCTTCCCTAACAAAAAAAAAATTCTATAGAAGGCTTCTTTTGGAAAGACGCCTTCCATACAACTTTTTTTTCATTTTTTTTTGTACTTGTGTCAATCAATTGAGAGGGACCACGTGGTTTCTTTTTACCCGACCACTTTCAGCGCATCCCAATTCCCTCCCACGATCCCCCGGAGGCGACGAAATCTCATTCTCATGCCCGGTTGAATTTTTGGACCCCCATCCTGAATTCAAGTTTAAATGAAAAACCGAAGCTTTTAGTAAACTGTTCAGCCTCCCGAAGCCAAACCACGTGGTCTTTTTTTACCCGACCACTTTCAGCACGTCCCACTATCCTCCCACGATCCCCCGGAGGTGACGGAACCCCATTCTCATGCCCGGTTAAATTTTTGGACCTCCATCCGGAATTCAAGTTTAAATGAAAAATCGAAGCTTTTAGTAAACTGTTCGGCCTCATCAAACACAAACCACGTGGTTTTTTTTTACCCGACCACTTTCAGCGCATCCCACTATCCTCCCACGATCCCCCGAAGGTGACGGAACCCCATTCCCATGGCTGGTTGAATTTTTGGACCCCTATCCGGAATTCAAGTTTAAATAAAAAACCGAGGCTTTTAGTAAACTGTTCAGCCTCACCGAAGGCAAACCACATGGTTTTTTTTACCCGACCACTCTCAGCGCGTCCCACGATCCCCCGGAGGCGACGAAACCCCATTCCCATGGCCGGTTGAACTTTTGGACCCTCATCCGGAATTCAAGTTTAAATGAAAAATCGAAGCTTTTAGTAAACTTTTCGGCCTCACCGAAGCCAAACCACGTGGTTTTATTTTACGCGAATCATTGGTCATGTATTCGAGTGTAGCATCAATAGGTGAAGTTGTACTCAGACCAATGTTCTCCATTGATCTCCGTGCACTATGACCGCCAAAATTCATGTGGCTTCGGCAACTCCCCGTTTGACGACCTTAGGTTGAATCTCCACCAACAACTTCTACATACACCTCCATATTATTAGGAGGTGGGAGCTCTTGCAACATGGAAAAATATCCCTTAGTGCTTGCTCAGTTCTAATCGGAACCACCATATATTTGAAATCCTTATCGCCAAAAAACAAAGGATATCTATAGGTGATATTGATCGTTGCACAGATTGAAATTCGTAGTGCACCTCGAATAACCGCTTCAAATTCTTCAAAACCAAGGCCTAATCGAACTCTCAGAAGCTCGACTGGCGGTCTATCGTATGATGCACCTCGCGAACCATGTACTACGGAACCACCACTGTAGCATATTATAGAAACAAACATATCTGTCATCTGGACATAATAAGCAAAATACAATCGTCATTCCTTCAAACAAAATATGAAATAAAAGCCTATGATTTCAACAAAGTAACAATTAAAAAGAAATGTAATTAACCTTTGACCTTCCCGAAGATTGAACAGTATAATCACGGACCACTTGAACCGAATTAGTTAAGGAGGCATAATCTTTTCTGAAACAAAAATAAGCGCCACAAATAATTATATAAGTCCAAATTCAAGCCATTGGCTTCTTTAATATTGATTATTGATTATATATAAATGCTCTCTTTTCATTAATCTAATGATATTAACAACTAGGAAATTAACTAAAGAAGATTTATTTATAACAACAACAACCACAGGAAAATTGACAAGTTTTTGAAGAGAATCTCAAAGAGATATAATATTGAACTCATCAAGTTTTGTTTTAATTAAATCCATTTGGGGTATATAAAGCAAAACCAAGAAAATTGCACTATAATATTTATACTTTACACTATAATATTTATACTTTACACAAATGAAAATTTAAAGCAAAACCAAGAAAAATTAATATTTAATTTAAAAACATCTCTCTCGAGGTATTTGAACAATTTAACTTCATGATTTAAATTTTATTTTTATGTTTTGATATAATTACGTCGAAACTTATTTTTAACGTGACTAATTGCTAATAAAATAATCTAAATAACAAATCAAATTATTATATACTTGATTCTCACTGGAGAGGTCTTCGCAATGCTGCCTACTTTGACGTCGACACCAAACGTCTACAATATACGTGAGAATTAAAATCAAATTAGTCAGTTGATCGAAATAATTTATACAACTCATCAAAACAAAAATATTTTTCATAAGTTACAAAAACCATAAAATATATTAAAAAAAACCTACCCAATCAAATAAAATAATTTGATGGAAGTGTTGTAACAAGCTAGGGAATGGCGTCGCTCGCAAGAAGAAAGCGAGAGGGTCGACACAGCGAGGAGGGAGAGAGAGAGACTTCCGACAACGGTGACGGCGATGGAGGAAGGAGTTGCAGAGAGAGAGAGGGAATGGCGTCGAGAGGGAGGGAGAGCACGAGCAGTCGCTCGAAGGAGACAGTGAGAGCGCCGACACAGCGAGGAGGGCGAGAGAAGGGATTCTGACGACGGTGATGGCACGGAAGAAGGAGTTGCAGAGAGAGAGAGAGAGAGGGAATGGCGTCGAGAGGGAGGGAGAACACGAGCAGAGAGAGACGGAATGGCATCGCTGGCAAGAAGAGAGCGAGAGGCTTCTGACGGCGGCGACGGCAACGGAAACGGCGACCGCGAAACTACGGCGATGGACGAAGGAGTTTCAGAGAGAAATTTGAGTGTGGGGTAGGTCAGAGAGGGTGGGGTCGTGGGTACTTGTGGCGTTAGGTTTAGCGAAGGCGTCTTTTGAAAAGACGCCTTCCTTAACAAAAAAAAAAATTGTTAAGGAATGCGTCTTTTGAAAAAACGTCTTCCATACAAAAAAATTTCATGGAAGACGTCTTTTGAAAAGACGCCTTCTTATCTGCTCCAGCTCCCCAGCCCATGTGGCGCCTGTGTGTCGACTGACTGGGCTTTGAATAGTCAAACTAGGGCAAAACAGTCATTATTTAGATTTTGATGGCATTTGTGAATTTTTTTTATTTTTTAAGGAAAATCAAGTCAAAAGCCCCCACTCTAAATATCTAGGCTTGCCTTCTTTTAGTAAGAAAATTTGATCTCAGATGGTCGAATATATCAAAGCACGGATGTGGAAGACCTTGTAGCGTTAGCAGAAGCAATTGTTTTCGGCCGGGTGGGGGGGGGGAAGAAATTCTAATTAAATATGTTGTGTAGTCCTTCCTAGCATATACAATGTCTTTACTCTACCTTCCTCTCAGTTTATGCAGGCAACTGGATGCTCTAATCGCAAAATTTTGGTGGGGAATGAACTCAAAAGGTTTGAAAATCCATTGGATGAAGTGGCGAGATTTATGCAAACCAAAGGCAATGGGAGGGATGGGCTTAGAAATCTTGCAAATTTTAACTGAGCTCTCCTAACAAAATAAGGTAAAAGGATAATTCAACAACCTCAATCACTACCAGCTAGAATTATTAAGGGTAAATACTTTCCTAATACCTCATTTTGGAATGCTAAAATTAAACCTGGAGCTTCCCAAGTATGGCAGAGCATAGGGTAGGACAAAGAGCTTCTAAGAAGAGGTATACGATGGAGAGTTGGCAATGGTAATTTTATTCATTTACAACAAGACCCATGGGTTCCAAGGTCTTCCTCTTTCAAGCAGAATTGACAAGCGGCGAATTTTATAACCGAATATAAGACATGGAATATTGTTGATCTGAAACAGGCTGTATGAGATGAAAATCTTTAATTTATTATGCAAATCCCTATTAAGCGTCCGAGATGTTGAAGATATCCTATTATGGCATTATTCAAAAGATGGGAGTTACACAGTTAAGAACGACTATTGGTTGCAAAGAAGTTGTAAAATTGAAACCTCATCTTCTAATGGGAATTGTAATAACAGAAGCTGGAGAACCCTGTGAAATTTATGTATTCCACCTAAATATAAGTTTTATTTTCTTCTTCTTCTGGAGGGTGCTGCATAATATTCTACCCATGGGGGTCAATCTGTTCCTAAGGAAAATAGTGGACTCTCCAAATTGCAGGTTATGAAATAAAGCGCCTGAAACTTTTAGTCGTGTCTTTGGAACTTGTTACAATGCAAAATGTCATTGCTGCTCTTGCCATCTCTGTGACAAGGTGAAGGTATTTTGGCTTACAATTGATAAAGGGAAGTTTATGGAAATTCTAGAGTTCGGTGAAATACATTCATCATAGGAAGTTATCTCAACATGTTGGTGTTGGAAAAATTGGTACCAAACATGATTTTCATCATTTTGAGCTAAACGTTTAAGTGGGACCTACATGTGATTTTGAACGAGACTAAGTTAAATATTAACCTCTAAATGTGGAGATTAAGAATATATAATTATTTAGCTATACTCATTTTCATATGAATGAGAAAATTGAGTCTAAAGTAGCCTACTTGATAAGTGTAAAGTGATAAAAATTAGTAAACAAAGTTTAGTCCATTTAAGTAATAGCTAGAAGCCTTCACTTGAATTTGAGTTCATCACACACAAAAAGAAGGCAAAGCATCACCCCGCACACGCACACATGTGCGAGGGCGAGGGGGATTTGGCGACTTAGAGCACATTGAACACACAACACTTTGCACTTTGCACATGCGCATTGTCACGAGGAGCTAGAGAGCTTTTCATTTTTGAAAATTGAGGCAGATCGAACGAGTGAGATGTGTTCGTAGGAGATAGAATTTGGGTCGTTCATTGAGGATGCCTAGATGTGATGGACATGGTTGATCGGAGGGAACTGTCCAGGTTCGATGTACGCAATGCAAAGCTGTAGGATCGTATCCGTGCCGATTGTGTGCGATCCAACGATGTGGGATCAAATGCGTCAATCGTGATCATCAGTTCACACCTACATATATCGGGCTCGATCTAATGGTGTGCGATCGAACGTGCTGATCAAGACCGACAGATCGTGTCTTCACGGATCGAGTGCGATCCAATGGTGTACGATCAGGTGCGATGATTGCGACTGTTAGATCGCATCTCTTTAGTATTATTTTTGTGAGAGATTACAAACATTATTGGTTCGAATATTCTTGTGATTTGAAGTGCTATTATCACAAAAAGAAGATTGTTGTATCTTGGGAGACAATTGTCACACACCGTGAGCACCAATGCAGGACAAAATTGTCTTAAGGACATAGAGTTAAACTCTAGATTCGATATACTACTGTTATACCATTATTCTGCTGAAATAATGATTGATCTAGTTTAGCCAGATAAAGTCTTACCCCGAGTACCTTTCAACAGTGAACGAAAGGTAACTTGTTGCTTTAGAATAGTGGTTTTTAAGCGAGATCATTATGACTCTACCACTTAACTTGGAGACTAGTCTAGTTGATTATATTGAAAGCTATTTACTCTATGAAGCTTGCTACAATACATACAACATTTGAAACTCTAGGAATCAGCTGATTCATTAGAACAAATCTCCATGTGAAAGGTTTTCCATAGATGCAACTATCTCTTTGCTTCATGAATTCCAAGCTAAACATACTCCTGTAAATGAGAATCTTGCTGCCAACCAAACTAGGAGAGCTAGTAGGTGGATTTTGCCTAAAAGAAGGAGGGTAAAGATGAATGTAGATGTAGGCATTTGTCGCCAAAGTAGGAAGGTGAAAATTGGTGTGATTATTAGAGATAATAGAGACCGGGTTTTAGCAGTATTAGCCAAAACCTTTAGTTGGCTACTTTTCTACCCAATTTTAAGCAGTTGTAGTTTGGGAAGGCCTTGCTTTGGCCATTGATTTTGGAGTTTATCCGCATTACGGTGAGAGCACTCCAACTTGGTAATACGGGGACGAATAAATTCAACAATATATGGCTGCCCATAGATTAGCCCATTTTGCTATATGTGTTGATTCGAGTCAAGTTTGGTTAAAGGAAACTCCTTCTATCCCTGCAAATTTCGAGGCTAGTCCTCCTTTTGAATGAAAATCTTTTCACTTAAAAAAAAGTAAAAAATAAAAAAATTAGCATGAAAAATAAATCTTCACTAGTGAGTGATTGCCCTATGCATTATGATGGGTAATGAGTCACGATCCATTATAATATATGGCAATAGATTTCTTTATATTATCACAATTAGCAAAGTGGTGCATGTTTAGTGTATATAAACGGTCAAAGAAAGTGCAATAAAGTGCAATAAAGTTTTTATATCTTACAAGGACACCACCTAGATTTTATATCTTACAAGTGCAATAAAGTTTTAGAAATTTCATATAGTACTTAATTATTAAATGGAAAATGCTACTTTAATGCAAATTTTGTAACTATATGTGCAATTACACATGCATATCTATTAGATATAGATGATTTACACATATCGATGTGTGATATAAATAAGGGTAGCAAAAAATCGGGTATGAATGAGTATGGATATAGACAATGCCTCATACTAACACACATATAATATGTGCATATGACTCAATTTGAAACATGGATAGCAAGTGTTCGTCAGTACTTATGTTTTAAAAATTGGGTAGCCTGAATTTGTCTGTACTCGCATTTTTTTTTTCAAAAATATATAAAGGTAAAATATGTTTTTTTAATAAATAAATAGAAATTTCATACCAAAAGTAATGAAGAACAAAAAAGAGAAAGGATATAACAAGAAAAAAAGATTCATAAGAAATATGAGTAAAAAAGATTTAATTGAACCAGAGAATAGACAAATTAAAATAAGTATATGTAAAATATACTTCTTGTATTAAGTAGGAAGCGGGCACCTGATAGTTTGAACCTATGTCCGGACTTGACTCAGTTTTTGAAATGGATACAATTACCCAGCTAAGTCTTTAAAAAATCTTGTCCGGACCCGTTTTAAAAGCGAGTTGAACGAAAATAGACAAAAGGGTCTAGACCCAATTGCCACCTCTAGATATAAGAGCACCTCCAAATACTCTTGTGAATTATGAGAAAAACAAGTGTCATATAGGATAAATGACGTTAAGATAGCGTTTGGTAACTCTACTTAACTTCTACTTCAAAACCAACCTCTAATTGTAATAGATGTTTAAGCTTTACTAAAATAAGTAGAGTTTTTTGGGTTATTCTTGTAGAGGTTGTACTTCTACCTCAATTAAATGTTAAAAAAATTAATTATCTAAAAAATAAATTTTTTTATTACTCTCTATTTTTTTAGATGTTATAAATAGAGTTACCAAACACCACTTGAAAGTTAAAATAGACTTTTTAAATGCAACTATCACCATTCAATGTCAAGTTGAGGTGACAAAAAAATAGTAGAGACTGTCAATCATTCAATTTATGCCACATAAGAAATAAATCTCTTGACATTATATATTTTAAATAGAAGTATTGAAGAACATTTTTTAACTTGATTGTCTATTAAGTAATATTTTATGCTACGTATGAAGCAAATTCTTTTACATTTATGACATACCACTTTTTTTTTTTAAATATAATTTATATGAACAATGAAGATGCTCTAAATGATTCAATAAATATATATATATATATAGTTTAACATATAATTATAATTTTTTATAGGTTAATATTTCTCTTACTAAATATCAAAAGTTAAATAAAAACGCAATGGTAATAATCAATCAATTAAAACACGCTATAAAGGTGTTCAATTGATTTCAAATCATTTTCAAAACTACATCATCAACCTTGGAAGGAATTCATTTTGCTCCATTTGTGGGGAAGGAAGAATTTGATAATGCTCCACCATGGACCCCCCTTCCAAATTAGAGTCACAGTCACATTTTCCAATACGACAAGTACCGCGGGACGCCGCAAGAGAGACGCTGGAAGAATGCGTGAGTTGAGTTCTCTCTCTAACTTCCCATATTACTTGGGGCGGCTTTTCATTATTTGTTGTCGCTTCGTCCTCCTCACGAGTGTCGATAGTAGAGACACCGGTATTTTTTTCTCAAGATTAGTCCACACGAATCTCGGCAATTATAATCCAACGGCCTTGAAGGGCCGTCTGGTGAGAATATCCAAGTCCGTTTGCTTTTGTAAAAGTCTCTTGACTTACCAACCAAGAAGGCATATGCCTTGCGGCATTTCCAGTTGACGCCGCTTGCCTTCGTCCGTCCCTCTCTTTTATCTTCTTTCTTCTTCATCGTCCTCTTTTTCTGAAACTCTTTGAGGTTCGTTTTGGTTTTGGTTTCTGGTTTTAGGGAGGGGGCGAGATGGGTTCGGCTCGGCGGCAGTTGAAGGCTATGCTCTGGAAGAACTGGCTCCTCAAGATTCGCCATCCTTTTGTTACTTGCACCGAGGTCACTGATTTTTTATCGTGTTTTTCTTTTCTTTTCTTTTGTTGTCTACTCTGATTGAATTTGTGGATGCTTGGTTTCACAGTCTTGGACTTAGTAATTCGATCATCAGTGTGTTGTGTTGTCTTCTTGTTTTCGATGGAAGTTCTTTTGTTGTTGCATTTGAGTAGAAAGTACTTTTTTTAGTATCTAGGTTTTGTTTGGACGGAGGAGTGGTTATTTTGATAATTTAGTGACGTAGAATTCACTATTTTCCTCTCAATTTTGCCTTGCTTTCTGTTTGTGCAGATTCTGCTTCCGACTGTGGTCATGTTGATGCTAATTGCTGTAAGGACTAGAGTTGACACAAAGATTCATCCAACTCAACCGTATGTCAAAATTGTCGATCCATGCGTTCAGTTTTTACGATATGAAGCATAAGCTTGGTCTTGTCATTCTTCGAATTTTGAATTTTCTGTGAGTTAATGCGAGGGATGCTTCAGGTACATACGAAAAGGAATGTTTGTTGAAGTCGGTAAAAGTGAAATTTCACCCAGTTTTGAGTTGGTTTTGGAATCTTTGTTGGCAAAGGGCGAGTATTTAGCTTTTGCACCTGATACACCAGAAACTAGGTCCATGATCAATTTAATGTCCGTAAGATTTCCTCTTCTCAAGGTACGCCCCAAGTTTCTCGCTTTTGATTGCATGTGATTTTTAATTGATGCATGCTGTCCTGTTATTGTTTGCCATAAGAATGTAATTTCCGTTTATTTTTCTTTCATGTACAACCTGTTGATGAGTTTTTTCCCAATCAATTTTGATGTTTGAAATATGTATATCTGTTATTTTGTTATCCAGATGGTTACACAGGTTTACAAAGACGAGCAAGAGATGGAAACTTATATTCTTTCAGATCTATATGGTGTCTGCGATCAAGTCAAGTAATTCGTGTTACTTTTAATATTTATAATTTAGCTCTTATGGAACAAAGACAGAGCTGTGTTTGGTAACATAGAAGTTAGTCATATTTTCACTTTTGGGTAAGTATATTGGTCGCCTCAACTTCTTTTTAGAAGTGGAGGTATAGCCTTTAAGAAAAAAATGACCATATATATTATTAATTTTTTTTTTTACTTATTATCATTAGAACTTAGACTTATTCTATAAACAAAAGTTCATTGCACTGTCGTAGTAGAGGATAAGTAATATTACTAAATAAGCCACACACTCTCTTTTTGGCAAAGCATAATATAGGACATTCAAGAAATTTAGGTGGACATTTTCAAGTGGAGCCATGGGTATACAGAAAGATATCAAAGACTGCCATTTGATGTGATTAGGTCTAAGATAGATATTGTTCTCATTAACGTTTAAAGAATTCCAAAAACGTGTGTTTTGAGGCTATTGTCAAGGAAAAGTAGAGAAAATCCACCTGGAGGTTTAGGCCTTAAGGTTTTACAAGAAGTTGAAGTTAGTCAAATTTTCATTTTTTGGTAAGTATATTGGTCATCTTAATTTCTTATTAGAAGTGAAAGTGTAACCTTTAAGAAAATTAAGCCATATTCGAACCTTTAATTTCTCTAAAGTCTAATTGAATAGAGGTTGGATAAAATTAGAGCGTTTGGTAATAATTTCTCAAGCTCTAAATAAAATAGAGGTTGACAAATTTTAAATGTTAAACCTCTACTAGAAAAAGCAAAATTATTGTAGAGGTTTATCCTCTACTTGTAGTAGAGGATGAACTATCTATATTAAGAATGATTTATAACTTACCATATTGTGTTAGTCACCAATATGGAATAATTTTTTTTACCACCACCTAATTTAGTAAGTGATAATTAATACAATCTTTTTTTATTTAACCAAATATGGCATATAATCTCTAATATAACAAGAATTTTTTATTTTAATTTTATATAAAGATAAGAAATAACTTTTTTAAATATTTTTAAAAACTTAAATATTTTTAATTAATTAAAAAATATTTAAATAAAAATTATGATATAATAAAAAAATGATATAAATAATAATAAATATTTTCAATAAAAATTATAACATAATAAATAAATAATATTATGAACAATTATAGCATAATAATTAAATAAATATTATGATATAAATAAATACTGAATTAAAATTTAAATAAATTTATGTTATAATAAATAATTTTATTTATTATTGTAAAGCATGGTCAATATTCAATATAATTATTATATATAAATATTATTTTTAAGTTCAAATTTTTATTGTAAGAAGTTGAGATTTTAAATTAGAAACATTTTATCTTTAAAATCAAACTAAAACAAGAGGTTAGATTAGTTATCAAACAACATGTTTAAAATTAGCTTTTATTAAATTAGAGCTAATTTTTTTTAGAGCTAAAAAAAGTGATGCTAAAAAATAGAGTTACCAAACACTATCTTATTATATTAGAGCTTAAACATCTTCTATAAACAAAAGTTCATTATAGTGTTGAAGTAGAGGATAAGTAGTATTACCAAATAAGCCATACACTCTCTTTTTGGAAAAGCATAATATAGGACATTCAAGAAATTTAGGTGGACTTTTCCAAGTGGACTCATGGGTCTCATACAAAGAGATGGCAAAGACTGCCATTTGAAGATTTTTATTTTTTCTATTTTTTAATTTATCTAAATTAATTATTTAGAGTTCTAGCTCGAATATCTAACATATACATTTATTTATCCTCATCCAGGAATTGTTCCAATCCTAAAATCAAAGGAGCAGTTATATTTCACGAACAAGGTCCTCAATTATTTGACTATAGCATTCGCCTCAACCACTCATGGGCTTTTTCAGGGTTTCCTGATGTCAATACCATTATGGATGTGAATGGCCCCTATGTTGATGACTTGGAGTTGGGTATCAATATTGTACCGACACTACAATATGGCTTTAGTGGATTTTTGACAGTATGAATTTTTCTTTGTGTCCTTATTTATTTTGTTCTTGCTTTGGTTTGTGACATGAAGCATAATTATTAACACCTATTGTTGACTTCTTGTTTAAAAATGCTTTTATGATCTTTACATCTAATATCCCATTTAAAGTGATATATTAAAGATGTTTATTTTTTTCTTTATTTAACATGAATTAGCATTTATGTTACTTGATGGAAGAACATTGGTAAAGACAGCCATTTAATTAAAATTAAAATTGTTGTCAACATGATCACAATTTCTTTTGCATGCCATGATTGACAACCAATTGTTTGACATTTTTCAACTTTTTAAATAGCTTTAAGATTTCTAATAAGGATTTGCTTTAATTGACTATTTGTGAGGAGTCAAAGTGTGGCTAGATATGGTAAAGGTTCCAATACATTTGAAAAGATTGACTTTATATGAATTTGGTTAAAGCTTTTTCTATGCCATTGACTTGCAATATCTAAGGGTCGAGCAAAATTTGGCTATGCAATGCATCAAGATTTTTCCTTAGCTCTCATAAGTCTTAAACTTTAAGGCATTAGTTGCCAAGAGTATTGCTTATGTGCTATGTGCAAACTTTGAGTTTTACTAGCTTTTATTTCTTACAAGGATGGTATTGGAATTGGTATTGTTAAGAATTTGACTTCAAGCATGTATGTGAATAAGGTGAAGTTCAGTGGATGAGTTCCACTTACAAGTTACAAGTAACAAGCTCATGTTTTATGAGTATGAGACTTTAATTTCAAGATGATGATTTTCTTACTAGAATGAGGAAATTGGTATCCTAGTCTTAGTGAGACTCAAGTTCTTAAGAATCATCTTCAAATGGCCTTGTAGTCGACATATAATCAAAGGATTTTTAACCTTTGACTTAATACCTTCATTTAATCTTTTCAACTGACAAAATTAAGATACTGTAAATTCTTAGAATACGTACATGCATGACATTTTTGCATGCGCATACATGCATAGGTACATCCAAAACCTATATTAACACTTAAGATAGTATTACCATGTATTTTAGTGACATTTTGTGTAAAGAAAGTTGAATTTTGAAATGTGATTGAATTTATATACCAAAATATACTTTCAAGGTATGATGCATTTTTTATCATATACTTTTATTTTTGTAGAGTATTCATTTTTTATTTATGAGTGAGTGCTACATACATGATATATATATATTGTACACATATGCATATTGCAAAATAAATAAACACTGTGGTCATACTTGAGTCAGGGTATAGACACTTAGATAGCTAAGTTAGGCTCCAAAGCAACAAGGTTTGTTACCTAAACTCTTTACTTTAATCCAATTATCCAACGCACTGGTGGCGACACTTCATGATACCAACATGGGCGGGGGTTATGTGTCTGACACTTCATATTTTGAATACTACTATATAGATTTTCTAGAGAAAGAAGAGAAAGTAAAAATGAAGAAAAGATAGAGAATGACTTATAGGTGCAATTCACTTAAGTGAGGTTAAAAAAAGGATAACAAACAATTGAAAAGAAAAGATAGAATATAGGCTTAGTAATGAATATAATCCTGACCAAGTTCCTAGATAAAAAATTTTGGAACTTTTTATCAGAGTCCCCATATCCCATAATTTGAAATAAACAAGTTGGACCTCTTGATATGTACTCGCATTTGACACCCATGCCAAGTTAGAAATTGCTTGACCTAAAAGCTGTAGTTAATAAGTAGAGGCCCAACTATGTATATCAAGTGGACATAGACGTTTACAATGTTGTTATTTAATTTTTTGAATACTAATTAGCAAAAGAAACATGTTTATACCTCACCCAAGGAGGCAAATGCGTTTAGTCTTGAGCTTTTCAAACATGGATATGAACTTCTACAATTTGAAATTGTTTCTCTCTCCGAAGCCACCCTCTCTTGAACTTTGTTGCTTGATCGTTTGTTTCATAGTGTTTATAACTGCGCTCAAGGAGGCAAATGGACTTCCTTCTGGTTGTTTAGCTTTTCAACCTTGATATTCACTTTAATAGTTTGAAATACTCCAATTTCTTTCGGACCCTCATTTAACTTCTGTCCTTAGCCATTTGTTTCCAAATTGTGATTCGATATTTGTTAAACCCTTGAATCATATTGGAAAAGGATCAAAGAAGTTCGTTTAAATGTTTTACAGTGCTTCTCAAACTCAATGTACATATGAATATATGATATTGACGATGATGATTCAACAAGTTTTGATATTGTTTGTCTTCTTGCAGTTGCAAAAGGTTTTGGATTCATTCATTATATTTGCTGCACAACATACTGGAACTAGCATTGGCAATGAAAGCCATGAATTACCCTTACTGAATTCATTAGGAAATACCTCTTCATTAAATGTGCCCTGGATGCATTTTAGTCCTTCAAACATAAGGATTGCTCCATTTCCAACTCGTGAATACACTGACGATGAATTCCAGTCCATTGTCAAAACAGTTATGGGAGTGCTGTAAGTATTTTTAACATTTCATTGTCCATTATGAAATATCTTAGGTTCACCTTTTTTAAGTTTAATTTTTTGACTAATTTTGACGGATATTGCCTTTGGAGGAACAGGTATCTATTAGGATATCTCTACCCAATTTCTCGTCTGATCAGTTACTCTGTCTTTGAGAAGGTATGACACAGCATATCCACAAAATATAGATTTTAATTTACCAATGTTTTGCATTTTGATCTATTTTTGGGCTATAGTACTGATTTGGAATCTTGAATGATGGTGAAAGACACTGAACTGTTGAAAGGTCTTGTGGACTTTTAACACATTGTGACTACAAATTTGATGTTTAATGCATTGAAGCATTTTGTGCAAGAATCAATAAAGTGTATCCAGTTACACTGCCGGTAAACTGTGGTTGAAAACACGTAGGCCTGTCTTTTAAAGTAACCTAGGCCTATCCAGTCATTGGGACATAGTGAGTTCATGCAGAAAAAAAGAATTTAAGGTAAAAACCATTTAAAAGTTGTCCACCCAATATCTTTTTAGAAGTTACATTAACCGGTTGTCATGGCTTATTTCTCTAAGATGAGTTTGTGCTGACCTAGTCAAGATCCCTTATGAGCAGTGTTTTCAAGGTGTTGCGTAGGCGTTTTAGGGAGAAAACGCCTAGCGCAATGTTAGGTTGGTGGTAGGGTTTGTGCAAATATTTAAAAAGTTTAGCAAGGTTTCTCTAATTTTAGAAAAAAGCTTTAAAAATAGAAACCTTTCGTTTCTATAGTAAACCCTTGAACCTCTCTCTCCCTAAGCCCATTCTTTCCATTTGCTCCGACCAAGAAATGCCGTCGAAATCTCCGGCGAGCCTCTGGTGATAGATATTTGCTGCCTAACAATTTGTGGACATGATTTTAATTAATATGAAGTGTTTTTGATCATTTTATGAAAAATTATTATTCATTAGAGCAATTTGTGGACATGATTCATTTTATGAAAATTTGTGGGTGATGTCCTTTTGCGGATGAGGTAAAGAGTAGGTGGGGGTCTCATTTCCCTGTTATGAGTAGCAGTGGTGAGGACGAGGATGACACAATCATATTCCCTTATATGAATAGCATTCAATCATTTTGGAAAGATCATTGGAAGGTGGTCTGTTTGGCAGTTTTTTGGTCTTTGTGGAAGGAACGGAACATAAGGGTGTTTAATGATGAGTTTCTTTCGTCCGATAAAGTGTGGGAATCTTCTCATCTTTTAGCCTCCTATTGGGTAGCCAACAGTAAGTTATCCAAAGGCTGTGGATTGGGTCATTGGATTAGGGGATGGGCTAATTTTGTATCAGATTTGAGTTTTGGCTGTTAGTGTGTGTTTTGTACAGTTCTTTTTCTTTCTTTCACACATACATATATATATAATACTTATTGGTTTCTTTTAAAAAAAATTATAGAATATAGTTACATATATATAATTCTGTATATGAACTGTTCAGAGACCTATAATTAATTAATTATCTAGGGACCTATAAATAAATATTTTTTTTATTGCCTAGGCCACGTTTAGGCTTCGTCTAGGCTACGCCTCGCCTAGACAGGGCAAATCACTTAGACATCACCTTGGCGCCTTGAAAACACTGCTTCTGAGGAGGTTTTAGATCTATCCATTGAAGTAGAAATGGATCCATTGCAAAGTTCTATTAAATATCTTCCAACTATATTTATTAGCATCTTACCTCTTACTTTTCCCCTTGAAGACCATGAGTATTGCATGTGGCCCCTCCCATTTTTGATTCTAATCTTTCTTATGTTTATGTGCTAATAACTATATTCTAATGTTTTCCAATTGTTTGTTATTCTCAATATGGCTATATACGTCTCAATACTCTGAACATACAGTGTTTAGAGTCATGATACAATTACACTATACGTACACATCCTTATACAAAGCAATACTTATGCCAAATAGTGCAAAACAGACAAGCACACACACAGAGAGAAATGCAAATGCAATTAGAGTGAGAAACATTCATCATGTAGTGTGGGTGGGTGGTAAGAAGGTAGAGGATACTTGGGCAGAAAATCTTGTGTCAGAGATATGACAATGAAGAATCAAAATGGTTGAAGTGTCCAACCTCATTAGATTTCTGGAGGTAACTGAAAGTAGGCATGATAACACCCCTGGACCAGATTCTACCAAGGATGGCACAACATGCGAAAGAAGCAAAGTGGGGATTGAGAAAGGGAGAGGGCGGGGGAATGAGATCCCAATATGTAACACAATTTGCTAAATTGTAAAGAAAAATATCAGGGGTTTAGGATTAAGGAGGGAACTGTGGAAGGTTACTTGTGATTTGAAAGATATGAAGAGAATTGATTGAGTTTTTGGAGCTCTTGTTTGAGGTAAGGAAATTTATGTTGCATATTTGGGTGCACCATGGTAGCCATGATTGAAAATCAATTTTCTTTTCCTTTCCAACATAAACTAGTTTTTCTTCACCCCTCAAAAGCTATATTCATTTGCTGACTTCTTTAACGTCTTTCAACTAGCTGAATTTCATCTCTTATTGGCAAAAAATTCCCACTTGTGAAAGGCATTTCTATGAAGATTGAATTTTATTGCTCTAATGTAGTCTAGTTAGGAATTGACTCAGAATGGAAAGATGATTTATGTGGTCGTGCTTTCAATGTTATGTTCATGGAATGTGGTCCAATCTTCTTCCTCTATGCAAAGAAATGGCAACATTCCAAAGGAGAAATCTTCAATTTTTAATTCCAAACTTAAGCTGCTTATGCACTCCTATCTTTCGAAACCATAAGAAGAAAACCTCCATACACTCTTGGTCTATCCATATCTGTAATGTCTAAAGAAAATAACATTGCTAAATTCCTATTGTGAAATTGTAAGTCCATCCAATGTTTGGGATAAAAGACATAAAATGAAATTATGATTTCTTTTTGGGGTTCATGAGGCTCATGCCTTATGTTATAGGCTAGTCAAGCATCTTGCACATGGCTCCATGTTACAAGCGTTCTTAATAGGTTATTTGTGGTCGTCGTTAGAAGCAATCATGTATTTTCTACCATGTCTAGTAAGAGTAACACAATTGTGGCCGAGCCTTGTGATTTTAAAATTTAAACCATGATTATTTTGTCGTTTACAAATGTGTACTTGTTATCTGTAGGCCAGAGAGTTTTAATTAAAGGTTTTTGAACATTTCATCAAGCCATGTGATTTTAAAATTTAAACCATGATTATTTTGTCGTTTACAAATGTGTACTTGTTATCTGTAGGCCAGAGAGTTTTAATTAAAGGTTTTTGAACATTTCAATTTCTCAGGAGCAGAAGATTAAAGAAGGATTGTACATGATGGGTTTGAAAGATGAGATATTCTATCTTTCTTGGTTTCTTACGTACTCTATACAGGTAAACATTGTGATTTGACGTTGTCATTGCTGTATTTACTATGTTGTAGTTTACATGTTGAGGTTTACTTGACGTTTCTTGTCCAAGGCAATGGGACATTGAATCTTGAGAATGATGGAAATCCACTTTGGAGGATCATGATGGACAAAGTCAGTGCTTGACATCATAATGCACGGGCATTTTTTGCATTAATGGTAGTATAGTGTCCAATATATATAGAAGAGAAATAGGCCATGAGTCCATGTGAATTGGAGCCAATTTTTCTTGTCTTTATGGTCAACAGTCTTTTCTAGCAAAGACGACACTAGGTTGACAGCCCCGTCACTTGACTTCATTTTTAGACTCAATTATTTTCAGAGATTCGACTCCACTTGAGGATCATGGGGGCCTGAAATAATTGATTCGTCCTGTTTGACAGCAAGTAGTAGGAATGGAATGTAGCCACAACATGATTCTCATCCAAATATTATTTTCACAGAAACTAGCTTTATGCTGCCATTGTTTTTTAGGAAAATGGTTTTTATACAATACATTTTTTGTGCGGTCTGTCCATATCATACACCCTTCGGGACAACCCACCACTTCACTACTCAAATGATTTCAATCCAAGACTTAGTCCACCACTGCTTTATAAGCCCTAAGGATCACATATAACAGTCCAACAATGGAGGGAAGCCTTCACGGGATTCCTTCTTGAGGTATGAGATACCTCGAGCAAACTCTGTGTAAACTGGTTATCTCATCCTGTTTTCATTTACATAGACATATATTTGTGGGAAACAAAATCTCTGTAAATTAGAATAAATTAGAAAGACCGTGATTTGGAAAGCTTGTGTATTTAGAAAGTGTGTGCATATAGTAGAATTAGAAATTTCCGTAATTGAAGGGATCCTTGGGAGTAGGGAAATTTCCTTTTTTTTGTTCTATAACAGTTGTATATATAGGGGTCTTTGTACAAAGTTAAGAATCAAGAGAATACATTATTTTTCAATTCTCTCAATTTTCCACATGGTGTCAAAGCGTTAGAGATCTGAAGAATTTCTATCGGCCTTCATCACCGGAATTGTTTCAACTCGGCCTTCATTGCCGAAACAGAATTCTGGCCTTCATCGCCGTTTTTTCATTGACTGCTCAATCGTTGCTACGATCTCTTCTTCATCCATCTAGTTTCACTGTTGCTGTTTGCTCCCTACTTGTCGACGTTGCAGTATCGCCCAACTTCTTCATTTCATCTCCGTCTGTGACTGGTGTTGCCACTGCTTCATCAACAACGCAAGACTCTTCATCTTCGCCAGAGTCGTCGCCCCTACCTATAGTAGTTTTCTGCCAGTTGATTCCTTTCATTACTGCTTTTGTCTGCCAATGCTACTACACCCTAGAACGTCTTCCGCTGCAAACCTAAATCGCCGATACCTCTCTCTCTCTCTCTCTCTCTCTCTCTCTCTCTTTCTCGCGATTTCTTTTGTGCGCTATTTCTCTCTCTCGTGCGATCTCTCTCTCTCTCTCTCTCTCTCTCTTGTGCGATCTCTCTCTCTCTCATGGACGTGCGATATCTCTTTCTCTCTCCACTCATTTTTCTCGACCTCTCTCTCTTTATTCTTTCTTCTTTCTTTTGTTCTATTTAAAAAAAGGAAAAAAAAGGGAGAAAAGAAAAAGAAAAGAAAAGAAAATTAGTAGATAAAGCCTTGTTAAAGATGTAATCTTCTGTCACAATAATATCATCAATATAAACAATGAAAATTGCAATTTTTCCATTAGGAGAGGATTTAGTGAACAAAGGGCGACCAACTTTGCCCCGAGAATATCCATGCTTTTAGACTGCTTTTGTAAGCCTGTTAAACCACACTTTTGGAGATTGCTTCAGTCCATATAGAGACTTTCAGAGCTTGTAGATTTGTGAACGGGCTTTTGACATGATTACCCTTGAAAAAAAAATTTCACAAATGCCATCCATACAAAAATATTGTCAGAATTGCCCTAATTTACTGTTCATAGCACAGTCATCGCACAGTCAGCTCGCCAAACAAGCGCCACGTCAGCGCGGAGGTGGAATTTTTTTTGAGTAAAGGGAAGGCGTCTTTTCACAAGACGCCTTCCTTTGCACAAGAAGGGCGGCTTTTGTTTAAGGTGAAGGGAAGGCGTCTTTTCAAAAGACGCCTTTCCTTCACTTAAAAAAAAATTGTCTCATGACCTGCATTTTCTTATCCGTCGTCTCTGCAAAACTCTGATCCATCACACGAGCATTTTCACAAACAAAGAGCAAACAAGTAGAAATTGTAATAAGAAGAAGGTAATGTTATGTACCTGAGCATCGTAGGCGATAATACAAGCAAAAATTACCGACATGCCGAAAATCGAATCCGAAAAACCCCTGCCAGAAATTCAAAGCATCCACAAACCTCTATATTACAAAAAAATAAAAATAAAAACAGAGAAATCAGATTACCAAAAATCTTCTTACCTTTCAAGGCCAAGGGAAGTGGCAGCAGCAATGACTGCCTGTTACAGTGGGCAGAAGAAATCAACCATGTAAACAGTGAAAAATCAATGACCTAATTCACAAAAAAAAAAAAAAAAAAAAAATGAAAGTGAAGTAAGAAAAAGGTTAATTTATACAGAAGAATGGGTAGAAGGGAATCTGCCAGATGTAATTGAGGCCTTAAGATTCAAATCTTTGCCATAAAGATAAGCAGAAGCAAAGGGCTTTATGATATATCCAATTGCAGCAGATGCAATAGCAGCCACGAAAACCTGTAAAAGCTCAAATTCCAAACAAAAACACACACATAAACAATAAGATTAATCAAAAATTGAAGAAGAAGAGGGTGAAATAATTAATTGAAGTACTACCTTGTTATGGGCAATTTCAACAAGTTCTTGGGGTCCAATACCAAGACAAGTAATGAAGGAACTAGCACTTTTTCTTCTTGTTACAGTTGATTTTCTCAAGTAAAAAGGGCTGTTGGGTGAGAGAAGAGGAAGCTTCCTATAAAGGGTAGGAGGAGAAAGAAAAGAAGAAGAAGAAAAGGAAAAATGGGTGAGATTGAAGTGTACGAGAGCGTCATCTCATAACCTTAAATCCAACAATACTTAAAAAAAAATTGTGAAGGGAAGGCGTCTTTTCAAAAGACGCCTTCCCTTCACCTTAAACAAAAGCAGCCCTTCTTGTGCAAGGGAAGGCGTCTTTTGAAAAGACGCCTTCCCTTCACAAATATTTTTTTTTAAGTGAATGGAAGAGACGCCTTCCCTTCACTCAAAAAAAATTCCACCTCCGCGCTGACGTGGCGCTTGTTTGGCGAGCTGACTGTGCGATGACTGTGCTATGAACAGTAAATTAGGGCAATTCTGACAATATTTTTGTATAGATGGCATTTTGTGAAATTTTTTTTTTTCAAGGGTAATCATGTCAAAAGCCCCCTTGTGAACATTACTTCTTTTCTCAAAACCAGGTGGAATTTTCATGAATACTACATCTTCCAAGTTTCCATTGAGGAATGCATTTTTGACATCTAATTGCTGAAAGGGGCCAATCTAGGTTTGCTGCTAAGGATAACAAAGCCCGAAGAATATTAAGCTTGGCAACAAGAGCAAAATTCTATTGGTAGTCTATGTTGTAGGTGTGGGTGAATCCTTTAACAACAACTCTTGCTTTGTAGCAATTTATACTTCCATCCGGGTTATATTTGATAGTGAAAATCCACTTGCACCCCACTGGTTGTTTCCCTTCTAGTAAATTTGAGAGTTCCCAAGTGCCCTTTTTTTAAGTGCACTAATCTCTTCTCCAATGGCAGCCCTCCATTCTGGTTTAACTAGAACATCATGAATATGTTGTGGAATTTCAACATTGGATAGATTAGGAACATTAAGATCATAGTGGTTTTGCTTGGGAAGCGTAATAGGAACATTAAGATCATCATTGGTAGTAATATTAGTCTGAGTTCATGAAATTTGTTACGTGGACTATTTGGCCTTGGAATGGATTCATGGTTTTGCTTGGGAAGTGTGTGATCCTCTTTCTCCTCTTGAGGTCTTTTCCTCTTGGAGTAAACTCATAGCTCGTTATTAATTGGAGGTTGTGTGCAGGTTGGAGTGACAGTGTCTTGGGTGTTAGGTAAAGCTGTCTCGGTGATTGTGATGGTATTTTGGCTTATGATTGGTCCTCTAAAAAGGTTACATCCATAGATGTGTAGAATTTTCTAATGATAGGTGAGTAGCATTTGTAACCTTTTTGAGTGGGAGAGTAGCCAAGAAAGAAACATTTGATGGCCTTTGGGTCAAGTTTGCTTCGGTGCTATTGATGTATATGTACAAATTCCGTGCACCCAAATACTCTTAATGGTAGAGATGAGATTACTCGGGTAGCTAGGTAGGAGAGGAGAAGTGTTTGGCGAGGTGTTTGGAATTGAAGGAATCTTGATGGCATTCTATATTTCTATTAATGGGGTATGTGGCTGTGAGGACTGCCCTTGCCCTAAACAGTTTGGGAACATTTGTTGTGAACATAATAGATTTGGCCACTTCAAGGATATGTCTATGTTTTCTTTTTTCCACTTGGTTTTGTTGGGGTGTGTCAACACATGAGCTTTGATCAACTATTCCATGACTCATTAGATACTCATCAAGTATAGAATTGAAATAATCTTTGGCAATATCAGGTCTAAGGACCTTTACTTTTGTTTGGAATTGTTTTTGGATCATTCATCATGCTATTGAGGTTTTTGAATATAGTACCGGCCTTAGATTTGTCTTTCAATAAGCATATCCAAGTTATCCTAGTATGGTCAACAACAAAAAACACAAACTACCTAGCTCTTGAGATAGTGTTGACTCTAGAGGGTCCCCATGTATCACTGTGAATAATGGAAAAAGGGTGAGATCATATGTACCCTTGCATTGGATAATTGTTTCTTACATGTTCATTGTAAAAACTTGGCAATGGAATTATTGCATAACGTAGGAATTTTAAATAACGGAAATTGGGATAACCTAACTATAATGCCACGACATGATTGCACTATTGTTATTGGATAAATTTGAAAAAAAAGGAAATGACACACTAGTCGCAGTTTGACCTTGTTCTTGGAATTTTAAGGACCTTTAAGGAGATAGAGCTCCGCACACTCCTTAGCATTGCCAATTGTCCTCCTTGATTCCAAGTCCTAAAATTGACAATGATTGGGAAAAAATTAGTGACACAATTCAACTCTTTGGTATGTTTGCTAATGGACAACAAATTGCAAGTCAAATTGGGAACCACGAGAACAAAATTTAGAATTAGGTCATTTGTAATAATAATAGAGTCTATTCCAGCCACCTTAGACATGATCCATTAGCTATTCGAACCATAAAATTTCCAGAACTTGGTCTATAGGTGTGAAATAGAGAAGCATTACTAGTCATATGATCTGATGCACCGGAGTCTATGATCCAGGGGTCATTTTTCTCTATTTGAGTGCTCAAAGCCATTGAAAAATTACCTTGTTGAGCCACTGAGCCAGTTGCGGTGGAATCAGGTAAAGAGTAGATTGATGAGTGTTGGTTGATCATTTTTTGCAGCAACTCAATTCGTTCTTTGCTGAATATTGTGCTTTCGAATGCAGAATGCTCCACTCTAGTGGACATGAAGCCACGACATTCAGTAGTAGCTCTTGGTTTCCAGTCCGTTGGCTTGCCGTGCAACTTCAGCTGATGTCTTTTGTGTGTCCAGTTTTTTTGCATGATCACACCATGGTTTTCCTCCCTTCCTTGGTCAGTTGTTATCGAGAGGAAGATTAGTTCCACGAGCTGCAAGAGCAGAAGCTTCATTTGGGATTGATGGGGCTTGGTTTACCATCACGACCTTCTTCCTACTTTTCTCTCTTCTTACCTCAGAAAATGCTTCTCTGATTGAGGGAAGAGGCTTAATCTCGAGGATTCTCTCTCTTACCTCATCTAGATTTTTGTTAAGACCAAACTAGAACTTAAAGATTCTTTCCTTCTCAACAATCTTTTTATACTTGTGAGTTGTGACTACATTCTGAATAACCAAATTTAGCATCATCGAAGGGATCTAGTTGCAGCCAATACCTATTTAGGGTATTAAAATATTCAGTAACAGTAAGTTCCCCTCGTCGGAGATCATTTAGAATACCTTTTACCTCAAATAACTCAGAAGTATTTTTGTTATCGGAGTAGATTTCTTTTGCAGCAATCCAAATCTCCTTGGTTATCTTGTAGTATACAAAGTCTTCTCCAATTGTTTTTGGACATGGAATTAATTAACTATTACCTGACCATGCTATTTTTAGATTTCCAAGTCTTGTATTTTGGATCCTCCGTTGATGGAGTGATGACTGCCCGGGTGAGGTAGTCGTCCTTTCCTTTCCCGCAGATGAACAACATAACAGAATGTGACCATTGCAAATAATTTCTTTCACTTAACTCATGCCCCGGTAATAGGCATAAACAAACTCTCTGGTCTACTGTTGGTTTTGGAAGAGATGGCCTCTTGGCCAGTGGTCATATCTGAGGTAGAGGTTGTATCCAAGGTGGCCGTTCTGTATTTCACCATTCAGATTATAATTGGAACAGATTTGGCTCTGGTACCATATTGAAATATAAAGAGGAAAACTCTATTTTTCTTATTCTCTATCGGTTGAAGAGGCTAGAATATATAGGAGAAGCGTGACAACAGATCTGTCATTGAGTCTCCATGATTCTAGTAACAAAATAATCCCTCAATGCAAGGGATACGCATGGACAGATATAAAAGAGAGATTTTGGATTCAAAACATCCTTCTCTCTTTATTTAAAGTAGGAAACAGACAGAGCAAGAAAGTCAGAAACTAATCCCTAAAAATCAGGAACTAAATTCAGAATTCCATAACTTGAATGAGTGGTTAAGGGGATGGGGGCACATCGCTTGTAGCTGATCTCTATTTGGTGCTAAATCTGAGTCCATGTATAAACCTGATTCATATTAATATAATTACATTTACATTTCTTATCGAAAAAAAGAGGTCTTTGGTCATGTTATTAGATTAACCATGTTTTAAATGAAAGACTCTCTTTTGCTTAGCTCAATGGTGACATTTATTTTTGCTTGGGAATAAATGAGGTCATCTGCATATGCCTATAGGATTAGCTTAGATGTATTGCGATGCATAACAGAAAGAAGCTAATAACATCTGAAATTGATTTGTCGATAGCTTTCTTTTGCCTTTCCAGCTTAAAGTATCTATTAGACAGTTGAATTCAGTTACTTGAGTATTATTTGATCAAACCTCTCTTTTTCTTTCTCTCAGTGTTTATGTGTTTGTGTCTCTATTTATCTCCTTATAGAATATTTTAATCGGCTCTAACTTTTATGTTTTGGTTTGTTCTCTAGTTCGCGATTACATCTGCAATCATTACAGTCTGCACGATGGGGAGCCTTTTCATGTATAGCAATAAATCAGTTGTGTTTGTCTACTTCTTTTTATTTGGACTCAGTACAATCATGCTTTCCTTTTTGATCACTACATTCTTCACTCGAGCAAAAACCGCTGTGGCAGTTGGAACACTTTCTTTCCTTGGAGCTTTCTTCCCTTATTATACAGTCAATGATGCTGCTGTTCCCATGTTAGTAGTTATGCAATCATAAACCTTTAGTGTCTGTCTCTCATAAGAAAAGTTAAGTCTTTACTCACTATGGTAAATTTTTTGAAATTCCCTGCTTCTAGGATTTTAAAAGTCCTGGCTTCTTTCCTTTCACCTACGGCTTTCGCTCTTGGCACAATTAACTTTGCTGATTATGAGCGTGCACACGTTGGAGTTCGTTGGAGCAACATATGGCGGGTAATTGAGGATAGATCTACTTTTGACTGATCTTTTTATCCCCATTATATGATTATAAATTTTCTTTATTGTAGGCATCATCTGGAGTAAATCTTTTGGTATGCCTTCTGATGATGTTGCTTGACTCACTGTTGTACTGTGCAATCGGTTTGTACCTGGAAAAGGTATTTCAAGTTCTTTTCTTTGCCATTCTTTGGTTGCATTCTTGAAGTAATGTTAGAAATTTTGTAAAATAATTTACATTAGTGTGAATGTGAAGCAAAATATCAAGTGTAGCATTAGGACGGAGGTAATTTCCTGGAATTGGATTTCTTGCAGCATCATTGGTAAGAAGGTGATAATTTTTTTTTTCCCTCTGTCAAAAAACAAAGATGAAAGTCCAACTTTTCGCCAGCTCACCAATGTTAAACTCCATTTATGTAAAGATTTTTTGCGAAAATAAGTTCATAGATTTAAATTATTGTTTTTTGTTTTGGTTTTCTTTTTGAGAAGAAATAAGAAGCATTTATTCAAGAGAAAGATGATGAAACGAAACAAAAGGGGGCCACTAAAGGAGAACAAGGGATCCTCCTAAGCCTGCCCCTAAGAGCTATTTAAAAGAGAATACCAACCCCTACACCAGTCATTGACGTTGCACCTTTGGAGAGTTTACAAGTTGCCACCCATTGAGAGGCCAAAAACATGGAGCCATCTGAACCTTTATAGCAACCTTATGCTCCTATTTGATGATTCTAGAACTCCTGTCATTCCAAATACTCCAAAGAACTGCAAAAGAGTGCCACCATGCAATACTTCTTCACCCTTGAAGGAATGCTTCCCTCAACGGAGAAAGAAAACAAATCTCCCTCACTTCTAGGCCAGCAAGGAGGGATGAGGAACTAATTATTCCATTTCTCCAAACACCCTCTTTGTGAACACGCATTAAGTGAAAAAACTGAAAATATTATTGCTTGTTTCTCCCACCTCCTTACAAGGACAACACCAGTGAGGTGAAATGGTTGTGTACAAGTCTCTTTTGAAACATGTCCGCTTGTTAATCTTATCATGAGCGTTAGCCACCCCAAAACCTTGACGTCATAAGGTTCATAAGCTTTCTAGATAATGGTATATTGAGGGAAAGTAAACGTTCCTGAGAGGTCAAAAGACCAAACCACCCGCCTTTCCTGTCTCCTTGATAAGAAAAATTCAACTTCCCTTTAAGTCAAATTCATAGGGAGATGATGGTTCCAAGAGGGATCTACCCCCTTTCCCAAGACTAACAGGAAGCATTTATTAGATTTAAAAAGAAAGGTACCAAGGTGAAAAGAGGACAAGGAGTCCTGTGTTGTCTATTTATATCCTTAGGATCAATTTGTCTTAGAATAAATTTGAATCCTTATTACTAAAGTGAATTTAAGAAGTTACAAAATTTTTATTTTGTAATTTTCCATGATTTTAGAGTTTTTGCTATGTCATCATTAATGTTTTCTTTATTTTTGACAAGAAACGAAATTGTATTATATTAACTATAAGAACTATACAAGATATATACATGCAGACCCAAGTCCTTAACCATAAATCAAAACTATCCAAAATTGGTTTCCATCCCCCTCAACCATTCTTCCAGGGAAAAGCCCTTAGCTAATTTAATAGCACTAACCCAAATAGAAGCCAAGAAAAAGGAGTTTTCCCACACATTTCCAATTTCCTTCTCATGATCTTTAAAAATGCGAGAGTTTTGCTCTTTCCATACAGACCACACTACTACAATAACCACAACACACCAATAATCTCTCAAACGTCTGGGTAAGACAAACTCCTCAGGATAGGCCCATAAGTTAGACGCATTGGGGATTCTCTCCCATTGAAGAAGAGCTTCCCATTTCTTCCAAACTCCTTTAGAAAACTCATAGTCAACAAGGATATGTTGACCTGTTTCCCCATATGCTCTGCACAAACAATACCAACTTGGAGAGAGAGCCCAATTCTTGAATCGTCTTTAAAGAATATCCGCACAATTTAACCTGTCATGAGCAATAGTCCATCCCAAAAATTTGGCTTTTGAAGTAACATGAGCTTTCCAGATGAAATCATGAGGAAAATGGGCAAGAGAAGGGCTAGAGTCATGGACAAAACAAAGATGATGAAGGAAGGATTTAGAAGAAAACTCCCCCGAAGAATCCAAAGGCCAAGACACTCTATCATTCTCACTAGATATGAGTACCCCCTCGAGAGTCTTGAGGAGGGATGAGGCTTCTATACACTCTCTCAGAAGGGTTCCTTCTAAGGTGGAGACACCAAGAAGGCCTACTCCCTTCCCTTCATTACCCTCTGAAGAACTCAAGAAGTCACAAATAGGATGATTTAGTTTGGAAGATAAACTATAAATGTTTGATAATAACTCACAAAATTTGGCTGTACCACACCAAGTGTCCTCCCAGAATTTAAAGTGTGATCTGTCACCCACTCTAAGCCTAATTAGATTAGAAAAAAATCGGATAAAGGGAAGTTATAAACTTCCAAGGGCTACGATAGGTGGCTTTGGAAGACACACTAGCATATCGAGAATTTCGCTAAACCCCATGGCAACTTAAAATCACTTTGTCCCACAAAGAGTCTTTTTCTTTATGAAGATGCCACATCCATTTCCCAGCCAAAGCTTTATTCCTGAGTTCCAAATTACCAATCCCCAAGCCCCCTTGATCAAGCCTCTTGCTGACGAAATTCCATCTCACTAGGCTATCCCTCTTTCTTTGACCTCTCCTTTCCTAAGGAATTGTCTCATCATTCATTCAATCTGCCAAGCCACCTTCTTAGGATTTGAACATCGAAAGGAAATAAGTAGGGATGGTCCTCTAGCACACTTTTGATTAGTGCTAACCTTTGACCCTTGGATAAAAAACCCCTCCTCCAACCATCGAGTCTCCTCGAAGTAGTATGGATAACGGGCTCCCAAAAAGACAATGACAAAGGGTTACCTCCCAATGGTAATCCTAAGCATTTTAAGGGCCATTAACCAATAGAACAACCACAAGAAAAAGCCACCTCAATCAGCTGCGCCTCTGACTTGCAAATACCAACCACTTGGCATTTTTCCAAATTTAGCTTCATTCCTGAAATCCAACAGAAGCCTTGAATAATCCTCAATGTAGAAAGCAAGCTAGACCCATTATTCTCCACCAACAATAGGCAGTCATCCGCAAATTGAAGATGAGACACTTGAATATTATCCTTCCCTACTGAAAAACCCTTCACCACCGCAACTTCATTAGCCTTATCCATCATGCTTTCCAAAACATCAGCAACAACAATGAAGAGAAAGGGGTTACATCTTGTTCACCCACCCTTTTAACCACTATGATAAACCCCACTTTAGTAGCTACTATCCAAGAAGAGATGCACATTCTTGTGAGTTGTGACATTCCAAATTCTAATACTATCTAAAAACTTGTCCTTGAACACCTTGCTTTTCCTTTCTAACTACAAGGATCAATTTGTTTTGGTTGTGGGAAATCCTTTTTTTTTTGATAGGCAACATGTCATTATATATAGAGATGAGAAACGGCTGTAGCGAGCAACATACAAAATGTTTTAAGGGGATGGGTTATCCCCTGAGAACTAGATGCAGTATTTACAATGATTATAGAATAGCACTCCAATTCCTAATCCATTCACTAATATTGTAACCCCTAAACAACTTGCTAGCACTAATCCAGTATGCGAACCAAAATACAAAATTGTCCCATACTTTTTCAACATTGTTCATTACATCATTAAAAAATCTCTCATTTCTTTCTTTCCAAGCAGCCCAGATGACTGCAAAAAACATGATTCTCCAATAGTGATTCATTTTCCTCGCTGATACTTGACTGATGGGGAAGCAATAAGGATCATTTGCACACGGACTAGTGAAACCATTATGAGTTGTTTCCCTTCTTCTCCAAATATCCGCAACAAAATACACTCCCAAAACAAGTGCTTTATGTTTTCTTCACTGTTCCTGCACAAACAACAACAATTTGGAGATAATGCCATGTATGGTTATTTCCTTTGTAAAACATCATCACAGTTAATTTTTTGGTGAGCCATCAGTCAACCCATAGGCCATAATTTTGACCGGAAGACATTTTATTTTATTTCATGTGACAAAGAATGGAAATTCCAAGTATCATCAAATATAATTAATATATATATTTTTTCTATGTTTCAATGGTGAAAGGCAACTTTAAAAGGTTTGGTTGGTTGGTTGCTGTAATAGTTGTGGAAATAAAGTGTTAAAACAATAAAAGACACAAAGATATAACGTGGTTCGGCTTTATGACCTACATCCACGGGAGAAGAGAAATGATATTTATTCTTTTGTAATGTCTTAATGGAGGGACTCCATATATATAGACATACAGGGCTATGTACTTATAGCTAT
Organism: Paratinospora sagittata; assembly: GCA_035771175.1. Classification (NCBI taxonomy): domain Eukaryota; kingdom Viridiplantae; phylum Streptophyta; class Magnoliopsida; order Ranunculales; family Menispermaceae; genus Paratinospora; species Paratinospora sagittata. The sequence continues at coordinate 42,981,636 of CM069593.1, forward strand.
ATTTACAATTTTAGTAACTGCTATATTCCTTAAAGGAAATAAATCCTTAAGGAAATAATTCTGTACAGGAAAGAAATCTATACAGGAAATAAATTTGTATAGGAAACAAATCTCAACACTCCACCTCAAGCTGGTGAATAAAGGTTTACCATTCCCAGCTTGGACACATTTGCTTGAAATGCAGTATGATTTAACCCTTTAGTGAGCATATCGGCGAGCTGATTATTGGTAAACACATATGGAGTACAGATCAACCCATTGTCAAGCTTCTCTTTAATAAAGTGTCTATCAATCTCTATATGCTTGGTTCGATCATGTTGAACTGGGTTATGGGCAATGCTAATTGCAGATTTATTGTCACAATAGAGTCTCATAGGGCCATTCCAGTGTATCGTCAAATCTGTCAAAATTATCTGCAACCATAATAGCTCACAAACCCCTTGTGCCATTGCTCGGAATTCTGCTTCAGCACTAGATCTGGCCACTACATTCTGTTTTTACTTCGCCATGTCACCAAATTCCCACCAAGAAACGTACAATATCCAGTAGTTGATCTTCTGTCAACTACTGAACCAACATAGTCTGAATCAGTATATGCTTCAAGAACCATTCCTGTGTGTCGTTTAAATAAGATGCCCTGTTCTGTAGTCCCTTTAAGATATTGTAGAACGCGATGCGTTGCTTGCAAATGAATATCTTTAGGATTGTGCATGAACTGACTTATTACACTCACTGCATATGCAATATCAGGTCTTGTGTGAGAGAGATAGACGAGTCTTCCTACTAGTCTTTGATACATCTCTTTATTAACAGTCAGCGCTTCTTCAGCTTCTCCAAGCTTGTGATTAAGATCAATAGGAGTATTCATTGGTTTGCATGCTAACTTCCCTGTTTCTTTAAGAAGGTCTGTAATGTACTTCTGTTGAGAGATAAAGATTCCGTGTTTAGAGTGTGCCACTTCAATCCCTAGGAAGTATTTCAATCTCCCTAATTCCTTGATCTCAAATTCCTCGGTCAAACACCGCTTCAAATTTTGTCTCTCGTTCTCATTGTTTCTTGTCATGATGATGTCATCAACATACACTAATAGAGCTGTAACTCCCCCTGAAGTCGAGTGCTTAATAAAGAGAGTGTGATCTCCTTGGCTTTGTTTATATCCTATACTTGTCATTACTTTGGCAAACCGACCAAACCATGTCCTCGGAGATTGTTTAAGTCCATACAGGGCCTTTTTTAATTTGCACTTTATCAGTGGTGCAAAATCCTGGGGGCACTTCCATATTGAGAACTCTACTTGACACTTTTGGAAAACCCTCAGGTACCAACTCATTGGCCCATTCAGGTAATTTTTCTATTTCTATTGGATTTAACGTCTCGGATAAATCTTTTGCTAACTCTTGGGTTATAGATTTTGGTGCTACTGATCACATGACCAATTCTTCCAATATATTTCATACCTACAACCCATGTCCTAGTAGTCGGAAAATAGCCACAGATGATGGATCCTTAACCACAGTAGCTGGTATAGGTGATGTTCACATCAGCCCCACCCTTACACTTAGAAACGTTCTTCATGTTCCTAAATTATCTACTATACCAGCTACTGTGGTTAAGGATCCATCAGCTGTGGCTATTTTTCGACTACTAGGACATGGGTTGTAGGTATGAAATATATTGGAAGAATTGGTCATGTGATCAGTAGCACCAGAATCTATAACCCAAGAGTTAGCAAAAGATTTATCCGAGACGTTAAATCCAATAGAAATAGGAAAATTACCTGAATGGGCCAATGAGTTGGTACCTGAGGGTTTTCCAAGAGTGTCAAGTAGAGTTCTCAATCTCTTGATCTCATCCTGATTGAATCCGACTTGCTTAAGAGAGTGCTCTTCAATTGATTGTACACTGGACATCTTTCTTTTGGCTCACGTACCGGTGGAAGCAGCAACAACAACAACAATGCCTGGTCAAATTCTTCAATAACAACGATGAACGCCAAACAAGTCTCTCTTTGGCAATGAAGGCCGAAGATGGAGGTTGATGGTTTTTTTTTTTTTTTGGTAGTTACTGAAAATAAGAAAGAAGAAAGACAAGACAGAAGAAAGAAAAGACGGAAGAAGGGAAGAGAGAAAGAAGACGGGAGAAAAAGAAAGAAAGGAAGAAGAAGGCGCAGTAGCAGCGGCAAGGAACAACGGCGGGGTTATAAGGGTGCTGCAACGAAGATTGGCGGAGGGGTTTTCTTGTGCAGCAGTAGTGGACGGGATCGATCTGGTAGTGAGCAGTGACGATGACGAGTTGAAGTAGAGACAACAACCACGATGAAGATGCACGCATCAACGGTAGCAGATTTTCGCGAAGAAGTCAAGACGCGACAACAACGATGGCAGCGACGCTCAACAACAAAGAAAAATAGTAACTGTAGCGTATTCGATTTCGGCGATGAAGGTCGACAGAAGACAAGTCTGGCGATGAAGGCCGATGGCGATGAAAGCCGATGAAAAAAGACGATGAAAAAAAATAGAGCTGATGGAAAGAAGACGATACCTGAAGATGAAGATGAAAAAGACGATACCAGAAGAAGACGAAGAAGATGTAAAGAAGAAGATGAGTGAAGACGAAGGATGAAGGTTGAGTTGCAAGGATTGAAAACAGTTGAGACGAAGGAAGACGATGAACAGTGAGACGAAAACAGTTGCAGACACGATTTGCAGATCGCGATTTAGGATCTCTTGTTTGTAGTTGAATAGTGAAAGGCGACTAAGATGAAAGACTGCGATGCGTTTGCAGTTGCAGGCGAACCAGTTCGCGATGTGCGATGATACCTTGTTCTCAGTCGATGAATCAAAAACTGAGTTGATGGTGATGAGCCAGGAACAGTCGCACGAACCAGACGAAGAAGACGATGAATCGCACGAACCATACGAAGAAGATGATGAACAGTAACAGTTGCAGATACGACGATGGTGATGGATGAGGAAATGGAAGACGACGATGTGTTTGCAAGTGAAGAAGAAGACGGCGACGATGCAGATGACGTTGACGAAGATGAAGACTGCGATGTGCGATCCAGTTGCAGCGGCAACAACAACAGTAACAACAGAGATGAATATTCCGGCAGCGACAACAATGAAGGCCACCCAAGGGGATTCCGGCGATGAAGGCCGACAATGATGATTTCGACGATGAAGGCCGAAACAAATTTTCTAGTAATAATAACCTAGGTCTCTGATACCATGTTAAAACAATAAAAGACACAAAGATATAACATGGTTCGGCTTTATGGCCTACATCCACGGGAGAAGAGAAATGATATTTATTCTTTTGTAATGTCTTAATGGAGGGACTCCATATATATAGACATACAGGGCTATGTACTTATAGCTATATTTACAATTTTAGTAACTGCTATATTCCTTAAAGGAAATAAATCCTTAAGGAAATAATTCTGTACAGGAAACAAATCTATACAGGAAATAAATTTGTATAGAAAACAAATCTCAACATAAAGTAGTAGACGAGTAGTTCAAGTTCCATCATATGCAATGTTTAAGCTTAGGAAACAAATATATTGCAGTGCTTACCCCACTTTTTCTAACCAATTGGTCTTGAACTATTGCAATTAATGCTCTGATTTGCGGAAACCCCTTTTCCTTCTCTCTATATATGGATAGCATAATTAGGCTACTAGGCAGCAACAACAATGATCACAACAAGACTTGTCTTTTTGAATGACACTTGCTTTCATACTTAAATTTCATCTTGATAATCTTTCTGCGATGAGCTTTTCCCCTGGACAATCTGTCTACTCTAATGTTTTGTACTATTGTTGTTGAAGTTGCATGCTATTGTTATTTTATATAGATTTTGAAATATAGAAATTCATTCTTATTAGGTTCTTCCAAGGGAGAATGGATTGCGCTATCCTTGGAATTTTTTATTCAAGAAGAGCTTCTGGGGGAAGATGTCCGACATTCCTGCTAATGATTTAGAAATTAACAGTAAAAGTTGCAGAAAGAAAACTTTGGCTCCTAGGAAAGGTATTATTGATCCAGCTGTTGAAGCAATAAGCTTGGACATGAAACAACAAGAACTTGATGGCAGGTAATTAGGTTGAAGTTCTCATAAATCATTGTAAGGTAGTGCACTTGACTTATATATTTTTGTGTTTTCTTCCAGATGTATCCAGATACGCAATTTGCATAAGGTGTATTCCACAAAAAAAAGGAAATGTTGTGCAGTGAACTCATTGAAGCTCACATTATATGAAAATCAGATTTTTGCTCTTCTAGGTGTTGCTTTTACTCTCCTTTACTTTTAGTCTTCTTGTGATTGCTGTATTTGCTATTTTTAGTTTGCTTTTCTGGGTGTATTCTAGATTTTTATTCTAGCGGTTGTTCTATTGTAAGAAAATTCCACTTCTATATTCTCACTATTCATTTTTTCTTTATTCTTTCTTTTTGGATAAGAAATTATAAAAAAGTATATATTTAAAGGCCTAGATACAAAATGCCTTTGTGCCCCCTTGGGAGGACTAGGCGTTCTCCTGGAACTCCTAAGATACAAGCCAACAAGGGCCCCAACTCCCATTACCAATCGCTAAGCCTATAACCCTTGGAATGTTTACAAGGGCTAATCAAATTAGAATCTATAAAGTGTGAGCTCTCTTGGACCCCAATTGCATTCCGTTCAACTACCTCGAAAATCCTCGAATTCCTTTCGTGCCAAATGGTCCACAGTCCACACAATTGTGAACATAACCACTCTCCAACAATTCTCAAGTTGGAGGAAAATATGCCTCATAGGAAAAGAAAACAAGTTTTTATTGTATGAACAACTAATTAAAGATAATCCTTTCACCTCTCACAAACTCTTCTTGAGAATGCACATTGAACAAACAAGTGGTTAGCTCTCTCACCTCCTTGCTTGCATAAGCAACACTAGTTGGGTGACAAGGACCGCTTGGGGAAATGACTGTGCAAAATATCTGCAATATTTAGTTTATCTTGGACAATTACTAACTGTTGCGAAGAAGAGCAAAATTAGTGGGATTTATTTCCTTCCAGGAAAGATGATAAGCTTAGTAGTTGTTTTATTTAGCAGTTACTAATATTGTAATTATTACTATATGTGTGCATAGCCCTGTATGTCTATATATATGGTGTCCCTTCATTGAGACATCATCACAAATAAGAAGAAATTCCCTCCTCTTCTCCCGTGGACGTAGGCCGTAGAGCCAAACTACGTTACATCTCTGTGTTTCTTTATTATTTTATTTTACAACATGGTATCAGAGCTTTAGGTTCGTACAACTGAGAATTCTTTTTCTTTTGGCCTTTATTGCCGGAATCTTTTTTTCGGCCTTCATCGTCGAGATTATCGTTGTCAGCCTTCATCGCCGGAATCGCACCACCTACCGTTGTGCGCTCCACTACCGTTTGCGAACAACGCTCCACTATCGCTGTCGACCTTCATCTCCGTTGTTGGTGTTCCTTGCTGCTGTTGCTGTCGTTGCCACTGGTTCAACACCATCGCCATCAACATCGTCGCTGCACATCTCTGCTGCTGCACATCTCCGTCACCTCTCGCTGAGCATCTCTAATTCTCCGTCATTGCTGGTTCATCACCATCGTCGCACGTCTCTGGTTCTCCGTCTCCCGTCTCTCTCTACTGCTTGTTCGTCGTCTTTCTCTCTCTCTGATTCATCGTTTCTCTCTCTTTCTTCCCCTTCTTCTCCTTCTTCGTCTTCGTCTTCGTCTTCTATGTATCTTTTTATCTCTCTATCTTTCTTCTTTCTTTTTCTTTTGTAACCCAAAAAAAAAATCTGAATATATATAAGATATGAGAAAAAAAAAAAAACGTCAACCTCCATCTTCGCCCTTCATTGCCAAAGAGAGGCTTGTTTGGCCTTTCATCGCTGCTATTGAAGAATCTGACCAAGCATCATTATTGTTGTTGCTGCTTCCATCGGTACGTGAGCCAATAGAAAGATGTCCAGTGTACAATCAATTGAAGAGCACTCTCTTAAGCAAGTCAGATTCAATCAGGATGAGATCAAGAGATTGAGAACTCTACTTGACACTCTTGGAAAACCCTTAGGTACCAACTCATTGGCACATTCGGGTAAGTTTTCTATTTCTATTGATTCAAAGTCTCAGATAAATCCTTTGCAAACTCTTGGATTATAGATTCCGGTGCTACTGATCACATGACCAATTCCTGTCATATATTTCATACCTATAATCCATGTCCAAGCTGTCAAAAAATAGCCACAACTGACGGGTCTTTAACAACAGTTGCAGGCATAGGAGATGTTCACATTAGCCATACACTTACACTTAGAAACGTACTTCATGTTCCGAAGCTATCCACAAATCTTCTCTCTATACAAAAGTTAACACATGATCTAAACTGTAAAGTATTTTTCTATTCTACTCATTGACAATCTTAGAGAGTTTTGAGCAAAAAAGTATATTCCTCTTGGAGGAGAATTCCCATTATATATCATGAATACAAGCTAATTTTTAGCCCTTAAAATAGCTAAACTACCATATACATATCTGTCCAAAAATATCCTACAGCTAGAATATCCTAATTAAGGAAAAGATAAAAGATTTACAATCATAAAGACAATTGTCACAACTGTACAAGGCATAAAATCTGCTAGCTTTAAAGGGCCAGCTAATTCCTTTGGCATCCCCCCTCAAATAGATGCTGGTAAATCTACAAGCATCAATTTGCTAACAAGGAAGTTATGTCATTGATGTGTCATGGATTTGGTGAAGATATCCGCGATCTGTAGAGTGGTGGAGATATGTGGGAGGGTGATAACTTGGCGGTCATAGGCCTCCCGGATAGAGTGGCAGGCAACCTCTGTGTGCTTCGTTCATTCGTGGTAGACAGGATTGGCAGCAATTTGGATGGCACTAATGTTGTCAGCATGTAGGGGAGTAGGTTGAACTTGGGAGAAATCGAGCTCTGTGAGGAGACCATGCAGCCAAATGGTCTCGGAACATGCAGCAGACATGGCGGGGTACTCTGCCTCATTGGATGATTTGGAGACAGAGTCTTGCTTCTTGCATTTCCAAGAGATAAGAGCATCACCAAGCAAGGTTCGAAACTTCGATTTCGCCCGACACTTCGACCTTTAAAAATCAGAATTAATTCAGGGAAGCTTGAGAAGTCTTGGAGAATTATTGTAAAAATTCGCCAACTTAGAGAAGTTTAAAGAATTTCTAGATAGATGTTAAAATATGCATAATTACTATTAGAAATGATGAAAACAAACCTAAATAGATACTTTTCACATATAAAAGTATAAATATAATTGGTTGAAACATGTGTTTTTACATTAACATTGTTTAATGCACATCCATGGATCGAAAATTCGATTTCAACTTGACTTCGGTCACTTGAAAATTGGAATTAATTTGGAGAAGTTTAATTTAACATGGAGAATTTTTGTAAAAAATTCCTAATTAGAGAAGTTCAGAGAATTTTTTTATGTATACTTAAATATATAGATTTATTGTAGTATAAGCTAAAAAACTAATATAAATAAACACTTTTAATTCTTAAAAATACCAAGTGACCTAACAAAATCAATCTTATTAAGTGGGTTTGTAACACCTCGTAGTTTTAATAAAATACATACGTTGAAGTACGCGTATATTGAGATGTATAATACACGTATTTTATATGTTGAAGCTAAATATACGCATGTATGAAACTACATGCTAGATTTAAGGAGTATTAGTAAATAAATGTAATTATTAAATGAAGATGATACATATGGGATCATCCAATATGTGTGCTTACAATTTAAAAAATGGAGTTGAATTAAATATGTGGATTGGAGTATGATTTAATGACTTAATGAATAGTATGATTTAATGCATGTGTGTATATGAATACATGTGAAATAAGTGAATTGAGTTATAAATTAAATTAAGAAAACATGGATTTTGATTTGATATTTTGGATTATACAATGCTTGTGATGATGGAATGGGATGATCGTAAGTATCTATCATGTGAGAATTTGATGTGTGAATGAATGGAATGAATGAAATGATTATATATATCTATATTGGATTTGATTTGTTGTATATCAGGAAAAAAAATGTGAAATGTCCATTTTATGTGGAGATGCTGTCAAAACTGTTGAGAATTATTGTGAATGTCTGTTGAGGCTGATAGTGTATTATATACTGTATATGGGTATGTACAGTGTATAGTATATTGTGCCGGTCATGACGTCAGCCTACGTCAGGGGCGTCGTGACAGGGTTGATGAATTTGAAATGGTGGCTTTTGGTCTTAATTTATTTTCTTTGTTTTGATATTTAGTTTTTTGGTGGCTTGCTTCTCAACCATATACTTTGCTAGTTTGAATCCCACCATGCTTAATTTATTAGTTTATTATTTAAATGTATTGTTTTTTAATCTTGTTTTAAAAGAGTTAACTAAAAAAAGATGGCTTTGGAAACTTTTTTAATTTATTTTTAAGTTTTTATCTTATTTCAACTTTATTTATTTATTTTTTTTGCTTCTTTTCTTCTCTTTTTGGTAAAGCATATCCCATAAACTACATAATTTGTTAGCTTATTAAATTATTTTTTAAAATTTATATTGCTATGTTGGTTGACGAAGTTGAAAATAATACATAATTATTGATATTTTTTTTGTTTTTATTAATGAAATAACATTTTTTTACTTCTTTGTCGAATTTCATCGAACTTTGTTGAATTTTATCGAATTTTGTCGAATTTTATCGAATTTCTTGTCGAATTTTTGAATTGAAAAATAGAAATTTTATTGAAGTTTATCGAATTTTGTCGAATTTTATCGAACTATTTCGTCGAATTTTTGTATTTTTTATTTTACATCCACTTTGCACTTTGATAGTAAAAAAAGAGAAATAATTCGTAGAAGTTCGCCGAATTTCGGAGAATTTTTGAACCATGTCACCAAGAAACATGCACCATCCCGTAGTAGATTTTCTTGTGTCCAGGCGGCCAGCCCAATCAACATCACTGTAGGCTTGTAGTTGGAGTGAAGAACCAGTAGGGAAGAATAAGCCATGACTAGGTGTGCCCAGGATATATCTAATGATGCGGCGGATTGTGGATAGGTGGAGATGCCAAGGGGCTTGCATGAACTTGTTGACAGTATGGACAACATAAGAGATGTCCGGTCGGGTGATAGTTAGATAGATAAGACTACCAACCAACTTTTGATATAAAGTAGGATCCTCAAGAAGTCCCCTTAGTCACGTCGATATTTCACATTAATTTCCATTGAGGTGTCAATAGAATTAGTGTTCGTGAGTCCCGCTAATTGAACCAAATCCAGAATATACTTGTGCTGATTCAAGAAGATACCTTGAGGCCGATGTTGCACCTCTAAACCAAAAAATAGGTGAGTTGGCCAAGGTCTTTCATGTGGAAAGTAGAATGTAACAAATTCTGAATTTCAGAAATAGCCTCCATATCAGAACCAGTGATAACGATGTCGTCCACATAAACAAGGAGGACAACTATGCCCTTAGATGTCCGTTGAAGAAAAAGGGAGGGAGTCATACTGACTTTGAGTGAATGAAAAGCCAAGGAGAGTTGATCGAAACTTTTCAAACCATATTCGCTGTGCTTGCTTCAAGCCATACAAAGAGCGTTTTAGTTTGCAAACATCATTAGGTGAGGAAGTAGGCATATCGTAGGGAACTTTCATGTAAACTTCCTCCTTGTGATCACCATGTAAGAATGCGTTCTTTACATCCATTTGATGTAAAGACCATGATTGAGATGTAGCAAGGGCTAGTACTGTTCACACAGTGGTCATTTTGGCTACCGGTGCAAAGGTCTCATCGTAGTCTAGGCCATACTCTTGCTTGTTGCCAAGAAATACCAACTGAGCCTTGTAACAATCTATGGATCCATCAGAACGAAGCTTGATAGAAAACACCAACTTACTACGAAGGGGTTTTACAGATGGGGGACATGGAACAACATCCCAGGTCTGGTTTTCTTCAAGTGCAAGAAGTTTTGTTTCAATAGCTTTCCGTCAACACTCATGCTCCATGGCTTGTTTATAGGATGAAGGAATAGGAATAGAAGACAAGGTGGCTGTCAAGGATAAAGGAGGGGTGAAACCATACCTATGTGGTGGTCTACGAACCCGAGTACTGTGTCTGAGAGGTGCAGGTGCAGTTACTGGAACAGGATCAACATTTAGGGAATGAGCTGGAGGGGGCCCGGGAGGTGCTGAAGTCGTGCGTCGCTGATAGACTATGAGAGGCTTAGAAGGTACGGAATCTGCAAAAGAGTTAGGAAACACTGGCAAAACAGAAAATGAAGGAGAAAGATCATCACGGTGTGTGGAAAAAAAATACTGATTTTCAAAGAAAATCACATTTCAAGAAACCCAAATACGGCGCAGATTGGGATCATAACAAAGAAAACCTTTCTGGTGCACAGAATATCCTAGAAAAGCACATTGAACGGATTGAGCTGTTAGTTTTGTTCGTTCGTGTGTAGGAAGATGAACATAGCACACAAAATCAAAGGTACGAAAGTTAGAATAATTTGGGATATGACCAAATAACCAAAAGAAAGGAGAGACATGGTTCAATGAGGGAGAAGGCAATCTGTTGATGAGGTGGACAGCAGTGGAGAGAGCTTCACACCAAAAACGAGAGGGTACAAATGACTCTAATAGAAGGGTGCGGACAACATCGAGAAGGTGACGGTTCTTTCTTTAGCCACCCCATTTTGTTGTGGGGTTAAAGGACAAGACCGTTGAGAAATTATGCCATTGGTTTGCAGAAATTCTTGAAATAGATGAGACAACATACTCACCCCCATTATCAGAACGAAGGATTTTGATATTGGCAGAAAATTGGGTCTGAACATGTGCATGAAAAAGCTTAAAAATAGAAAATACTTCATCTTTAGAATGCAAAAAATAAATCCATGTGAAGTGACTATAGTCATCATCAATAAAAGTGACAAAGTACTTGTAATTAGCATGAGAAGTAACTGGTGCCATACCGCACATCATTATGTATCATATCAAAAGGCTGGACTACATTTGGTGTGTGAGTGGGAAATGGCGGAATTTTACTTTTTCCAAGCCTACAAGAATTGCTATCAAATTGAACAACACTAAGAGATGGTGACCCTTTATTCCCAAGTAAACCAGAATTTAGCAAAGCGTGAAGTACATTAGAGTTTGGGTGTCCGAGACGTTTATGCCATGCTCGATAATCAACATAAGCAGAATTACAAGTGATGATGGGCAAAGAGAAACATGGAGACGAAGGAAATTGGAGTGGGAAAAGACGTCCTACTTTAGGCCCCCTTGCAATCATCTTCCTTGATTGCCGATCCTTCACAACACAACCAGATTTAGAAAATTCCACTTTACAATCATCGTCAGCCAACTGACCGACAGAAACAAGATTAGTGGTAGGGCCAGGAGAGACAAAGACATTGGTTATAGAAGAAGAAACATCACCAATGGCTGTGATAGGTGAGGAGTTGCCATCAGCTGTATAAATTTTGAGATTTCCAGAATATTTATTTACATTGGTGAAAAAATTAGCATTGTTTGTCATGTGATGGGAAGCATCGGAATCAAAGTACCAAGGAGGTGATGTAGAGAAGGGTTTACCTGAGAGTCCTAATACGGAGAATGCAGAAATGATCATTTGCTGAATCATTTCAGGGGTCACAGATTGAACAGGAGCAGGAGCACTTTGTGTCAGATGTACTGTATCCACAGAACTACCAGCAATAGAAGAACCAATTGAGGCAGTATATGCTGTTTCAGATCTCTTGGGTGGTCAGGTAGGGCATTCCTTGATGATATGGCCATCCTTTTTGCAGTAGTTGCAGAATTTTTTTAAACAATTTGAAGCGTTACGGCCAAATCCTTTGCAACAAAAGCACTGAACAATACTCATGTCCCTGCCTTTTGGCTTGCCTTGAGCTGCATAAGCCACATGAACAAAGGTGGATTTATGTTGTTCCATGGTGGTTTGAGTGAGAAGTCGTTGCTCCTCACGAAACAAATCATTGAGGCAAGCATCAAAGGAAGGGATAGGTTCTCGGTTCATAAGATTGGACCTGGTGCCTTCAAATTCAGATCTCAGTTTCATAAGAAATTGATCCCTCTTAGTAGTTTCATTGACAGATTGAACAGAACTAACACCTTCGGGAGGTAAGGGAGCATAGACTATATCAGTATAGTCAGCCCAAAGATTCATAAAGTTGGAATAAAAATCAGAAATAGAAAGACTGCCCTGTTGGAGAGTGGCTAACTCATGTTCAAGCTGGAACCGACGAGCAGTGTTGTGTTGACTGTAGAGTTTCTTCAGGTAATTCCACATTTCAGCTGCAGTCTTGAAGGGTCGAAGATTCAAGATGATGTTGGATTCCACAGATCCTAGAATCCATGCCATGATTTGAGCATCCTTGACCTCCCACTTGGCGTGCTCATCCTTGTCTTTTTCGTTGTCAGGAGGAGGTTTGCTGCCATCAACATGGCCCCATAGATCTTTGCCTTTTAACAAATATCTTGAAGTGGAATGCCCAGGCCGAGTAGTTTTTGCCATTAAAACGAATCAAGAAGGCATCATACTTGTCTGAAGACATGAGGCTGAGATAACTTGATCAAAAATAACTAAGAACAAGAGATTGAACTAGTACTGAGTTGGACTTAAGAAGAAGAGACACGTGAGAATTCAGAACTGTGGCTGTGATACCATGACAATCTTAGAGAGTTTTGAGCAAAAAAGTATATTCCTCTTGGAGGAGAATTCCCATTATATATCATGAATACAAGCTGATTTTTAGCCCCTAAAATAGCTAAACTACCATATATAGATCTGTTCAAAAATATCCTACAGCTAGAATATCCTAATTAAGGAAAAGATAAAAGATTTACAATCATAAGGACAGTTGTCACAGCTGTACAAGGCATAAAATCTGCTAGCTTTAAATGGCTAGCTAATTCCTTTGACACTCATTGTGAATTTCAGGACCAGAAGTAGGGAAAGACAATTGGACTTGCTAAGGAACAGGATGGGCTGTATTACCTTGAGACACTGATAAGTTTTATCAAGAATAACTCATCATTTCTCTTTGAGCACTATCTCTCCATTAAAGGTACAATATGGCTTCATCACCGTTGACTTGGACATCCCTCATTTAGAACCCTTAAGGTCATGTTTCTATCTCTGTTTAAGACACTAAATGTTGACGATTTTCATCGTGAGGTGTGTGAAGTGGCAAAACACAAGCGTGTGACTTTCCTAGTTCACAATGAAAGAAGTTCAACTCCTTTTGATCTTATTCATAGTGATATTTGGGGTCCTTCTATTCCTAATGTTTTTGGAGCACGTTGGTTTGTATCTTTCATTGATGATTGTACTAGAGTCTCTTGGATATTTTTACTCAAACAAAAATCTGATGTGAGCTTTGTTCTCCCAAACTTTCACAACATGGTACAAAATCAATTCGGAGCTAAAATCAAGAAATTTCGATCTGACAATGCAGGGGACTATTTTAATCAAACCTGGACCCCTTACTTTCAAAAGGAAGGGATCATTCATGAATCATCTTGCGTCCACACCCCACAACTGAATGTTGTTGCTGAGAGGAAAAATGGCCACCTACTTGATACAACCCGAGCCTTCTTGTTCCAAACAATGTGCCTAAGTTCTATTGGGGGGAAGCCGTCCTAACTGCCACACTTCTTAACAACCGAATACCTTCTCGAGTCCTTGGTTTTAAGAGTCCCATTGAATTGTGATCACAATTTTATCCTAACATCGAAACCTTCAACAATCTCATTCCTAAAATCTTCTGGTGCGTTTCCTTTGTCCATGTTCACCATCCAAACAGGGAAAAGTTAGATCCAAGAGCTCTCAAATGTGTTTTTATGGGGTATTCCTCAACTCAGAAAGGGTACAAATGCTTCCCATCCACCGTAAAAAAAATTCTTTGTCTCAACGGATGTTACTTTCAACGAACGTGAGTCTTAATTTCTCGCTCATTTTCTTCAGAGGGAGAACGCCATCATGGAAGATAAGGATTGGGATTCTCTCCTCTATGACCCATTCTCTATTAACCTCTCATCCGTACCATCTCCCTTCGCACTTGAGCCATCTGCTTCTGCACCTTCAAAACCCAGTGATAACCAAAGTAGGGAATCTGAACCCGAGTCGTTTGCTCTTGAGGATTGAATGATTGGACAGATGTACTCAAGGAAGAAAGCTACAGTCTCTGAACCTATGCAAGTCCAAGAATCAGAACCAGCTCTTGGAAATGTAGGTACAGTCTCTAACCCTCTCTCACAAAACCCTTCAGAACCTCAGCCTGATACAAACATTGATCTGAACCTTTCTTATGCCATTAGAAAGGGAACTAGGGAATGCACTAAACGTCCCCTGTATCCACTTTCCCATATTGTGTCATTTGAAAGGTTTTCTCCATCTCATAAGTCATAAGTGCTTTCTTACTAGCTTGAACTGTATCCAAATCCCTACTTCTTTGTCCGAGGCTTTTTATGATGAAAATTGGAGACAAGCCAATGTGGAAATGGAAGCCTTGAGAAAAAATGATACTTGGGAGTTGGTTGACTTACCTGCAGGAAAGAAACCTGTGGGATGCAAATGGGTTTATACAGTTAAATGCAAAGCATATGGGTCCTTGGAGCGCTACAAGGCAAGATTAGTAGCCAAAGGATATACGCAGACATATGGTGTGGACTATCAAGAGACATTTGCTTCGGTTGCAAAAATGAATACTGTGAGACTTCTTTTGTCATTGACAACTAATTAGGATTGGGATTTGCAACAATTTGATATAAATAATGCATTTTTACATGAGGATTTAGAAGAAGAGATCTATATGGAAGTGCCTCCAGGATTTGGCACCACTGATAAAGTGTGTAAATTGAAAAAGACCCTGAATGGACTTAAACAGTCCCCGAGGGCATGGTTTGGTCAGTTTGCCAAAGTAATGACAAATATGGGATATAGACAAAGCCAAAGAGATCACACTCTGTTTATTAAGCACTCAACTTCAGGGGGAGTTACAACTTTGTTACTGTATGTTGATGACATCATCATGACAGGAAACAATGAGAACGAGAGACAAAATTTGAAGCAGTGTTTGACCAAGGAATTTGAGATCAAGGAACTAGGAGATTGAAATACTTTCTAAGGATTGAAGTGGCACACTCTAAATAGGGAATCTTTATTTCTCAACAGAAGTACATTACGGATCTTCTTAAAGAAACAAGGAAGCTAGCATGCAAACCAGTGAATACACCTATTGACCCTAATCGCAAGCTTGAAGAAGTTGAAGAAGACAAACTATGTAGGCTCGGAAAATAGAAGACAAAGCTATGTGTCCAACATCAAATGTTTCCCAAAACGAAATGGCTTCTCCATTCCTTTATTTGAGCCTCACTAAATTGGAATAGGATGAATAAAGGAAATGGATGAATTTCCAACTTCCTAAGGATTCTAAGGTAGCTCTAGTGGCCAAGTTAGCATCCTTGGCATTTCTTGCAACTTGTGTATGCTCTTGATGATTCTCGCCCACATGGATTGTTGTTCTTAAGGGAAGCAACATAATTTTTTTTCAATCAAGCTTTGTTTTTGTAAGGATATTTCCAATCGCCAAACCCTCTTGCTCCCGCCTTCCTTTTCACTATATCCCAATTGATGAGATGACACCTACTAGAGCCCTCCTCCTCTTTCCATAAAAGGTTTCTCATTTTTCTCATGTTTGCCATCTTTCTAGGACATGAAACATTGGCAGAGAGTACGTTGAAATTTTGCCTCAAGAGTTGCTCCAAGGAGGGAACTCTCCTCTTTTGAAAGAAAGCTTCTATAGCTTCTATTCCACCCCTCTAGTCTCTTGAAAATCCTATCAACAACTAGGTCCCAAAACTTCATTTTCATTGGATTACCTCCTATTGAGATCTTGAGGTATTTGAATGACCACATTTGTGTGCAATAACCACACAACTGAGCTATTTGGGAAAGAGTACTCTCCGCCATCTCGATGGTGATGAACAACAGTAGT
Source organism: Paratinospora sagittata (assembly GCA_035771175.1). Classification (NCBI taxonomy): domain Eukaryota; kingdom Viridiplantae; phylum Streptophyta; class Magnoliopsida; order Ranunculales; family Menispermaceae; genus Paratinospora; species Paratinospora sagittata. The sequence continues at coordinate 42,997,725 of CM069593.1, forward strand.
AACAACGACAACTAGCAACGTCGATGGTGACAGTAGCGGGTTTCAGCGGCAATGGGTGGCGTAGTCGCAACAACAATGAAGGCTGCGATGAACAATACTGGTAGCGACGGAGATGAAGATGATGAAAGTCCACACAGTGACGACTATGAAGGCCGAAAAAATATTCCTAGTTGTACGAGCTTAAGGCTCTGATACCATGTTGTAAAATAAAATAATAAAGAAACACAAAAATATAACATTGTGGTGGAGAAGAGCAAAATCTGTGAGATTTATTTCCTTTAAGGATTTATTTCCTTTAAGGAAAAATGATAATTCTGTGGGATTTATTTTCTTTAAGGTTTATTTCCTTTACGGATTTATTTCTTTTAAGGAAGGATGATAATTTTAGTAGTCGTTTTATTTAGCAGTTACTAAAATTGTAATTATAGCTATATGTGTGCATAGCCCTGTATGTCTATATATATGGTGTCCCTCCATTAAGACATCATCAAGAATAAGAAAATATTTTTTCTCTTCTCCCGTGGACGTAGGCCTTAGAGCCGAACCACGTTACATCTTTGTGTCTTTTATTAGTATTTAACAAACATGGTTTGACTCTATGGCTTACGTCCATAGGAGAAGATAGGAAAATTCTTCTTATTCGTGATAATGCCTCAATGGAGGAACACCAAATAAATAGACTTATATAGTTGTTCACCGTATAGTAACTTTTACAATTTCAGTATCTTTTAGACATGACAACTCCTAAAAATATTTTTTCCTCTTAATGACAACACCATAAATGGCAACGCAATCCCTCAAATTTCTCTCTTCTCTGCAACAAATTAATTTGATAAAGTGTCCTAAATAATTTTTTAATTGTAAATTCCATGCTTTCTTGTTTCTTGTCGAAAAAATAGTAGTACATTTTATGATTTTTTTGTAAGCAAGAAATTATTATGATTTAGGAAGTTATTCATAGTAAGATCCAAAAACTTGGCCACAAGCCCAATCCAAAGGCTCGACTCACATACTAATTAAGTTGGGCTTGGGCCAAGATCTTATTACCATGGCTTGACTGAAAGAACTTGACACAATAATATAATAAGGCTTAGCTTGGCTCGAACTGAGTATCTTTAGGCTTGATTAGGTCGGGTCAAGTTGGTCTGAATGAACCAAATTGCCACCTTTAATGTTAAAGTCCTCGTCCCTTTTGTAATCCTAGGACTGTTGGCTTTTTTGTCCAAATTTCTAAACACATTGAAGTCACCTCCAATACACTAATTTGGATTGCCTAAACCATAAAGATTTGCAAGTTTATTCTAAAAGAGTTGCTTGGCTGACTAGCTCTACTACCATTAGCTCATATGCCTTCCGGAGCCACCACCTTGGTTTACTTTTTATTCAACAACACCCTCACTAATTGTTCTAAAATAGAGATTGTCCTGCTATCCCATGCGATAAATATACACTGGTTGAGCCATCAGCTGGCAGAAGCACCCATTCCTTAAAGCACCCAATTTTTGAACCTCAACTGCCACAAGGATAAGGAATTTGTCCACTTTTAACTTTCTCCAATTCCTGCAAAGTAGTGATGTCAGGCTTGCAATGCCTATTAATTCTTTGATAACCCACTATTTAACCTTAGAGCCACAACCAGTAACATCCCCTGAGAGGATTTTCATAACTAATTGAACTGCTCCCCTCTTCCCAAAACAAAACACTCAGCTTGGGCTAACGCTTCCCCTATGTTGTCCTACTACTCTCCTATTATTCTCATTGATCATTCCCCCTTCCACCATTTTTTTGGTTCTTTGAAAGAAACAAGGAAATATGTTAAAAAAGAAGTTAAAAAAGAGAAGGGGGCACAAGTTCTCCCAAAAGGTTAAAATTTGGATGCAATATTCACCCACCCCTACACCACTCTAAGGAATCGTAAGTTAGCTAGCCTGAGACTTTTGAAGCTGTAGTTTGCGTAGGACTTTGCTGGGTTCCTTTTTCGTCTCAACAAAGAGGAAAGAATCATATTGAAAACACTCCTAACCCCTTCGTTGAGTTGTGTATTGTAAGTGATTCGAACCTGCCCGGAGTGAGCCTCCCATAGAGGCAAGTGAAGTTGGTGAGCCGTATGAGCCTCCCATAGAGGCAAGTGAAGTTAGAGAGATTATTAACAACCACCTAAGAACCATATGCCATCTTTATGTCAAGTCTTATCTGACTAAGAGTCATCTTTTTAGGAAAGCTTGATATTTCCTTTGTTATTGGTTCCCATCTAAACCTCTCAAAATTGCTTTGCTTCTTCTTTAAAGCTTGATCCTTTGCTTTGCCACTACCATGTGAGCTCTTAACACCTGAAGATGCTTTGATGCTATCTTGGGTTATGGGTTGCTTGGGGTTTTGGGCACTACCTGAGATGTTCATTATTTTTGGAAATTTGAAGATGGGAAAGAAAGTAATGAACCGAGCTAATAGTTGCATTAGGGGACATACTTGATTTCATTTAGCGTTGAACAACGCCTCTAATCCTAGGTTTTCCATCATGCTTTGTTGTAACTCTCTTGTTACATTATGTCAAATTGTTCGACGAGTTGTCTTCTTGAGTACTAGAATCTGTGAGGTAGGACTCGTTGACCACCTCGCTTCGAAGCCTTGTGTTGTTTCTTTTTGTGTCTGTTATTGGCGAGCCAAACAATTTTCATTCCTTGTCAGTTTCCTCCTGTCCTTCCCCCCTTGACCTCTTTATTCTTTTTCTTCGATTGACTTGCACCACGTGATCCTACTTCAGTTGCTTTGCCTTCTCTTTCTTGACCATTTCTTTGTGCTGATGGTGCTTCCTTTCTGAATTCGATGGCTGGAGAATAAATACTCTCCTTGCCTATTAGGATGTAAGTGATTCTTAGGCTCACTTGGGCTTTCAATATTATGCTCCATAAAACATGACTGGGTTTGTGGCAGTTTTATAAATCTTTCTTTTGACTTTAATTGGATGTATCAATTATATACTACTCTACACTTTTCCATTTGACTCGTCCTGATTTAACTCAATGGTTCAAATCTTCACCTATTTCTCCTTTTTGATAAATAATGGACCCTAAATAACCAAATTTTCACTTCTTGATATATTTTCTCTTCAATCTTTACTGTCATTTTATCTGTATTGCTACTTTTACTAAAACTACATTTAATCTTGAATCCTTTATATTTTGAAGCCTCTCTCCAACCTCTAGTCTAGCATTTACTCTAGATTTCTCCTTATCAATTTGTTTTGTAGCACCTTTTTGTCTTTGCTAGCATTTTCAAGTAATCTTCATTGGAGGAGCTCACAATACAAAACAAGACGGTTGTTGGTGACAATAGGAAGGCTTTATACATATGTATATATAAGCTTACTCGCATACGTACATACTCATGTACATTGTCCATTGTAACTGGCAATGATAGATTATCCTGTTTAAGGACAAACTGAAATACCTGATGTCAAGGTCCAAAGTACTGATAATGAAATATGATCCTGTTCGTTCAGAAACCGGAACTACAGATGTCTATGGCCCTATGCTACCAATGGAGACCACTTTTAAATTGAAACAGATCCGCTTAATAAGATTTTATCACCTTCTAAGCACAATCTACATTCAACGATAGCATGAATGTGCGAATGGTTCCATGCAACATCTTGCCTTTGCAACAAAGTAGGCTTTCCATATTTAGAAAATGCTGGTTATTTCAAACATGAGGCACTTTGATTGCATTTAAGTGATAAAATTTGTGGTATAGGGGTCCACATTTCACATTCCTTTTTTGGCATATAAGGGCTCCAAATGATTAGCCATGACTGAAAAGGGTAATCTAGATTTAGTTCACTCTAGAAAATGCAGCTTTATGGTTCTAACGTCTAAGTACCTCCTATAGTGGTAATTTTTCCTCAACAATCAATGTGCATCCTTTATGATAAAAAATACTAATGAAAGTTTGCAAATTTTCTTTTTATGTCATAACTTTAATACATTGTCAGTATGTTGCTCATAGTTGACATATGAATGTGTAGTTTGTGTGACTAACCAAGTTGATCGGGTATTGTGTCTATTTCAGAAAAAAAGAACCAGAGAATGTACCTTATTCAATTTTTTTCTTTGTTGCTTGCCTTTTAATTGTGCATTAATGTCATTGTATTTCTTTGAAGGTCATAATGGCGCTGGTAAGAGCACAACAATTTCTATGCTTGTTGGCCTTCTCCCTCCTACTTCTGGGGATGCTTTGGTATTCGGAAAAAATATCAGGAAGGATATGGTAGCTTTCTTGATCTTGTTTTTTTGACTTTTTTTGTGCACATATCTTCTTTTATTAAATTGACTAGCTAATTTTATGTATGGTTCTATAAGGCCTTTGTGTTGCGTCAAAGAGGCCTTTTTAGATTTGTTGTAACTCAATCGATATTGCTCCATATTGCTGCTGTCAATGTTTTCTTTTTCCTCCATATATATTTTTGATCAATCATATGAAAGGCTAATGTTTGCAAAGATCTAGCCATGCATTCTTTTGCTATAAATGTAAACTAGTGACTGATTGTATTTATGCTCGTGCCATGTCTTATTCTGTGCCAATTAATAGAGTTTACAGCTGCACATGTTTATTTGTATTATTGACTGGCGGCAGGCGAACTTAGAGGGCTTGTATACATGGGCAAATATGAGTGTGCCAGGATGAAATACTTGCATCCTCCCTCATTTGCAAGATGTACTTAAACAAATTTACCTTGTGCTAAAATATTAATTGATGACACATTAGTGGTGCATTTGTATTTGTATGGGCCAATATATTGTACAATATTCATTTTCTCTTTTAGAGATCTCAAATTTTCAATGCATAAAACTTCCAACATGGACGAATGAGTTGTTTACCAAAGGATGTAATGTTTAAGGGTATAGTAACAGATGATACTTAGTTCTTTGAGTCAGAAAACCCTATTCGAAAGGACATTAGCGTCTTCTTTACTTATTATTGCAATTATTTGGATCCTATTTCATTTTCCAATGATAATTAAAACTGAATGTCTTTTATTTTGTCAACTTTTTCTATCTTCTCATCTGGGTTAGGCTCTCTTGTTAGATGTTATTGACCAGTTAATAACATCTTTATAGGATGAGATACGAAAGGGACTGGGTGTGTGTCCACAATATGATATTCTCTTTCCAGAATTGACTGTAAGTATTAAGATTTCTGTTCACTGCTTGTTATATCAATGGTGTTAATGTTTTCCATACTTATAAACATGTTTTCCATACTAAGAGTTGCTTATAGCCTTTTCGGTTGATTTTTTTGCTACTATTCTGCTGTTGTATTTACTAATATTAATATGCTATTGGCTGGCTTATGATTCTGGCTGGTGGCATGTGACAAGCATCATTTTTTTTTTTGACAAGAAACAAAATTTGTATTGTATTAACTATAAATGCTATACAAGAATATGCATGAGACAAGCATCATTGTTTGTACCTAAGATTGTTCTCTATGTTCTTGTTACTTGTTAGTTGAAACTTGAAACTTGTTCTCTTTTCCTGTTGAATTGGATGCTTTTGGGATCACCGTCAATACCCTAACTAATCTGAGAAGTCATTTATAATTCCGAAGAGTGTCTCAACTAGATCGAAATCCTACAATCATGGAGGACCATCGAAATTCTGATGACCAATATTGAATGTTGAAGTACCAGAGGGTAGATTTCATTGTACCAATAAACTCCTAATTTTACCCATACTACCAGATCTCAAGACAAAGCTGCCTTTATATTTTCAACATTTGTGCTTGTTCTTACATTTATAACTTATTATATAAAGTATCATTGTCGCCATAAGATAACATCTCTAGTAAACTCATAACCAAAAGGTTTCCTTAAGTTTATATGGAAGCATTTATGTACAACCAAGGTTGTTAGGATCGCAATTTAGATTCGTAGGATCATACAATCCTACCTCCTAATTTATCGAGATTGTTAAATGGGTGTAAATAACTCAGATCGGGATAGGATCACAATTGAAGTCATAGGATCTCGATCAATATTGAGATCCAACTTTGATCCTTGTTTTTTTTTTTTCAATGCCAGTACAAGGAAATGGATGCAAATTGGGAAGTGTAAGTGAGTGTCCTGCGTCCCTTGTGTTGGGAAAAAAACCCAAAATCCTCAAATCTCACATATTCAATAAAGAAAATAACAATAGAAATCAACACCCACAATAGAAATCAACATAGTTTCCTTATTCTAAAACAACTAAACCATAAGATAATTATCCACATTTTAGAAAGTCCAAATTACTTTCAAAATACAATCGTCCATGTGCTTATACCACTAAAAATCCATGTTTGAGCCAAATCCCAACAATCTTCAACTTGGAGAAAACACCAATGCTTCATCTACTTCAATTTCATGCTTTTGCCCCTTTGCCCTGATGGGCCATGACATTCAATGTTGAGAATCACCCAAGTCCAAGTCACCCTTGAACTTACCAACTGTAACCCACTTTCTATTTGCTTTTTTGAACCCAAATCTTACTCTAGATGATAATTCTTATTTGTCCATCAACACATACAAGTTCTTGTTTTGAACATCCTTCATAATCATAGTGTTCTTCTAGAAAACTTTTGGTATCCCATCTTTACCAAAGTACCTATAACCTCCAGAATTTAAGTTGGAAAGAAAAATTAGATTTGAGTACAACCCGACACATGTCGAACATCATGAAGTGTAATGATGCGTCCATCAAGCAACTTCACCTAAACATCACCCACTCCCATTATTGGCCTTTGGGAGCCATCAACTTTCGACACAAACTCACCACCAGTACACCTTGCATACTTGCCAAACCATGCCTCGTGTACACATAAGATTTGTGGTCTCAGTATCAGTCACCCATCTTTTCTTATTTTGCAAATTTCCATTACTAATAAATGACATAAGAACAAAATCATTGTTAACGCAACGACATTCAAATTGATACTGTCAGCATCAACATCCTTCTTTGACGATTTGGAGCCATTTGCCGGACTTGCTTCTTTTCGTTTACAATTCTTGCAATCCTTTTTTAGGCGCCTTGATTGTTCACACCCCCAACATGTCCCCTTCGTGAACCTTTTAGGTTTCACCTTCTTTCCGTCTACCGTCAACATCGAGCCCTCAGAAGAATCATTACTTGCACCTTTTAATTTTCTTTCTTCAGAAAGTGGCGCACTAGTAACTTCTTCAAAGCTCATTGTATCCTTCGTATACATTTATGTGATCTGAAGATGCTTATAAAAAATTGGTAGGGACTAGATCGGTCGAAGGGCCTTATCTTCATCCTCAATTGTTTTCTTCAAGTGCTTCTAACTTTCAAACAATACCATTGAGGACATTGAGATGATCAACAATTGTTGTACCTTCTTTTGTCCGCAATACGTGGAACTCTTCTTTAAGATACATCCGTTTTGAGAGACTCTTTGTCATTTACAAGCTTTCTAACTTCTTCCTAAGATCTTTTTGTATAAAATCACCCTTTAAATTTTAAAAGACATTCTTTGCTATAAAAAGACGTATCGTATTAGCAACTCTCATATCCAACATTTGCCAGTCCTCATTACTTTCTTCACCTTTACCTATTAAAACCTTTCGCAACCTAGAATGAATTAATAAGTCTTTGACTTGCATTTGCTACAAGCCAAAATTAATTTTTCCATCAAACGTTTTCACATCAAACTTAAAGTTGGATGAATAGTTTGACATCTCTAAATTTCTTCACACCTTAATGAATCAATTGAAGTGCAACTCAAATCATAGCTTTGATACCAATTTGTTGGAAAAAACACCCAAAACTCTCCAATGTCTTGAATTCAATAAAGAAAAGAACAATAGAAATCGACACCCGCAACTCGAAGATATAAGTAGATAAACCCAAAATCAGGGAAAAAACCATGAGCAAAAACAATCTATTCCACTATCAATTAACAAGTACCTCAGAGGAATTAAGCATCTCATGTACTTCTACACCAGATAGAACACATATCTGAAACTTTGGTAAAGAAGAAGAACAAAAAGAGAATACCCAAAATTTGGGAAGATTCATGGTCTGGGAATGGTTGTTTCCAATCTTTGTTTCCTAATCTTTTTCGGCACTCTAGTCTCCATAATAGGCCTATTTCTGAGTTTGTTAGGAGTGGTGGGACTGGGGGGCATTGGCACTCTGTCATGGGATTTGCATTTGGGGAGAAATCTATCTCCTAGGGCTGAACAGGAATTGGGGTCCCTCTTAAATTTTCTTGAAGGTTGTTATCTTTTAGGCGACAACAATAGAATTATTTGGCCTTGGGATTCCTCAGGTTTATTTTCTACGAAGTCCTTCTTGGAAGCTATTCTTAATGTCTCTAATGCTGCCCCTTTCACCTATCAAAACCTAATATGGAATGCACAAGTGCCATCAAAGGTTAAGTTCTTGGGATGGGTAACTCTGCCCATCGAAAAATCAATATGGGGGACATGCTGCAAAAAGAATTCCCAAATATGTGCTTATCCGCTTCTTGGTGCTATCTGTGTCGACAGGATGTGGAGACCGCTAGACATTTATGTTGGAGTTGCCCTTTTTCTAGAGAGGTTTGGAGGAAGTGGTGTGTCCATTTCCCGATCATGAGTGGTGTGGGTGATGGGGGCCACTTCATAAATATTTTCCCTTTTATGAAAAATATCCCTTCTTCGTGGAGAGACCATTGGAAGGTTGTGTGTTTAGCGGTGTTATGGTCCTTATGGAAGGAAAGGAATAGGAGGGTGTTTGATGGTGTGTTGTATCTGGCGACTAAGGTCTGGGAGCAATCTCATCTCCTAGCCTCCTTTTGGGTAGCAAATAGTAAGCTATGTAATGGGTTTGCTCTAAGTGATTGGCTTAGAGGCTGGGGCAATTTTGTGTAGATTGATTGTGTTGTGGCTCGAGATAGGGCCCAGTTTTTGTACAGCCTGTTACACATACAGATATATACATATATAACAATTTTTAGTTTTTTTTTTTGAAAAAAAAAACCAGAATGCCAACCACATCACCCACATAAGCTCTAAAATCTTCTCTTTCACAAAGCTTCCGAGGACAAAGCAGCACCTTCTTCTAGATCTCACTCACTAGTTGGGACTAATTAATAAACAATGGGGGGGCTCCTTTATATAGACTCTCCAACTACAATATTCAAAACTTTGACCAACAAGCAATTCTCCTTCTAATACAACTATGTCAACATCGTTTCCTTATTCTAATACAACTAGAACATAAGAGAATTTTCCATATTTTAGTAAGTCCAAATTACTTTCTAAATACAATTGTCCATGTTCTAATACAACTAGAAATCCATGTTTGAGCCAAATCCCAACACCTTGGATCATACTAGAACTATATGTGTATTGCATGCTCCGTGGTCATGCAATGTTGTTGGTCACACACATACACTTCCCAATATGCACTTGTGTTTGTGCATCCCCTCCATTTTAAAATTTGGATGTGTTCTCTTTTGTTGAGCCAAACAAAGCGAAAACCAACAAAAAATGTTAATCTCTACTAGCTAAGGAAAAACCAAAGAGGGTTTGCAGCTTCAATCTTAAAGAATGAAGGTACATCGTTGCTGTTGCTGGTGCTAGAGCTTTGCAAATAACTTAACATCCTCGCCATCACACATGTCACTATTCTCGTTTTCATCTCTCTCTACTTCTCTTCTCTATTTCTTCCTTCGTGCAGACCTGTACTTTTCTTCTTTATTTCTTTTTGGCATGAGTTCTTGTCATTGGAACAAAACTTTATTTTTTTTTCTATTGCTCTCACTTTCTGATTTTCCTCTTGCTCATGTTCTTCTTCTTCTTCCACCTAGGTTCTATGATTGGAGCAAAACGCTCAGTTTTTTTTTTTTTGGCTCCTTTAGTATTTTGCTTCTTTTCTTTCCACTTGGCTTCTGGATTAGAGTAGAAACCAATTGGAATTATTTTTCTTGTTCTATTCTTCTTTAATTCTGGTTGTCCCTTCTGTACTTCCATCCTCCCTTTTTTCTCTCTACTTCTTACTCAATTTACTCTTAAAGTTTTTACAACACTACCCTTTATTGGAGGCTTTTGGAAGTCTGTTTCAGATGATTGCAAAAGACAAAACAACTAGAGAAGATTTTAATCTAAGGTGGGTGTGAGTATGGTTTCGTAAGTTTTTTTATGAAATTATATGCAACACTTGTATAACAACTTAGAAACTTCTTAAAATGTAAAAACCTATCTCCTGATCCACATATAACATAATCCCTCTAATCTAATTAAAACTCAAAATAGAAGCTTTTAGAGATTTAATTAAATTCTAGCTCTATTTTGATTTCTAAATCCATCTCCGGCTTGATTTCCTAATACTACTCAAACTCAAAATTTCTATTTTTGTCCAAACCATATTTAAGCCTCTAATGCATATCAATTTAATTTTCCAGCATTCATTTAGCCCAATTAAACATCCTAATTGAGCCCAAATAGTCCAAGTCTAATTTTAAAATCCATGTCCTTAATAGTTCACCAAACTTTCATTTAAAAAATTATATTTCTTAAATAATTACTAACACTTCTCTAAAAATCAAGAAATCTGGTCCTTTGGTCAAATTGACTACAAAAAATCCAATTTAGCTTCAAATTTTCGAATTTCTATGCTAATGTCAAATTTATCTCAAAACTTTTCAAATTGTTTACTCAATAATTTGAGTCCTCACTCAAGCTTACCCTAATTATGCACAATAGGTAAACACAAAAATAACACTCGTGGAAAAAATTGCAAAATTGCTTGATAAAACACAAAAGATAAATAAGAAGAAATAGAAAGAAAGAAGAGAAGAAAATGAAGAAGAAAGAAGGGAAATGGAGAATTTTTTTTATTTAATTCATATTCAACAAGCAGTCTCTTTACAAACCTATTGTAGACTATTTAATATTTATAGACACTCAAGTAAGAGCTAGACTCCCAATAGAACTCTTAATAAAAGTCTTAATGAAGTAGAACAATAAGAATCAAAATCCTCTCAAATATAACGATAAGTCTCCTGTCAATATTTATAGACACTCAAGTAAGAGCACCATTTTTTTTTTTGTCTCTTCTTCTTGCTTTGTCGTTGCTATTCTTGTTCTTGTTCTTATTCACCTACAATTGAATGCATGATACATTTCATTAATCATGAATGGATAATGAAATTTAATGTATCATGAATGATGATTAAATAATGAATTTTTTTTCTCTAATTTATGTTTTTAAAGTATCACGAATTTTAAAGTATCATGAATCATGAATTATGATTGAATAATGAATAATGAATGTTTTCTTTGTTTATTTATGATTTAATAATGAGTTTTTTTTTTGCTTCTTTATGTTTTTAAAATATAATGAATTTTGAAGTATCAATTAGATATATATAATTCTTTTTATGATCTGTCTTGGGATCTTTAAATAATTAATTAGTTATCCAGGGACTTCTAAATAAATATATTTTTTAATGCCTAGGAGCCTTCTAGGCCTCGCCTAGACAGGTCAAATAGTTTAGACATCGCCTTGGCGCCTTGAAACCACTGGATTGAATAAAAGCTACTATGTTTGCAATAAGAAGCATTAAATCAAGCATTGTGTCTTTTGGGTTCATGTGACTAGTCCGTTCCCCAAATAGATTAATTTCTTTCTATACTCAACCTATCTCTCTATGTTGCTTAATTGTATTGCACAGTTCATTCTGTTTTGCTTATACTTCCCTACTTACCTCTTTTTGGAGCTCTTCCTACACAATAATTCAATTCTTAATTTGTGAATTAGTCTATTTCTTTATGGTCTTCATGACTATTGGGATAGAATCATAGAAGAAAAACAACTTTATGTTGCTAACTAAAGAGTTCATATCTTGAAACTAAGGTACATATGGCACAAAATGATATATCTAGATGATGAATACTCTTGATTCCTTTATGGTTTAGATCTTTAAGCGACAAATTTGCAATCCAATTCTAACTGTCATTATGATGATGGTCTAGCGAATTGTATTCCACCTGCTGCTATAGAAGAGAAAAAAAAAAAAAAACCTCTTCAATTTTAACAGTATTTGTTTTCACTCTATTACAAGTTGAAATCTCTTTAGGCTTGAATGAAAATGTGATCTTTACTTTTAAAATGAACCTGATTTAATTAATATGCTAATGTGTTTTATCTAGGTCAAAGAGCACTTGGAAATATTTGCAACGTTGAAGGGTGTTGAGGAACACTTGTTGGAACAAACCGTGAATGAAATGGTTGATGAAGTGAGTCTCTATTTATTGTGTGCGTCTAGAGTTTGCTTTCATTTCTTAATCTAGTGTTATCTAGGACTTCTGAAAGTTGATGGTTTATTTGTTTGTTTTTTGTTTTCTATTTGTGTTCAATCCAAATGTTGGTACTTTTGAATTCACAATATGTTGTTTTTTCAATAATGATAATGCTAATTTCTCTTGTTTCCTATGTACATTCTTCGTTGGAACTTTGTATTTATGCTGACCATTCAAATTTATTATGTACCATTGTTCTTGCTTTATTATTTGTATCTCTGTGTACCTATTTATAATTTTTTTTTTCCTCTTACACACCTTGTGCCCTCAAAATCAAGTGTGCTATTTTATTATTTATAATAAGGATTAAGGAATATAAAAAAAGACAAGATCTGCACGCCATGAATTGCAACACATAGGTGTTCAGGATATTGCCTAGGGTTTCAAACATTAGGAAAAGAGGAGACAATCAACAAGAGAAGAAGCTAACCATTCTATGCAAGCTACGTGGAAAGTTATTGCTTTTTATTTTGAAAAAAAAATATTTTTCCTTTTTTGAGCACCGTTTAGCCCTGATGGCGAGATCATTGGAGGGTGACATGTTTGGCCGTCTTGTGGTCTCTGTGGCAGGAGAGGAACAAAAGAACATTTCACGACAAATTCTTTTCGGCGGTTCGAGTTTGAGAGAATTCCCAAATGTTAGCTTCCTTTTGGATTGCTAATAGCTCGTTGTCTTTGGGGTATGCTTTTGGTGATTGGCTAAGAGGATGGGGCAGTTTTGTATCTTCGTAGTGTAGGAGTAGGGTTATTCCGTTGTACAGTTCTCAAAATTTTACAATTAATACATATTAGTTTCGTTTAAAAAAAATATTTTGAAAAAAAAAATTTAGTCACCAGTACAGCTGCTAGTTTTGTGTGTGGGTGCGCGCGCGTGTTTAATTTTTCATAAATATTGCAATTAAAGAGGTGAAACGAGGGAAAAGAGAAATGAAGAAATGGTCTAATTGAAAAATGTTTTTGATATTGTTATGGTGAAAGTATTGGTTGTAATTTAGTCATGGGCAGAATAATTGTGAGGGTTGAACATTCAGAATGAAATTTTATTTATTTTCAGTAATTTTCTGCCTATGCAAAAGAAAAAGTTCTCCATATTCCTACTATTTTCAGAAATATTGTCGTTATTAGTATTTTTATTCTTGTTAAGTTCTGTTGCCACATTTATTCTTATTACAACTATCTAAGAGTTATACACTGATTTTGTAATAGATAGGCAAAACATACTGTTCTTGTTAGCTTATGCACTTGATTGATCTGACTTCACTGGCAGTTTCTTTTTTTTTTTTTTTTTTTTTAATCATGCATTTGTCAGGTGTGTCTGGTAGATAAAGTTAACACAGTAGTTGGTGCTCTTTCTGGTGGTATGAGGAGGAAGTTGTCCCTTGCAATTGCACTTATTGGAAATAGTAAGGTGTAACATAAATCTGGCTGCTTGTTTTTAATCTTAAAGATTATTTATAAAACATTTTTAAGTAGTATTGTTGTTCTTTTATAGGTTATAATTCTTGACGAGCCTACTAGTGGAATGGACCCTTATTCAATGCGTTCGACATGGCAATTGATTAAGAAGATCAGGAAGGGTAGAATTATACTATTGACGACACATTCTATGGATGAGGCTGAAGCCCTTGGGGATCGCATAGCAATCATGGCCAATGGTTCATTGAGATGTTGTGGAAGGTTGTAATATTGACTATCCCCTTTATTAGATAGATATGCCATTTGAAATGCAAACGGTTATAGGCTGATTTTCTTTATACTCTTTGCTTCTTCAATCTCAAAGGGAGGCATGCTAGATGTCTTTTGACACACTATTCCATGTCTTCTTACTGCACAGACCTCAAGGCAGATTACATGAATGAACTTTCAAACACAATTTTTGAATTTGTTGAAATTGTGTGAAAGGAAGTTAAGCTCCTACTCCTAGTTACTTTTTGTCTTCATTGGACTTGGTGGTAGATTGTGGATTGAAGGTTTTGCTTATGTCCTAGGTCTTTTGTTTATTGTGGACTAGTAGAGCATAATCATCCTCATGGTAGTGGCCTTCCCTTTATTAGGTTGTCCTATCAATTCAATCTAGTGTCTTGTTGTGATAGAGACCTTGTTTTTACAGTTAAACAATAGAGCAAAGTCATGGTTTTTGGATTAGGTTTTCATATATCTCAATTTTGTGACTCTTTTATTGTCTTAAGTGTCAAATTCTCCTCAAAGTGTGTTAAGTATGAACAAAGATGAGAGTGCAATTGATTCCTTTGGTTGGAAGTCTTATAGGATCTTAAAAATCTTGTCCTTTGTGTGTGGACTATGGGAATGAGTTTCAATTCGTAGCAAAGTCAGCTATTTAATCAGTTGATAGGTGTTGTAGTATTGCTTTGTGGGATCCTTTATGTGCATGTAGTGATAATAGATTGGAATCATGGTCTTCTTAATTGTCATGATATTATGCTTGATAGCCCATGCATGACATTAGGGATAACTCAGGGAAAACCAAGTCACAATTGGATAGTACCTAAATGACTTGGTCTAGTTCAAGGTAACATAAAAGTGTAGCAAAACATTCGAGCACGAAATTAGAAAGAATTGGAGTACAAGTGAGGCAAAGGAACTAATGTTGATTTGAGGTTAAACTTGCATGGGTCTAAATTATGTTTCTCAACTCAACAAAGTCTTTTCCCAACTATATGAGATTAGCTATATCATTTTTTGTTCTTCTTCTATACCAGATGAAAAGCCAAAGCTTTAATTATTTACAAGTAGCTATATCTTTCTTAATTGTTGTTATCAATGTTGTTCTAGTTATTTCTCTTCCCATATCATTATTGTTATTTATCAGTAGTTAATTTCCACTCTAAATTGACTCATCTAATGGGCTTCGTTATGCGTCCAACTTTTGTTAATCGATTGTTTCATTTTATCTCCAATTTTGGCTAGTACTTTCATTTCTTAAATTTCTTCAATTCTAATTTTAATTTTTTTTTTGAAAAGAAACAATACAGATTATATTAATATGATAATAAGATATACATCGATGACATAGTGTAGCACTAGTGGTGCGTACAATAGTCTTCGTTCCATGTAACCCAACAGAACAAGGTCAACCATGTAAAATATATCCCTTCAAATAACTCCCAACCAATAACAAAAGATAAAGATGGACTGTCGATGTTAAACTAGCAATCCCCTCCCCCTATACAAACATGACGACCAACTCAAATGCTAATTAGAGATTGAAAAGCCACTTAACAAGATTGATTTTGTTAGGTCATTTATGAATATTTTTATGTATTAAAAGTGTATATCTATGTCAGTTTTTAGTTTATATAATAATAAATTTAGATATTTTAGCATCTACGCAAAAATTCTCGAATTTAGCAAATTTTTACAAAAAATTTCTATGTCGAATTAAACTTCCTCAAATTAATTTTGATTTTCAAGTGATTAAAGTGCAAGGCGAAGTTCAATTTTCAATCCTTGGCTTTGGCCAAATCAATTTTGAGAGCCATTCTCTGCTGGTGGTTGCATTTATAATCTTTAATTGCTTCATTTGCAACCGGGATGACATTGACTATCTGTCTTCTATCGACAAATGCCATTTGATTCTCAACAATTGTCCTGGGATGCACTTCTCTCATTCTGGAATCAAGGGTTTTGGCAATAATTCTTTCATAACCTTCATAATATCCCCGTTGAACAAATCCCAGAATTTCTGATAAAATAGCATTGTGAATCCATCAGGACCAGGGGCTTGCCCTTGTCGTAGTTGAACACAACCTCTCTTATGCCATGACTTGTCTTCCTCAAAGGGTCTTTCAAGTCACAACTTGTCATCCTTTTGGATGCAATTCCAATTAGACTCTTTGATCAAGAAACCTTCTCCTCAGTCGCATAAAGTTTGTAAAGTGGTTGATGATCTCTTCTTCCTCCACGCCGTTCTCTTTATCCAAGAGAGTTCCATCCTCTCTTTCCAATCTGTCAATTGATGGAAAAATTTGGAATTGGGGTGCCCCCTTTGAGCTTTCACCCACTGAAGCTTACCTTTTTGGTGAGCTCCTCTTTCCTCCTTGTAGTATATGACCTCAAAGTCTTCCTTTGCTCTCCTTTTGGCCATAATTTTGTTTGATGACCATTGGGAAAAGCCTTCCATATTGTCAAAGTTCATAATTATGTTATCCAACTCCAATTTCCTTCTTTTGTTCATCCATAAGGACTCTTTGCTCTAGAGTTTCAATTTTGACTTAAGGAATTTCAAGGATTAGATAAAAAAAATCTTATACATTTCTTAGCCATTGGAACTACTCTCCCTCCACCACTGTTCCACTAGACAATCGAAGTTGTGTTGTTCGAGCCAACATGTTCAAATCTGAAGGGTATTGGACCTTGTTTGATCTTCTCAGTCTCAAGGTTCACTAGCCACTGATCAAAAGTCAAGCGAGGTTTGACCAGTTGTTTGATTTTAGGGAAGAAATTGAGCCACCCTTTGTCCCCCAGAAATCTTTTGAGCCTACAACATATCGACCTATTCCTTAGATTAGACCACATGTTTTCGCATTCAACAATGGAAGGTTGATGAGCTTCAACTCCTAGATAATGCTATTATACTCATGCATTCCCGGGATATGCTATGATCGTTCCTTTCCTATTCCACACTTCTAACCAACGACCAGGAAAAAGATCGAAAATAGGCATTATTAGTAACATCTTAAATGATAAGATAAATAGGATACTTGTTAGGAGTAGGGGCTCGCCCTTTCGTCTTTCTTTCTCCCCCCATCAAATGTAGATTCTTTAGAAGTTATTACAAAGGAAGATGGTGTGGTGTGGATGATGATATGCTTTTTCCATTGTAGTTGTAGGACTTTCCGTATCAGTAGAAGGGGGAGCCAAAAAAATGGAGTTCTTCGAATTCTTCTTTTGTTTTCAATCTCAAGTTTATTGCTTCTTACATATATACATTGAGATCTCCTCCTTGCACCAAGTGGAAAGCCTTGTAATTACATCCTAGAACTCTTGCTTGTTGCTTTGGTAAAGGACCAAGTTTGACTGTACTACTTTGTTGTTCCACACATATCTTCTTCAAGGCATTCAGGTTGGCTAGCTTGAACCCTGATTGGAATGTTGAGTATTTTATTGGGAACATGGGGGGAAGAGATGGAGGGGGGAGGAATTGGAAAGACACGAGACATCATATTATTCAAAGTTCGAGAGGGTACCTGATTGGTTAGGTCCTTACCTCCTTGATGGTCTGCCATACATCCATCTCCCAATTTCTCCAAGGCTCCAAAGAGTTGCTTTCCTTGTTGCTAAGGTCCTTCATCAGGGTTTCGCAGACTACTTCATTTAAAATTACTCCATCTAGTTCATTGGAATCCGTCCCTAGCCAACCTTGGAGTCTCCCATCTACTTTCCTCCCTTGCTTATTGAAGAGTTGTTGGATGAAAGAGTTGGATAGGTCTCAAAGGTTCGTCTCCTTTGCTTCATCTTACTCTTTATTCGCTTCGTCTAGGCCTATTCCTTTTCTTGTTTCATCATTTGGACTTAATATACCTTTGCCCTTAGGATTCTTTGCTCTTCTTTTGTCTTGACATGACTAGCTAAACCTTCCTTACAGTCCACCAACTTCTTGGGCTTAAGTTTGAGTCCACTCCCGTTTTTTTTGAAGATGGGCTCAACTTTGAATGGGCTTGAGGCTCTATGGGTTCCAGATCCATCTAGGTCTGAAATATGTTGTCCTGCCATGTGTCCTTTTCGAATCATGCCACCTCCTCCCAATTTGATCAATTTGCCACTTTTTAAATCTTTCACTCATCACCTTAGCCACCTTGAACTTGATACTCTTAACAACCGCCATTGTTCACCTTCAGCTTGAACTCTAGCGCCATCATCAGTTCTTCAACGATTTTCATCCCTTCGAGATGTTTTTGAAGCCACTGCCTCATTGTCTCAAGCTAAGGCTTTCATTGGTTTGAGAGGTTGAAAAGTTTGAGCTTCAATGTCTTTCTTGCTACCACCGTGAAGCTCCATTGTTTCTGACAAGAAACTAGTTCATCATAAGGCCACCCTCATCTTGACAATGTCCATAGTCGTGTTGGTAAAGGTGTCAAAGGCGAACTCAATGAGGCTGCCACACATTTGTGCAATTTGACCAAGGGTCTGAAGTCGCCATGAATCCAGTGGCACACCTTTGACACCTATCAGACTATTTTGGCAATTGATTTGCTTGCTTTCGCATTGTAGTAGCAACAACCAGCTTTTGAAACTTAGCTTCAGCCTTGTCTTAGCGATTTTTCCTTTGATGATCCTCTCTATTTCTCCTTCGTCAACACATCTTAACAGTATTCAGTCTTCTCCAATCTTCCTCAGGCGGACATCCTTTTCAAGAACTAAGGGCAACTCCTTCTCAATTCCTAACCAGAAGTCGTAGCCATTTAGTCGGTAACCAAGGACCTCATTGCCGACATAAGGCTATTTTGTCTCCCTAGGTTCATCTTTGTTGGCCTCCCCTTCTTCTTTCTTACCATTACTATTATTCTACGATGTCCTCCTTTTCTTTACTGCTTCACCTCCTTGTTGTTTGATGCCTCCACAGGTTGACATCCTATCCAACCTAGTAGTAAGCGATCCACCAAAAGCAACTAAAATAGTCCTTGGTGAATCAGGCGAAAACTTGAACTATGCAAATACATACTTTTCAAAAAAGGTAAAGCCAATAAACATATAGAAACTGGTGGTATTGCGGTTACGCTTCTCGATTTGTCGGGTATGCTATGAAGAATGGCATGGATCAGTAGGAAATACCATTTTGGCACAATATGAGGCGGGGTGGGCATTGGATTAGCAGGTATATAATTGTCAGGATGCCCTAAGGAAGATATTTTTCTATCAACTCTTGCCATTTTTGAAGCAAATTGTGCTTGGGTTCCAGACTTGTCTCCTTCTCCTCTTCTTCCTCTATATAATATTTGTTGTAGGCAAGGTTGTTAAGATTCAGATGCTACCTCGGATCGGTAAGGGAGCCTCAAGGATCAAATCATAGAATCGGATCGTAAATAGGAAGATCCTACCAACCGGAAAACATAAATGTTATTTGTATATAAAGGTACCCAAAAAACATTGAAATAACACATACAAGTACAAATTAAGCCAAATTTTTGGAAGTGTAGCTCAAAAGGTCCCTAGTCCACCAAAGTCTGCATATGTTTTTCTTTCAAAAAAAAAAATCTACATATATTTTTTAAAATTTACTTTTTTTTTTTTTTAAATCTACATAATTTAAAAAAAAAGGGTTTTGCAATTGTAGAACCCAAGTGGGTTTGCAATTGCAGAACCCAAGATGGTTCTGTGATCACAGAACCTTCGTTCTACAATTGCAAGGGAAAAAAAAGAAGATAGAAGGAAGAAGGAAGAAAGAAAAAGAAGAAGAAGGGCAGAGGCATTACTCACTGTCCAAGTATGGCTCTAACGACAAAGAGGAAGAAGAAGAACGGAAAGTGTTGCGTCCCTTTGTCTCCACGACTCAAACCTTGTCGAACCAACTTTCTTTAGTTGGGTAGTTAAACGTTAAGAAGAGAACTCGCTAATTTAAAAAAAAAAAAAATTAAAAAAACAGGAAGACAGTTGGATCGTGATCCAACTATGATCCCCTCTAATCTTGATCCAATGAGGGATCCAGATCAACCCATATGTGTGGGATCGTACGATCCTACCAATCTGGATCCCGATCTTGATAACTTTGGTTGTAAGAAAACTTCTAGGGTCGAGCACCCACCATTATCCACATCCTCAGGAATGAAAATGGCTTTCTATTTTCATTTTCAATTTTGGTGATGTGCAGATAACTTCCTCGTTGATTAGTGAAGGTTTCCGCTAAGGTCACATGATTCTTGGCTCTATGAATCCTCTTGAAGATGCCATCCAATCGAGCTCCTCTTGTTTTGGTGATGGTTCTAAGCAGCCATGCAACTGTTCCCAAGTTGAGGCTTATCGAGAAAACTCGCAATTTAGTGGTCTTCTCCAAGATTAGTTCAGCTCTGTCCTAGCTTAAAGTCGTCGTAAACCATTTGAACATTGTTTGGAAATCTTGAATTGGCTAGGGGTTAGATCTTGAATCACTTCTCAATGATCCATTCCCCTTCCTCCAGTCCTCTTGTTCAATATGTCTAAACACTTCGCTCAATTTCAGTCTTACACGACTCTCCCTGCTTCATTATGTCTTTGCTACATCCATCCATCATTCTGTCTTCACTCCTTCCATTCATCGTTGGTTGCTAGCGCTTTAACAACTATTTATGGTCTAAGCCAAGTTAACTTTTAGAATAGACTGAATTAATTAGTTTAATAGTAAAGAAAATGGACTTCCCTATGTGGATGTTCCATTGGCCAATGGCAGTTGAAATACCTTGGAATGCCTTTGGGGGGTAATCCACTGAAACTCAACTTTTGGGAACTAGTTATTCACATTGTATCAAGGAGACTTGAGGGATGGAAGCGAGGATTTTTGTCAAAAGGGGAAGCTAGTACTCTTAAAGGGGGTTCTGGAAGCCATTCCCACATATTTCTTATTTGTATTCAAAATACCAAGGCAAGCGGCTTAGGTGATTGAACGAATGATGAGAATGTTTCTATGGAAGGGGCAAGACAATGGTAAAGGCGAGTGTCTTCTTAAATGGGATATTGGCCAAAACAGGGTTGATGAAGTAAGCTTGGCGGTTGGATTTCTACAACTAAGAAATAAAGCACTGGCTGGGAAATGGTTGTGGCGGTTCCTTGTGGAAAAAGAAGCACTATGGGCCAAGATCATAAGACGTCGTCATGGAATACATGCAAACCAACGAGATGCAAGCCTGGTCCCTAATGCAACCTATAAAAGTCCCTAGAAGTTCATCCATTCCCTTTATCCCATCTTCTCTAGCCTAGTTAGGCTTAGGTTGGGTCTGGTGACACCATCGGATTTTGGAAGGACACTTGGTGTAGTACATGTAGCTTCCGATCCCTCTTCCCGAGTATATTTAGATTCCTTCAAACAAAACCTAATTGTATTTTATTTTATTTTTCTCTTTTTTTTCCCAATCTCTTGTCAAAGCGTGCTTGTTTTACACCTACAATGAATCTAAGGATCATATAACGTTGAGTAGAGATATGGAGTTTGGAAGGTTTTACACAGCCCAACATTCATAGTTTGAATCCTGTACATTAGAAACGTATAACTTTTATTTTTTATTTTTTGAAAAGAAACTATAGATTAATAAAAATATGAATAAGTGTACAAAATATAATATAATATGATTTAGAGAACGTTAGGTTCTCACTCATATCAAACCCTATACAGTGTTATCCCATAACAATGTTATCCCAATTTCTCACCCTGTCATTTATAGACAACCCTTTTGATAATTCACTATTAGCTATCTAAAACGCAGCTAACAGTTTTGAGCTTTCCCACACCGATCCAATCGAGCATTCCTTATCATAAAAAATTCTTCTATTTCTTTCCTTTCAATTGGACCATAAAACCGCAAGACAAACCACCTTCCAATGTTCCTTCCACATTGGTTGAATACGTTCCAAATAAGGAAAAATGTTAATGCCTTGAAAACAAATCTCCTCTCCATCCCTCTCTGAAAAATGAGACTGTCATTTCTCCCATATACACAAAAAAATGAGCAGCTGCTAGTGAAATGCTCCACCGATTCCCAATCCTGTTTGCATAAGGAGCATCGATGAGGCGAGAGGAACATATGCGGCCATCTCCTTTGTAACATCTCACCCGTATTCAACCTACCAAGAGAGGTGACCCAACCCAAAAACCTTACCTTTGACGGGACTTGTGCATTCCAACTCAATTGATGTTGAGGGAAAAGAGACAAAGAAGGGTTGTCACGAAGAATATCAAAATAGGATTTAGTGGAAAACTTCCCAGAAGGATCCCAAGGCCAAAACAACCTATCCTCCTTCCTAGATAAGTGACTATCCTCCAAGATGTTAAGAAGATGAACCACTTCATCTTCCTCCCTAGACAAAACATTACGCCTCAAATGAAAGTTCCACGAGGACGAAGATCCATCAACATTAGACACGATAAAGTTTGAGATAGGACTATTATGGAGTGAAGAAAGACGGTAAAGATTTGGAAACAATGTCTGAAAAGTGTCTGTACCGCACCATATGTCCTGCCAAAAAAGAACATTCTCACCATTTCCCACTTTTAGTCTTAGACACTGTGAATAGGAAGGGTATCTAGAAGCAATAAACTTCCAAGGGCTTCTATAGGATGTGTTATAGGCTAGGGTTGTCTTTTCGATTGCTCTGTAAACCGTGCCTGCTTCTAATCACCCTCTCCCACAACTGATCTTGTTCCATGGGAAACCTCCACAACCATTTTCCAACCAAGGCCTTATTTCTTATCCGGGGATTACCAATAGCAAGCCCCCCTTGCTCAACCTTTCTTTGAACAATATCCCAAGATACTAAGTGAGAATCCTTGTCCTTTTCCTCCCTCTTCCAAAGAAAATCCTTGATTAGCTTCTCCAGAAGATCTGCCACTTTTTTGGGAAGCCTAAAAATTGAAAGATAGTATGTAGATAAAGCCTCCAATACCGAGCGATTAAGTGTTAGTCTCCCACCCTTAGATAAGAAACTTCTCCTCTAACCATCCAACCGTCTAGAAATCTTAGCTACCACTGGTTCCCAAAAATCTAGTTTTGATGGACTGCCCCCAATCGACATGCCTAAGTACTTCAACGGCCATGAGGCGGAGGCACATCCAACATGACTGGCCCACATTTGCACCTTGTCCCCATGAATGTTAATACCTGCCATCTGACTTTTTGATAGATTGATTTTCATTCCTGACACCCAATAGAAGCACTTTATAAGCATGATGGCATTAAATACACCGTCTTCCGATCCATCCACAAAGATCACTGTATCATCAGCAAACTGGAGATGTGATATCTCAACTCTGTCCTTACCAATAGCAAAACCCTTAATTACATCGGTCTGTCTCGCCTTATCCAGCATCCTCCTCAACACATCTGCAACTAATGTGAAAAGAAAAGGAGACAATGGGTCTCCTTGCCTTAGGCCCCTTTCTCCTTTAATTTTTCCCCTGGGTTTCCCATTAATGAAGTTCTACAATCTTCAACCATCTCATTAGCCACAAAAACTGCATCTGTAATTTGTCTTCCTTGAACAAAAGCAAATTACGAATCAACAACTGTTGTCTGTAAGACTTCCTTCAACTGATTAGCTAGCACCTTGGCGATGACCTTATAGAGGCTGGTAGTCAGGTAGAAACATATAACTTTTGAATATTGGTAATTTTAGGATCTGCGTTGGTGGTTAAATGTCTCATAGAAAACATGCATTTTAGTATGCCAATATATATATTTTTTCTTTGAAGTATTGTTTCATAGCATTTGTGTCTTGTGTGGCAGTTCTCTTTTCTTGAAGCATCTGTATGGGGTTGGTTATACTCTAACTTTGGTGAAGGTTTGTCCCTATTGCAATTTTTCATGGATTTCTTTCTTTTATTGATTACATTTATCATTTAAACTATGCAATTGATGATAATCCCTTGCCTCTTTTTCCGTCCAAATTAGGCTGTCCCTGGTGCTTCAGTGGCTGCGGACATTGTTTATCGTCATGTTCCATCTGCAACCATATTGAGTGATGTACGTTAGTTCCTTGTATATCTAATTTTCCATGCATCTATCAAGTAAAGTTTGGCCATTTTATCTGCAACTTAGAGTGATGCTTTATATACTATTGAGTAAAAGTTGGTCATATTGTATTCTCTACTAAGTTAGCTGCTAAAATTCTATTTTTAATGTAAATAATTCAACCCTCTCTATCTCTAGTAGAAGTAGAGCTATAGCCTCTACAAGAATGATTCAAGATTTTGAGCTTATTATATTAGAGCATAAACCTTTAGTACAAATAGAGGTTCATTTTGATTTGGAAATAGAGGATAAGTGGAGTCACTAAACGGGCTCTAATGCAACATATTGCTTAAACCATGTGACAAATTGTCCTCTTTGGGCTTTGTCACCTTCATGGATATGCTCCCATGTGCATGTGCATAGTCACGTGTGGTTCATCTGAACATTCCATCAGAAAGTGACCAAAAGCATGCCATGTGGTAGCTCAGACAACCCACAGGCCTGTGTACATTACACCGCCCTTTAAGTCCCCCCTAAACAGGTGTTCACATGTTGAAGCAATAGCAATTTCTACAATATAGATCAAAGTCTCTCCCACTACATGGTCGATGTCGGATTGTCACACATAAGGTATTATTGTAAAGGACGCACATTGTATAACCTCAAGTCATTTATTGATACAACCCTTTAAACATTTTCAGTAGTTTTTAATGAAACTTGCCAATATTAGATTTAGATTAAGGGAGGATAGGACTTGTTCATCATTCACACTTGCTCAACTCATCTAAGCTTTTTCCCAACGACATGGGTTCAACTATATGAATTCGTTTCCTCCACTCTGCTCTACCAAGGGCTAAATCAACACTTAAATTACATGAAGTTATATCTTTCTCAATTATTCATGTCCATGTGATTTTAGATTTTCCTCTACTTTTATCGCAATCGTGGATTGTTGTTTGGTCACTTTTCCTAACTGGCAAATCGAAAGGTCTTCATTGTACGTGTCCAAACCATCCAAATTGGTTTTATCTCATTTTATGTCTAATGGGGGTCACTCCTACAATTTCTCAATATGCTTATTTCTAATTTTATCCTTTAATAATTTACCCCATTTATCTTAACATACGCATTTTCATTACACTTAGTTTATTCACATGTTGTTTCTTTATTGCCCGACTTTCTGTTTCGTACAGCTTGGCTAACCTAATACTGATTTTATAGAATTTTCCTATCAACTTCAATAGGTTGTGTCAATTGTATAATATTTTGAAGCACTATTTTACTCATCTCATCATGCTTTAACTTTAGTTTTCATGTCCTCACCTATTTCTACTTCGAGATAAATAATGGATCTCAAATACTTAAAACTTTCACTCCTTGGTATCACTTGGCTTTCAATCTTCACAGTCTTTTTATTTGTGTTTCTACTGCTACTATAACTACATTTACTGTATGCAGCCTTAGTTCTACTATTCTGGAACTCTTTAGATTCTTGAGGCTCTTTCCAAACATGTAGCTTAGCATTTACTCCAAATTTAGTTTTTACGAATCATCCACACTAGCTGTTTGGTTTTATGATTCTTTGGGCACGTTACAACACCTCTTTGATGCTTTTTGACATGTGATTGTTAACTGAAGTATGATATAGATAGGGAAGAAAAATGGCTTTGCTGCGAGGGGCACATACCTTGGCTTGTGAACACACAAGTCTTTTCGAAGGAGAACCAAGTGGCTGAAGAGAACAAATAATTTGGAGACTGTTTTCTGGTGAAACATGGACCTTTCATATTGCTTGTAAATGATTGAGGATTATATGGGATTGAAATTCAGATGGTGGACAATTTGAGTAAACAGAAAGAGGATACCGGTAATGGAAACTTGACCCAATACAGGAGTAGAATTGTTCTGTGCTTTAAAGCTGAGGCATTATTAAGAGGCATGATTTGAGAAAATTGATTGCTGTTTGTGCTTTTCAGCTCTTCTCTATTTTAAAATACTAAGAATCAGATGTAGAATCACATCTTTCTTAGGGAAGATGTAAAGGTTCTTTTGTCATTTTCCTCATTTGGCATGCTATTTTGTTGAAAAAAATCCATAATTCATTACTTCTGTATTGGGTGATGATAATTTATGATATAATTTGGGAGCTGAGTTCTATTCTGCATTGTCAGTGCCAAGTACCTGTCTATTTTCATCGTTTATTATGTTGATCCTTGTGGTGCTTGCTGCATTGCATTATCAGTTTTAACTAAATTTGCTCTCTATCCATCCTGATTTATGTTTAATGTCCTTTGATTATTCTTCTGAACGTGTACTTGGTGCTTTGTTTTTACATTGCCAGGTTGGTACTGAGATTTCATTCAGACTTCCTCTTGCGTCGTCATCTTCATTTGAGAATATGTTTCATGAAATACAAAGCTGCATGAGAAGACCAGGGATTACCTCAGAAGCGTCCGGTAATGGCGAAAATCGCTGCCTCAGCATTGAGAGTTATGGTATATCAGTTACAACACTGGAAGAAGTGTTCCTAAGAGTTGCAAGATGTGATGTAGAAGAAATTGATCACATTGAACATAACAAAACAATTGTTTCACCTGATTCTACTGTTTCTGAAGTGCAGCTTTGTCGTCCTCCAATGAAGGCCTCATATTTAAAATTACTGTATGGGTATTATAAGAATGTTCTGGGAATGGTATTTTCCACCATTGGGAGGGTTTGCAGTTTGATTTTCACCATGGTTTTCAGTTTCATAAGTTTCTTGAGTATACAATTCTGTTGTTGTTGCTTCTTTCGGAGGTCTACATTTTGGAATCATTGTAAAGCTCTCCTTATAAAAAGGGCAATATCTGCTAGAAGAGATCGTAGAACAATAGTTTTCCAGCTTCTTATCCCTGCTGTTTTCCTGCTTTTTGGTCTCCTTTTTCTTAAGCTTAAACCACATCCAGATCAGCAGTCTGTGACTCTTACAACATCGCATTTTAATCCATTGTTAGAAGGTGGTGGTGGTGGTGGTCCAATTCCTTTTAATCTTTCTTGGCCAATTGCAACAATGGTGCTTAGTTTGCTGATCCCTTTCTAAAGCCATTTCTGTTTTCATTTCATTTGATAAATGATGTCTCTATGTCATTAGATAACTAGAATATTTTTTTTTCCAGGTGGCACAACATGTAAAGGGTGGTTGGATTCAGAGAGTTGAGCCCAGATCATTTGTATTTCCTGATTCAGAAAAGGCATTATGTGATGCCGTTGAAGTAGCAGGCTCTGTATTAGGCCCAGCGCTCATCTCTATGAGTGAATATCTCATAACTAGCTTGAATGAATCATACCAGTCAAGGTGTGTTGATCTTTACCATGACACCCTTATTCATTCTGTTGGAATTTTGCTGCTTTGTGTTGATGGCTTCTACATCATTCCTTAGGGTCACCGCAAGCTACATGATCTTGAAAAGTACTTCATTGTTTATGCTTCCTGTTTTATGGCAGAATACTTGACAAAATTGTGTAGGACAGCTACCAATTGCAATACAAGACATTAGAAAGAGTTATTGCTTTGCATACATATTGTGTTAATGCTTTCTATCATATTTTTAACTTTTCTTAGTTTTCTAGTCTTTCAATCTGTCATCTCTGTGTCATCATATTTGCTATGCCCTAAAGTAATTTGATTTCCATTATCTCATCTTCACTTGATGAGTTTTGGAGAATGAGTATCTGCCAGTGAAGCCCATCTGAAGTAAATCTATTTAGATATTCAGTTTGACTCTTGGATATGGAATTCCATGATGAAGCTCCCAGTTGCTTGTTATTGACAACTAGCAATAGTTTTGGGGAATTATGATTGTTTCCCCTGGATTCATATGATGCTTTTGTAGCCATCTATGGTGTTTATCAAAAGAAGCATTTAGGGAAAACCATGGTAGATCACCTTATTAATGGGGCTTTCACATTTTAGTTGAAAAAGAAGGGAAAGAAATGCAGAAAACATTTGACTTTACAGATAATCCATTACATATGAAATTGTACTTTTTTATGAGATACTTTTGAAATTGTACTTCAATCTCATTTACATTTATTCGTTAAGCATATCTTGTAACAAAAGTTGAATTTAACATTAACTTCTTTAATATTTTGTTTGAAAAGTAAATAATACTAAAGGATCTTTTGAGCTCTACAATTTATTTTAATGTGTTTCCTAACTTCCATAGAATTTTCGAATACATTTAATTTGTAATTTGATGGTTGAAAAGATGATAAAATTTGATGAAAATTCGGAGAATTATGTTGAATTTTCATTCCACAGGAACATTTTCGTAAGCATCATTTGAGGCATACGCCTCAAGGTGAGGCGCTAAAAAAAAAGCCTTGAGGCTTAAGCCTCAATGTCATACAGTGAGGCTTACGCCTCAATTTTTCTTAAAAAATTTTAATCTTTTTTAAATTTTATTTTTAAAAATAAATTCATTATAATGATTTTTGGATTATTATAACTAATTATTTTAGCGTTTAGAATTAATTCTCTTTTATTTGTGATAAATTAAACCTTTTACTATTATATGGCCAAGGCTATCTTTGCAAAGGTTACCTAATAGTATATATCTTTAAGTTCATAAACAAATGTACAAATACTAACCTAGAAATTTGATAACTTTTACAAATTATTCTAAGTGCAACTTGCATTAACTAAAAAATGGTAAAAAGAGCCAAAGACTTGATATTTCTACAATGTATTTTCTAATTTCTTATCTGTTTATGCTTTTTAATAGTTTAAACGTGAAATTTGGAAAGCTAGACATATGCTATGTGCTCATTTATATCTTAATGATGTTAATGACAACTTAAACAATTAATATATTCTAGGAAATAACCTGAGATCTCCATACATATACAAAATTAGTTCATCATTTGCTTATTTTAGTTATTTCTTTATTTATTGTCGATACTTGTAATTTTTTAGAATTTTCTTGAGTTATATTATATATATTTCTTTAAAAATGTGAGGCTTACTCCTCAAACTGCCTTAAGGCTTACAACTTGCCTCGTGAAGCCAAACCACCTCAATTACGCCTCACACTTTTTTAAACCTTGCATGGGATTGACCACACGCCAATTTAGAAGATATTATTCAATTTGTTGCCAGTTAACTTGGATGAATCCCAAAATATATGAACTTCCATGGACTT
Organism: Paratinospora sagittata; assembly: GCA_035771175.1. Taxonomy (NCBI): domain Eukaryota; kingdom Viridiplantae; phylum Streptophyta; class Magnoliopsida; order Ranunculales; family Menispermaceae; genus Paratinospora; species Paratinospora sagittata. The sequence continues at coordinate 43,026,902 of CM069593.1, forward strand.
ATCCTCAAACTCTCTAAGATTCCTTTCTATCCAAAATGACCAAACCGTTGCCAAAATAAATAAATGAATAAATAAATAAGAATAAAAAATGTTTCTTAATTGCTTTTGATCTGCAGGACAATGTAACTAAATGATTGAGGGACAAACACTCTTCGCATCTATGGGGGGCTTTTAATCTCCCGATTGGGAACTCTTCCCACAAAGTTCTACAAACTTTTAACTACTAGGGGCTATTAACTTAGGCTACGTTGTTTCATGTTTTAGATGCATTTTTTTGTATCCGAAAATCCCAAAACACAGTAAACATGTTTGGTTGGTTCAATTCAAAAAGCAATTTTTAAAGATTTTACTTAGTAAACCACATGTTTTTAGAAAATGATAAAAAATTACTTTCTGAATTTTCAGTTTTGGTTTGTATCCTTTGTTTTGAATCACAAACCAAACATAACCTTAATGATTGAGGGCAAAACACCAATTAAAATAGTAATAGCGTGGGAATTTTATTGCTTTCATTCCATTTTTTTCTTTTTCTTATTTATGTTTCTTATTTTTCTCTTCTTTCTTAGGTCATTATTTTTATTGTTTTGTCATCTTTTTCAAGTTTCAAGCATAATGAGTACACTTTGTTAAAAGGCATTGTTATATGTCAGTTCATCAGGCTTTAATTGACAGGATGTTCCAATTATTGGCTAATTTTTGTGGCATCAATCTGATTTTAGACATTTATACCAATCATTCACAATAATAGGTATTGTACGTTTTTTTTTTTTATAGGAAACTAGATAAATATTATTAATAAGAAAATGAAAGATATAGAAGCCAAAAGCTAGCACAAGAGGTTCTCCCAAATAAGTGACTGAGGTTCAAAAATGCCAGTTTCTTTTCTTTGCATCCTCACGTGAGATCTCCCTTCTTGTTGTCCCTTGGGCTTTGTTGTTGCTAGGCGACAAATGTGTTGTCTGCTTTGTCTAGTTTTTGTTCCTCTGTTTAAAATTTCATGTAGTCCCTTTTCAAAATCCATCCAACTCTACGCGTCCTCTTCTTCAAATTCGAGGTCCTTTCGATCTTTTTCATTTGCATGAAATGCCCCCCGCAACAGGAATATGTTTCCATGGATATAATATGGTTGCTGCTGCAGTTTATGTGTTTGAAGTTCCCGCTCCTTTTCTCTTTTGCAGGCTGGTGGAATGAATGAAGTAATAATGACATTCTTCCTAGATCTGAGAGCGAAAACAACCTTAGGGGGAAGCTTCGTCCATTGTGATTTCCTCTCTGCCCCTTTTGAGTCATAGTTTAAACTTCTTGTACCTTGTGAGGGATGTTTGGACGAGCCACTTGTCCTCTCTCAGTTTGTCTTATTTCAGTTTGTCTTATTTTATGTTGATCATTACCATGGTTGTGCATTTGTTCTGCCAATGGTCTAGCTAGAAATCGCCTCTCCTCTATCTATTAGACATGACATCAATAGTTGTATTTAACAGAGAAATGAAGTGCTAACCCCATGTAGTTCGGAATGCTTAGTTGAGTTGAGAGCAGAGAAATGAAGTGTCTTTTATTTTCATTTTTAGTGAGAAACTATAAAGCATTATTTTATCTTGTGATGTTAGTGTTTTAGGCAATAGCGATTTCATTACACTCTAATTGTCTCTTAGGGTTGAATGTTTAGCGTTTGACAATATCAGATCTTATTGGTTGACCCTATTTTGTATTTCATGTTCCGTTTAATTATATTTGTAGGTATGGGGCTGTTCTATTTGATGATCAAAATGATGATGGAAGTTTGGGATACACTGTACTTCACAACAGTTCTTGTCAACATGCGGCTCCAACCTATATCAATTTAATAAATGGTGCCATTCTGAGATTTGCTACTCAAAATCAAAGTATGATGATTCAAACACGTAATCACCCATTGCCAATGACAAGAACCCAACATTCACAACATCATGTATGTCAATTTCTTGTCATTTTCATGGTTATTTGTTTCCATTGAAATTGTCTAATAGTTCTTTGAGCTATGTTACCTAGACTTGGGTATAGGTGTCGGATATGGATACATATCTAGTGGTTCGACTTGTTTATTTTCAAATTCTAGGATACCAGGACTTGGCTATATTATATGTTGTTCTTTTCTTTTTTCCTTCTTTTTACTCATTTATTGTCCGTTTTGTTGTCCCAGTTAAGTAAATTTCACCTATTAATCATTACCTTCTTTCATGCTTTCTCTTCTTTACTTTAGAGAATCTACATAGTAATGTTTTAAAATTTAAAGTGTCGAACACATATCCCATACCCATGTCGTATCCTAAAGTGTTGGACGCGGGTACGTCGGGCTAAAGTATAGAGTCCGGGTAACGTAGACTTTGAGAACTTTTTTTTTTATGCAGGAAAGTTCTTCCATAACCTTTACCACATTGTCTTTTTATTACCTATGATATGAGTTTGTGAATGGCTATGAGATATGCTGAATAAACGTGTAGAAAATATCATGTAATATGCTCATCACTTATTTTAATTTGCATCTCCACTTGCACTATTATCTAGAAAATTACTACTTGAAATTTGAATAAATGCTTCACAAGAGAAAGGGAGTGCATTCTAATATGGTGCAGTTGATTTAGATCATTTTTTGCAAATTAAATTGAAAAGGATGTAATAGTAGCATGGGAAGAAGATCACAGGCATGAGTTTGTTGGAGAAAGAAATCTATGGGATTTGTTTTCTTCCCAGAAAAGATGATAATTTTAGTGGTTGTCATATTTAGCAATTACTAAATTTGTAATACTTACTATATGTGTGCGAAACCCTGTATGTCTATTTATATGGTGTTCCTCCAGTGAGGCATCCCGAATAAGAATTATTCCCGCTCTTCTACCGTGGACGTAAGCCATAGAGCCGAACCACATTATATTTCTGTGTTTTTATTTATCTGTTTTTACAACATGGTATCAGAACTTTAGGCTTGTACAACTGGGAATTTTTCGGTCTTCATGGCCAAAAGTTTGTTTGTTTGTTTTTTTTTTTCGGCCTTCATCGCCAGAATCATCCTATTTGGCCTTCATCGCTGTTAGAGAAGTACTATCCTTGATCGTTATTATCACTATTGCGAAACCTATCTTGGCGCGTCGTCTTTTTTCAAAACCCACTGTCGCGGCTAGATCATTAAACGCTGTCGTCACTGTCTTCTTCTTTGATACGGTCGTTGCCGCTACTGTTGTTGCTGCGTCTTCTGCTGCTGCCGTCTTGCCGCTGCGTCTCCCGACCCATTTTGCTGCTTCCGCTGCTGCTGATTCTTCCTTCCACTGTGCATCGCGATAACTCTCTCTTCTTTCTTCTGTTACTGCATTTTCTCTCTCTTCTCATTCTTACTTCTTTCTCTCGTGCGATACCCTTCTCTCTCTCTCTTTCCTTCTTTCTCTCGCTTGTGCGCCCCTCTCTTTCTCTTCACGTTTCTCTTTGTTACTCTTTCTCTTTTCTTTCATGTTTCCTTTTTCTTTCTCTTTTCTTTCTAAAAAAAAAGAGAAAAAAAAGGAGTCCAAAAAAAAAATGTCAGTAATATAAGAAATTGTGCAGTCTAAAGAAATAGGTCCCAACACGGTGAAAGGAGAATTACCGAACATTCAAGCAGCATATAGACTCAATGGAAAAAATTACCTATAGTGGTCTCAACTGGTTCGCACTTTTTTTAAAGGTAAAGGAAAATTAAGTCACATTTTGGGAATTGGACCAAAGCAAGGAGGGAGATCCTGAGTTTGAAGCATGGGATAATGAAGATTCAACAATAATGCCGTGGCTATGGAATTCGATGACACCAGATATGAGTGATACATGCATGTTTCTGACTACCGCTAAAGATATTTGGACGCCATTCACCAGACATACTTCAGGGCACATGATGCAACCCAAGTGTATGAAATAAAAGTTAAAACTGGAGCAGCAAAACAAGGAACCAAGATAGTCTCGGAGTATGCCAATACACTGAAAAATCTCTGGCAGGAGCAAGGATCGAAAATTCGATTTCAACTTGACTTCGGTCATTTGAAAATTCGAATTAATTCGGAGAGGTTTAATTCGACATGGAGATTTATTGTAAAAAATACTAAATTAGAGAAGTTTAGAGAATTTTTGTATATATGCTTAAATATCTAGATTTATTGTAGTCTAAGCTTAAAACTAATATAAATAGACACTTTCAATTAGGGGTGAAATCGGGTCGGGTTTGGTCGGGTTGCTCAAAAATTAATCCGACCAACCCGACATATCATTCAAACCCTACCCAACCCGACCCGACCAGACCCGACCAGAAATGGTCAGGTTTGGTCGGGTCGGGTCGGGTTGCTTACACCACTTCTTTCAATACATAAAAATACCAATAAGTGACCTAGCAAAACCAATCTTGTTAAGTGGGTTGATGAATTTGAAATGGTGGCTTTTGGTCTTAATCCCTTTTCTTTGTTTTGATATTTAATTTTGTGGTGGCTTGCTTCTCGATCATATATTTTGCTAGTTTGAATTCCACCATACTTAATTTATTATTTAAATGTATTATTTTTTTGATCTTGTTTTATAAAAGTTAACTAAAAGAAGATGGTTTCGGGAACTCTTTTAATTTATTTTTAAGTTTTTATCTTATTTCAACTTATTTATTTATTTATTGCTTCTTTTCTCTTCTTTTTGGTAAAACATATCCCATAAACTACACAATTTGTTAGCTTGTTAAATTATTTTTTAAAATTTATATTGATATGTTGGTTGATGAAGTTGAAAATAATACATAATTATTGGTATTTTTTGTTTTCTATTGATGAAATAACATTTTTTACTTTTCTGTTAAATTTCATCAAATTTTGTTGAATTTGATCGAATTTTATTGAATTTTTTGTCGGATATTTGCATTTTTTATTTTACTTTCACTTCGCACTTAGGTGGTAAAAAGAAGAGGAAAAATTTGTGGAAGTTCACTGAATTTTGGGGAATTTTTGAACTATGAGTAGGAATTTGATCATTACCGGTGTATCGAGACTAAATGCCTTGAGGATGCTGTAGTTCTAAAAAATTACATTGAAAAAGATAGGTTTTTTGCTAGACTCAATACTGAGTTTGATAAAGTAAGAGTTCAGATTCTTAGCAAAGAGTTGCCAACCTTGAACAAGACTATCTCTGTTATCCGGGCTGAAGAAAGTATAACAAATGTTATGCTCGAACCTCAGAAGATGGAAGGCTCAGCTATGGTTGCTAATCGGGGTAATGATTAAAAGACAAGCACTCCAAGAGGTGAATCATCAAAGGTCCCAAACCGAGATAACAGAGACAATCTATGGTGTACTTATTGTCAGAAGGCCTGACATACCCGGGAGAAGTGCTGGAAACTTCATGGTAAGCTGTCGGCATCCAATAAAGAATGGGGCTACAAAGGAGAACAACTGAAAAATAGTGGACACACACACTTATCCACTGAACAACCAGTTGCCAAGAACTCTCTGGAACAAGTAGGATTAAATCGTGAGGAGATTGTGCAACTACTCACTCTAGTTGGTACTCTTGACCAAGGACTAAAAATTCGCCGAATTTCGCCGAAATTCGGCGAATTTTTTCGATTTTTTTACCATCGAAGTGCAAAGTGGGATGTAAAATAAAAAATGCAAAAATTCGCTAAATAATTCAATAAACTTCGACAACTTCGACAAAATTCGATAAACTTCGACAAAAGTTTAGTTTTTCAATAAAAAAATACAAAAATTCGAGCAAAAATTCGATAAAATTCGACAAAATTCGATGAAATTAGACAGAGAAGTAAAAAAGATGTTACTTCATCAATAAAAAACAAAAAAACACTAATAATTATGTATTATTTTCAACTTCGTCAACCAACATGGCAATATAAATTTTAAAAAATAATTTAACGAGTTAACAAATTATGTAGTTTATGGGATATGCTTTACCAAAAAAAAAGAAAAGAAGCAAAATAAATAAATAGTTAAAGTCGAAATAAGATAAAAACTTAAAAATAAATTAAAAGATTTCCTAAAGTCATCTTTTTTTAGTTAACTCTTATGAAACAAGATTAATAAACAACACATTCAAATAATAAACTAATAAATTAAGCATGATAGAATTCAAACTAGTAAAGTATATGGTCGAGAAGCAAGCCACCACAAAATTAAATATCAAAATAAAGAAAACAAATTAAGACCAAAAGTCGTCATTCAAATTCATCGACTCACTTAACAAGATTGATTTTGTTAGGTCGCTTATTGATATTTTTATGTATTAAAAGTGTCTATTTATATTAGTTTTTAGCTTATACTACAATAAATTTAGATATTTAAGCATATATGCAAAAATTCTCTAAACTTCTCTAATTTAGCAAATTTTTACAAAAATTCTCCATGTCGAATTAAACTTCTCCGAATTAATTCTGACCTTGCTCTTGACAAGCCCTCAGGTAGCTACTCATTAGCCCATTCAGGTAAGGTCCCTATTTTTATTAGATTCAAAGTCTCAGATAAATCATTTGCCTACTCTTGGATTATAGATTTTGGAGCTACTGATCACATGACCAACTCTTCCCATATATTTCATACCTATAACCCATGTCCAAGTAGTCAGAAAATAGCCACAACCGATGGCTCCTTAACCACAGTTGCAGGCATAGGAGATGTTCACCTTAGTCCAACACTTACACTAAGAAATGTACTTCATGTACCAAAGCTCTCCACTAATCTTGTCTCAATACAAAAGTTCACCCATGATCTAAGTTGTAATGTGATTTTTTATCCTACTCGCGATGTATTTCAGGACCAGGATTTGGGGAAGACGATTGGACTTGCTAAGAAACAAGACAGGTTGCATTACCTTGAGTCATCAACGCTGGTCTCATTTCTATTTAAACAACATCTTTCCAATAAAGATAGAATTTGACTTCATCACGGCCGACTCGGGCATCCTTCCTTTAGATCCCTTAAGGTAATGTTTCCCTCTTTGCTTAGGACACTAGATATTGAAAATTTTCATTGTCATGTGTGTGAAATGACAAAACACAAACGTGTAACTTTTCCAATTAGCAATGAAAGAAGTTCTAAACCCTTTGATCGTATTCATACTGATATTTGGGGTCCTGCTCCTGCTCCTAATGTTTTTGGCACACGTTGGTTTGTGTCTTTCATTGATGATTGTACGATAGTCTCTTGGATCTTTTCACTCAAACAGAAATCTGATGTGAGCCTTGTTCTCCCACATTTCCATTGTATGGTGCAAAATCAGTTTGGAACCAAAATAAAAAAAACTTTGATCATACAATGGAAAAGACTATTTTAATCAAGTCTTGACTCCATACTTTCAGAAGGAAGGTATCATTCATGAATCATCCCGTGTCCACACCCCGCAACAAAATGGCGTCGCTGAGTGGAAAAATGGCCATCTCCTGGATACAACCCGAGCTTTCCTGTTTCAAAACAACGCACCTAAGTCCTATTGGGGGAAAGCAATCCTAACTACTACACATCTCATGAACCGACTACCTTCTCGGGTCCTTGACTTTAAGAGTCCAATGGAATTGTTATCCCAGTTTTATCCTGACTTGAAAACATCAAACAATCTTGTTCCTAAAGTCTTCGGGTGTGTCTCTTTGGTCCATATTCCCCATCTATAGAGGGGGAAGTTAGATTCTAGAGCTCTCAAGTGTGTTTTTGTGGGGTACTCCTCAACTCAACAGGGGTACAAATGCTACCATCCACCGTCTAAATTTTTTTTGTCTCAGCGGATGTCACTTTCAATGAACGAGAGTCTTATTTCCCTGCTCATTCTCTTCAGGGGGAGAACTCCATCATGGATGACCGGGATCGAGATTTTTTCCTTTATTACCCTTTTTCCATTGACCTCTCATCCATACCATCTTCTTCCACACCTGAGTCATCTACATTTGCACCTTCAGAACCTAGTGATAACCAAAGTGGGGAACCTGAGCCGTCTGCGCTTGGGGATCAAATGACTTGACAAGTGTACTCAAGGAAGAAAGCTATAGTCTCTGAACCTATGAAAGTTCAAGAATCTGAACCAGCTCCTGGAAATGAAGTAACAATCTCTGACCTTCTCTTACAAACCCCTTTAGAACCTCAGCCCGAAACAGACATTGATCAGAACCTCCCTATTGCCATTAGGAAGGGAACTAGAGAATGCACTTAACGTACCTTGTATCCACTTTCCCATGTTGTGTCATTTGAAAAGTTTTATCTGTCTCATAAGAGTTTTCTTACAAGCTTGAACTATATTCAAATCCCTACCTCTTTATCCGAGGCTTTATCTAATGAAAATTGGAAACAAGCCATGAATGTGAAAATGGAGGCCTTGGAGAAAAATGATATGTGGGAGTTGGTAGATTACCTGCAGGAAAGAGACCTGTAGGATGTAAATGGGTTTATATGGTGAAATACAAAGCATATGGGTCACTAGAGCATTAGAAGGCAAGATTAGTGGCCAAAGGGTATACTATCAAGAGACATTTGCTCCGGTCGCGAAGATGTATACGATGAGAATTTTGTTGTCTTTGGCAGCTAATTATAACTGGGATTTGTAACAATTTGATGTAAAGAATGCATTCCTACATGGAGATTTATATGGAAGTGCCTCCTGGATTTGGAAACAGCCTGGCCACTAATAAAGTGTGTAAACTAAGGAAAGCTCTGTATGGACTTAAACAATCCCCAAGGGCATGGTTCGGTCAATTTGCCAAAGTAGTGACAAATATGGGATATAGACAAAGCCAAGGAGACCATACTGTGTTTATTGGTCACTCAGCGTCAGGGGGAGTTACAAGTCTTTTGGTGTATGTAGATGACATCATCATGACCGGGAACAATGAGAATGAGAGACAAAAGCTGACGTAATGTTTGACCAAAGAGTTTGAGATAAAGGAACTAGGAAGGTTGAAATACTTTCTACGGATTGAGGTGGCACATTCTAAATAGGGGATCTTTATTTCTCAACAAAAATATATTACCGATATTCTTAAAGAGACAGGGAAGTTGGCATGTTGACCTGCTAGTACACCCATTGACCCTAATCGCAAGCTTGGAGAAGCTGAAGAAGCTACTGTCGTGAATAAGGACATGTATCAAAGGTTGGTTGGGAGACTTATCTATCTCTCTCATAGAAGACCTGATATCGCATATGCAGTGAGTGTGATCAACCTATTTATGCACAATCCCAAAGAAGTTCATCTGTAAGTTGTTAATCGTGTGTTACGACACCTTAAAGGGACTCTAGGACAGGGCATTCTATTTAAGCGAAACAAAAGATTAGTATTGGAAGCATATATAGACGCCGACTACGCTAGCTCTGTAATTGACAGGAGATTGACCATCGGGTATTGTACCTTTCTTAGTGGAAATCTGGTGACTTGGCGTAGTAAAAAGCAGAATGTGGTGGCTAGATCTAGTGCTGAAACAAAATTTAGGGCAATATCCTAAGGGATTTATGAACTATTGTGGTTGCGAATCATTTTGGAAGACCTCAGGATTAAGTGGGATGGTCTCATGAGACTCTATTGTGAAAATTAAATATGCAATCAACATTGCACATAACCCAGTTCAACATGATCGAACCAAGCATATTGAAATTGACAGACACTTTATTAAGGACAAGCTTGACAGTGGACTAATCTGTACTCCATATGTGCTACTCGTCATCAGCTAGCAGATGTACTCACTAAAGGTTTGAGCAGTGCTACATTTCAAACAAATGTGTCCAAGCTGGGAATGGTAAACTTTTATTCACCAGCTTGAGGGGGAGTGTTGCGGAGAAAGAAAGAAATCTATGGGATTTGTTTCCTCCCCAGAAAAGATGATAATTTTAGTGGTTGTCATATTTAGCAGTTACTAAATTTGTAATCCTTGCTATATGTGTGCATAGCCTTGTATGTCTATTTATACGGTGTTCCTCCAGTGAGACACTACGAATAAGAATTATTCCCTCTTGTTCTCTTGTGGACATAGGCCATAGAGCCAAACCACATTACATTTATGTGTTTTTATTATGTGTTTTTACAACAAAGAGTATCACCAAATTAATGCTTAGGATACCAATTGGATCTTACATTTATATGTGAGTACTGAGTAGGATTAACTGCCAAAGGAAAAACTTACCATCTGTATTGTGAATCCACTAATGTTTGGCCCATTTGTCCTATAGCTTGGGCAATAAATGAAAGTTGGATACCAGTTGCATCTCCTAATTCTTCACCAACATTAGTTCCTGACAATCACACAATTCTTATATGGCTTCATTTCCTTTTTTTTTTTTATTTTTTTTTTAAGAAAACTAGGAAACTTTCTACTCATCTTATGCCTTCCTAGCCTAATATTTGATGAAATTCGCAGGCTCTAGAAAGTTGTGTCTAGGATGATAAAAAGTAACTGTAGATTATTGACACTTGTTCATTGTTGGTCTTCTTTTGGGTTTAATTTCATAAATGCCCCTTCTAAGATTTTAAAAACTTTAAGACATATATAAGGGGTTTGCTACCAAAATGCACATGATGTTGAAAATATTTTTGTTATTAAACTTTTTATACTATTTTTTGGCCAAGCTAGAGCAAATGTGACCCTATTTTTATTTTATTTTTTTAATTTCCAATATAATGAGGTTTTCATTAATAAAAATAATGAAAACGCCGCTGAGATGGGAGGCTTTAGTTTTCTAAATGAAGCCACCTGTTGTACAAGTGTTTCCAATTTTTAATTAAAGACGCCAATATGGCATTTTTTAACAAAATCCAAAAAAGAAAAAAAGGGAATAAAAGAGAGAGAGAGAGAGCACTCTAAAGATAAATTCCCAAAACAAAAAAAAAGGAAAAAAAAAAGATTTTTTGTTTCTGTCCAAGTCATAGAGAAAGCGAAAGATAGACGACGACAGAGCGAGACTCCCTTCCATTTGCTATCTTCACCCACAAAGAGAATTGGGAGAGCTCTCCATCCTCTCTTCCTCTTTTCTTGCTAAAAGGCGTTTTTATGTTTGAAAAATAATAAATTTAAATTGGAGATGCACATTGAATAGGGTGCTTCATTTTAGCCATGTTTGCACTCCCTTAAAATTTGCCTGATCTTGTAAGAAGTTTGAAAAGTTTACCAGTTCTATAAATATTTTTAGTATCATGAGCATTTTGGTAAACTACCTTCTATATAAGTAGCTGAAGTTTCCAAGCCTTAATCTTTTATTCAAAAATGGTATGCACCTATGCTACATGGATGCAGGTTTGGGTCAGATATGGGTACATATCTAGAGGTCCGACTTGTTCATTTTCAAATTTTGGGATACGGGGACTTGGCTAAAAAGTGTCTCAAAATTTGGATTTGGGTACTTTGACAATGTTATGTTTACTATGAAGCCTATATTATATGTTTTTTTTTTTCCTTTCTTTTTTCTTTTCTTGTTTTCAATCGTTTATTGTCTTTATGTTTCCTCACTTAAGTGAATTGTCACCTATTAGTCATTATCATCTTTCATACTTTCTCTTCTTTCCATTGGAGAATCCACATAGTAATATTCTGAAATCTAAAATGTGGGACACATGTCCCATACCCATGTCTTATCATGAAGTGTGTTAGACACAGGTACGTCCAGCTAAAGTAAAGAGTTTGGATAACATAGGTGTATATACACATACATTTTGCAATTCATTTCCTTTATAGCTTAGGCCCCCATTCAAGTAGTGCTTAGGCATCATCTCATCTAAGCAAGGAAAAATCATCTATGCATTGCTTGGGTACTTCTTGTCTTGACAATACTATTTTTGTTTTGTTTGTTTTTCATGGATAAGCTTGAGCGGCATCACATCACATGTCTAACCATAATGCATGGACCCAAAAACCCAACGCATTGCACTCTTGATATACAATGCATATTGCATTACTATAGTATTCAATGTCGATGGGCCAAACTACTGTTTTTGTTTTTGTGTCAATTATGCATCCATGGTTGTTAGGACTTTCTGTTGGTTATCTGGTATGGTTATTAATATGGCTAAGTGCCAATTGGCGGGCATCCATGTGCGCTATGAGTGGCTAGGTCAAATGGCGAGCCAAATTGGGTGTTCCACTTGCCTGTGGCCTATGAAATATTTAGGCATGCCCCTTGGAGGTAACCCTTCTAGAACAGACTTCTGGGATCCAATAGTGGAAAAGGTATCTAGAAGGCTTGATGGGTGGAAGAGAAGTTTCTTATCAAAGGGGGGAAGACTTACATTGATCAAGTTGGTTTTAGATGCCCTTCCTGTTTATTTCCTGTCAATGTTTTGGATCACTGGGAAGGTGGCAGATTGCATTGAAAAGCTAATGAGAGATTTCTTATGGGAAAATGTCGATAAGATGCATGGTTCTCACCTAGTGGCCTGGAGTATTGTTAAGAGGAAGATTGATCAAGGTGGCTTGGGCATTGGAAATATTTCTGTCAGAAACAAAGCCTTGGTTGGAAAATGGTTATGGAGTTTTTCATGTGAGAAAGATCAATTGTGGAGAAAGGTCATCTGTAGTAGGCATGGACTCCGAGTCAACCTAAGGGATGCTGGGACAACCACTAGTGCCACATTTCAAAGCCCATGGAAATTTATATCATCAGTTTACCCCATTTTCCTGCCCTTAATTAGACTTAAACTTGGAAAGGGTGATTCGATTCGTTTTTGGGAGGATCCGTGGTGTGGGAATGACACCCTCCAAACACTCTTCCCCAACCTTTACTGCCACTCTCTTCCCCATAACAAACCTGTCATTGATTTTGAGAAGAATCCAGGGGAATCTACCTTGTCATGGGACCTGCACTTAGGTAGGGATGTTCTTCCTAGGGAGGAGAGGGATGTGAGATCTTTAGTGAGTTTGCTCGAGGGTTGCCATTTGTTCGGGGAAGATGATCGAGTGGCTTGGCCTTGGGACCCTTCTGGCATTTTCATCGCAAAATTCTTCCATTCAACCATCCTCAATGACCCTAACGGTACTTCATTTCCTTTTCATAACTCTATTTGGAAAGCCCAGGTACCTTCAAAGGTTAAATTCTTGTGGTGGGTAGCATCCCATGAGAAGATGAACACAGGGGACATGATGAAAAAACGATTTCCATCCACATGTCTATTCCCACATTGGTGTTATTTGTGTGGCCAGGATTTTGAATCCATGCGTCACATTTGCTGGTGGTGTCCGGTCGCTTGAGAGGTTTGGAGTCGATGGTGTTATCATTTCCCTGTTATGAGCGACGATTTTTTTGAGGATGACATTATAAATATTTTTCCCTTCATGAAAATTGTTCAGTCTTCATGGAGTGACCATTGGAAAGTGGTATGCTTGGCGGTATTATGGTCCTTATGGAAGGAGAGGAACAAACGGGTCTTTCATGACGAGTTCTTCTCGGCGGCTAAAGTATGAGAGAACTCCCATCTTTTAGCGTCTTTTTGGGTTGCCACTAGCAATTTGTCTAATGGTTATGCCTTCGGGGATTGGCTTAGAGGGTGGGGTAATTTTGTATCTATATAGAGAAATGTGTGTCATGTCATTGTACAAATTTTATGATTCTCTCATTAATACATATACACTATGTTTAGTTTCTTTTAAAAAAAAAACTATTATGACCTGTAAGTTCAGAGGAATGCAACCTTATTGATGAGCAATATTGGGAATATGTGAATAGCATGATTGTAATATTAAAAGTATCATAAAAAATTAATGTATCCAACTTTGCCTATGAATTCCTTAGTGATGATGGAGAAGTCTTGACAAATCTAAAGTGGTTGATCTTTATTCATCTGAATGTCTAAACTAGTGGAACTTTTTTCATATGAATAACTCGATTTAATCGTTTACAGTGAGCTTATAATTTTACCAATTTCTTTTTTTTGATGTTGATCGTTGACATGAAAGGAATCCTTTCTGTTTTATTTTAAATTAGTGCAAATTGCATAACCAGGTGCCTCTTTCTTTTGATGAACTGTATGCTTATAACTTTTTTCCCACCATTTATTTTGTATGAATATTTTTTTCTGTAAGCACTGGAAAATATGGAGTGAAGATATGTGGACAAAACCTTTCAAACGCCGAATTAAAGTCCCTATGTTGAGCCATTTTTATTGTGGTGAAAATTGGAACCTACATTAGGATAGAGACCCTTGATGTTAATTATGTACTTTAGTTCTGGTATCATCTGAATGTTATACATATATGTCACTAACTACAATATGATTTTCTATTTAAATTTTTGTTGTTCTGGCATTAAGAAAACCCAGAGCATATTCTTCACTGTGCATATTTGTCTATCTGCAGTTAGTTTAATACCTTTTTATTTCATTAATTTCATATAGAAACATTAAACTTCTCCTATTGATTATAATTGAAGTTCTATTAAATATATTTTCTACTGGACTTGCAATTTGCATTGGTACTTTTTCTTTCCTTCATTTTTTCTGTTGCTGCTATTGCTATTATGCCCGTCCCCCTTTCTTTTCTGGTTCATCCAAATATCATATTTACTGTGATAAGCAAAAGTATTATGTAGGCTTTTGGTTAGCATTTGTCAACACCTTTCCTTTTATATATTTAAGGTCTTACACTTTCATCTCTCACAATTTCACTGACTTTATTGCAGGATCTTGATGCATTTTCTGCTGCGATTATCGTAACTATTGCATTCTCCTTCATCCCTGCCTCATTTGCGGTTTCTATTGTCAAGGTATTTGCTACTCTCGTGTTTGAAAAGGATGTATAGCATCTAGCAGTATATTACTTAGTTCTCTCTCAAGGTGATTTCGCCACCATCTTAGATGTAAGTACAAATGCTGAAGTAAAAGCCTTCATCACACCTTGACTTCAATAAACCTGTCCATTCAACTAAACCTTACTTTGCGAGTAGGTTGTTTAAACCACACCAACAACCATAGAGGCTTTATTGTGCTTGACCGCACCCTAGATCCATCTTATATCTAAGTCTACAGTACTAGTGCCAGCTCACTTAGTTTTTTGTCTTTTAGAAAAAACATTCAACAACCATGCAAAAAGGTAAAAAGAGGCCATAAGAGGATAAGATGTTCTCTAAAGGCCCCTCAAACAAACTACAAGAAGCTTCTTCAACCCCTGAACCATTCAGAGAAAACAACCTTTTGAGAGCTTGCTACAAGCAATCCAAGATGAAGAAGCCTTACAATGAGATAGCTCCCAAGCTGAAACTGCATCCCTACTATGTCCTCAGTACTTAATAAGAAAGATTAATGTAGTTTCATATTGTAGGAGTCTTATCTTATTTTCTTTACTTAAAGTATTACATATTTTCACCCTCAGTACTACAACTCGTTTGAGTGTCATAGTTCCTCATGCAGAGTTGTGAAAGCCTTTCTCTAGTCTTGTGCTCTTTTCAAATCATGGACAGTTTTTCTCTGATTCATGAATTTTAAAGCTGAACAGCATCCTTACACACAGATCACCCAAATGGAGTTCTATCCTGGGACTTGGACTTGAGTAGGAACCTCACAATTAGGGAATAAGTTGAAATCAGTCCCCTCTTAGATATCCTAGGGTAGTTCATTTTTCTAGGATAATGAGGATAGGAGAGTTTGGTCTTTAGATTTTATGGGTTTGTTCTCCGCTAAGTCATTCTTCAATCACCTCATCAACACCCCATCACACCCCCTTTTGTGTCCTTTCTTCATTATTGGAAAGATAAATTTCCCTTGAAAGTCAAGGTGTTGGTTTGGCCAGTGCCCATAGTAAACTCAGTACCAGCAATTACTGCAACGGAGACTCCTTCATCATTTGAGCTTTAGTCCTCATTGTTGTCTTATGTATAAGTAGGTCGGAGGAAATTTGGATTATATCCGTCTCCAATGCCCTTCACTTCTAAACTTTGGGACAAATGGTATTCGTTTTCCTCTACCTCTATGGGGCATGTTCGCGATTTTGCCAGTCTTCTTGTGGCGTCAAGCAACAACTACCTTTCTCCTTTCAGTTAAAGTGGTGATTGAAGTGATTCTTTGGTGCATTTGTACTAAGAGAAACAATAGGATTTTCCTTGAGTTCAAAGTTGGAGAAGAAATTTGGGGTACCTTGCTTTTCCTCGTCTCTTCTTGGTTTGTAGAACTTAACTCTCCAAAGGTTATGAGTTAGGTGATTGATTGAGCGGGGCATAATGTGGTTTGACCCTTCCCCCCTTCTCCCAAACCTGCCATAGGCAAGAGCTTCATACACTGGGCTACCATTTTTTTTCTGGTACTTTTTCGTGTTGCGGGTGAACTTCTTGTGCAAAGCTTTGTATTTCCCCTCTTTGTTTTGATAAATTTTCATGTTCCTTATAAATTTTTTTTTCTTCGTGTTGTTGGAAAAAGGCTTAGTTGAGTTGAGTCTAATAAAAATATATTTTTATCAAATGTGAGTCCAAATCTAGTGATAGTAATGGTTTTTAATTAGAAATTAATCTGTATAGAATGCTATGCATTTTCCTTGCTGGGAAATATATGTTTATTCTATATTGATATTTCATCTATGTATAGCTTTTTACAATATATTATTGTAAGTTCCCTGTTTAGCTAGGTGAGTTTGAAAACTTGCAGCCTACAACAGAACATGCGTTAGGTATTTGTGTTGCGTGTATTTCAACTTTGTTCTTCTACAGGGAGTTGTTATCTTTGTCATGATGTTAAGACCCCAATTCCAAAACTTGGAATTAGGATTTATAACCTCGAAGAGTGTTCCAACTGGATTAGAATTTTGATACCAAAGGTATCAAAACTTTAATAACCAATCAAATGTCAAAAATACTGTACGGTCAACTTTGAGTTCTATTAAATTCCTTAATTTGACTAAAATCACAAAAATTTCAACAGCACCTCCTCTGAAAGTTATAGACCTATAATACCTACAATATAAAACATTCACATTCTTCTTTGTTTATCATCCATCATATTCACTACTATCCATAACATCCTAGCAATTTAATTATACTTAATATTTACAATATAAATTTTTTGGTGATACTATATATTTACATTAAAAAAAAAAATTATACAAACATCTACCAAAATTTCCTACTAGTTGCCTTCTGGATCTGTTTGGCAATTAGCTTCCCTTTCTCTTTTCCTGAAAAAATAATGTGGAAATTTAATGAGTAACTACAACTCAGTAAATGAATTCTCACTCCTATCATCAAATAGTCATCTAATAACAATTAAATATGAGAATTACATCATAGATGATAAAGTTTCTTGAAATAGCATTTTCATAGGTAAATGCATGCCATGCAATACACAAGATTTAGAGCTCTTCTCAAAAAAAAAAAAATACAGAGGATTTAGAGAGTAAAATTTATAGGTTCTAGACATCTTAGTATAGGTCTCCGATCGAATTGTGTTTCATACCACAAGTCAATTAAGATCACAAGAAATAACTTTAATGCACCCCAACGCTAGCTAGACACCAAAAGTATATAAACTCCATTCCTTGATACATATATTCTAATCATCCAACTGCTACTAGAGATTTTATATTTAACAGAAAATAATAAGTGTACAATTTATAAAATAAAATGAACTTCTTAATGATAATTAGAATAATAAGCACAATGCAATGAACAATTATTATGAGACACATATTGAAAATCACACAATACATAAACGCATAATTTCCTCTATGAACTCAATACACGCACCAGCGGCAGTACTCCCGAGTTCATAGCAATGATACCGTGTGTTTAATCATTTCGACAACCCTTCATACCTTATTTCACCATTTCATACTAGCAATAAAACTTACACATTGTTGAGTCTCACAATAAGATTAATGACGTGCAAAATCTCCAATTTCTTTTCTATGAACCTGAAGTCTCATAGAGTTTCTACTTTGCTTTAATTACATCAGATGTAAATAGCATTGAAGAATTTAACAGGATTCAACATACAACAAGAACACACAATTAATTTACAAATCAGGAGTTTGTTTAATTCAGATTCCTAGCATATCTAACAATTACAATTTCAAATTTATCATTGAATTATTTAGTTCAATGTATACAACACATAGATGGATTATCTAACCCAATATCACAATTTCTAAGTTTTCTTTATATTTGAATACATGTAATCAATTTCAATGATATATTAATTGTATATAAATAATTTAGAATGATCAATTTGAGGATAACAGGAGAATTCTACTTACCCATTTCTGTCAAAAATTTTCTAAATAAACTGGAGCTCATAAATTCTTTGATTTCAGAACTCCAACCTTTCTTCAAATTGATTTACTTGCTTCACCTATTGTTTTAAAGGAAATAATTCTATTTTTAAACTTAGGATTTCTAATCATTTGAAGTAAACAATTCCAAATCATTCCAAATAAACTTTGAGAATGATAGTTTTACACCGTTCTCACTTCAAATAAAAATTCCTCTTGTATAAACTCCCCATACTTTCTTTCAACTATTCAAATCATTCTAATTAAATTTCTAGGTTGAAATCAAAATCAAAAGCATACACAACCATGAATCAAAGTTTTTAAACCTAAATCATTAATTTTCCTAACCTAGAAACACTCTTCAATTTGAAATTAAAGCTTCAAATCAATTCAAAACTTATCAAATATACTCAATCTATGCTTAGAAGAGCGAATTTATGTAAAATAGAAAGAAAAAGGAAGAATTGATGAACTTTTACCTGAACTTGAAGGATTTCATTTCAATTCTTTGTTCCCGCTCCTTCTTTCAGTCGCATCACATAGAGATTCATTGCAGATTTCTTCTTCTCCTTTGTTCTTCTCTCTTTTTTTTCCACTCTTTCTCTTGGCGTACAAAATGGGGTAAAACCCCATGCGCACAGTGAAGAAGGGTGAAACTCTTGTTCGCCGCCTTCGCTACATGAGTTTTTTTTTAACTTTATTATTTTTATTTATTATTATTAGTATTGTTTATTTTTTACTAGAAATATATGAACAACAGCCATTGAACATCACAAAAATAATTTTCACATTCAAACAATTTAATTGGATCATTTAAGCATTAACTAATTATTAAATTTACTATATAAAAAATTACTCCATAATATATATGTTTCAAACAAATTACTGAATTTTAGGGATGTTACTCATGGCATGGGCATCAAATGTGCATGTTCAGACGAAATGGCTTTGCGATTCAAATCAGCTAAAATGCATGTAATGGCACTTTTATTCTTTGTATATTACTCTATAATGACATTACTATTGATGGATAAACATCTATGATATTCATTGACACAGGAACGTGAAGTTAAAGCAAAGCACCAACAATTAATAAGTGGGGTATGTTTGTTCTTTTCTTTTGTTTCTCTTTTGTAGATTTCACTTGCTTCACTGTGTTATATTGTCCCATATCTCATTTATTGTTGATCATTAACCATTTCTCAGGTCTCCATACTTTCATATTGGATTTCTACATGCATATGGGACTTCATCAGCTTCTTGTTTCCTTCATTTTTTGCAATAGTTCTTTTTTACATTTTCGGTACTTATCTAAACCAGATAATGTATTTCAGATTAGTGGTTACTTCGGTCACGCTCTTGCATATGATGCCAATTCGTTATTGTTGAAATGATTTTGTCTTCTTGCAGTTATAAGTTTCTGCAGTTTTGCATGTTTTATGCTTAAACCAACATACACAATTCACATCTTATTTTTTTCTCTGTAGGTCTGGATCAGTTTGTAGGAAGGACTTGCTTCTTTCCACTGAGTTTCATGTTTCTGGAATATGGATTAGCAGTAGCAGCATTTACATATTGCCTCACTTTCTTCTTTTCTGAACACTCAATGGCGCAGGTTTGCTTACCTTCTCTTCATTTTGTAGCTCAAAGTACTGTAGTAAGTAGTAACCTTACAAGTATTTATACATTGCTCCTGTTGATGCAGAATGTGGTTCTCCTAATACATATGCTCTGCGGTCTCATTCTTATGGTCATATCTTTTATTATGGGGCTAATAGAATCAACTAAAAATGCAAATTTACTTCTTAAGGTATGTTGACGATTATAATGTTTCATATATACTTTGTACTTTCTTATCCTGCAGTTCATTATAATTTTCGTTGTGATTTTCTTTCTTATTCTCATGATTGTTTCACTTGCCTTGGATTCAACTTTTAGTATTTTTTTTGTCTAGAAAAATTTCAATATTCAAATTTCTTATCTTGTTTCTTGTCTTCATGTAAATAGACTATTCTTTTTGACCATTGTTGTTGACAAAGAAATATACTAAAACTCAAATGTTATAAGTGCTATTCGAGCTTGATTTGGAATTGCTTTAGAAACTAAAGTGAGAGGGTTCAATGATGAGTAGGATTTTCTTATAAAAGGTCAGGTGCTTTATAATCTTGAGTGTAGGTTGTGCTGTTCTATTTCTTGGCACTGCCCTAAGATAAAATCCAACTAAGTAAACAGTTAGTTTCCTCATTTACACCTTTATTTTTTTAATTACTGTCCGTTGACCTGTAGTTCTAGTTGTACTTTTTGTTTGTCAACTCAGAAAAATGTTTTCCCAATTGTATAGGGTCAGTTACATGAACCTGCTTTATTCACATTGCTTTGTCAGTGGCTAAATTTTAGTTATTTCCAATTTACAAGTAACTATGTCTTTCTTAATTATCATTCTACGTGTTATTTTAAGTCTTCATCTTCCTTTGCTGTTACCATCAATAAGCAGTAAATAAGTCTCTCTTTCTAACTAGTTCATTTGATGGTCTACATTGTATGTCCAAGCCGTCTTAATCGGTTCTCACTCATTTCCCTTTTATTTGGGCTATTCCTATCATTTCTTGGATGTATTTATTTCTATTTTTTTCAGTATTTTATCACATATCGATATTAATATTTGCATTTCCAATACATTTAATTTATTAATGTGTGTTGTTTCTTTGTTTTTCTTTTTCTTTTGAGAAGAAACAAATATGATTGTATATTATATATGGAATACTGAGATATTTACAACCTCTATATAGTCTACAGAACTCGACCAAAACCCAAAAATAAAAACATCATTCATGACATACAAGACCACCAGTTTCTATACCATTTCATAACAGACCAACCATCAGAGAACTTAGAAGCTGCAACCCAGCATGCTGCAAGAAGAACCACCTCATCCCACAATTCCCATCCATCTTTCAATAAATTTTGAAACATTCTCCTATTTCTTTCCAACCACTCCACCCATGAAGTTGCCAATGAAATATTACAATCAACCTCCTTACGACTTCTTGAATGACCAAGAAATCGAGATTCCGAAATAGCTTCTTCAAATGATGAAGGGGGAATAAAATGTCCATCACACTTGACTCCATCTTTGCTATAAGAAATTGATCCAATCACATTGAGCAAACAGGTGGTTAGCATCTTCTCCATCTTTTTGACATAGAATGCAACAATGAGGAGAAAGAAACCTATAAGGAAATCTTTTCTGCAAAACATCTACCGTATTAACCTTCTTATTCAACAGGGATCATCCAAAAAATTTAACTTTGAAAGGAACATGTGCAGCTCAAAGAGATTTAAAAAATGTGGCAGCATAAGAAGGGGGACAGTCAACTAACACTGTAAATAAAGAACGACAAGTAAAAGCACCAGATGAAGTTAAAGACCATCTAATACAATCCTCACTTTGGGAAAGTCTAACATTAACCAGTAAAGCATTAAGATCCTCCAGCTGTGTTAAGGCCCTAGATGTTGGGAGACACGTGAAGTGAAAATTCCAGTAAGAGGAGGAACCATCCTGAGAAAAATTCACAAATCGAGCTATAGGTTCATTGTGAAGGTTTGAGAGTTGGTACAATCTTGGAAATCTAGAGGCAAAAGAATATTTTCCACACCAAATATCTTCCCAAAACGAGAAAGACAAACCATTACCCAAGGTTCGAGAAAGATATGGAAGGACAATAAGGTATAAGGATGAAATATATTTCCATGGGCTTCTAAATGATGTGTAAGAAGATGTTCCAATGTCCCATCCTAAATGTGAATTTCCATGTATGCTTCTAATAACTCGAGCCCAAAGGGAATGACATTCTTGTGAAAGTCTCCATAACCATTTTGACGTAAGTGTTTCACTCCTTTTAATTATATTTTCAATCCCCAAACCTCCTTTACTCACCGGCATTTGAACGACTCTCCATTTCACCGGATGACAATTGCTTTGTTCATCCACTCCTTTCCAAAGGAAAGACCGAAATCTTTTTTCTATAGCTTTTGCCACTCCTCTAGGAATCTTGAAAAGGGAGAGGAAGAAAGTTGGTAAAGCTGATAGCACCGATCTGATTAAAGTTAGTCTTCTACCTTTAGATAAAAAACATCTCTTCCAACCATCCAATCTCTTAGAAATCTTAGCCAACAT
Organism: Paratinospora sagittata; assembly: GCA_035771175.1. Classification (NCBI taxonomy): domain Eukaryota; kingdom Viridiplantae; phylum Streptophyta; class Magnoliopsida; order Ranunculales; family Menispermaceae; genus Paratinospora; species Paratinospora sagittata. Next base: position 43,049,273 of record CM069593.1, read on the forward strand.
CAGGTCCTAGAAATTAAAGGCATTGGGGTTTCCACCCAATGGAAAACCAAGATAATTCATGGGCTGCAAACCAATTGAACATCCAATCTTGTCTGCAATTGACTCAAGGAGACTTCAATCCACATTAACTCCAACCACCTACCTTTTGGCCATATTGATCTTCAAGCCCGACATTCTGCAAAAGCACTCCAATGTTCTAACAGCACCCAAAGCACAGTCTTAATCTCCTTGAAGTAGAAACAAGGTATCGTCTGCATACTGCAAATGAGATGTTTCGACCTTGTCTCTTCCCACCAAAAAACCTCTAGTAATCGACATGTCGACATGTCACATGCTCTACCCATCAACCTACTCAACACGTCAGCGACCATCATAAATAGAAATGGAGATAGAGGATCTCCTTGGCGTAATCCCCTCTGCCCTGGAAATTTTCCACATGGTCTACCATTAACAATCACTGAGTAATTAGTTGACCTCAAGTAGCCATTAATCCACATCCTCCATCGATTCCCCAAGCCTTTCTACATCATGACATAATCAAGAAAATCCCAATTCACCGAATCATACGCCTTCTCGAAATCAGCCTTGAAAACAATACCTTTCTTCTCTTCTGATAGTCCTCAACTGCCTCATTTGCAATCAGAGATGCATGAAGAATCTGTCTGCCATGGATGAACGTAAATTGAGACTGTGTAATTGTCTTGTGAAGCACGTCACTTAATCTTATTGACAAGACCTTTGAAATGATTTTATACAAACTCGTTACTAGGCTGATAGGTCAGTAATCAAAGAATTTCCATGAATTTGGCTTTTTGGGGATCAAACAGATACATGTCTCATTATATCATCTTTTAAGGAGTGGACTCTCTCTCCCTGTAGGTGCTATTTGTGTAGAATGAATGGGGAAAATTGCCAACATCTATTTGTTGATTGCAAATTTACTAAAGAGGTTTGGAAGAGATGGGAAGAATTTCTTCAGTGGGGTCCGCAAACCATAGACTCCCCCAAGGAGTCTACAATGCCACGATATTTTAGGGCCTACTGGCGTGTTGTAGTGTTTGTTGTGGTTTGGTCCATCTGGAAGGAGAGGAATTGTCGAATATTTGAAGAGCAAGAAAAGGAAGTTGGGGTTGTTTGGGAGAATTCTTTCTTCTTGGCCTCCTATGCATTAGTGCATCTAAGATAGCAAGGGGATTTTCCTTGGGGGATTGGTTGAAGGGTTGGCAACCAATTTTGCAAAGTTTAGAGATCTAAAATTGGGTTTTTGATGTACATAACCACATATAGATTTATTTTACATTAATACAACACATTTTTGTTTCTTGTCAAAAAAAAAAAGAAAAAAGAACTCACAAGACTTTTGATAAAATGCCATGGTAAATCCATCTAGGACTGGGGCTTTGTCACCATCACTATCAAAGACTGCTGCACAAACCTTGCCTTCCTCAAAAGGTCTCTCAAGCATAGATACCTCTTTATTAACTAACATTCTAGTTCATAAATCATGATATAATCTTAATATTTTATTCAAATCTGAATTTTGGATCAATTCAATTTCTGTTGTTTCATTGCTTTGCGGATAAAGATGGTTAAATGTCTGAAAGTAGCACTTAGATTTCTGGAGAAATTTTCCGTTTAGCTTCTTGTATTAGCTTGCTCTTCATTCGAGGAAATATATACATTACTGTGTTTCATCTAAATGCTGCATGCTTCTTTCTTGTTCTTATCTTGAACATCATAAGTTTCTAATATAGATTTGGTGTTGGAACTGTGTTTTTTTATACATGATAACCTATTGTATCATCAGTCTATTTCTGTGATCTCATGATGAATTTATCATTGTTCTGAAAGTGATTCTGTTCTGAATAGTTTTAATTTCTGCCAGAACTTCTTTAGATTATCACCAGGATTTTGTTTTGCGGATGGGCTTGCTTCATTGGCTCTTAGACGACAGGAAATGAAAGTGGAATCGGGCGATGGTATTCTTGACTGGAATGTGACTGGTGCATCCATTTGTTATTTGGCTATTGAGGTAGTGTCCTAAGCTTGAGCCTTCCGCAATTATTTGCTCCTCATACCAATTTTAGCATAGTACATTCTATTGTGGAGAAGAACAAAATCTGTGGGATTTATTTCCTTTAAGGAAAGATGATAATTTTAGTAGTCGTGGGATTTATTTCCATTAAGGAAAGATGATAATTTTAGTATTGTGGAGAAGAGCAAAATTTGTGGGATTTATTTCTTTAAGTAAAGATGATAATTTTAGTAGTCGTTTTATTTAGCAGTTACTAAAATTGTAATTATAGCTATATGTGTGCATAGCCCTGTATGTCTATATATATATGGTGTCCCTCTATTAAGACATCATCAAGAATAAGAAAATATTCCCACTCTTCTCCCATGGACGTAGGCTTTAGAGCCGAACCACGTTACATCTTTGTGTCTTTCATTATTTTATTTTTCCAAAAAACCAAACCCAAATCTCTTACACCCTCTGTACCCAATGATGAACCTAAGGATCGGATGACTGGACAAATGTACTCAAGGAAGAAAGCTGCAGTTCCTGAACCGATGCAAGCTCAAGAATCTGAACCAATCCCTGAAAATGAGGTAACAAATCCTGTACCCTCCTTACAAATTTCATTAGTTCCTGAAACTAACAATGATCCTTTAGCCTCTGAACCTGACAATGATCTTCCCATTGCCATTAGAAAGGGCACAAGGGAATGCACTAAACATCCCTTGTATCCACTATCTCATGTTGTATCCTTCGAGAAGTTCTCACCAACCCATAAAAGTTTCCTTACCAACCTGAACAACATCCAGACTCCTACATCATTATTCGAGTCTTTATCTAATACAAATTGGAAACAAGCTATGAATGTGGAAATGGAAGCCTTGGAGAAAAATACAACATGGGAGTTGGTAGACTTGCCTGCAGGAAAGAAACCTGTGGGATGCAAATGGGTTTACACAGTAAAATACAAAGCAGATGGGTCCTAGAGCGCTACAAGGCAAGATTAGTAGCCGAAGGATATACTCAGACATATGGTGTGGACTATCAAGAGACATTTGCTCCGGTTGCAAAAATGAATATTGTGAGACTTCTTTTGTCATTGGCAGCTAATTATGACTGGGATCTGCAACAATTTGATGTAAAGAATGCATTTTTACATGGGGATTTAGAAGAAGAAATCTATATGGAAGTGCCTCCAGGATTTGACACCACTGATAAAGTGTGTAAATTGAAAAAGGCCCTGTATGGACTTAAACAATCTTCGAGGGCATGGTTTGGTCGGTTTGCCAAAGTAATGACAAATATGGGATATAGACAAAGCCAAAGAGATCACACTTTGTTTATTAAGCACTCGATTTCATGGGGAGTTACAGCTCTATTAATGTATGTTGATGACATCATCATGACAGGAAACAATGAGAACGAGAGACAAAATTTGAAGCAGTGTTTGATCGAGGAATTTGAGATCAAGGAACTAGGGAGATTGAAATACTTCCTAGGGATTGAAGTGGCACACTCTAAACAGGGAATCTTTATTTCTCAACAGAAGTACATTACAGACCTTCTTAAAGAAACAGGGAAGCTAGCATGCAAACCAATGAATACTCCTATTGATCTTAATCACAAGCTTGGAGAAGCTGAAGAAGCGCTGACTATTAATAAGGAGATGTATCAAAGACTGGTAGGAAGACTCATCTATCTCTCTCACACAAGACTTGATATTGCATATGCAGTAAGTGTAATAAGTCAGTTCATGCACAACCCTAAAGATATTCATTTGCAAGCAGCTAATCGCGTTTTACAGTATCTTAAAGGGACTCCAGGACAGGGCATCTTATTTGAACGATACACAGGAATGGTTCTTGAAGCATATACTGATTCAGACTATGTTGGTTCAGTAGTTGACAGAAGATCAACTACTGGATATTGTACGTTTCTTGGTGGGAGTTTGGTGACATGGCGAAGTAAAAACAGAATGTAGTGGCCAGATCTAGTGCTGAAGCAGAATTCCGAGCAATGGCACAAGGGGTTTGTGAGCTATTATGGTTGCAGATAATTTTGACAGATTTGACGATACACTGGAATGGCCCTATGAGACTCTATTGTGACAATAAATCTGCAATTAGCATTGCCCATAACCCAGTTCAACATGATCGAACCAAGCATATAGAGATTGATAGACACTTTATTAAAGAGAAGCTTGACAGTGGGTTGATCTGTACTCCATATGTGTTTACCAATAATCAGCTCGCCGATATGCTCACTAAAGGGTTAAATCATACTGCATTTCAAGCAAATGTGTCCAAGCTGGAAATGGTAAACCTTTATTCACCAGCTTGAGGGGGAGTATTGTGGAGTAGGGCAAAATCTGTGGGATTTATTTCCTTTAAGGAAAGATGATAATTTTAGTAGTCGTTTTATTTAGCAGTTACTAAAATTGTAATTATAGCTATATGTGTGCATAGCCCTGTATGTCTATAGATATATGGTGTCCCTCCATTAAGACATCATCAAGAATAAGAAAATGTTCCCTCTCTTCTCCCGTGGACTTAGGCCTTAGAGCCGAACCACGTTACATCTTTGTGTCTTTCATTATTTTATTTTTACAACACATTCCAATTTCCGAGAATGCAAAATACTCTTTTCGATTTTTAATAACCATTGAATCCAAAAGCCATAACTTCTATTATAAGGAGAAGACCAACAAAGTTGAAAACACATTCTCAGGTGTTCAATCTTCCAAGCCTAGTTAATTTAATTTGTCTTTACTTGTATCTTTTTTATATAAGTGTGGTTTTAGGCATAGGGTCGACAAAGTTGGTGACCCTATCCCTAAACAGTAAATACAAACTTGAAATACATTCACGGGCATTCAATAAGTTTCAACCTTGTTAAATTAATTTGTGTCTACTTGTATCTTTTTTATACAAGTTTGTTTTTAGACATAGGGCACCAACTTTGTTGACACGAGGATCGACAAAGTTGGTGACCCTTTACCTAAAAAAAAACTAGAAATCACATTCTTAGATGGTTAATGACTTTCAAGCCTAGTTAAATTAATTTGTCTCTGCATGTATCTGTTTTATATAAGTTTGTGTTTAGGCATAGGGTCACAAAGTTGATGACCCTATGCCTAAATACAAACTTGAAACATGTTCTGAATAATTTTCAAGCCTTGTTAAACTAGTTTGTCTTTACTTGTGGCTGTTTTTTATAAGTTTGTTTTTAGATATAGGTTTGCCGAATTTGTTGATCCTATCATCAACGAAAAAGAACTCATATAAATGCTAGAGATATCAAAGGTAAATTCTTGAATGATAACAAAGAGACTTGAACCTAAGACCCCTCACCAACTAAACTTTGTCATGTTTCATTAGTCACTAAACTCAAGGCCTCAAGCTATGGACCCTACACTACGAGCTAGATCAAGTAAAATCCAACATCGATCAAAATTAAGTAAAAAAAATGGAAATAATTTGCGAAGTAAAAAAAAAAAAAAAAATTGCTTTTAATCCTATTACATTTTAAATGCAAAGTTCTGAAGAAAATCATTGCTAACTTCAATTTTTGTTTGACAATGTTCCTTAAGAATACAAATGTATGAGATTGAAGTTCAATCTCATATGTAATTAGTAGAAATTAAGATTGAAAAACTCCAATATTTACTTGAAAAAACATGCAATATATAAATAGTTTGTTACTTATGGAAGGTGCACCAAACATCATTAATATTATAAATCTTACTTCAAACGATTATATTTTATATTTTAATATATTCTGTTGAAAGAAAGATGAACTTCTCATTGTTTAAATGAAAATTCTCTATACTTCTCCAAGAAGTCAAACATTTAAAAAATTTGAATGTTGAATTGATTCCCCATATTAATTTGAATTTTAAGCAAAAAATGAAATATTGAATTAATTCAGAAAATTCTAAACAAATGTTTTTTTATATTTTTTTTTAGTGGTTGGGTTACAAATTATGCTGAAAAAAAAAATAATAATTTGCAAAAAATTGAAATAATTTGAATTAACACAAAATAATTAGAAAAAAAACTAAAAAATTCAGGAAATTTTAAAAAATAAAAGAAAATAAAAACAGCAAAGCCTAAACATTTGACGAAAGTAGTTTGGTTTTAAAAGTTAATGTAATAAGCTTTAATTTATTCACTCTCATTGCGTGTATTTTTTTAACATTATTATAGACCTAATACAATAATGAAATTCGAAAATCAGTCTTCAAAGATGTTTTCCTTATTTTGAAGTATGGCTAAATCTTTTAATTGGCTCAATATTATTTGAGTTATTTAATTCGCTGATGTTTCTTGATTAATATATAAAGCTTTAATTACCATAATAACGAAGTACATACAAACTAGTTTAAATTAGTTTACAAACTAAATAGGTCTTTAATAATAACCCAAATAGTTTAAATTTGAAAATTAGCACATCCTCTAAAAAAAATAGCTAGTTTTATCCCATTTTTTTAAAATAGCTAGTATATATTGTTGCGGAGAAGAGAGAAATTTGGGGGATTGCGTTACCATTTATGGTGTTGCCATTTAGAGGAAAAATTATTTTTAGGAGTTGCCATATCTAAAAGATACTAAAATTGTAAAAGTTACTATACAGTGAACAACTCTGTAAGTCTATTTATTTGGTGTTCCTCCATTGAGAAATTATCACGAATAAAAAGAATTCTCCTCTCTTCTCCCGTGGACATAGGCCATAGAGCCGAACCACGTTACATCTTTGAGTTTCTTTATTATTTTATTTTACAACATGGTATCAGAGCTGTAGTTTCTATTACTGGAAAATTTGTTTCGGCCTTCATCGCCATAATTTTTTTGTCGGCCTTCATTGCCGGAATCCTCTTTGGTGGCCTTCATCGTCGCTGCTGCCAAAACCCTCCATCTTCATCACCGTCGCGGCCTTCATCGCTAGAGTGTGAACACCTTCTCGCAGTACCCACCTAATACTGTTGCTGGTGCTACTTGTTGCTGCTGCTCCTTGCATCTCCGCTGCCACCGAAATCTCCTTTGTCGCTACGCCACGCCATCTCCTTCGCCGCTGCTGTGTTTCTGCGCCGCTGCCATCATTGTACCCCCAAACCCCTGATTCTTTGTTGTTGTGTTGTTGCACTGCGTCGTTTTCTTCTTTAGTTGTTGCGTTGCGTTACTGCATCTGTGTGCAAAAATCAAGATATTATTTTGTTGTTGTCGGCTTGCTACGTTTTGTTACCGCTGCTGCCGTCTCGTTGTTGCATCTCCTGCCCCGTCACGGGATCTCTCTTCTCCTTTTTTCTTTCTCTCGTGTGATCTCTCTTCTCCTTATTTCTTCTCTTCTTTTTCTCCCACGCAACTTCTCTCTTTCTGTTCTTTTTCCTCTTTTTTTATTTCTTTCTCTTTTACTTCTTAGCACCCTACAAAAAAAAAAAAAAAGGAAAAAATGTTGATCACTTTAAAAACTGTGCAAACTGACGAAGTAGTTGATAAAACGGAGAAAGGAGAACTACCGAACTTTCAAGCAGCATATAGACTTAATGGAAAGAATTACTTGAAATGGTCTCAACTGGTGCGTACCTTTTTAAAGGGCAAAGGGAAATTGAGTCACCTTTTGGGCACTAGACCAGAACCTGGAGATCCTCAGTTTAAAGCTTGGGATAACGAAGATGCATCGATAATGGCTTGGCTTTGGAATGACGCCAAATATTAGTGATACATGCATGTTTTTGACTACCGACAAAGACATTTGGGATGTCGTTCATCAGACATACTCTAAGGCCCATGATGCGGCCCAAGTGTATGAGATCAAAGTGAAAGTTGGAACAACAAAACAAGGCAACATGACGGTCACAAAATATGCCAATGTATTGAAGATCTCTGGCAGGAACTTGACCATTATATGTGTATTGAGACTAAATGCCCTGCAGATGTTGTAGTTCTAAAAAACTACATTGAGAAGAAATGGGCCTATGACTTCTTGGTTGGACTCAATGCAGAGTTTGATCAAGTGAGAGTTCAGACTCTCAACAATGAGTTGCCAACTCTGATTAGTGGTTCACGAAATATTTTCCACTTATAATTAAATGTATAATTATCAAAGTAACTAATAATTAGTGTTTTTGTCACACTCCGCCCGGACGCACCTAAACCGGCGGAATAATAACCGAGTGCGCAGGAACACAATTGAGTACAAAACTGATTATATTAATTTCAGAATGTATTTTTGTACAAAATATGATTGAGGGAACAACCTCCCAAAATCTCCCTTTAATTAACAAGGTTCACAAAATGTGGGCGCAAAAACCTCAACCCAGTCTACCCTAATCTCTTGAGAAAAATTTAATAACAACGGGGTGAGCTATTGTCCAGTGGGTAAAATAGTTCGTGAGTATAACAATTAATAAAGGAAACTTCATAATCAAATATCACATAAACACATCATAGCATCATAATCAATACAACATGTATGTATGCATGACACCGTCTCGTAATGGTTCCATGATTGTACGTCGCCTGAGTTCACGTACAGATGTCCATCCCCAGGTAAACCCGAGTTCTCATTGTACGTCCCTCCTCAGGAACGATGCCCTGGACTCACGTACAGATGTCCTTCCCCAGGTGATCCCAGGTTCTCATTGTATGTCCCTCTCCAGATAAATATATTATGTAACTATATGTTTTGTAACATTATAAAACATATAGATACAAATATAACATTATATATTATGTAACTATGTGTACTTTTTGTTATTATGCATAATTATATTAGTTATAACATAATTATATATTATAATGTTATAATATATAAATGTGAATTAACATATGTATCACACTTTTGTACTAATATATGGTTATACATTTTTTTATACCATAAATGAAGTGTATACTTGTGAGTTAAAATATGTATATACACTTGTATGTATATAACATTACATGTCATATTATATATATTCTGTAATATATATATATATATATATATATATATATATATATATATATATATATAATTATATGTATAATTATATTATAATGTGAATTAACTTATGTATACACACTTTTGTACTATTCTATACTTATACATTTATTTATATTATAAATGAAGTGTATACTTGTGAATGGAGTTGAGAGTGAAGAGGGCATTTATAGAGGGAGAGTGATTTCTTTCCTTCTCCTTTTTCCAATATGGGACTAAAAGTTCTTGTCAAACTCTAACAATTTATGATTTATATTTTATGATATGCATAGATTAACAATCATGGTTTTATAATATGCATTTATCATAACATCTATAGTGTGATTTGTTATTTATTTTAGTTTTTGGGTAACCTAGTTATGTTCTCCAATTAAATATAAACCATAGTTAATGTATTTGAGCAAATATTAAATTATTGTAACATGCATCTAAGTATAAGATGGGTAATATGTGTAATTTTTCTAAGAAAATGTATTAATATAATTTTCTAGTTTAAAAACATTGATTATTAATTACTTTATTAATAATGTATTTAATTATAAAGGGAGAATATTTGATTTACCACTTATATTTAGTTATTTACCAAAGAAGTTTATTTAAATATTGAACAGTCAATCATAAACACTTTATTATAAACTAATTAAAAATAAAATTCAAACTAAATAAAAAATAAGAAATGCATAAATCTTTGATACGATATTACAGTAAAAGTTAGATTCCATATTATCATAAGTTATTTCATTTTTCCCTACTACCAGTTATATAACTCAAAAAATAAGGTAATGAACTAAAACATTGTTACATTAATGTATGTATTAAATAGAGTTTAAATCTAAACATGGAAATAAATCCTCCATTGGTGATGAGGAGCTTATTACCCATAATTTCCTTGTATTTTTCATCTCTTAGTTATTATATCATTGAAAATGATCACATTTGAAATTATTACATTAACTCTAATTATATCTTTGTTATTATATCATACTAGCATATAGACATATAAAAGTTGGATTTTATATTTTTAGAAATTATTCTTAATTTGGAAAATTATATTATCAACAATATTATTACATGTGTCTAATATATGTTGCTTCTTATACATTCATAATCAAACCTTGCCTTGTAAATTATCAAGATTGTTATAGAAAGAAATAGTAGAAAACCCCTTTTTGACTAATTTCGACAAATATATCATACCCAACTTTAATTATATTATTGAGATATGAGTCAAAACTAATTAATGTCATAAATGGTCACTTGAAAGATTATGTGAATGCAAGTATAAACAAATTTTTGGTAAGAATGAACTAATTTTAACACATATTATACCCAACTTTAACTATATTATTGTGACATGAGTAAAAACCAATCAATGTCATAGTGGTCACTTGAAAGATTATATAAATGCAAGTAGAAACTAATATTTTATTAGAATAGACTAATTTTCTTTTCATAAAAAAAAAGAATAGAAAAATTTTAACACAAATGTTATACCTAACTTTAATTATATTATTGTGACATGAGTCAAAACTAATCAATGACATCCCACTTAAAAGATTATATGAATTTAAGTATAAAGATGTAAAATAGATAATTGCTTTTGTGATCACTTTAAGATTTATTAAATATTGAATAACTTTATATATCCAACAAATATGAAATATGACTTAGAAGGGAGGGAGAGAAATTTTTATAATAGGATCGAATAAATGCCTTTGAGCCATTGAGTGAAGATGAGAGAAAATGGGATCTTGTATATATATATATATTTCCTATAACTTCTGGGTTTTGAAGAAAATTATGGTGACTTTTTTGTCACTATATTATCAATCTCTAAAAATATTGAGGTTACTAAAGTAGAATATTATTTGATTGGCATATTGATGATAACCTTTAAGATTAACAAAAAAATAACGTTTTTTTTTTAGCCTAGAATGCCTAGCCTAGGCTAATATATACCTTGTGATGATACTTTGTTGAATTACTAAACTTCTCTTGGGTAAGTATTTTATAAAGTTTATTGTTTTGCTGAAAGATACATTTATAGTTAGACACACCGTAAGAGGGGAAAGAAAAAAAAAAAAAATTCATAGAATAACTTATCCCATTATTCTCATCAACTCCAACATGCAAATAGTTGGAAAAGTCTTTTGACTTTGTGAAATATAATTCCATAAATACTAAAGTCCATTCAATAGTTTAGTCCATTCATTTAAAGAGATTTTTCAGAGAAATGATCCTAATTTTCACTAATTTGTCCATTCAATAGTTTAGTCCCACATTGAAACTTTTGGGGGAGGGGGTGAGCTCTCCCCCTATAAAACACCCTTCTTCCCACTTAAGTCTTTTTGGCATTTGGGGCCTCTATATCTGCTTAGCAAAGAGGCCCATGGAAATGGGGACTCTATGTATATGATTTTTTTTTTTTACGTGTTTGATTTTTGTTTTTGTCTTTCTTTTTTTTTAGAATATTTTAGTTTTCAGATTTTTATCATTTTAATTTTTTTCTTTAATTTTCTATGTTTTGATTTTATTTTATTTTTTGTAATTGGCTTGTATGGGGAGGCCCAACTCGACCAATCTGCCCGGCTCGATCCAACCTGGTCGGGCCCCCCAAAACTTGAAGGTCGGGTGGCATCGGGCCTAATTTGTTGCCACCCAACCATAGCAGGTCGGGTGGGTCTTTGGGCCAAAACCCGGCCAGACCCGACCCGCTTACACCCCTAGCCTTAATCATGAAGATACAGAACGAGGCAAACATCAATACCTTTGATGAATCTTCAACAAAGATTACTAAAGTCGTTGCACTATCCTCCTTTTCCAAGACCTTCATCACAAAAGGAGGGGTGACGGACGAGGAGTTATTTGGCGCTACTTCAGAGGAAAATAGCGGAAGGGCTAGCGATAACACTGAAGGTTATCAACGAAAAAGTCGGCACAAAATGTAATACCATGTATTTCACAAAAAAAAAAAAAAAAAAAAAATTTACTATTTGGGCAACTCCCGAACGTTCAGGCGCATGCAGAACGTTCAGGCGCATGCCAGAACGTTCAGGCGCGCATGCTAGAACGTACAGGCGCATGCCAGAACGTACAGGCGCATGCGAGAACGTTCAGGCGCAAAAATCTCTATATAAGAAACCTCATCATTTCTCATTCCTCACACCAAATCACCTTCTCTTGTGAATTTCTTCTCCTTTCCACGCATTCTAAGTTTTTGAGACTCTCTGTCCGAGACTCTCGGTGCGGTGCAACAAAGTTCTATCCGGAGGAAAGCGCCAGATCTGAAAGCGGTGCAATGAAGTTCTGTCCGGAGGAAAGCGCCAGATCTGAAAGAAGAAGTTTTATCTGAAGGTGAACGAAACATAGGTTTGCGTGTTTCATAACTTTTATTAAAGTTTACATTCAATTATTATTATGTCTACTATTCATTTACACTGCATTTTGTCATATACTGTTTATACTGCCGCACATATGCCTGTATATTTGGAATTCATGTATTGCTTTGTTATAATGCCGGATTTGTGGTCAATCTGACTCAACTAGACTCGGTCTTGTCCTCAGTAACTTTAAATAGTGAACGGGAGGCAGCGGGCTGATCTAGGCGATTGGTATTTAAGCAGACCTTGTGTCTCACCTCTCAACTTGGGACTGATCTAGTTGGTCTTATTGAAAGCTATCAGCTTATACAGTAATACTGAATGTCCTAATCTTGCACGTCGTGATACCGACCCTAATAAGGATCACCAGACGTGCCAAAGTCAGTCTAAATGTCAAGAAAGACTAGACCAGTAGACTAGACCAGTTCATGCATTGGCATCATACATATCACCACCTAGGGACGTATATGGTTTATGACTCATAGAATAGTTAGGAGCATTGCTCACTATTCATTATATTTCTCTGGAGAGGGACGTACATGAGAACCCGGCTACACCCGGGGAGGGACATCAGTACGTGAATTCAGAGCATCGTTTCTGTACGTGAATTCAGGCGATGTACGTTCATCAAACCATTACGAGACGGTGTCATGCATACATTCATATTGATTGATTATGATGCTCACATGTGTATTTAAGATATTTGATATTGAAGTATGCTTTATTAATTGTTATACTCATGCACTATTTACCCACTGAGCGCGTTAAGCTCACTCCATTATTATCCAATCTTTCACAGGAAATTAGAGTGGACTGGGTGCAGGTTATGGGGCTCACATTTGGTACCCTTTGTATGATTCATTGGGGATTTTGGGAGTATGTTCCCTTGACCATTCTATGTACAAAAGTATTCTGAATTAAATGAAATCAGATTTGTACTGTGTGTACCGTATTTCCGCTGCGCACTCTGTTGTTACCATTGTAATTGTTCAAAATGTCCGCCCCGTCCGAGAGTGTACCGCCGGTTTAGGCGCATGCCTGAACGGTCAGGCGCAATGCATGCCCAAACGTTCAGGCGCATGCCAGAACGTTCAGGCGCAAGGCATGCCAGAACGTTCAGGCGCATGCCAGAACGTATAGGCGCTCTATATAAGAAACCTCCTCATTTCTCATTCCTCACACCAAATCACCTTCTCTTGTGAATTTTTTCTCCTTTCCACGCATTCTAAGTTTTTAAGACTCTCTGTCAGAGACTCTCGGTGCGGTGCAACAAAGTTCTATCCGGAGGAAAGCGCCAGATCTGAAAGCGGTGCAACGAAGTTCTGTCCGGTTTCGAAGAATGAGACCACAACACCTGCCGCTAAACCTTCTAACCCTAACCATCAGGGTTTCCGAAATCATGGCCGCAGAGGTCGTTATGGAAGAGGTGGCCGTCGAAACGGCAATGGCAGAGGTGGTGGTCGACACCACATTCAGCATGGCCAGCAGAACAATCAGCATGGCCAACAGAACCATCCGCAGTATCATCCGACATGTTTCAACTGCGGCCAGAAGGGCCATGTAAAACATCTTTGTCCGCACCTTCAGCAACCTATTCCAGCTATTCCGGTCCAACAAGCACCACCTACTGCTAATGCCCAACCCAGGCAGAACCAGCAGAACCAGGGTCAACGGAATCAGGGCCGAGCATTCGCCATCGCTCAACATCCCCTACCAGACAACAATGTCGTCGAAGGTACCTTTCCTTTGTTCAATACAATGGTGCATGTTTTGTTTGATTCAGGTGCTACGCATTCTTTTATATCATCAGCATTTGTATGACATTTAGGCCTGCATCCTGAACCCACAAACATCACACTCCATGTCACATCACCGTTCGGATCTGGTACTGACGTCAACTTGCAGTGTTCTCGATGTGAGCTTCGAATGTCAGAACATATCATATATGGCGATCTGTTTGTGATGGATTTTGACGACTTCGACATCATCCTTGGCATGGACTGGTTAACACCACTGGATGCAAAGATCGAATGTATGAAGAAGCAAGTTCACTTAACCTTGCCTACAGGTGAGTTGGTCAAGCTTCAGGGAACGAGGCATTGGATACACAAATCAACCGTTGCCCTTCTCAAGGCACAACTTCGAGCTCTATCCCTTGGCAATGAAACCAACTCACCAGCACTATACCCTCTCGAAGTACATGATGTTCCAGTCATATCTGAATTCCCAACGGTTTTTCTTAATAACCTTCCTGGTCTACCTCCAGTTAGGGAATTCGATTTTGAGATCAACCTCATACCTGGGACAGGGCCTATCTCAATTCCACCATACAGAATGTCAAATGTCGAACTGGTCGAATTAGACAAACAACTTAAGGAATTAGAGAGTAATGGCTTCATCCGAAAGAGTTCATCACCCTGGGGCGCTCCAGTTCTATTTGTTCGAAAAAAGGATGGTTCGTTACGACTTTGCGTCGATTATCGCAAGTTGAATAACATCACCATCAAGAACAGATATCCATTACCCAGGATCGATGACTTGTTCGACCAACTTAGAGATGCCAAATTTTTCTCTAAGATTGATTTACGTTCCGGTTATCACCAACTCCGGATCCGAGAGTCGGACATCACCAAGACGGCGTTCCGAACTCGGTACGGTCATTACGAGTTCTTAGTTATGCTGTTCGGTCTAACAAATGCCCCTGCTGCATTCATGGATTTGATGAATCGCATCGTCAGGTTATACTTAGACCGATTTGTGGTGGTTTTTGTGGACGACATCTTGATATATTCCTCAACCGAGGAAGACCATAAAATACATTTGAAGATAGTCCTCCAGACCTTGAGAAGCCACCAACTGTATGCAAAGTTGAGTAAGTGCGAATTTTGGGCAAAGAGAGTTCAATTCCTAGGCCATGTGGTTTCAGGCAATGGCATTGAGGTAGATCCTTCTAAGGTTGAAGCAGTTTTAAACTGGAAGCAACCTACCACTGTTACTCAGATTAGGAGTTTTCTTGGTTTGGCTGGCTATTACAGACGCTTCATCAAGGACTTCTCAGAGATTGCTGAACCTATGACCAAGCTCACTCGAAAAGACGTGCGATTTATCTGGAATCCCTTCTGTGAAGCATCATTTCAGGAATTGAAGAAACGCCTCACGACAGCACCTGTACTTATCACTCCAAGAAATGCAATTGGATTTTCATTATACACCGACGCCTCTCTCCAAGGCTTAGGTGCCGTGCTAATGCAAGAAGGCCAAGTGGTTGCATATACATCTAGACAACTGAAGATTCATGAGGGTAATTACCCAACGCATGACTTGGAACTTGCAGCTGTCGTATTTGCACTAAAGTTATGGCGTCATTACCTATACGGCGAACGGTTTGAGGTCTTCTCGAATCACAAGAGTCTTAAGTACATATATACTCAGAGAGACCTTAACCTCCGCCAAAGACGATGGTTGGAATTCTTGAAAGATTATGACTTTCAACTCCAGTACCATCCCGAAAAGGCTAATGTTGTGGCCGATGCCCTGAGTAGAAAATCTTATGTTGCTTGCACTCTTAACTACGAAATGGGGAAGTTGGCTACAGAGTTGGAGAACTTTAACCTACAGCTGAACGTCGAAGGACCAAGACCACGACTCTCTCAATTATCAGTCAACTCTGAGCTCGTTCGAAAGATTTCAGCCGCTCAAGCCAATGACCCTATGTTAATGGAGAAACGAGACCTTCTACTCAGCGGCCAGGACCTTCCTCATTGGTCGGTCTCTGGAGACGGCACCGTTTGCTATAAAAAATGTCTCTGCCTACCGAACGATCCTGAGGTTCGTAAAGACGTGCTTACTGAGATGCACTGTTCGAGGTACGATATGCATCCTGGGGGTGACAAGATGTACAAGGATGTCAAGCGACAATTTTGGTTTTCTGGAATGAAGAAGGAAATTGCAAACTTCGTTGCTCAATGTCTCGTTTGCCCGCAAGTCAAGGCAGAACGAAGACTTCCCTTTGGACTTCTCCAGCCGTTACCTATTGGAGAATGGAAATGGGAGAACATCGCAATGGATTTTGTCACAGCCTTACCTCGAAACAATAAAGGGCAAGATGCTATCTGGGTAATCATTGACAGACTTACAAAGTCTGCACACTTCTTGCCAATAAAGTTCTCGGATAATCCCGCCAAACTTGCAGAACTCTATGAAAGAGAGATCGTACGCCTTCATGGCATACCACTCACGATCGTCTCTGATCGAGACCCTCGATTCACATCCAACTTTTGGAAAAGCTTCCAGAATAGAATGGGTTCTAAGATCACTATGAGCACAGCCTTCCACCCTCAGACTGATGGGCAGTCAGAGCGGCTTATCCAAATCTTAGAAGACATGTTACGCTGTTGCATTTTGGACTTTAATGACGGATGGGTAAAGTATTTGCATCTAGCTGAGTTTGCATACAACAATAGCTACCAAACTAGTATCGGCATGGCACCATACGAGGCTCTCTATGGTCGGCCTTGCAGATCTCCGGTATGCTGGTTAGATATGGCAGATCGACCGCAGTTAGGCCCTGAACTAGTTCAAGAGACTTCTGAGAAGATCACACTAGTAAAGGAACGACTTCGCGTTGCACAAAGTCGACAGAAGAGCTATGCTGACAAGCGGAGACAACCTCTAGAATTTGCTAAGGGGGACTTTGTTTTTCTGAAAGTCCAGCCCACAAGAGGTGTCAAACGCTTTGGCATCAAAGGCAAACTCTCCCCGCGATATATCGATCCATTTCAGATCATTGAACGTATTGGCAAACTTGCTTATCGTCTGTCCCTTCCATCGTCCATGCCTAAGGTTCATGACGTTTTTCACGTATCTATGCTTCGCAAGTATCGTCCTGATCCTTTGCATATCATCCCTTTAGTCGAGGTTCGGGTTGAGGAAGGAAATACGTATCAGGAGAAAGCAATCCAAATTTTAGATCGAAAAACTCAAGAACTACGACGACGTAGCATACCACTTGTGAAAGTGCTCTGGGATCACCACGGCGTAGAGGAAGCAACATGGGAACTAGAAGCAACAATTAAACAGAAATACCCTGAATTGTTTTCTAGTACCAACTGATGATGTGATACATTGTATTATTTTCACTTATCAATCACAAGATGAAACATTGTTTACACCTATCTTGATCCATTGTTTCACTTCAATAGCTACGCAGATGTCTGAAAATAATATCAATGGATATAGTGATGCACACATGCAATGGCCTCCTTATCCACCTGTGGCTACTTCTCAAGCCGATAACCCTCATCACTACTTGACTTAATTTCGAGGGCGAAATCCCTTTAAGGGGGGTAGAGTTTAATACCCTGTATTTCACAAAAAAAAAATAAAATAAAAAATAAAATAAAAAATTACTATTTGGGCAACGCCAGAACGTTCAGGCGCATGCCAGAACGTTCAGGCGCAAGGCATGCCAGAACGTATAGGCGCATGCCCGAACGTTCAGGCGCAAAAATCTCTATATAAGAAACCTCCTCATTTCTCATTTCTCACACCAAATCACCTTCTCTTGTGAATTTCTTCTCCTTTCCACGCATTCTAAGTTTTTGAGACTCTCTGTCCGAGACTCTCGGTGCGATGCAACAAAGTTCTATCCGGAGGAAAGCGCCAGATCTGAAAGCGGTGCAACGAAGTTCTGTCCGGAGGAAAGCGCCAGATCTGAAAGAAGAAGTTTTATCTGAAGGTGGGGAACGAAACATAGGTTTGCGTGTTTCATAACTTTTATTAAAGTTTACATTCAATTATTATTATGTCTACTATTCATTCACACTGCATTATGTCATATACTGTTTATACTGCCGCACATATGCCTGTATATTTGGAATTCATGTATTGCACTGTTATAATGCCTACTATTCATTTACACTGCATTATGTCATATCTGACTCAACTAGACTCGGTCTTGTCCTCAGTAACTTTAAATAGTGAACGGGAGGCAGCGGGCTGCTCTAGGCGATTGGTATTTAAGCAGACCTTGTGTCTCACCTCTCAACTTGGGACTGATCTAGTTGGTCTTATTGAAAGCTATCAGCTTATACAGCAATACTGAATGTCCTAATCTTGCACGTCGTGATACCGACCCTAATAAGGATCACCAGACGTGCCAAAGTCAGTCTAAATGTCAAGAAAGACTAGACCAGTAGACTAGACCAGTTCATGCATTGGCATCATACATATCACCACCTAGGGACGTATATGGTTTATGACTCATAGAATAGTTAGGAGCATTGCTCACTATTCATTATATTTCTCTGGAGAGGGACGTACATGAGAACCCGGCTACACCCGGGTAGGGACATCAGTACGTGAATTCAGAGCATCGTTTCTGTACGTGAATTCAGGCGATGTACGTTCATCAAACCATTACGAGACGGTGTCATGCATACATTCATATTGATTGATTATGATGCTCACATGTGTATTTAAGATATTTGATATTGAAGTATGCTTTATTAATTGTTATACTCATGCACTATTTACCCACTGAGCGCGTTAAGCTCACTCCATTATTATCCAATCTTTCACAGGAAATTAGAGTGGACTGGGTGCAGGTTATGGGGCTCACATTTGGTACCCTTTGTATGATTCATTGGGGATTTTGGGAGTATGTTCCCTTGACCATTCTATGTACAAAAGTATTCTGAATTAAATGAAATCAGATTTGTACTGTGTGTACCGTATTTCCGCTGCGCACTCTGTTGTTACCATTGTAATTGTTCAAAATGTCCGCCCCGTCCGAGAGTGTACCGCCGGTTTAGGCGCGTCCGGGCGGGGTGTGACACAAAATTCCTGTCAGAGAAACGCCAAATAAGGAACCAAGTCAGAACACTGAAACGAACCCAGACTCAACCAATGATCATCACAATCATCATTTCCCCGAGGAAGAACTTTTTGGGAACCTAGAAGGAAACTTTGATCAACCCCAACCAAATCAAGATGGACGGGGAGTTTCGGCAAATCCACCTTCTTGGAAGCTCCCAACCCAAGGCAATACAACGCCTCAAACGTTTCCAACCCTTGAGGTACCCTACCAGCCGAATCCACAATTCTCTGTGAACCAACCACAACAAAATTGTGCGGTACCAAATTTCAGAAGACAGGATGTCCTGATGAGTCCACGTTTTCAAAATTTTCAACTCAAGCACATCCAACCGTCCATGAAGTCCCAGTTAAGGAATCCTCATATAATCAAACCAACTACCCTCCACCAATGAGTCAATCATAGGGCCAACATTTTCAACCAATGCCTACACCTTACCCTTCACCTATGGGGCAGACAACCTACCAACCATCAATGGGACAACCGACTAACCCATTTGACCAGTTACAGTTTTTAGTGTCTGGTTTTACTGAAATGCGTGAGGACCATAGAGCTTTGATAATGCGTGTGCACAACTTAGAAGAAAGGCAAAGCACCTCTCAACGTTCTTCTAGTAGTCACTCTGCATCTTCCAGGAGATCTAGGAAGAGTAGTAAGCAGGGAAATTAGAAAAATTACTTGCATTGTAAATATTTTTCTTTTTATGAATGAAATGTTTGTTTGAGACTATGTTTGGTGGGCCGACTTACAACCATTTTTTTTCTTTTGTATCACTAACTTTGGAGTGGTATGAGAGAATAAAATTGGAAGATACTAAATAAAACGTGGAAGTCAGAAAACCTACGACCTTGTGTTGAAAAACATCTGGGGAAAGTTGAATTACTAACATTATTACTAAGTTTACATGGTATTGGACGAGTACTTGTATTCACTTTCTCATGTTGTGTCCTTTGAGAAGTTTTCACCAACCCATAAGAGTTTCCTTGCCAATTTAAACAATATCAAGACTCCTACATTAGTATCCGAGGCTTTATCTAATAAAGATTGGAAACAAGCTATGAATGTGGAAATTGAGGCCCTAGATAAAAATGCAACATGGGAGTTAGTTGATTTACCTGCCGAAAAGAAACCCGTGGAATGCAAATGGGTTTATACTGTTAAGTACAGAGTCGATGGGTCACTGGAGAGATACAAGGCCAGATTAGTAGCGAAAGGGTACACTCAGACATACGGTGTGGACTATTTGGAGACATTTGCACCGATTGCCAAGATGAACACGGTTCGAGTATTGCTCTCTTTAGTTGCCAACTACGACGGGGATTTACAACAATTTGATGTGAAAAATGTTTTTCTTCATGGAGAACTGGAAGAAGAGATCTATATGGAGGTTCCTTCTGAATTCGAAAGCAATATAACCACTGGTAAAGTGTGCAAACTGAAAAAGGCCTTGTACAGACTTAAACAATCTCCAAAAGCATGGTTTGGTCGCTTCGCCACAGTAATGGACGAGAAGGGATATAAGCAGAGCCAAAGAGATCATACATTATTCATTAAGCACTCAGCGTAAGGGGGAGTTACAACGCTCTTGGTACATGTAGATGGCATCATTATGACTGGAAATGATGAGCATGAGAAACAAAGCCTGAAACAGTCTCTGGCCAAAGAATTCGAGATCAAGGATCTAGGACGGGTGAAGTACTTTCTTAGAATTGAAGTGGCACATTCCAAACAGGGGATCTTTATTTCTCAATAGAAGTACATCACAAATCACCTTAAAGAAACAGGGAAGTTAGCATGCAAACCAGTAACCACACCTATTGATCCCAATTATAAGCTTGGAGAAGCTGAAGAAGCACCTACTATCAATAAGGAGATGTATCGAAGACTAGTAGGGAGACTCATTTATCTCTCTCACACGAGACCTGATATTGCATATGCAGTGAGTGTAATCAATCAGTTCATGTACAACCCTAAAGATATTCATTTGCAAGCAGTTAACCGTGTCTTACAGTATCTTAAAGGGACTCCAGGGCAGGGCATCTTATTTAAACGACATGCAGGAGTGGTTCTTGAAGTATATACGGACGCAAACTATGTTGGTTTAGTAGTTGACAGAAGATCAACTACTATATACTGTATGTTTCTTGGTGGGAATTTGGTGACATGGCGAAGTAAAAAGCAGAATGTTGTGGCCAGATCTAGTGCTGAAGCAGAATTTCGAGCAATGGCACAAGGGGTTTGTGAGCTATTATGGTTGCAGATAATTTTGACATATTTGAAGATACACTGGGATGGCCCTATGAGACTCTATTGTGACAATAAGTCTGCAATAAACATTGCTCATAACCGAGTTCAACATGATCGAACCAAGCATATCGAGATTGATAGACACTTCATTAAAGAAAAACTTGATAGTGGGTTGATCTGTACTCCATGTGTCTACCAATAATCAACTTGCTGATATGCTCACTAAAGGGTTAAGCCATACTGCATTCTAAGCAAGTGTGTCCAAGCTGGAAATGGTAAACCTTTATTCACCAGCTCGAGGGGGAGTGTTGTGGAGAAGAGAGAAATCTGGGAGATTGCGTTACCATTTATGGTGTTGCCATTTAGAGGAAAAATTATTTTTAGGAGTTGCCATATCTAAAAGATACTAAAAGTGTAAAAGTTACTATACAGTGAACAACCCTGTAAGTCTATTTATTTGTTATTCCTCCATTGAGGAATTATCACGAATAAGAAGAATTCTCCTCTTCCCTCCCGTGGACGTAAGCCATAAAGCCGAACCACGTTACATCTTTGTGTTTCTTTATTATTTTATTTTACAACATATATATATATATATATATATATATATATATATTAAATATGTTTCCCCATTTGATTCATATGTCAAAAAAAAAAAAAAAAACAACCAAAAATACAAGAGATTAATTCATTACACACATAATGCATTTAGCCTTTTACACGCATTTCAATGTCATATAACTTATCTAGATCCATTGTGTATACCTTCATTGTTAAAATGTGTATAATTATTTTGTTTTAGTATATCTGTTAGAATATTTGTGGATAATTTTAACATCTAAGAAAAAACTCTCTATTTTTTAAGTTGGAGAATGCACAAAAATTTTCCATATTGAGTTAGACTTTTTTGAATTCCTTTTGAATTTGAAGTAAGTGATGTTCGGGGCAAAGTTGAATTTTTCGATCGTAGATTTTAAGTGACTAAAGTTTAAGGAGAAGTTGAGTTTTTCGATGACTTCTGTGAATTACTTTTGAATTTTAAGTGATGTTTGAGGCAACGCTGAATTTTTTTGATTTTAGATTTTAAGTGACTAAAGTTTAAGGAGAAGTTGAATTTTTTTATCCTTACTTTGGTAATTATTGTCACTAGCATAAGCAAATTGGGCAAGTTAAATATAAGTCACTAAATTTTCTAAAAGAGGGAGTGAATTTCCTATTTCCATTTAAGGATGGACTAGGACTACTTTCTAGTAGATGATTGGACTCGCTATATCCACCTTTTTATTTCAACTTTCTTTTCCCATATAGTTGGAAAAAGGCTTAGTTGAGTTCAGTTGAATTTTCTTTTCTTTTTAGCCAATAGAACTTGGCTCATTCTCATATATCGGCATCATCAAATGCTTCAACCTTTTCTCTTTCATCTCTCAAATTAATTAAATTTATTTTGTCTAAAACAGAGTATTGTTTATTTCACTCTCACCATTGTGCTTGAACTTGTACCTGCTCACAAGTTGAGGTCATTTACAATCAAAGAATGGTGGAATGGTTTCAAACAAATCCAAAATTTCGCATCCAAGAGCTACTTGGAACCTCTTCTAAAATCATCTTCTGGAACTCTTGTTATTGATGATGAGACCGACATAGATGTGCAGGCAGAAAGACAAAGAGTACTTTCTGGTTCTGCAGATAATGCAATAATCTACTTGCGTAATCTCCGAAAGGTATTGATACAGCAGTTGACAAAAATGCATATTCTTGTTGAAATATTGAGTTCATTCTTGGTAATCTAATGTCAAATTTTGTCATGATATATGTCTATGGATCAGGTGTATCCTGGAGGAAGGAATCGTAGCCCAAAAGTTGCTGTTCATTCACTAACCTTTGCTGTTCAAGAAGGGGAATGTTTTGGTTTTTTAGGAACAAATGGAGCAGGGAAGACTACAACTCTTTCAATGCTATCTGGTATATAATTATTTTTGGAATGTGCTTGTTGATTGTATCTTGAATAACTGTCTCATACATGCTTTTTCTTTCATGGTGAACAAGTTTTTCTCTTGAATTTAGGATGACTGAAACGCCTATTGAATGATTGATTATTAGGGATTCATTTATGCTTGATGCTTTCATTTTCTTAGATTTGCAATGAAATGTTCTTTGGCATCTTTGTTCCATTACCTTAATATTGAACTGCACCTTTCCTCCTATTTTGAATTATAAAATTCCCTATCTTTTCGCCCAAATCAAGCATGAAAATCAGTTGTCAATGTCATTAAAATAGAGTGGTCATTGTATCATTGTTTATGTCTAATACTTAACATAAGGATTTACTTGATTTGGTCTTCATCTTCCCCTTTTTAATCCATTGACCTGCAAGAAAGTGCTACTCCTAAGTTCCTAACTACTTTGGTTATTAGTCGATTTCATACATGCCAATACCACCCAACTCACAAAGAGTTTTGAGATTTTAAGGCTATCAAGTGCAAGCTTAGGCTGAAGAAAAAAAAAGACCAAAAATATTGTTCACCACAGATTTGCTTTAAAGACAATAAATTGTGTCAAACTCAAATTTTGAGAATTTTTATTGTTCCATGGTACATCAAACAAACTTCATAAAACAATAGAAAGCCTTGCTTCCCTCCCCCTCATGGAGATTCATTTAGTAGTTAGCATTGTTGGATTAGAACATGGAACATGTATTTATAAAGTAATTAGGACTTTCTAAATATGCATAAATGTTTTATGATCTGGTTGTATTTCATGTTGGTATAGAATGAGGAATCCTTGTTGGTCACAGTTTCTAAATATTGTGGCTAGAAAGTCTATATATAGGAGGTCCTTCATTGTTTATTGATCATCCCAAATAGTAAGTGAGATCTAGAAGGTGAAGCTTGATCCTTGGAAGATTTGCGAAAGATAGTAGAGTTTAGAGCTTGTGTGGGTGACGCGGTTTCAGTTCTAGGTTTTATTTTGAGTGTTCTCTTTTTGTTCTTCTTTTTTACCAAAGTTTCTGATTTATGTACTATCTGGTGTAAAAATACTTGAGGTGTTTAATTCCTCTGAGATACTTGTTAATTAATAGTGGATTGTTTTTACCCGTGGTTTATTTCCTGATTTTGGGGTTTTTTCACGTATATCTTTGAGTTGTGAGTGTTGATCTTTTTTTTTTTTTTTTTTTTTTCTTTATTGAATCTGTGAGATTGGAGGGTTTGGGTGTTTTTCCTGACAAGCATTCTATAAGTGACTTGTCAAATCTACGACCAACCTGAGTCAACCCACTTAGGTTCTGGTGGTTTATAACGCATATAAATTATATAGGGGGTCAATCGAGTTGATAATACTACAATTCAAAAGGTCGGGTCAAATATTGGGTTTGGTATTTAGTAACTCAACATTCACTTGACCTGCCCAACACCAAAAACATTTTATTATTATACTATACGTGCTCTAGCTATTATATATCCACTAGTAATGTACATTATGATATTTTGCAAAAGTCTTAAATAAGACTTGAATTGATTGAGTTATTGATGTCAGACTGGAACTGTGTTCGAATCAATGGATTCAAGAGAAAGATTAAAAAAAAAAAGAAGTAAGAAGTAGAATTTTGCTTTCAAATAGAATGATAATGAATGCTTGAATTGATTACTAAGTTTTGTAATTGGTGATCTTTATATAGATAACTTCATTGAAACAACTTAGAAACTTCCTAAAACACTTAAAAATAAGTTTTCTAAGCTATCTATAACACTATAGAAACTTTCTAATGTTGTTAGAACTCTATTTGAACACTTCTAGATTCCTTCTAAGACACCTTTAGTAATAGAACAAACTTAGAAACCATCTAAGACTACCACTAAATACAATTCTACCAAAATAGAAACTTCTCTAAAACAGGCAACTTAAAAATAGAAAGAAACTAAAAATTAAAATTTAGGAACCTTCCTAGACATTATATTATGTCCTACATCAAAAACCTATGCCCGATTGACTCAAAACAACATTCGGTTTTGTCAAATTTACACTTGTTTAGAAAATGGTTAGGTCAATTTCGGGTTTGTTTTTGTATCGCTCAATGTGGTTAGGTCAGTTGAAATTTTGGTTCAAAACTTACCAGGCCCAACCTATGCACACCCATGAGAATGATAAAACCATACATCTTACTTTAATATATTTACATGATCAAATTGCCATTGACATGATCATTCAAAGTCACTAATCAAGTATTGAAGAGTTGGAAGAGAATAGTCATCCCTTTGTTAGGCCTGTATCTCTAGTTGAGTTTCTTTGTTCTTCCTTCTTCCATTTATTTTCTCCAAGTTGTAAGATCCATACACACAAATGGGTGGGGAAGAGGGTGGACTGCAAAGGAAGAAGCAGTGTTTCCCATTCATTTGGTTGTTTAAGATTCAAGTCTCAACCCAGCACTAGTAACTTTGGCTTGCTTTGACTCTCAACCATTAGATCTTAGTCCTAATGTAAAACCATTGGATCTTAGTCGTAATGGAAGAGTTCATTGGATCTCAACCCCCAAGAGAAACCAAACCCTCTCCATCTTGAAGTGTTGTCCAAGCTTGTGAGTCAATCATCACCTTGAATTCTAGCTAAGCTATAGTCTTTTCTTTTTAGTAATAATGATGTCATTTAATCAGTGCATAAGAGCAGAATAAGACTGCACAGGAGCTTCTCCCCTTTGACAACCCATATTCATTATTTGGATGTCACCATCATGTATCTATCTATATTTCTTGCCGACACCAAATCACAGATACGTATACATCATACAGAATAGTTGAAAGTTCTTTAACATTATTCATCAACTAGCAGATTATTACTTTTTTATATTGTTAATTTGATTGTTCCATCCAGGTGAAGAAGGCCCAACAGATGGAACTGCGTACATTTTTGGCAGTGATATATGTTCACACCCCAAAGCTGCTCGTCGACATGTACTTTTCATACACTTGTTCCATTTATTTTGATAAATATATTTGGGTTCCTCTGTCACTCATGAAATACTAAGACGAGAAGTCGAGAACAACTTAGCTTGATTTCTTTCTGCCTGTCCAGATTGGTTATTGCCCCCAATTTGATGCACTGCTTGAGTTCCTAACTGCCCGAGAGCATCTTGAACTTTATGCACGGATTAAAGGGGTTCCAGAGAACAGAATTGAAAATGTGAGGATCACGTAAATTATATAACTTCTGCCTGTTGATATATATGTAGTTTTCATTTTGCATATTTCAGCCATTGTATATAGTATCATAGTCCTATGGAGTTAACATCATGCGGTGCTAATGCAAACAGTGAATTTCACAGGTTGTTCAGGACAAGTTGGCGGAGTTTGACTTGTTGAAGCATGCCAATAAACCGTCATATTCTCTTAGTGGGGGAAATAAGCGTAAATTGTCAGTTGCTGTTGCAATGATTGGAGATCCTCCCATTGTTATTCTTGATGAGCCATCTACA
This sequence comes from Paratinospora sagittata, assembly GCA_035771175.1. Lineage (NCBI taxonomy): Eukaryota > Viridiplantae > Streptophyta > Magnoliopsida > Ranunculales > Menispermaceae > Paratinospora > Paratinospora sagittata. The sequence continues at coordinate 43,076,236 of CM069593.1, forward strand.
GGTTCTCATTAATTTATCTATTGTGATATATTATTCATACTGTTCTTGCAAAACTTGTAGCCTTCAAGATATCACTCGCATGTCGGTGTTTAGTTATTTCATTCTCTTACATTTCTTTTAATTGTATCCTGCTAAAAATGTTCTCTGTTCTTGCATAATTGCCTGGTTTAGTGGATTGGGCTTGGGGTTTTAGGGTTTAGGGTTTGGGTTGACACTTGCATGGGGGTTGGATGGATTTAGACCTGCCCTCTTTAGCTTTGGGCTACTATTGTACTGCCCAAGCCCACCCTCTTTGGTTTTCTGAATTAACAGGAATTCAATGAAAAATATGGCATGTTATATAACTGATGCCCAAATAAAAGAAAATGGTAAACAATTAATACAAAATAACATGAAATATCAAAACGATGGGAGAAAGAAACTAAAACAGTGATATTTATGCTATTGCACTAGATTTTGAGTAACCAGAGAATGAAGAATTGCAAGAGTTGTTTCTGTTCTTTAGAGTTTGGTTTCATTGTCATTCTTACTGATTTTTAATGCATACCTAGGTATGGATCCTATTGCCAAGCGATTCATGTGGGAAGTAATATCTCGTTTATCAACCAGACTGGGAAAGACTGCAGTTATTCTAACTACCCATAGTATGAATGAAGCTCAGGCACTATGTACAAGGATGGGCATAATGGTACCCATGAGTAATATTTTTTATTACTTATTTCAAATACATAATAAGTCCATGCCTCTCAATCCATTTCTTGCAATATAAAGGTCGGAGGCCGGCTGAGATGCATTGGAAGTCCTCAGCATTTGAAAACTCGTTTTGGAAATCATCTTGAACTTGAGGTATAGATTATTTTACTTTTATCTGTTTAAAAAAAGGTGGAGAGAGATTTTTTCTTGATGCATGAGATGAACAGTTATATATTGACAATCAACATACAATCATCGGTAACATGGTCTTCTGACCACTAAAAGTCAGATGTTTTATCAAATATCTGGCATGTGGATACAGAACTCTCCTACACAGAAAATTCTTAGGAAGTGAAGAACTTTTTGCATGGAGTTACAGATTTAGGCTTTCTTTATTAAAGGATGTTTTGCTTCTTCTCAGGTGAAGCCTACCGAAGTGAGCTCTGTTGAATTAGATAAACTATGTAGAAGGATTCAAACCATGCTTTTTGACATGTCTTATCATCCACGGAGCATATTGAGTGATCTTGAAGCTTGTATTGGAAGGAGTGACTCAATAACCTTAGAAAATGTGTCTGTGGCAGAGACCAGTTTGTCAGAAGAAGTTATCATAACAATTGGACATTTGCTTGGCAATGAAAAAAGAACAGAAGCACTAATACCTTCTCCACCTGTTGCTGATGGTGCAGTTGGTGAGCAATTATCAGAGCAGCTGATTCGTGATGGTATTCATTGCACATTTTTTCTTCTGATTTCTTCCTCTCTTTTTTACGTTTTCTGTCTTTCTATCTGCCATATTCATGCTCTGATGACAGTTTCATTTCGGAAAGTTTTGAGATGGTCTTTTTAAAGATGAAAGTATTGAAAAGTGGAACACTTTTTTTTTTTTCTTTTAGCTCAAAATTTTATGCCACAACTGCCTCAAATATGATGCAAACTCACCCTTGAGCTGTATGAAAAGTAAATTCTGACACACAAAGATGTTGAGTTGCTGTACTTATTTACTAAGTTAAATATGTTCTGATGAAATAAATTTATTGATTTGGTCCATTTGGAAAAGCAATGCCAAGTACTTTTTTGGTATTCTTAAATCTTTACGGGCTATCATAGTTCTATTTGCTAAGATGGCTTCACTCTTCTACTTGGTTCTTGCAAAGGTGCCAGAGTCCATTCCATTTTGTTCTTAATGACAGAAACTTGTGCTGATTTTTCTGAACATTTGTGCTCAACCTAGTTCCAAACTCTCATTCCATGATCAAAATGTCAATTTCTAGATAGCAAATTTGGCGTTTCTTCAGAAAATGATAAGGGCTTTGAGGTTAGAGTATTCTAACTTGGTGAAAGAGTAATAAAGCTTTTAAAACAGAAATGGAGTTGTAGAATAGTGTAATAGTCATGTACATACTCTTAGAGTTGAGAGGTGTAGAAAGTCAAATCTCAAATAAATAAAACATGGTAGGGTTTTGCTCTGGCTTGAGTATTGCTCCCTTGATCACTGAGGAAAATTAATGAAATATAGAATTCGTGGTAAAGGATGGCCAGATTGATCTACGTAAGTTGATTATGTTCGCTGGAAAGAATGCATGCATCAACCATTCTCCTTGGTTCTAGGATTTGTGGGAAACTTACCTAAGATGTTGAAGGATTTTATTACTTAATTGGTTGCATTCATTGACCATTTTCTTGTGTCCCTAGATGAGGAAGATATATAAAATGGGGTGTACCCAGTACATGAGGCTCCCGCCGTTGTGTGTGTTATAGGGAAGGGTTAATGTAAATAGTCTTACCCTCACATTATGCGGAGGCTATGTTTGGATTAAAACCAAAATCCTGTAGGTTACAATGGAGCAATCTTTAGCGTTGCACCAAGGCCCACCTCTTTCTCTTAAATGTAATTTTTTTCCTTCCACTAATGATTCTGATATTTGTTATTATTATACATAGAAAGATGTCATACATAGATAAGACATTTAAGAAATTTACTTTGATTCCCACTTATATTGGAGTAGCCAATAAGACTTGGATATTGGACTTCTTATGTCTATTTAAGGTCCTAGGTACAAAAGGTATAGTATAAGAAGCATAACGGAACAAGCAAATCAACTATTCAAGTGAAAACAGTAAATATGATTCTCATGAAACCAACTCAACTTACAAGATAGGGGTTAAGGCTGGTTCAACTCTTCAAAACAGGGACCAAAACTTTCTTTGGAGGAACTTTAGAAATCTCCATTGTTTTGGACATCATATTTAGAGACCAAGTTGAAGTATGTTTTGGTTAGTTTAGAATCAGAGAGACATTTCAACCAAAAACTAGTTAAGAAGTGCCCGAGTTGACTGAGACAGGTCTCATTCTGTAAACACCTATGGTAAAATAAGCATAACGAAAACATTTTCCAAGTAACATCATATATGAGTGTCCAACATCCACAACACTTAACAATCTTTTTTTGGCCTAATATTTGAAAGATCTCATTTCCCGGTAATGACCGGTGTGGGTGATGTGGGCCACGCCATTAATATTTTCCCCTTTATGGAAAATATTCCTTCCTTATGGAGAGACCATTGGAAGGTTGTGTGCATTGCGGTGTTATGGTCCTTATGGAAAGAAAGGAATAGGAGGGTGTTCGATGGTGTATTGGTTCCATCGGATAAGGTATGGGAGCAATCTCATCTCCTTGCTTCCTTTTGGGTAGCAAATAGCAAGTTGTGTAATGGGTTTGCTCTTAGCGAACGGCTTAGAGGTTGGGGCAATTTGTGTAGATTGATTTGTGGTGTGGTTCAAGTTAGGGACCACCTTTTGTATAGCTTATTTACATACAGATTCATACATATATAACATCTTATAGTTTCTTTTAAAAAATATATATATATTTGAAAGATCTCCTTGGATTAGAAGGTTTTGTAATTAAAAAAAAAAAATCATATTTAGGTTAACTATCTAAAATTGCATTGGATTTGTTAACGTTATCAGTGGAGTTTCAAAGAAATGATCTATATCAATTTTGAGTCTGAAGGAAGCATGAGAATAGGCTTTCTGCCTTTTATCTCAATAAATTATATCTCTGTGGATGTTGTCACACTTCCACTGTTCACCCAAAAACCTGCAGACGGTAGTTTTTAGCTAGTTGTTTCTAGTTGGGTCTTTGTTGCTCAACAATCTGTTGACTGCTGAGAAAATGGAGGTTAGTCCTCGTGTGTGTGGAGGAAGAGGTTGGTTGAAAGCTTTTTCTTTCTTTAAGAAGCAATTTTTTTTATTTCTTAGTAGGTTATCAATGATATTAAATGTAAAGTATGATGAAATATTCATTTTCTCAAAATTTCATAAAATTCATGAACCATTCACAAATTGAAGGGGAGCCTTGGCGCGACGGAAGATTGTTGCTCTATGACCAAGTGGTCATAGATTCGAGTCATAGAAACAGCCTCCTATGATCAGGCTAAGGCCAATTTGTTATATACCCAAAAGTGGTCCAACCCTTCCTTGGGACCCCACATAAGCGGAAGCTTCATGCATTGGGATCATTATTTGTTTTCTGTCCCCATTTTTTCTTTCTTGAATCTTTTTATTATTTCAATCTCTTGTATGCGTGATGGGGTTTGTTAAATCATTGAAGATATTGAATGTCATTACACTTGCCCAGAAAAGAATAATTAAAATAAGAAAAGGATGCTTATAAACAAAATAGGAAAAGGATGATCACTTGGTAGTTGGTAGAAACTCTTGGCGGTATTCCATGAAGATTCTATTGACTTTGCTTGCTTTCATGATGATAATCAGGTGGTATTCCATTACCTATATTTTCTGAGTGGTGGCTGGCCAAGGAGAAGTTCTCTGTAATTGATTCATTTATCATGTCTTCCTTCCCTGGAGCAGCACTTCAAGGGTGTAATGGATTGAGTGTCAAGTATCAGGTAGACTTCCACCCATGTAAATGGATTTCTCCTTTTTCATTTTTTTAATAGGTTTTATTTGCCAATTCATTGTTCATTTAACAAAACAATTAGGCAACATTGTTTGCTGTCTTCGCTAGAGTAGTGGTGATTTTTTTTTTCTTTTTTTTTTTTGTGCGTGTGTGTGCATGCATGCACACCTAGTTTTTTATTCTAAATTGTTTCTTTCAGACTTCAAAAGATTAGCATCATGTTTAATACCTTCCTTTGAAAATGAATTGCATCATGTGTTCAAATGAGTTCATTAAAATTTCCTTAAGGATTACAAGAATAAGAAAATGTGACCAAGACCAAATATTGTCCTTTTGATATCTCCTTTTGTTATTTCAGTTGTCACAGATCTTTTGATATTTGTAGATCACCAGGCAATGATTTGTCATCATGAGAAAATAAACTGTTACCGATAAAAATTGAATTCATAGTCCATTACTATTATTCTTACATGGAATCTCTCATACATCATTAATCTTTCTCTTATTCCATAGAATGTTTAACTTTATTTAATAGGAGGAAAGATGGGACAATCTCAAGTTTTTGTGTTTCCTTGAAGTACTATATTTATTTTCATCCCTTTTCTTTTGTTAAAACTGCATGTGATTACAAATTTGATTGCAGCTTCCATATGGAGAAGACTCATCACTTGCTGATATTTTTGGACATATAGAAAGGAACAGGTGAAACAACCAACTGCCTCTCTGTCATTGTTGCCTTTTTTGTAATATTTCTGAGACTTGGCTAACTCAGAAGCATTTTTCCAGGAATCAAGTAGGAATAGCAGAATACAGCATCAGTCAATCAACACTTGAGACTATCTTTAACCATTTTGCCGCTAACCCATAGTCAGATCGGAAGAGAATTGACATCCACAATTGTTTTTGTGGATTGTGGGTTGTCTCAGAAGATCCTTTTTATACAAAAAGGTTTTAAATCGCATAGTTTCTGTTGTTACAAGTAAAAATCTGCCCTTTTTTTGTCATTTCTTCTTATTCATAAGCTCCCAATTTGTAAATGGCCTTGTGTATTTGATGTTGTACTGATGTTTGGTCAAACCCTCTATATATAAGTTTCGGATCTGTGTTTCTTTTCTTTTCTATTCTTCCCAAGAGTCTTATTGTTTTTGGTTAATTATGTGGCAGTCATCATTAAATATATTTATATGTATATTATCATCTCAACAGGTTGAACAAACTCTTTCATGAACAATTAGGAACGGCTTCAGTTTAACAAGCTCACTCAAGAGGCAAGAGAGGCAGCATTAATCTGTGCTCGCATCATTATTCTGTTATAATCTATTACTTCTGTAAACAGAAGATAAAATTTTCCAGTTATTTCTCAGGTTGAATTTTGCTGCTGGTTTTAGTTGCTTTTATCAACCTTCATTTATGGGCAACTTGATAGGAGACTCTTACCCGATATGTGATGGAAAGAAAAATAGAATGTTCTTTGATTTAAGGTCACACAATGTGCTTGATACAAGGGTTTTGTGAGAAATTAACCTCATGGCATTTCTCTTGGACTTGAACGTTTGTTGACATAAAAAGCCAAGTCTTTTTTTATTTTTGGACACGAACAAATTCACTTGATCAAGCTATTCACAGATTTTGATTTTGACATTGTTTGAAGAATCCTATTTGAACAGTTTGCCACTTTCCACGGCTGATGAAATAGGAAAGAATTCACATGGCATGTGGGGAGCCATGGGTGTCGAATCCAATAAAAATAAATTTTTAGTCTTAAAAATATAAGTTGTATGGTGATGAGTAGGGTCGTGTTCACAGAGATTAATTAGATTTATTTCGTCGAAAATTAATAAAAGTAAAAGAATGGGAATTTTGAAATTTATTAAAATTAAAAATAATTTGAAGAAAAGCAATTTTAATTAATATCAAGAATGTAATTAAATGAAAAATTAATATATGATAAGTATTCAACGAAAGGTATAATTTCAATTTTGATTTATAGAATTGATAATTGATGCAGAGACAGATTCTTTTAATATTGAATAAACTGGTTATGGTTATTAACAAGCTCTAATAACTTATTTCTCTTTAACTTATTTGATAATCAAAACAAGCTCTTCGATTATTTTCCTTATCGATAAACAACCCTAAACAAGCTCTTGGAATTTAATTTATCAATAGCATTAAAAACTAGAAAGACCGCTAATTCTAGCCAACAAACTCAAAGGCTTGGTTCATTTAGATTATATTACATATTTTCATAACACAAATTGAAAATCTCTTTTATAATTAATTATGTTATTTTACCACAAGTATTAGAATATTCAAATAATTACGAATTTGAAATTCTAAATGACGATATATTATTTTGACAATTAAACAATGGGCTTTTTGCTTATTTAATCAAAATAATAATATCTAGAATTACTGAAGATATATAAATACTCAAGAATAAAAGAGCAATAAAAATTAATTAGATCTCACAATTTTTAAAGAATCCAAAACTTCAACTATCCTTTGACCAGAAGAAAATATTTAGTTACGCATGAAAGAAGGAAGAATACAAAAAAAAAAAAGGGAGAATTCTTTGTTCCCTTGATTAAGAGCCCTCTCTCTAAATATATATCTAGCAATCTAAAAATAAATCCCTCCTCAAGAGAATTTAACTTTTCAACTCCAAAAAAAAAAAGGAATTTTACTAAAAGTAAATATCTAACTTTAACAAGGAAATCCTATTAACATTGATCATTTCCTTAATAAAGATAAAAATTTTAAAGGACAAAGACTTCCCAAAAAGATTTAAACTAGAGATGGCCTTAATTAAAAACTCTTCGAGCTATCAACTACATCTTTTCCTCAAGAAATCACGGCCAAAAATAGAAACTGTATGGAATGGTAAGGCACGCTCACGCTCTATCGAACAAATTCAACTCTGCACATACTGGGTAAATAGAACGCACCCGCGCCTTAAGCAAAAACCTCTTCTGGATCATTCACAGTCTTGAGCTCCAAATTTTTTTCAAAATTTATGACTTCACTCAAATCATGTTAAGTATTCGATTTCAACCTCATTTTGATGCAATTCTTCAATCTACTTCACAAAATATAAAACATAATCAAAATCTAAGAATTAAGCATTTTTAAACATTAAAGCACAAGGGAAAGTCACAAGTTATATAGCTATTATACACTCTATCAAGGAGTAATTAAAAGATGCCTCTCTTATGTACTAAAAGTGTAACATTCTGAAAAGAAAGGCATGCACACATCTTTCTATGATATTATTTGAGATTATTCCCATCATTAGTTGTGAGCTTATATATGCCACAAGAGCCTTAATATGGTATTGGTGAGCATGGCCCTGTGAAATGCTGTAATTTAAATAAGAAAAAAAAAAGTTTGACATATTTTTAGCTTGAAAATTTAAGAAGGTGAATAGAAAGCCCATCCGTTTTCATTAAAGGTGGATTTAGTTTCTCTAGTTTTAATAACTTCTTATTGATATTATTATTAGTGAATATTATTATTATTATTTTTATTAGAGATAAATCACAATTTGGAGTGAATTTGGTGTGAAAAATGAAGAGGGGGGGTTGGTTTATATAGATGTTTTGGAGCCTGCAAGTCCAGGCGGGCTGCCTGGACTTCCGAGCATGTGGCTGGACTTCCGGGCTGGTTGCCTGGACTTCCGGGCATGTGCCTAGACTTTCGGGCAGGTTGCCTGGACTTCCGGGCATGTGCCTGGACCTTCGGGCAGGTTGCTTGGACTTCCGGGCATGTGTCTGGACTTTCGGGCATGTGCCTGGACTTCCGGGCGGCTTGCCTGGACTTCCGGGCATGTGCCTGGACTTCTGGGCATGTGCCTGGACTTCCGGTCACGTATGCCCAATTTATTTATTTTTTGTGAAATACAGGGTATTACAAGAGATCCCAAGAACTAGGTTCAAAAGGGACAACTAAATTATAAAATATGGTGTAGCACTAAGGAAAATCACACTACTACCCATTCTTATGATACAATAGTTCTGCCTGTAAAATGAGTAAGGATAAGCATTGTTTATAATGATTCGTATGACATATTAATTATGTGGGGTATAGCAGGGATACTCTTAATAGGACTGGGCCAATTATATGAGGATTTTAAGGCTTGAATTCTCTAAAGCACTCATGAATCCAGGAGTTGTTTAGGGCCAAAATGAGCACAACCGTGAGAACCAAAATTGTTGTGTGTACATTAATGTCTTGGTTTGCATCAACGGCTGAACAGTTCAAGACATTGTGTTCGCTGATTAGCTAGCAAATTCAATAGTGTTTCACTAGGGAAGGTTCAAAGCCACAAGTTACCTATCCCGATGCAACTCGTTCCACTAGTACTCTCTCTAGTGTCTGCATTAATTTTTTTTTCAAAATTACATCAAAAATCCATTTATGTGGGGGATGATAGAAAGTGCAATTAGTTCAATTTCCATTCATGTGGGGGATTGTTGGAAAATGAGCAAATAAAATATGGTTTTTCACCATTTTCAGATAAATATTAAAGTGGGGCCCACAAAGTGATTTTGGGTGGATCCAAGTTGATTATTAATCTTTGATATGTGAAGATTAAGAATATATAAGTATTTAGCTATATCCATTTATATATGAATGAGAAATTGAGTCTAAAGTAGCCTACTTGATATGTGTAAAGTGGTGATATTTAAAAACAATCTTTTAGTCCCACACGGGAAAGACAAAGTTCTAATTATTTACTTATAAGTATAACTATAATACTATACTTGAATTTTCAGCTAACACACACACACAATGAAGGCTCAGGGGTAATGCTCGCGCACGCATGTGTGAGGGCGATTGGGCGTCTTAGGGCGCATTGAGCGCACAACACTTTGCACTTCGCACGTACACATCGCCGATCTTTGATCAGACGGATGAGATGCGTCCGCGTAAGATCGGATCTGGAAGGTCTAGATACGATGAATGTAGTTATTTGTCTAGGTGCGATGTACGAAGATCCGTCGGTGTGGGATCGGATGCGCTGATAAAGACCATTAGATCGCGACCGATTGGATCGACCGCGATCCAACGATACGGGGTCGGTTGCGACGAGCTGTGAATCGTTAGATTGCGCCTAAATCGATCAGACTCGATCCAACGGTGTAGAAACACGCACCATGTACAGCCAAGATTTGCCTCCAAATAGAGCCTTCCAGAACTCAGAAAATCATCCTAGAAAATTTCAAAATCTATGAATTTTCTTCTCTTCTCTGCTTTTAGCATTCTTTTGTGAGTGAGTACAACCAATTTTCGTTCGATTATTCTTGTGGGTTGAAGTGTTGTTGTCACAAGAAGGAGATTGTTGTATCCTTAGAGACAAGTGTCATATACCGTGAGCACCTAAGCAGGACATAATTGTCTTAAAGACATAGAGTTACACTCTAGCCTCAATCTACGTCATTACTCTACTGAAATAGTAATTGATCTAGTTTAACTAGATATAATCTTGTACCTGATATCTTTAAATAGTGAACGGGAGGCAGCTTATTGCTCTAGAAGAGTGGTATTTAAGCGAGACCATTGTGACTCCACCACTTAGACTGGAGACTAATCTAGTTGATTATTTTGAAACCTGTTTTTTAGTGATTATTGCCACCATACAGTCACATAACTATCTAAATTAATTCTACATGCCATTATTGGTTGCTTCAAATAACACGAAAAACAATGAAATCACGGCCTTAATTAAAAACTAAAGATAGCCTTAATTAAAAACTCTTCCAGCTATCAACTACATCTTTTCCTCAAGAAATCACGGCCAAAAATAGGAATTGTATGGAATGGTAAAGCACGCCCATGCTCTATCGAACGAACTCAACTCTGCACACACTGGATAAATAGAACGCGCCCGCGCCTTAAGCAAAAACCTCTTCTGGATTATTCACAGTTTTGAGCTCCAAATTTTCTTCAAAATTTATGACTTCACTCAAATCATGTTAAGTATTCGATTCCAACCTCATTTTGATGCAATTCTTCAATCTACTTCACAAAATACAAAACATAATCAAAATCTAAGAATTAAACATTTTTAAACATTAAAGCACAAGGAAAAGTCACAAGTTATATAGCTATTATACACTCTATCAAGGAGTAATTAAAAGATGCCTCTCTGATGTACTTAAAGAGTAACATTATGAAAAGAAAGGCATGCACACATCTTTCTATGATATTATTTGAGATTATTCCCATCATTAGTTGTGAGCTTATATATGCCACAAGAGCCTTAATATGGTATTGGTGAGCATGGCCCTCTGAAATGCTGTAATTTAAATAAGAAAAAAAAAAGTTTGACATATTTTTAGCTTGAAAATTTAAGAATGTGAATAGAAAGCCTATTCGTTTTCATTAAAGGTGAAAAAGAAAAAAAAATATGAGAATTAAAATAATAGCAGTGAGATAAGAAATTTTGCTGGTGGGTTAAGTGGCTTCTACATTTTAGACATTTTTTAAATATTTTTTCTCCAAATTACCCTTGTAGGTTTTAAGTTTTATTTTTAATGACTTTTATTCATATTTTGGAATGATTTTAAACATTTTGATTATATTAAAAGGTAAATATATATCTAATTTTTTTATTAAAAATTATTTTATTTTAATGATAATCACATGCAGCGCGCATCTACTTGTGCTAGTTATAATTAATATAAATAAATTCTTTTCTTTTCACTATTTCTTTAAAAAAATACATTCAAAACAATCTCTTTTTTTTTTTGTTTAAATGTAAAAGTATACATCCAAAAAGTATATATTACTATTAAATATCATTAAATTATCTCAAATTATGTATTTACATATAATTTAAGACAATCTAATAATATATAAAAATAATGTATACAATTTAGACTATAATTTAAGTATCAATCAAACATATTCTCTGTTTTTTCCTCCCTTTCCCTTCTACTTTCACATATTATTTTAGGACTATATGGATAAAAACATTTGTTAAATAAGGTGATTGTGGAGGACAACCTGAACAAGGAAAACGTGGCGCTCTCATAACGTGGGAGTACGGAAAATCCAAATACCGTGGAACATAAGAGCATTCTCAGTTTTCAATTTTGAGAAAAGTATTAGAATCCGCTGTAGCGTCTCTTCATTAACGTGTGCCTGGCGCCTTCTTTCCTTCTCTGTTGCTCAGTAGTTCGTTCACCTTCTCTCTCTCTCTCTAATGCTCTGTCTCTCTCTCAAAAGCTGTTCTTCTTCTTAGCTTCTAAAACTCGATTCTCGCCGGAAAAATGGCTTTGAAAGGTAAAGAAGTAGCGACGAAAGCGCCGGCCGGAAAGAGGAAAAAAGAAACTGCGGGGAAGTCCAGTGGCCGGAAGCGGAGAAACCCCGGCGTTCTTCAGTTTTTCGATGTCGCTGCGGATGCCCACGAAGTGGACGATGAAAGAGACGAGAACGTCGCCGATCAAGGTGATAGAAATAAAGGCTTCAACTATTATTTTTTGTTGTACATAAGTTTGGAAATTCGATAATGCAAGAAAAGAAAAGCCCAAACCATTTCCATGTGAAACCCAAGCCCAGTTAGCTATGTAGAGCGCACTTGACAGTTGAAAACGTACACGGCAAGTTATTCAAGTTATCGAGGAAGGTCGTAGTTTTTAACCGTTATCACATTTATTTTTTTAACTATAAATGATTAGGTGAGTAGAGGTAATTGAGTATTATCATCGATTAGTTACAAATCTGCTCTTCCTTCCATTCCTTGCTTTCTCTCTTTCTCTCTTTCTCTCTTTCTCTGATCTCTGCTCTCTTCATCACCAATCCCATCTTCTTCAATTAATAATCAACACATTTTTACCTGAGGAGAATTAATATCATGAATCCAGATATTTTCACCATCCAATATCTTCTCTCTAATCATCTTCAGGTTTAAAATTTTAAACCCTAAACTCTTTTAACTTTTGTGTCATTTAACTTCTTTTATTTCTTCGATTAATAAAATATTATAGTTGGCAACTAAATGATTATCGTTGTTGTAATGGTTATTTGCATTAAATATTGCAGTCTGAAACAAAGTTGGTAGAATTATTACGAAAGCTTGAAAAGATGGAAGTCTCCAAGCAATATCTACAGGTTTTAATCCTTGTCGACATTAGTTTATTGGTGGTATTGAAAATAGTAAAATAGAGAAATCTCTAGTGAAAAACTAAGAGACTTGGTGAAAAGTTTAGTTAGTTAAAATACATAAATTTATCTCTACAGGAAACTACAATTGGACGTACTGTTGATTATATCAAATGTACATCCAAATCGAAACAAGTTCGTTACCTTGCCAGCAATATCATCAAGTAAATATATGCAAAATTCTACCAATATCTCTTTATTATTTTAGTTCCAAGTTAATTAGTTACTACATATGCATGCAATCATGTTTATCTTAGTTTGATTCAAAATAATTAATTATTTTCCCTTGAATTTGAAATATCAGTGGATGGTGCAAAATGCTATATGAGAGAGTAGTGAACGTTAGTGCTGCTGCCACTACTACTAATAATGATCAACCTGGTAAGTACAAAATATAATCACTGAACACTTATTTAACAGTTTTAGCTAGTTAGCATTAATTTGTCTACCTGATGACAAACTAGGAAAAGGAAATTCCAATACCACGAAAGTTACTGAACCAAAGTCACAGAAGAACAGGGCATTCATCATTAGGAATTCTATTCTTTCTATTAAGCAAGTAAGTATTAATTAAATAGAGGATGGGTATTAATTAACTAAACACCCATCTCACTATCATCCCCACAATTTGTAGGCAAAGTCCACTGATGAAAACTTCACTGGGCTGAAATTTGAGAATTCCAAAACAAAATCTCAAGAGGGGCATCAAAACCATAATTCTCACTTGGATGATCAGGCACAAATATATATATGTTCTCAATTGAACAATTATTTAATAGCTCTACCTAATTAGCATTAACATATTGAATTCTATTTCTACATCTCAGAATACCCAGAAGGAAAAGGAACATTCTGTTGTGTCAACTGTGCAAGAATTTGCTTTCAAGCACATTGCTACTACTTCAAAAAGGAGGATATTTGCCATCAGAAATACCAAGACCTCTAGTACTCTTCCTACTAAGCAAGTAAGCATTAATTAAGTAAAGAATGAAGTATAATTAGTATGAGCTCGTTTATTAAGTATTACTTATATAAATGAAAGTTCAAATTCATCTAATGATCATCCCCAAAATTTGTAGGAAACCAAGTGCGCTGATGGATTCGAATATGAGAATTCCAAAAGAAAATCTCAAGAGGGCCATCACACATTGACAGCTGCAGCAAATGGTTAGTTTGTCTTCTTTTGACTTTCTTCACTTGGTAAAGTTTAATTCAATACTCTATATATTATGCATTAGAGTATTGATATATTCTTACTTTATGTATATATACAGCAAAGAAACAAAAAATCAATGAGGCCACTGAACTGCAAGCAGAACTCCCAAAGGAGACTGTCATTCAAGAAGATGTACAAAAGAAACCCGAAGGCCATATCAATCATGTTGACTTGGAGTGCCAGAAGAAAGAAGACATTCTGTCCTTGAAGAATATTCTCTCCAACCATCATTTGCAGGTTTTTTTTCTTTTTGAACAAAGTAATATAGATGCCACTCTTAATCATTATATTTCGTGTCTATAATACATTTCTAATGTTGTATGATTTCTTTACATGTAATATATGGTTGGTGGTTGGTTGTTTTTGTTTAAATTATTGCAGACTGAACCAGAAGTGTTGGAATCACTGAGAAAACTTCGAAAGATAGTGGACTCCAAGCAAATTCTTGAGGTTTTCGTCTATTCCTTAAAACTAATTGAAAGCAGTTTAACAGATAGGTCAGTTATATATATAATTTGTCTTCCTCAGGAAACTATGATTGGGTACACTGTAAATTCTTTCAGAAAGACGTCCAAATCGAAGAAACTCCGTCACTTTTCCAACAATCTCATCAAGTATGGAATTAGTAAACTTCCAAGTAACACTTTCTTCTTGATAAACTTTGAAATTTATGAATCTATAATTATAATTTACATTTAATTTGCAGGGAGTGGAAAAAACTAGTAGACAAATGGTTGGAGTTGGAGGCTTCTGCAACCACAGGAGGTAACAGTGACTCAAACATGTTGCTTTTCTTTCAACCTTCTACCTTGTCTTAACATTGAACTATCTAAATTAATTCTACATACCATTATTGGTTGCTTCAGATAACACGAAGAACAATCAAATAGAGTTGCAGAAACATGTGTCTTGCTTCAGTGTCCCAATTCCTGATAAACAAGTAAGTATATATTATAATGATTACAATTAATCTCTCTTATTTTTAGTCCAAACACTACCAAATACATTCTATCCATCACTCAAATCCCTCTCCCCAATATGATGATTTAGGATGAACACCACGATGATGAGAACTTAATTCTACAGAAGATTGAAGGTTCCAAGAGGAAATTATATGAAGATTATCAAAAAGCTGAAAATGGTAATTACTACTTGCCCTTCATGTTTCTTCTTCCTCCACATTTTCCTTCTCACTTTATAAATCTTTTGGAGTCAATCTAATGGGTACTTATGGCACACAGCAAAGAAGCAAAGGAGTGTAAAGTCTTTGATTTCCATGAACTCCTAGAAAAGAAGAACTCTAATCAAGACAAAGCTCCCGACACAAGACCACGAATCCGGTACCATCCTCGACCGTATCGAAGGAAAATAAGAGTTAATATGCAACCATGCATAAAAATGTGGTGACAAGTTTTTTTCAGTCAAATGTTGGTTTACATGGATATGGAAGGAACTGCACATACAGTTGTGTATTATGAACATTTTGTAAAACATTGTTTGCTAATGAAATAAATGCAATTATTTTTTTTAAGATCTATTGATTTATAATCACCCTTTTTTTTTTAAATCTGCATGTTTATGCTTAACCATGACAAATGTAAAGAAGGCATTTGTCAAATATATCCTAAAGAACTAAACTCGACTAACTTAACAAAACCTTTTTCCTAATTACATGGATATATTATGTCATAGTTGCTTAGAAGCCAATCTAAACCCCAAAGGGAAGTATAGTCTTGACTCAACTTCTCTCAAAAGACAAACAGCAGGCATTCCATTCACACAAACTGAACATGGTTAAACCAGGGAGTTTTTGTTTGTGTACAGCACATGTTAATTAACAAGATTTCAGTCAATCAGGGATGATTTAAAAAGAAACCCAAACTATAAGACAAATTGGGTTCATTGAGAAAGACAAATGCTAAACGTACGTGGCCTCCAATGAAATTCTCACCACAAATTATATGACTAGTGAGGTGGCTTTTGAGGTGGCCTAATTTTGTTGGTTACGTTGAAAAGTTCAAAAATTTTCAACCCACTACTGGTAGTTAATGCCAAACGTAAAGTGCGACGCTAAAGGCTTTCTTTTTGCTAAAAAATTATTTTTATTTTTATTTTTTAACAAAAAAAATGATTTTAGTATTACATTTTAAAATTACTTTCTTATTTGTATAAAAATAATTTTATTACTTAATAAAAATTAATTTTCTTATTATTAATAAAAAAAATTGTTTTTGATAAAAAATAATGTCATTGTCTTAATAAAATAATTTTAATTCTAATAAAAATTAATTTGAATATTTTAATAAAATTACTTTTAATAATTAAAAATATTATTTTTATAAAATAACAAGTTTATATTACTATCGCTTAAAAATAATATTATTCCTCTAATAAAAATAATTTTATTACTTTAGAAAAATACTTTTATTATTTTAAATAAAAATTAATTAAATTATTTTTATTTATAATAAAAATAATTTATCATCAAAGATTATGTTTTTCATACTTTAGTGTGACACATATTTTCTGCAGTGAATACTTAAAACAAATTCATAAAAAATTTAGAAATATCAAAGAGGATGCACTGCTATGGCCAAATAACACTGAAAGAAAAAAACAAGAACCCATTTCTATTAATCAACCTAAAACAATGTTCCATTACATAATTAAAGACAAAAACTTTATAATTCAACATGCAAACAAAAAAGCTCTACCATCTCAATTTGAAAACCACTTCTGCAAAGCACCTCACATCACATCGCCTTCTTTGTTACTACCATGTCTTTTCCATCAAACGTGGGCATTGTAAAATGGTCGTAATTTATAATATGTTAACTCGATCAACACATAGATGAGGAAATCATAATTACAATGTACAAACCGTAATACCTAGGAGCTACCAACATTATGCATCAAGTCTAGAAAAGAAGACTAATGAAAGTTATAGATGCCTTCGTTGCTCCATTGTGATTGATATGAAACTTGTGAAGATACCATCATGTCCTGTATTGAAATAAGGTTGTCAAAACTTTGAGCCAAATAAGTGAATTAGTTTATGAGTATTTTAATTACCAAATGACTTGATGCTACATTGATGACTTCATGATTGTCACTGTACTAAAGTTGGTGAACATCCTAAAAATTGTTCCCTCTACTATTATTTTGTATAAATAAATAAATAATAAAAGTAAAGCATGTCAAATAAATGTCATAAAGCACAAATAATTGCTATAAAATATTTTTTGAACATAATAATGTTACAATTATTAAACAAAAAAAAACAATTAACTGTCTTTTTCTTGAATTATGAAATTTCCCAAAGGCTTTCAAACTCTTCAATCTCCAAAGATTCATACACCACATTTTTCGATAACATGTTCACACTCTTTGTAACCACATAGTTTTCTGGCACCTTCTTCATTATATGCCAAAAGCATACACGATGTTTAGCTTTTGGGAAAGCTCTGGATATCGTTGCTTGGATTGAAGGACATTGATCAGTGATAAAGGCATTAGGCACTCTCCCTGACATACAAGTTAGCCAAGTAGTAAAAAGACACTTATAACTATTAATTGTCTCACTTGAAAGTGAGTGACACCCTAATAACACAGATTGATCATGATGATTAACTTCAACAAATAAAGCAAATGGCATGCCATATTTGTTTGTTAAATATGTGGTGTCAAATGAAATAACATCCCCAAAGTAATGATACGAGGCTCTTGACCTTGCATCAGCCCAAAAACACATGTCTTAAATGACCTTCATCATCTATATCCATCACATGAAAGAAATTGGAATTTCTCTTTTGATTATGCACAAAGTATAAACGTATTGCCTCTCCATTGCCAACACCAGGTTTTAATCTCCTGACTTTTTCTACATAATTCCTTGCATCCTTCTCCCCCAAATTTAATGTTCTTGTAACCTCCAACTCTCTTAGCAAAGGTAAGATATGACTTTGAAAGCGAGATTTCTACTTCATCATTTACCTCAAGTTGTTTCATAACCCGATGATTCAACATTCGGTTGCTTCGAAAAAATCTTGTCTTTCGCGAGCTAACCAAATGATTGTGTTCAAGGTTCACACTTATCAAGTGCCACAAACCATATCTGACATGAGCCTAACAGTTATTTGAGCTTTACAATTACACTTTGATGTAATTGTGTTTATGTACTTGTTCTTATGCTTTTGATCACATTTACTGTAACATCTTGTACCTCTAGTCAAACTTTTATGTCGACTTGTACATATTGTCAGACGTATTTATACGCATGTTGATGACCGTAAATTGTTGTATTTGTATGCACTCTAGGGTAATAGGAATCCCGAGACCCTAGTTGTAACATTGGAGGCATGATACTTAGGAAATTCACTTTGGACACCAAGGAGCGCGCTCCAGTGTTGGCAAACAGAGAGTGAAAATTTGAGCTTGAGTAGAAATACACTCCTTGGGGAGAAGCGCGCTCTTTGCGAGGAAACAAAGACCAAATCTGTTCCTGGGCAAGGAGGAGCACGCTCCTGAGCCTTCTGATAATTTTTTTTTATAAGTCGTTAAAGCAGTTTGCACGTAAATAAAAGAGGTTTCTGGCCCATTCTTAGCTCATTTGAGCTGGTTTGAGTTCTAAAGAAAGGGAAAATGAAGGGGAAAAGGAGAACGGAGAACTAGGGTAGCAATTCTAAGGCTTCGGTAAGTGATTTTTAGCTCAAAACTTGCGAATTTTCATTCCTTTCTTTGATTTGTTCATCATATGTGAAGTTGAACGGATTTGGTGATGGTTGAACGAAATTGTGATGGCCTGGGGTTGGCCAAATCAGTGGCTTTTGCATTTAATTATGTTTTTAATGGGTTCTTGATAGAAATTAAGATTATGGCATGTAAAATCTACAGGGAAATTGGTGTTGAGTTGAGGGTACACCCAAACCTTGTTGTATACAAAAACAGCTAAGGGTTTGAGGGTGTTCAAATGGGTGTTTATGAGATTTAAATGATGAATCTTGACTTAAATAGGTTCTATTAGGATGTGTACATAAATTGGACGGTGAAATTGGAGGAAATTGATGTTTTGTGTTGGGAATGTCCCAACTAGGGACTGTTTAAGCTTGGAGTGGGAGTTTTGTGTGTTGTAGCTAGAAATTGTAGTTGAATGTGAATTATATTGTGATATGTACAGATTGTCATTGTGAAAGTGGCTGGCCCTTGAATGATTAGCTGGAAATCTATGAACAACTTGTGTAGGGGCTATAAAGGTGTACTTTGATGAGTGGGAAAGCATAGGATTGTACCCATTGTGAGTATTTCTTACTTTTGGTTTTATGTATGGTATTATATGTATAAATCCAATAAGTTAAATGTAAGCATGATATTGTACTTACATATGTGTTTTAAATACATGAAATAGTTTTAGTAATGGAGCATGTCTTGGGATCCAATCACATCGGTTTGGTTCGGTTTTTCGGTTTGGTTGGTCTCGATGAACACCCCTACATACATTAGACTGCCAAGTATATACGTGAATATTCTAATTGATTTTTGGGTTGCCCTTTATTCTTGATAAGATGTAAATTCACATTTATTGGTGTTTTTATAGGACTAGTATCATATTTATTGAACTTAATCAATATTTTCTCAATATAATGAGATTGAGACAAGACTAATCCATCAAATATTTTAGAAATTTTAATCTCTAAAATAACACCAGCAATGTCCATATCTTTCATATCAAAATGTCTAGTCAACATTTTCTTGGTAAACTTTATTATAACTTTATTATTACCTATAATTAACATATCATCTAAGTAAACGCACACTATGACAGCCCTTTGGTGTGTTTTTGACATATACACATTTGTCACATTCATTGATTTTAAAACCATTGGACAACATGACATTGTCAAATTTAATATGCCATTGTTTTGGTGCTTGTTTTAATTCATATAATGATTTAACAAGTCTACACACCTTACGTTCTTGTCCAGATGCAACGAATCCTTCAGGTTGTTGCATATAAATCTCTTCTTCTAATTCACCATTTAAGAAAGCTGTTTTAACATCCATTTGACGAATTTCAAGATTGTTTATTGTAGCAATAGCAATTAACATTCTTATGGATGTTATTCTAGTTATCGGTGAATATGTATCAAGGAAATCAAGGCCCTCTGTTGTTTAAATCCCTTGGCTACTAACCTAGCCTTATATTTATCAATTGAATCGTCAACCTTTAATTTTCTTTTAAAAATCTATTTACACCCTAAAGGCGTCATACTTGATGGTAAATCTATCAATTCTCAGGTATGATTGTGCATGATTGATTCAATTTCACTATTTATTGCTTCCTTCCAGTAAGGAGCTTCGGGTGTTGGCATTGCCTCTTTAAAAGTTTGAGGTTCACTTTCTAACATATACGTTAGAAAATCAGGACCAAAATACTTTGCAACTTTAGCCTTTTTATTGCGTTTAGGTTCATCCTATAAAATTTTTATCTGGAGGATTACTACTGCTATTTGCAGTGTCATAAATTCTTTTATTGGAACTTAGCTCTTACATATTTTTATTTGGAAAAATATGCTAAAAAAATGATGCATTTCTAGATTCCATAATTGTATTCACATGTATATTATAAAAATCTGATTTGTATACAAGGAACCTATATGCACTACTGTTATGAACATAACCAATGAATATACAATCAATGGTTTTAGGCCCTATCTTAACCCTTTTCGGTTAAGGTATTGCTACCTTAGCTAAACACCCCCACACTTTAAGTCACATATATCGTTGTGAATTAAGTCTAGAGGTTCAGTGTTTCTTTCAACTAAATGAAATGGTGTTTTAGTTAATTTTGCCTCAACACATATTTCACACTTATGATTTGGATCAATTTGATAGTTAGGTAATAATTTTAAATTTATCAATTTTCGTAATGAATTAAAATTAACATGTCCTAATCTGTCATGCCATAAACGAGAAGACTCCAAAAAATAAACAGAAGATGAATCTTTATTATCTTCAAAGTTGCGGATTACAGGCATTATATTTGTGACGCCCCGAAAATTATTTCATCTAGCCCATAACCCAATTGTATTTTGCCCAAACTCTATGTGTTGCCTTGATATGTTTGGTGTTTGTTTGATGATTGTTTAATGTTTGTATAGTTAATGCTTGATAATGTATATAAATATATGTATCATAAATTGTATATGAGTCATGTTAAATTAAAGTTTAATGCATATGTTATTATTTATGCATGGGCTCATTAAACCATGAATTGATATGGGTTAGGATTGATGGAATAAAAGGATAAATGAAATTGGAGATTTGGTGTATTAAATGGATTGGACATTTAAAATACATGTGGTTGGTATGGGTAGTATGAGACCAACACATGTGAAGGTTGGTGCATGAAAGTGGACAAGTGTCCAATGCCCACTTGTCTTCTTCAAGGAAGTGCTAGAATGAGTGGAGGGAACCAAGGAGAGGAAAACAAGGAGAGAATCAAGGAGAGAATCAAGGAGGGAATCAAGGAAGTGCTAGAAAGAGGTGAGTGGAGAGAAAAGAAAGAAGAAGAGAAAGAAAAGAAGAGAAAGGAAAGAAGAAGAGAAAGAAGGAGAGAGTTGCAGGAGTAAGAACCCTGCGAGATTTTCATCAAAGAAGTAGATCTTTGGAATTAACGGTCAGATTGAGCTCAACTTTTGTCAGCACGTTCGTAGCTTATGGTTCTTCATTCTGGTCGGTGGAGATCTTGATCAGAGGTTTCTTCTGAGAGATCTAACCTCTCAAACAAAGCTGGCCGGAAAGTCTGGATTTCTCGCACTGTTTCGCTCAAACTTATAGATCTCCTAAATCTACCGTTAGATGGTTATCAAATTTGGGTATGTAGTTTATAACTGATATTTATACATTCTGAACGGTGGAGATCGTAATTAGAAGCTTGTGCTAAGAGATATAATCTCTGAAACAAAGCTGGTCGGAATTTCTGGGTTTCTCGTTCCGTTTCGGTAAAACTTGTAGATCTCCTCAACGTACCGTTGGATGGATATAAAATTTGAGTATGTAGTTTACAACAGATATTTCTGTATTCTGAACGGTGGAAATATTTAGACGTTAATTATTTTGTGTGATATAGCCATCTGAGTTTGGGTATTTGCAGCAGGAAAGGAGAAACTGTCTGATTAGACACTTGCTCATCAAAGATACATATCTTTTCGGTCCACCGTTGGATTGGGCTGATATTTGGACAGAAGGTTTGTTTCTTCACATACTTCAATCTGTACGGTTGATTTTGTGATTACATATTTCTGTTGGTAGATTGATACATCTGAACAGAATAATACATGTGAAGAATTGGTAGGGTTGTTTGTATTAGACCTACATTTAGAATATGAACTTAGACCTTTCCAAATAGCTTGCATGTCAACTATGTTGACCTAGTTGCCATTGTGGATGAACCCATGATGCAAAATCAGTGATATACATGGCTGAACATGGCGACCTAGTGTAAATCGACAATATGGCCTAAGTATGGAAAATTTCATATTTTAGGGCTTTTGATGCTTTTGGGTTAGAATCATTGAATTGATGCAACTTATGTTTAATTAAGCATGATTAGGGTTGATTATGCTACTGATTTGGTGGTTGTGACCATATCATGGGTTAGGCCTACTTGTGATCAAGTGACCCAAATTTGGACATGTTTATGCCTAAGGAATTGAAAATCAGTATTTTTGATTAATAGAATGGTTTATGAATGAGAACTATGCATTAGAGGCCTAAGTCATGTGATTTGAGTTGAATGATGGGATTAAATGGGATTTAGGCCTATTAATTATATGTGGGCTGATTTAGGGTTGATTTGTAATGTCTATGTAATTGAGCATAGAAATTGATGTATGGTAGGATATTGATGTATGTTTCAGGATCTTGATTGGGTTGATTCGGTTTGGTGGTCGTGTGTGATTAAATACTCTCGCGAGGCTTGGTTGTGAGTAGGCTTCACTTATGATTATATCATTTATGTCATCATATCACTTATATATATTGTATGTTGAAAGCATGAATGTGTTCTAATGTTTTGAATGATGCATTGATTTGAGAAAACCTTATGACTTTGGTTGGGCCCATCTATCTGGCTAATAGGGGGACTTGACCTTGTCATAGGAGGGTTTTAAGAAGGAAATGATTGGGATCAACGGCACGGTGAAATAGACGTGGACTAGTAACCCAAGTAAACATGATTGGGATCAACGGCACGGCGAAATAGACGTGGACTAGTAACCCAAGGCATGTGGAATGTGGATCCAAATTGATAAACTTCTACTTGCATCGAACTTATTATAAATGCTTGATATCTATATGTTATGAGCTTTTAATCATGCTACACATTGACATGCATACATGGTTTTTATTGATGAGTATTGATAGCATATTTGAATTCTATTCACTGGGCATCGTTGGCTCACCCTCATTTTCCTCTTTCAGGTCCTTCTGTCCCGAATAAGGGCAAGGGAGTAGTCATATCTTGAGGGCCTTGCCTGCGAGAGAATCCAAGTCCTCTATGTGAGTTGAGAGGCATTTTGATTGAATTGTGTTTTATATTATGAAGTATTATATTTTGGATTATGTAATTATAATACTTACCACATTTTAGTATGGGTGAGTTGGGACTTGCTAGATAGACCATGTGGGCACATGACGGTTTTTTTTATTTGTACCCACAATTTTGGACTTTATGTGTATGTCAATTTTTAATGGACTGTAGGAATTATGATTTTATTTATGGTTCATTTTTATGGATTATCTCGTCTTTGATGATTAATACAGTGGGTAGTTTTGTTTAGTACCTTTTGATATTATGTCGTTGTTTGAGATAAGGCTCGTAGGGTCTCAACCACCTCACGGGAGTTGAGGAGTGGTCGGAGATGCCTACGCCGGGCGTCCCGCCCCGGCATTCCGCATGCCATTCCCTGTGGGGTTGGTGGTCCGGGGCGCGGGGTCGCCACAGTTGGTATCAGAGCCTGATTTTACTAGGTTTGGTCTATGTATTGGACTTAGATGACTTTGACCTAGGAATTTGGTGAGAGATTTAGGTGATTAAAAAGCTTAAAGGAATTAACTTAAAAGCCTTACTATCATATTTTCTGTGTGTATTATATGATATGGGTAGTTATAAGGCGGGCACTAGTAGGGCTGAGGCTAGTGGAGCTGCAGGGGCAGCAGGACCTCAAATGGTTGTACCTCAGCCTATGCCTACACCTGCTCCTATTGTTGTGGAGAACCCCACTAATCGGCAGATCAAACTGCTAGAGAAGTTCATGAAACTAAAGGCTAAGGAATTCACTGGTGGAGTTGACTTAAAAAAAGGCCGAAGATTGGCTGAAGAATGTCGAGAAGATCAGTCGCTCTTTAGAGCTTGATGAGGAGTCTCAGGTCCTATGTGCTGCTCACACACTGGAGAGTGATGCAGAGGACTGATGGCTTTCAGTGTTGGTATGTCTACACGGGCAGCTCCAGGTGAACAGACTTCACAAGCAAAGTCTGGGGGGCAGTTCCAGACTCCGTGGAAGAAGGGAAGATGGGAAAGGAAGAGAAAGTTTTATGGAGGAGCACAGTCCGAGGGTACTCAGAGTAAGACATCCCAGGTTCAGACTGGTATGATGGCCTCACCAGTGGTTCCCTCTCCTGTCCCGATTCCTATTCAGGCACCGAGTGCACCGAGACCCCATTCTCACAGACTGCTGGCCGAGGCAGAGATAGAGGTCGAGGAAGTTATGTGACGACATCTCAGACTGGGTCATTTGCGCCCAGGGCTCCATTCTTATGTTTTCATTGTGGGCAGGCTGGGCATAGGAAGCTCGAGTGTCCGAATTTTCAGAGAGCTCAGGGATTTGTGCAGCAGTCCAGTGCCAGAGAGACAGCGAAGGCAGCTACTGAGCCAGACCCGACAGCATCCAGGACTTTGGTGGAAGGTACTCTTATTATTTGTGGTACTTCTATGCATGTATTATTTGATGCTGGTTCTACATTATCATTCATATCTGGACGTATGGTAGATAGTTTGCATTTGACTCCCATTAGGGCTAGTACATGGTTAGTGGTGAGTACTGTAGCTGGGGAAAGGATCTACCCGAACATGATTTGTAGCCAGTGTGTGGTTCAGATTGGTGATGTTGAGATGCCTATTGACTTTCGAGTCCTAGAGTTTTTAGAGTTTGATGCAATTCTAGGGATGGATTGGCTCGCAGCTTATCATGCAATTATCGACTGTTTCACGAAGAGAATCATTTTTCAGATCCCCGGACACCCAATGTTTACACTACAGGGTAGAGCTTCAGACCAGACAGTCACAAGGGGTAGATTTGTGACTGATGGAGATAGGGAGATTTTGGCTGGGTTAGTACCTAATGAGGAAGAGACTAGTGAGGTGATACTTGAGGATATTGCCATTGTTAGGGACTTTGAAGATGTGTTCCCTGCGGATCTTCCAGGATTACCACCGAAACGAGAGATCGATTTCATTATTGAACTAGTCCCTGGCACGAAGCCTATCTCCATGGCACCATATAGAATGGCGCCAGCCGAGTTGAAAGAGTTGCAGAAACAGCTCGAGGAGTTATTGGCTAAAGGCTTTATTTGCCCGAGTGTGTCACCCTGGGGAGCTCCAGTTCTTTTTGTGAAAAAGAAAGATGGGAGCTTGCTGTTGTGCATCGACTATCGCCAATTGAACAGGATGACCATCAAGAACAAGTATCCTCTCCCAAGGATTGATGACTTGTTTGATCAGTTGAGGGGAGCGAGGTATTTTTCAAAGATTGATTTGCGCTCCGGGTATCATCAACTGAGGATCAGGGAGGAAGATGTGCCTAAGACAACATTCAGAACCCGCTATGGACATTATGAGTTCCTTATGATGCCATTTGGTGTGACTAATGCACCAGCGATGTTCATGGACCTGATGCAGAGGGTCTTTAGGCAGTATCTGGATAAGTTTGTCATCGTCTTCATTGATGACATATTGGTGTATTCCAAGACTCGAGCTGAGCATGAGGAACACCTTAGAGTGACTTTGCAAACCCTGAGAGAGCATAGGCTATATGCAAAGCTGAGCAAGTGCGAATTTTGGATCACCGAAGTGAAGTTCTTAGGTCATGTGGTGAGTTCTGAGGGGATTTCAGTTGATCCGTCTAAGGTTGAAGCCATTATCAGTTGGCCTAGGCCTACCACAGTGACCGAGATCAGAAGCTTTCTTGGGTTAGCTGGTTACTATAGGAGATTCGTTCAGGGATTCTCCAAGATAGCTACGCCTATGACTAGGCTCACCCAGAAAGATGTGTCATTTGCATGGACCGAGGAGTGTGAGAATGCCTTTTTAGAGCTGAAGAAAAGATTGACATCTACGCCAGTGTTGATTTTGCCAGAGCCTGATCAGGAGTTGGTTATCTATACTGATGCCTCTCGCATCGGCTTAGGTTGCGTGTTGATGCAGAAGGATAGGGTCATTGCTTATGCATCGAGGCAGTTGAAGGTGCATGAAAAGAACTACCCTGTTCATGACTTAGAACTGGCCGCAGTGGTTTTTGCTTTGAAGATTTGGAGGCATTATCTCTATGGTGAGAGATTCACTCTGTATTCTGACCATAAGAGCCTCAAGTACTTGTTCTCTCAGAAGGAATTGAACATGAGGCAGAGAAGGTGGTTGGAGCTCCTCAAAGACTATGATTTTACATTGGAATACCACCCAGGTAAAGCCAATGTAGTGGCTGATGCGTTGAGCAGGAAGCGGGTAGAGACAGTTATGGTAGCACGCCAGATGTCTCATGAGTGGAGACTACTTGAGGCGGCTACGGTTATGAGTGTATGTGCTACTCCTTCAGATCAGATTGTGATATGTGCTCAAATGAGAGCTCAGCCTACACAAGTCCAGGAGGTAATTGACCAACAGAGACTTGACGTTGATTATGGGATATACAAGTCTTGGGCTAAGAGCAGTGATTTTACTGATTGGCACTTGTCATCTGATGGTGCCTTGAGATTTAGGGGACGTTTATGGGTTCCCACAGATCCACGACTTAGACAGAGTGTTCTCCAAGAGGCTCACAGATCTCATTATGCTATTCATCCTGGCGGAACCAAGATGTATCATGATATGAAAAGAATGTATTGGTGGCCCGACATGAAGAGAGAAATAGCTCAGTTCATTCAGAGGTGTGAGATCTGTCAAAGAGTCAAAGCTGAGCATCAGAGGCCTGGAGGGCAGATGCAACCGCTTGCCATTCCTGAGTGGAAATGGGAGCATGTCACTATGGATTTTGTTGTGGGATTACCCAACACCCCGAGGAGACATAATGCTGTTTGGGTTATTATTGATCGCTTGACCAAGTCTGCTCACTTTCTACCGGTGAACACTAGGGATTCTATGGACAAGCTGAGCAGACTCTATATGCGGGAGATAGTCAGATTACATGGAGTGCCTGTTTCGATTGTGTCAGATAGGGATCCGAGGTTTACATCGGTATTCTGGCAGGGGTTGCAGAGGCAGCTAGGCACTAGACTAGATCTCAGTACCGCTTTTCACCCCCAGACGGATGGCCAGTCTGAGAGGTTGATATCGATTTTAGAGGATATGCTTCGAGCTTGTGTCCTTGAGTCCAGTGGTAACTGGGAGGAGTACATACATTTGTGTGAGTTCGCGTACAACAATAGCTATCAGTCCAGTATTGGCATGGCTCCTTTTGAGGCATTGTATGGTCGACCCTGTAGATCTCCGATCTGTTGGACGGAGGTAGGGGATGTTGCGATGATGGGACCAGAGTTTGTACAAGAACACACAGAGAATATTAAGAGGATCAAGCATAATATGAAAGTAGCCCAAGACAGGCAGAAGAGTTACACTGATGCCAAGCGGAAGACCGTAGAGTTCGAGGTGGGTGACCAAGTTTTATTGAAGGTCTCACCTCAGAAGGGCCAAACTAGATTTGGGATAAAAGGCAAGCTCGCTCCGAGATTTATTGGGCCGTTCGAGGTTTTAGAACGAATTGGCCCCGTCGCTTACCGATTAGCCTTGCCACCTCAGTTAGCAGCAGTCCACAATGTCTTTCACGTGTCAATGCTGAGAGTATACAAGAGTGATTTTGATCACGTCTTGGACTGGAGGAACATTGAACTGAGGCAGGATGGGACTTATGATGAGGAACCTATTCAGATACTTGACCGGAAGGTACAGAGGTTACGTAACCGTGAGATTCCGATGGTTAAGGTGAGATGGCAGTTCCATGGCGAGGAACAGGTTACTTGGGAGCGTGAGGACTACATGATGGAGCACTTTGCCGAGTTCATGGGCTTAGGTAATTCCTAACCTTAAAACTTCGAGGACGAAGTTCATTCTAAGGTGGGTGTGATGTGACGCCCCGAAAATTATTTCATCTAGCCCATAACCCAATTGTATTTTGCCCAAACTCTATGTGTTGCCTTGATATGTTTGGTGTTTGTTTGATGATTGTTTAATGTTTGTATAGTTAATGCTTGATAATGTATATAAATATATGTATCATAAATTGTATATGAGTCATGTTAAATTAAAGTTTAATGCATATGTTATTATTTATGCATGGGCTCATTAAACCATGAATTGATATGGGTTAGGATTGATGGAATAAAAGGATAAATGAAATTGGAGATTTGGTGTATTAAATGGATTGGACATTTAAAATACATGTGGTTGGTATGGGTAGTATGAGACCAACACATGTGAAGGTTGGTGCATGAAAGTGGACAAGTGTCCAATGCCCACTTGTCTTCTTCAAGGAAGTGCTAGAATGAGTGGAGGGAACCAAGGAGAGGAAAACAAGGAGAGAATCAAGGAGAGAATCAAGGAGGGAATCAAGGAAGTGCTAGAAAGAGGTGAGTGGAGAGAAAAGAAAGAAGAAGAGAAAGAAAAGAAGAGAAAGGAAAGAAGAAGAGAAAGAAGGAGAGAGTTGCAGGAGTAAGAACCCTGCGAGATTTTCATCAAAGAAGTAGATCTTTGGAATTAACGGTCAGATTGAGCTCAACTTTTGTCAGCACGTTCGTAGCTTATGGTTCTTCATTCTGGTCGGTGGAGATCTTGATCAGAGGTTTCTTCTGAGAGATCTAACCTCTCAAACAAAGCTGGCCGGAAAGTCTGGATTTCTCGCACTGTTTCGCTCAAACTTATAGATCTCCTAAATCTACCGTTAGATGGTTATCAAATTTGGGTATGTAGTTTATAACTGATATTTATACATTCTGAACGGTGGAGATCGTAATTAGAAGCTTGTGCTAAGAGATATAATCTCTGAAACAAAGCTGGTCGGAATTTCTGGGTTTCTCGTTCCGTTTCGGTAAAACTTGTAGATCTCCTCAACGTACCGTTGGATGGATATAAAATTTGAGTATGTAGTTTACAACAGATATTTCTGTATTCTGAACGGTGGAAATATTTAGACGTTAATTATTTTGTGTGATATAGCCATCTGAGTTTGGGTATTTGCAGCAGGAAAGGAGAAACTGTCTGATTAGACACTTGCTCATCAAAGATACATATCTTTTCGGTCCACCGTTGGATTGGGCTGATATTTGGACAGAAGGTTTGTTTCTTCACATACTTCAATCTGTACGGTTGATTTTGTGATTACATATTTCTGTTGGTAGATTGATACATCTGAACAGAATAATACATGTGAAGAATTGGTAGGGTTGTTTGTATTAGACCTACATTTAGAATATGAACTTAGACCTTTCCAAATAGCTTGCATGTCAACTATGTTGACCTAGTTGCCATTGTGGATGAACCCATGATGCAAAATCAGTGATATACATGGCTGAACATGGCGACCTAGTGTAAATCGACAATATGGCCTAAGTATGGAAAATTTCATATTTTAGGGCTTTTGATGCTTTTGGGTTAGAATCATTGAATTGATGCAACTTATGTTTAATTAAGCATGATTAGGGTTGATTATGCTACTGATTTGGTGGTTGTGACCATATCATGGGTTAGGCCTACTTGTGATCAAGTGACCCAAATTTGGACATGTTTATGCCTAAGGAATTGAAAATCAGTATTTTTGATTAATAGAATGGTTTATGAATGAGAACTATGCATTAGAGGCCTAAGTCATGTGATTTGAGTTGAATGATGGGATTAAATGGGATTTAGGCCTATTAATTATATGTGGGCTGATTTAGGGTTGATTTGTAATGTCTATGTAATTGAGCATAGAAATTGATGTATGGTAGGATATTGATGTATGTTTCAGGATCTTGATTGGGTTGATTCGGTTTGGTGGTCGTGTGTGATTAAATACTCTCGCGAGGCTTGGTTGTGAGTAGGCTTCACTTATGATTATATCATTTATGTCATCATATCACTTATATATATTGTATGTTGAAAGCATGAATGTGTTCTAATGTTTTGAATGATGCATTGATTTGAGAAAACCTTATGACTTTGGTTGGGCCCATCTATCTGGCTAATAGGGGGACTTGACCTTGTCATAGGAGGGTTTTAAGAAGGAAATGATTGGGATCAACGGCACGGTGAAATAGACGTGGACTAGTAACCCAAGTAAACATGATTGGGATCAACGGCACGGCGAAATAGACGTGGACTAGTAACCCAAGGCATGTGGAATGTGGATCCAAATTGATAAACTTCTACTTGCATCGAACTTATTATAAATGCTTGATATCTATATGTTATGAGCTTTTAATCATGCTACACATTGACATGCATACATGGTTTTTATTGATGAGTATTGATAGCATATTTGAATTCTATTCACTGGGCATCGTTGGCTCACCCTCATTTTCCTCTTTCAGGTCCTTCTGTCCCGAATAAGGGCAAGGGAGTAGTCATATCTTGAGGGCCTTGCCTGCGAGAGAATCCAAGTCCTCTATGTGAGTTGAGAGGCATTTTGATTGAATTGTGTTTTATATTATGAAGTATTATATTTTGGATTATGTAATTATAATACTTACCACATTTTAGTATGGGTGAGTTGGGACTTGCTAGATAGACCATGTGGGCACATGACGGTTTTTTTTATTTGTACCCACAATTTTGGACTTTATGTGTATGTCAATTTTTAATGGACTGTAGGAATTATGATTTTATTTATGGTTCATTTTTATGGATTATCTCGTCTTTGATGATTAATACAGTGGGTAGTTTTGTTTAGTACCTTTTGATATTATGTCGTTGTTTGAGATAAGGCTCGTAGGGTCTCAACCACCTCACGGGAGTTGAGGAGTGGTCGGAGATGCCTACGCCGGGCGTCCCGCCCCGGCATTCCGCATGCCATTCCCTGTGGGGTTGGTGGTCCGGGGCGCGGGGTCGCCACAATATTCATTTTGAATAATCCCCTTTCTATGTACCATTTTTCCAAAAATACACTATTTTAGGAAAGTACAAATTTATTGGAGTCAAAGACCATCCTAAAACCACTTTTGCTTAATAGTGAGCCTGAAACATTATTCCGGATGCCAGGTACATGCAACACGTCGATCAAGGTGAGTTCATTTCCTGAGGTCATCTTGAGAACCACCTTCCCATGACCCGTTATTGTTGGAATTACTGAATTGCCCATGATTAGATTACTTCATCTTATTGTTGTATAAGAGGAAAACATGTTCTTATTAGCACAGACATGTCGGGGTTCATCAACCATGTTGGCTTCAAAGACCAGAGCAGATAGCATCAGGTCAGTTACATCTTCAGTCTTCTCCTCAGTCATATTGACTTGATCGTTCTTGGACTTGCCTTTCAATCGAAAATCTTTGGCTTTGTGCCCTTGTTTTTAGCAATTATAGCACTTACCATTGAACTTATGAGATTTGCCTTTCTTTTTGGCCTGACTATCACCAGAGTGCTTGCGCTTCTTATTCATGGTGTGCTTTCCCTCCACAAGGTTAACTTTAGGCTCTGCATGGTCTCTAGTTTTCTTGTCTTGACTCTTATTGTCTTGTTCAATCCGCAATCTGATAATAAGGTCCTCAAGTCCCATCTCCTTACGCTTGTGCCTGAGATAGTTCTTGAAATCTTTCCAAGTAGGTGGCAATTTCTGCATGAATCTCATGGAGAATAATCTGAGACTCTTGAACTTGATCCAACACAGTCTTTGAGTCCACCATCTTGTAATCAAGGAACCTGCTGACCACAAATTTCTTATGGCCAGCATCTTCAGTCTTGTATTTTTTATCCAAAGAATTCCAGAGTTCCTTAGCAGTACGAACTGTATTATACACATTATACAGTGTATTTTCTAGCCCATTCAGACTATAATTCTTGCATAGATAATCAAAGTGTCTCCATGCTTGAATTGCAGCAATAACATGTTTGTCAGTTTCATCATCTCTCAGTTCAGGTTCGTCTTAATTTAGCACCTTGTCCAAGTTGAGGGTGGTCAGGTAAACTAACATCTTCTGTTGCCAACTTTTGAAGTCAGTGCTAGCGAACTTCTCTGGCTTCTCAGGTTTCATAGAAGGAGTAGTTGGTTTAGGGACAAAGTCTATCTCCATTAGCATAATTGTCTTAAGATTGTTGGCTGTATGGTGGCAATAATCACTGAAAAATAGCTTTCAAAATAATCAAATAGATTAGTCTTCAGTCTGAGTGGTGCAGTCAAAATGGTTTCGCTTAAATAACACTCTTCTAAAACAGCAAGCTGCCTCCCGTTCACTATTTTAAGGTACCAGGTACACGACTATATCTAGTTAAATTAGATCAATTACTATTCCAATAGAGTAATGACGTAGATTGAGGCTAGAGTGTAACTCTATGTCTTTAAGCAATTATGTCATACTTAGGTGCTCAAGGTATATGACACTTGTATCTAAGGATACAACAATCTCCTTTTAGTGACAACAACACTTTAACTCATCGCTCTTTCGCCCTCGCACACTCGAGCACGTGCGCGGGGTGATGTAAAACATCACTCTTGAGCCTTCATTGTGTGTGTGTGTGTTAGCTGAAATTCAAGTGTAGTATTCTAGCTACACTTATAAGTAAATAATTAGAATTTTATCTTTTCCATGTGGGACTAAAAGATTGTTTTCAAATTTTACCACTTTACATATATAAATGGGTATAGCTAAATACTTATATATTCTTAATCTTCACATATCAAAGATTAATAATCAACTTGGACCCACCCAAAATGACTTGTGGGTCCCACTTTAATATTTAACTGAAAATGGTGAAAAACCATGTTTTATTTGCCCATTTTCCAACAAGTTCAATGTTAAGACAAGGTCGAAGGTTGAAAGAAAAGCAACCTGTATGAGTTAATATTACCTCCAGTGGTTGCGAAAGCCTCCACTAATTCGAATGTTAAAGAAATTATAACTCATTTGAAGTGGATAGTTAGATTTTGAGAAATTTATGGTTTATCTTGTGTGAATCACATGCGATGATGTAATTTATATATATTTATATCCTTTTAATTTAATTTATTTTTGTTTAGTTTTTTTAATTATTATTATTTTTGTATTTGCTTCACTCTACTACAATGTTTGATGATTTATTTTGATAACGGAAGAACTATCAACAGAAGAGCTATCTAGCAAGGAAGCAGTGGTAGAAAATGGTGAAAAATCAACTGATAAAAGAAAAAATATCGAAAGAGATAATGGGGAAGCTAGTCAAATATTATATATACAAAGTCAATGATGATCATTTAGTACCAAAGACAGGGATGCAATTCAAATCATTACAGGATATTCAAGAGTTCTACAACGAGTATGCTCAACGCGTAGGCTTTGGTACAAAGATCAGAGGTACATGGAGAAACGAGAAATGGTAAAAAAATAGACAAATTTTAGGATGTGGTAGAGAAGGTAAATGTCGCGACAACCTTTCATAAGGTGACGTCACGACCGACACAGAATACCACATACGCCACACCTAGAAGTACTTGATACCCTGTCATCCTAACCTATCCACACACTGAATCATCCATTTGCATATCATACAATATCATTCTAAAAATTCTTCCATCTACTAATAATAACATATTATCAAACCATTCCATTTTATCCATTTCACATAACAACTTAGTTGTTCATCTTTATATACGTGTCCACACACTCATCTAAATTATAAATACGTTACATAGTGTCATGTATATGTAAACAAAATACATAATGACTTCCCAAAACTCCACAAATATATAAATACATACATTTTGCAAAGATCGTAGTTACATCTCCTGTATCTTGCCTTTGCCCTTGATGTCTTGCCCTGAAAATATTGGGAGTTTGGGTTGAGCAACAACTAGCCCAGTGAATATTCTACCTATGACATTACATATGCATAGATAACAAAACATGACATTAAAACAATATTTATATCATGATGCAAGCAAGTTAATCAGTTATGAATACATGATCAATATATGTTTCATCATATTCACGCATTTTCACGACAATGCAAAGCTCAGTATAAGACCATACTGTCCATCTCCCACCTTTTAGGTAATTACACATCCTAATAGAACCTATTTAAGTCAAGATTCATCATTTAAATCTCATAAACACCCATTTGAACACCCTCAAACCCTTAACTGTTTTTGTATAGAACAAGGTTTGGGTGTACCCTCAATTCAACACCAATTTCCCTGTAGAATTTACATGCCATAATCTTAATTTCCATCAAGAACCCATTAAAAACATAATTAAATGCAAAAGCCACAGATTTGGCCAACCCCAGGCCATCACAATTTTGTTCAACCATCACCAAATCCGTTCAACTTCACATATGTTGAACAAATCAAAGAAAGGAATGAAGTGCGCTTCTCCCCAAGGAGTGTACTTCTACCCAAGCTCAAATTTTCACTCTCTGTTTGCCAACACTGGAGCACGCTCCTTGGTGTCCAAAGTGAATTTCCTAAGTATCATGCCTCCAATGTTACAACTAGGGTCTTGGGACTCCTATTACCCTAGAGTGCATACAAATACAACAATTTACGGTCATCAACATGCGTATAAATACGTCTGACAATATGTACAAGTCAACATAAAAGTTTGACTAGAGGTACGAGATGTTACAGTAAATGTGATCAAAAGCATAAGAACGAGTACATAAACACAATTACATCAAAGTGTAATTGTAAAGCTCAAATAACTGTTAGGCTCATGTCAGATATGGTGTGTGGCACTTGATAAGTGTGAACCTTGAACACAATCATTTGGTTAGCTCGCGAAAGACAATATTTTTTCGAAGCAATCGAATGTTGAATCATCGGGTTATGAAACAACTTGAGGTAAATGATGAAGTAGAAATCTCGCTTTCAAAGTCATATCTTACCTTTGCTAAGAGAGTTGGAGGTTACAAGAACTTAAATTTGGGGAGAAGGATGCAAGGAATTATGTAGAAAAAGTCGGGAGATTAAAACTTGGTGTTGGTGATGCAGAGGCAATACGTTTATACTTTATGCATAATCAAAAGAGAAATTCCAATTTCTTTCATGTGATGGATATAGATGATGAAGGTCATTTAAGACATGTTTTTTGGGTTGATGCAAGGTCAAGGGCCTCCTATCATTACTTTGGGAATGTTATTTCATTTGACACTGCATATTTAACAAACAAATATGACATGCCATTTGCTTTATTTGTTGAAGTTAATCATCATGATCAATCTGTGTTATTAGGGTGTCACTTACTTTCAAGTGAGACAATTAATAGTTATAAGTGACTTTTTACTACTTGGCTAACTTGTATGTCAGGGAGAGTGCCTAATGCCTTTATCACTGATCAATGTCCTTCAATCCAAGCAACGATATCCAGAGCTTTCCCAAAAGCTAAACATCGCGTATGCTTTTGGCACATAATGAAGAAGGTGCCAGAAAACTATGTGGTTACGAAGAGCGTGAACATGCTATCGAAAAATGTGGTGTATGAATCTTTGGAGATTGAAGAGTTTAAAAGCCTTTGGGAAATTTCATAATTCAAGAAAAAGACAGTTAATTGTTTTTTTTTTAATAATTGTAACATTATTATGTTCAAAAAATATTTTATAGCAATTATTTGTGCTTTATGACATTTATTTGACATGCATTACTTTTATTATTTATTTATTTATACAAAATAATAGTAGATGGAACAATTTTTAGGATCTTCATCAACTTTAGTACTGTGACAATCATGAAGTCACCAATGTAGCATCAAGTCATTTGGTAATTAAAATACTCACGAATTAATTCACTTATTTGGCTCAAAGTTTTGACAACCTTATTTCAATACAGGATATGATGGTATCTTCACAAGTTTCATATCAATCACAATCGTGCAACCAAGGCATCTATAACTTTCATTACTCTTCTTTTCTAGACTTGACGCATAATGTTGGTAGCTCTGAGGTATTACGGTTTGTAGATTGTAATTATGATTTCCTCATCTACATGTGTTAATCGAGTTAACATATTATAAATTACGACCATTGTACAGTGCCGCAGAAGTGGTTTTCAAATTGAGATGGTAGACCTTTTTTGTTTGCATGTTGAATTATAAAGTTTTTGTCTTTAATTATGTAATGGAACATTGTTTTAGGTTGATTAATAGAAATGGGTTCTTGTTTTTTTGTTTCAATGTTATTTGGCCATAGCAGTGCATCTTCGTTGATATTTCTAAATTTTTTATGAATTTGTTTTAAGTATTCACTGCAGAAAATATGTGCCTCACTAAAGTATGAAAAACATAATCTTTGATGATAAATTATTTTTATTATAAATAAAAATAATTTAATTAATTTTATTTAAAATAATAAAAGTATTTTTCTACACTAATAAAATTACTTTTATTAGAGGAATAATATTATTTTTTTTATCAAAAAGTAAATTCATTGTTTATTAAAAACAATTTAGTACTAAAAATATGATAAATTAAGTTTTTTTATAATAATAATTTTACCAAAACTAAAAGAATTAGCTTTTTAAAATAGTAGAATTATTTTATTAAATAGAATTTAATTAAAAATAATATTATTTTTAAGAGATAGTAATATAAACTTGTTATTTTATAAAAATAATATTTTTAATTATTAAAAGTAATTTTATTAAAATACTAAAATTAATTTTTATTAGAATTAAAATTATTTTATTAAGACAATGACACTATTTTTTATCAAAAACAATTTTTTTATTAATAATAAGAAAATTAATTTTTATTAAGTAATAAAATTATTTTTTTTACATATAAGAAAGTAATTTAAAAATGTAATACTAAAATTATTTTTTTATTAAAAAAAATAGTTTTTTAACAAAAAGAAAGCCTTTAGCGTCGCACTTTACGTTTGGCATTAACTACCCATAGTGAGTTGAAAATTTTTTAACTTTTCAACGTAACCAACAAAACTAGGCCACCTCAAAAGCCACCTCACTAGTCATGTAATTTGTGATGAGAATTTCATTGGAGGCAGCGTACGTTTAGCATTTTTCTTTCTCAATAAACCCAATTTGTCTTATAGTTGGGTTTTTTTTTAAATCATCCCTGATTGATTGAAATCTTGTTAATTAACATGTGCTGTACACAAACAAAAACTCCCTGGTTACTATAGAAGATTTATTCTAAATTTTTCGAGACTAGCTGAGCCTATGACAAAGCTAACAAGAAAGGATGCCAAATTTAGTTGGGATGAGAAATGTGAGAATTCCTTTCAGGAGTTGAAGAGACGATTAACCACAGCCCCTATATTGATCACTCCTGCAAGCGGAGTCGGTTATGTTATTTACACTGATGCTTCTAAGAATGGCCTTGGCGCTGTTCTGATGCAGGAAGGTAAAGTGGTTGCTTATGCTTCTAAGCAACTGAAGACTCATGAACAGAACTATCCGACTCATGATTTAGAATTGGCTGCTATTGTATTTTCCTTGAAGATATAGAGACATTATCTTTATGAAGAGAAATTTGATCTATACTCTGATCATAAGAGTTTGAAGTACATCTATGCACAAAAAGAGTTAAATTTGAGGCAAAAGAGATGAATGGAATTGCTGAATGATTATGATTTTCAACTACATTATCACCGAGGGAAAGCCAACGTAGTCGCAGATGCTTTAAGTCGAAAATCGTATAAGAACGATGCAGAAAAAGCCCAGATGTACCAATTGATTGAAGATTATAATTTGGGCGTACAAAATGGTGAAAATCAGATTTTCTTATATAATATGAGCTGCAAGCCAGACCTACTACATCAAATTAAGGAAGGCCAAGCTTAGGATAGAAAACTGATAAAATGGGTGGCAGATGCAAGAGTCAATAATGGAAAGACAAATTTCAAGATCGATTCAGAAGGGTTATTAAGGTTCAGAGATCGAATTTGTGTACCCAGAATTGAAGAAATTAAAAAGATCTTATTTGATGAGGCACATCAGACTAAATATACTTTACATCCTGGTGGAGAAAAGATGTACCAAAATTTGAAGAAAAATTATTGGTGGAAAGGTATGAAAAGGGATGTGGCAAAATATGCGTCTAAATGCCTTACATGTCAGCAAGTTAAGGCCGAACATAAAAGACCGTCAGGATTGTTACAACCTTTAGAAATCCCTAAATGGAAATAGGATAACATAGCAATGGATTTCATTGGAGCTCTTCCTAGAAATCAGAAAGGTGAGGATAAAGTTTGGGTAATTGTGGATCGACTTACTAAAGTGGCACACTTCTTACTTATTAAATCCACAGATCCGATTAGTAAACTGGGTGAGCTGTATGTAAAAGAGATTGTGAAGCTACACGGAGTACCCAAATCGATAGTGTCAGATAGAGATTCCTTATTCACATATCAGTTCTGGCAGAGCTTACAGCGGGAATTGGGAACCAAATTAACCATGAGCACCGCCTATCATCCTCAGACAGATGGTCAATCCGAAAGGGTTATTCAGATCTTAGAGGAGATGTTGAGAGCTTGTGTACTAGATTTCAAGGGAAATTGGAGTAAATACTTACACCTAGCAGAGTTTGCTTATAACAATAGTTACCAGGCAAGTATACAAATGGCTCCATATGAAGCTCTATATGGACGACCCTGTAGGTCACCACTGTGTTGGGTCGATTAGGAAGATAAGGTACTTACAGGACCTGATATGATAATGGAAATGAACGAAAAAGTGAAGTTGATCAAGAAAAGGCTAGTTACTGCACAGAGTAGGCAGAAGAGCTACGAAGATAAGAGGCATCGACCTCTAGAGTTCCAAAAGGTGATAAGGTATTTATGAGAATAAGCCCTCAAAAAGGCATCATGAGGTTTGGTAAGAAAGGGAAGTTATCGCCGCGATTCATCGGTCCGTCCAAGATCAGTGATCGAATTGGTGAGAATGCTTACAAACTAGAATTACCAACTAGTTTATCCGCCATTCACAACATATTCCATGTATCGATGTTGCGAAAATATGAACCAGACCCTTCCCACACCATCGATTGGAAAGACTTAAAAATACAAGCTGATGCCACCTATGAAGAAGGACCTTTAAAGATCCTAGATTGGAAAGTTCATAGTTTGAGAAATAAAGAAATTCCATTAGTTAAAGTATTGTGGAAGCATCATGGAGTTGAAGAAGCCACTTGGGAACCTGAAAGTGAAATGAAAGCCAAATACGCCGACTTATTCCAAAGAACACTCTAGGTTTCGAGATACAACTGGTCAACAGTGGAAAAGTTAAACGTCAGCAAGTAAGTAAGCTTACACTTTAATTTCGGGACGAAATTTCTTTTAAGGCGGGAAGAATGTAATACCCTGAAAATAAAAAATAAAAAAATAAAAAATAATCCATTTTCAAAAACCAAACAATTCAATCAAAAACCAAAAGGATCCACAAATCCAGTAAGCTTGAGAGATCAACATATAACTAAGGATCAACAAATAAAACCAAAAATTAAAGAAAAAGAAATTTACTAAGATTCCCCAAGAAAAACTCAGTATATGAATGCTCAACCAAAAATTTCCTTATGAAAAATACACGATTTAATCTAAACCACTTATAATTTGAGAAATCTTCCAGTTAACCGTCCAATTTATTCAAAAAAAAAGGGAGATAAACTTCCAAAATCAAAGACAGACAAATTCGAAGTATGAACTTAAATCTCTCTGGCGACAACATCATTGAAAAGATCAAAACTCCAAAACGAGCAAGAGAATAAAAAAAAAGATCAAAAAAAAGAAGAAGAAGATTTCAAACATGATCCTGAAATCATGCCATAAATCTCGCCGACATGTCGCCTGGAATCTCGCCGAGATCTCGCCGAAAATCTTTCACGTCTCGCTCTCTCTAAACCCAATCGCACAAGCGCTCTTTCGAAACCAACGCACAAGCCTCCTCTTCCTCTCGAACCCTCGCTCTTCTCTCTTCCTTTCTCTGCCAGCGCACACCGTGACTCATCGCCCCTGCAACTCATCACCGCCTCTGCTCTCTCGCTCTCGCCAGGTCTCTCTCTCAACTCTCTGCTCAAAACTTCAGTGCCCGAAACCCTCATCTCGCTGCCGCGCTCTCTCTCTTCTCCACCACAGACCTCGCCGTCCTTTCTCTCTCTCTCTTCTCCGCCATCCGCCACTGCTCTCTCGATCTCTCGATCTCTCGTCCTATCGCCCTTACTTTCTTCTTCTTCTTCTTCTCCTTTTCCCCATCCTCTTTTCTTTCCCCTCCCCTGTTTTCTTCCTTCCGCCCCCTGCAACTCATTTTATTTTATTTTTATTTTTTTTCTTTCTTTTCTTTTCTTTTAAACAACAGACATGTTATATGATATATATTTATATATATATCATACATACAATACCACATATAAACTCCCCTGTTTTCTTCCTTCCGCCCGGCAACTCAAGTGTATTTTATTATTTTATTTTATTTTTTTAAGCAACCAAAATGTTATATAATATATTTATATATATATATATCATACATACAATGCATTATTATTTATTTTTTTACATTGCAACTCAAGTGTTATTATTTTTTTAAGCAACCAAAATGTTATATAATATATTTATATATATATATTATACATACAATACCGCATATAATATATTAGATTATGGTATATCATATTTTACGTTTTTACTATCTAGACCATCATATTATATCAGGTGGAAGTTATTAGCTAAGTTATATTATATGTATAATGTGACCACCACCATACAACATAGACATGTATGCACATTATATTAATATAATATAATACAAAACAAGTGATTAACGTGTGATTTATGCGTGGATAGGTTGATAACGTCCAACGTCGAGGAATCAATCTCAACACTTTTGGAACTTAGCTATTCAGGTGGGGATGATTTTGGGCCTTCATAATATTTTATTTGATATATAGATAGGAATGTTTAATTAATTAGGTCCATAGTATTATTAGATTGCTTATGCATGCCTATTGTACATGATTATATATATACAATGTTGTGATTGTTTAGCCATGATGATATGTGTGTTAACATGAATTTTATTCTGATCAAATGATAATTGGATGCATGAAATTCATGTGGTAGTTGAATTTATCTATAAATTATAATGCCTGATAATGAAATGTATGATTTGGAATATTGGCATAGTGAATGCGTGAACACTATTATAATTGATTTTGTGACATGATACCATGTGTAGTGGAGTTGAATATGTTTTATGAATGCACTTATTATCGTGCTTATACCGTACGTATGGCGTGACATCACTAAAGAACACGATTAAGATAAGAATCACACATATGAGGCAGTTATTCTAAGGAATATCGCCAATGTTCTAATTTTTGGGCTGTGCCACCCTGAGTTTGGTTTTCCTAAAGGTACGTGATATAGAACGTGATGAAATTCTCGACTCAAACAATCTAATGTTGCAACGATTAATGTGTGAAACTTGTTTGTAATGTTCTTGTGTATGTATCATAATAAAATATTGTGAATTGTTTAGATGACCCACTGGGCTTTCAAGCTCATCCCTATTTTTTTTACGTGCAGGTACTTAGAAAATAAAATCGCAAGTTCGTGACATAGTTCAGTGTAGTTGGGGTGGGTTTAATTAATTAATTAGTATTATGGGGAAAGACTGAATATTTTTATTTGACTTTTAAAGGTTTATGATTTGAATGAATTGTATTGATAATCGAAATTCAATGAATATTATTACGGTTAGTAAAGACTCTGTGATTTTATTTCACGTGTGAATGTCATGGAATAGAATTCATTAATTCTATTTGATGATTGTATTTAAATGTTGGGTCCATAATGGATGGACAAGGGCAAGTACCTCGTATGAAGATAACGATTGTATGAAGAATTAAAGGTATTCGTTTATCTTAACCAGTAAGTTGGTTGGAAGAATATAAACTCATAGTTTTGCAAATTTTATTATTTATAAAATGGTTATGGGTTAAGATAGACGGATACGAGTAACGTCTCGATTTTCAGTGATATTTTATATAAAAGTAAAATATTCATTATCTTACAAAAAAAGAAATTTAGTTTTGAAAATCGGGGTGTTACGGTTTGGTATCAGAGCTTTAGGCTTCAGATCATGGGAAGTGTTACAACGAATTATGAGAAGCTTAGTATCAATGAGTAGGTATCAAATCTTTATGAGATTAGGGTCCAACTTGAACTAGATAAATATGTCAATCATAAACTTTATAACGTAATATCGGGAATGAAAGTACAGTGGGTCTAACAAACTCAAAACTTTTAGGACATCGGTTAGAGACAAGAACTTGTATGAAAACTGTTTGGTTAGAATCTGAGATCAGGATGAATCTTTTATTCTTGGTTCCAAAGCGGTATGGGACGTGGAGGAATTTAAGGGTATTTGAGGACATCGGTTAGAGACAAGGTCTGTGAGTGATCTCGTAAGGGACACTGATCCATCTGTGCAGACACAATCGACATCCGAATCTCAGCCGACAGAGCAAGAAAATGCAAATCAAATAGTGAATGTTGACTCTGCTGGAATAGAGAACGTCCAACCTACAACAGTTCCAACCCTTGGAATTGTTTTGGGACCAGAGATGATGGCTGAATTTGTGAGGCAAGTCGTGGAACAGGTGACCAAACAGATGCCTCAACCTCTACTGAATCCAACAATTGTGCTGTAGAATGAAACAAGAACTCGAAATATCAGGAGACCTGAAGAAAAGGAATGGGCAGATCAATTGAAAGACTTCCAACGTATGCATCCTTCAAAATTTGAAGGAAAACCAGACCCAAGGGAAGCTGACAAGTGGTTCCAGGAGGTTCAGGAACACTTGGAAGTTCTGGGAGTAACTGGTCCAAGAATGGTGGCAATTGCGGCTCACCAATTCATAGGTGAGGCCAAACATTGGTGGAGAATGGTTAAAGAAAGTCCTACAGTTGATGTAAATACTATGACCTGGGCAACTTTTGAAGAAATATTTTATGATAAATTCTTTCCCAAAGCGAACAGAAAAGAGCTACAATCTGAATTTGTGAGACTGATACATAGGAACATGACAGTGGCAGAATATGAGGCGAAGTTTATCGAACTTTCCAGATTTGCTCGTGAACTTGTCGCCAATGAACAGATGAAAGCTAGTAGATTTGCAGAAGGTCTCAAAATGGAGATTAGAAAGGTGGTTGTTCCAATGAATCTGGAGACTTACAAAGAGGTAGTTGAACGAGCCCTGTTAGTAGAAAGAGAAATGAACCTACAACAAACAATACGGAGCATGAACAAAAGGCCTCAAGGACAGAATTTTGATTACCAGGGTAATCACAACAAGAGGCAAAATCTGAATAACTTCGGTGGCAATAGTAATAATTGGAACAGAAACAAGTTCAACAATGGGAACCAGTGGAACAGGGGGCAGAATCACAACGACGGGTCAGGAGGGTCTAGGCATAATGGTGGACAACAGATGCAGCAAAACAATATTCGTCCACCCCAACAAAATAGAAACCAAGTAGTAGATACGAGCCTTTGCTTCAAATGCAATCGATCTGGTCATTTGGCGCGAAACTGCACTATGCCAGGAGTTCGACAAAATTTTCGTCCGGGCAACTGGCAGAACAACAACAATGTGCAAGGACGAAATCAAGCCA
Organism: Paratinospora sagittata; assembly: GCA_035771175.1. Taxonomy (NCBI): domain Eukaryota; kingdom Viridiplantae; phylum Streptophyta; class Magnoliopsida; order Ranunculales; family Menispermaceae; genus Paratinospora; species Paratinospora sagittata. The sequence goes on from CM069593.1 coordinate 43,120,292, forward strand.
ATCGTCCGAGTTATAATCAGAACCAAATCCAAAACCAAAATCAAGGCAGAGTCTCTGCAATGACAGAAGGAAATCCTGAACAAGAAGTTGGTACAAACGAAGTGGTGGAAGGTACATTCATTTTATTTCATGTTACAGTTAAAATCTTGTTTGATTCTGGAGCATCAAGGTCTTTTATTTCTAAAAACATAGCCAGCAAACTACAACTTTCCACTGTACCTTTATCGGTCGATCCAATCGATTGCAATCTGATGGTTTCGGTCAGAGCATCCGATCCCACACCGTCGGATCTTCGTACATCAGACCTAGACAAATAACTACATTCATCGTATCTGGACGTTCCAGATCCGATCTTACACGGATGCATCTCATTCTTCTGATCAAAGATCGACGATGTGTACGTGCGAAGTGCAAAGTGTTGTGCGCCCAATGTACCCTAAGACCCCCAAGCGCCCTTTCGCCCTCTCACATGCGTGCGCGAGCATCACCCCTAAGCCTTCATTGTGTGTGTGTGTTTAGCTGAAATTCAAGTGTAGTATTCTATCTATACTTATAAGAAAATAATTAGAACTCTGTCTTTCCCATGTGGGGCTAAAAGATTATTTTCAAATTTCACCACTTTACACATATCAAGTAGGCTACTTTAGACTCAATTTCTCATTCATATATAAATGGGAATAGCTAAATACTTATATATTCTTAATCTTCACATATCAAAGATTAATAATCAACTTCGATCCACCCAAAATCACTTGTGGGCCCTACTTTAATATTTATCTGAAAATGGTGAAAAACCATATTTTATTTGCCCATTTTCCAACAATCCCCCACATGAATGGAAATTGAACTAATTGCACTTTCTATCATCCCCCACATAAATGGATTTTTGATGTAATTTTGAAAAAAAAATTAATGCAGACACTAGAAAGAGTACTAGTGGAACGAGTTGCATCGAGATAGGTAACTTGTGGCTTTGAACCTTCCCTGGTGAAACACTATCGAATTTGCTAGCTAATCAGCGAACACAATGTCTTGAACTGTTCAGCCGTTGATGCAATCCAAGACAATAATGTACACACAACAATTTTGGTTCTCACGGTTGTGCTCATTTTGGCCCTAAACAACTCCTGGATTCATGAGTGCTTTAGAAAATTCAAGCCTTAAAATCCTCATATAATTGGCCCAGTCCTATTAAGAGTATCCCTGCGATACCCCACATAATTAATATGTCGTAGGAATCATTAAAAACAATGCTTATCCTTACTCATTTTACAGGCAGAACTATTGTATCATAAGAATGGGTAGGAGTGTGATTTTCCTTAGTGCTACACCAGATTTCATAATTTAGTTGCCCCTTTTGAACCTAGTTCTTGGGATCTCTAGTCATCTAGGTTGGGTTTCCAGTTTGAACCTCTATTAAATAGGCTTTAACCCCGTTCCCCTCGATAAACATTGTACTTGATCTCTAGGAAAACCTTTAGTTAGTGGATCCGCAAGGTTGTCCTTTGATTTTATATAATCTATGGATATTACTCCATTTTCAAGTAACTGTTTAATGGTGTTGTGTCTTCGACGTATATGTCTTGACTTACCATTATACATCTTATTTTGCACTCTAGCTATAGCAGACATACTATCACAATGAATGCATATTGCTGAGACAGGTTTGAACCAACACGGAATATCCTCTAAAAAGTTACGAAGCCATTCTGTTTCTTCTCCAACTTTTTCTAAAGCTATAAATTCAGATTCCATAGTGGATTTGGCTATACATGTTTATTTTGAGGATTTCCATGATATCGCTCCTCCTCCAATTGTGAACACATATCCACTCGTAGATTTTGTGTTCTTGGAGTCAAATATTCAATTTGCATCACTATATCCTTTTAGAACAATTGAATATCTTGTATAATGCATTTCATAATGTTGTGTGTACCTTAGATATCTAAGTACCTTAATCAAAGCTTTCCAATGAGCCTTGCCTAGATTTTTTGTAAATCGACTCAATTTATTAATTGCACATGCTATGTCAGGTCGCGTACATACCATAACATACATTTAAGGGTGTACAAATCTCGGTTCGGTTCGATTTTTGATAAAAATCGAAACCGAACCGAACTTAGTTCGGGTTGGGTTTTTTGAAATCGAAACCGGGCCAAACTAATACTCAAATCGAACCGAACTGAACCGAATTTGTTCGATTTGGGTTGATCGGGTTAGTTACGTCAATTTTACAGTTATAAATTTTAGACTCAACACTATTTTACCTTTTCAAAACACATTTAATCCTTTGAAAAATATAATATATAGTTTTATCACTACAATTAAAACACAAAATACATTATTACATTTAATAATAGGAATACTGAAAGAGATTGACATGGAAAATTTCTACATGTTTTTCATTTAAAGCCTTTCTTAAGGCAATTTTTTTATGTACCTGCACGTCCAATTCCAAGTATCCAATAGTTAAACAAATAAAAATTAAAAGCAAGTTTAAAGGATATTTTAATCATGTTCCTACATATTTAAAGTTTAGGGTTATAGGAGAAATGACAGTATTGCCCTCAAGTTCAGTTCGATTTGGGTTAAATTCGATTTTTCAATGTCTAAACTGAAAACCGAACCAAACCAATCGATTTTTTTTTCATTCCTTAAATTGAAAACCGAATCGAACTTCACAAAAACCGAACCAAACCGAACCGATCACATCGGTTTGGTTCGGTTTTTCGATTTGGTCGGTCTCGATGAACACCCCTACATACATTAGACTGCCAAGTATATACGTGAATATTCTAATTGATTTTTGGGTTGCCCTTTATTCTTGATAAGATGTAAATTCACATCTATTGGTGTTTTTATAGGACTAGTATCATATTTATTGAACTTAATCAATATTTTCTCAATATAATGAGATTGAGACAAGATTGAGACAAGACTAATCCATCAAATATTTTAGAAATTTTAATCTCTAAAATAACACCAGCAATGCCCATATCTTTCATATCAAAATGTCTAGTCAACATTTTCTTGGTAAACTTGATTATAGCTTTATTATTATCTATAATCAACATATCATCTACGTTAAGGCACACTATGACATAGCCCTTTGGTGTGTTTTTGACATATACACATTTGCCATATTCATTGATTTTAAAACCATTGGACAACATGACATTGTCAAATTTAATATGCCATTGTTGTGGTGCTTGTTTTAATCCATATAATGATTTAACAAGTCTACACACCTTACGTTCTTGTCCAGATGCAACGAATCCTTCAGGTTGTTGCATATATATCTCTTCTTCTAATTCACCATTTAAGAAAGCTGTCTTAACATCCATTTGACAAATTTCAAGATTGTTTATTGTAGCAATAGCAATTGACATTCTTATGGATGTTATTCTAGTTACCGGTGAATATGTATCAAAGAAATCAAGGCCCTATGTTTGTTTAAATCCCTTGGCTACCAACCTAGCCTTATATTTATCAATTGAACAGTCAACCTTTAATTTTCTTTTAAAAATCTATTTACACCCTAAAGGCGTCATACTTGATGGTAAATCTACCAATTCCCAGGTATGATTGTGCATGATTGATTCAATTTAACTATTTATTGCTTCCTTCCAGTATGGAGCTTCGGGTGTTGACCTTGCCTCTTTAAAAGTTTGAGGTTCACTTTCTAACATATACGTTAGAAAATCAGGACCAAAAGACTTTGCAAGTTTAGCCTTTTTATTACGTTTAGGTTCATCCTATAAAATTTTTATCTGGAGGATTACTACTGCTATTTGCAGTGTCAGAAATTCTTTTATTGAAACTTAGCTCTTGCATATTTTTATTTGGAAAAATATGCTAAAAAATTGATGCATTTCTAGATTCCATAATTGTATTCACATGTATATCATAAATATCTAATTTGTATACAATGAACCTATATGCACTACTGTTATGAACATAACCAATGAATATACAATCAATGGTTTTAGGCCCTATCTTAACCCTTTTAGGTTAAGGTATTGCTACCTTAGCTAAACACCCCAACACTTTAAGTCACATATATCGCTGTGAATTAAGTCTAGAGGTTCAGTGTTTCTTTCAACTAAATGAAATGGTGTTTTAGTTAACTTTGCCTCAACGCATATTTCACACTTATGATTCGGTTCAATTTGACAGTTAGGTAATCATTTTAAATTCATCAATTTTCGTAATGAATTAAAATTAACATGTCCTAATCTATCATGCCATAAACAAGAAGACTCCAAAAAATAAACAGAAGATGAATCTTTATTATCTTCAAAGGTGAGGATTACAGGCATTATATTCATTTTGAATAATCCCCTTTCTAAGTACCATTTTTCCACAAATACACTATTTTAGGAAAGTACAAATTTATTAGAGTCAAAGACCATCCTAAAACCACTTTTGCTTAACAGTGAGCCTGAAACATTATTCCGGATGTCAGGTACATGCAACACGTCGATCAAGGTGAGTTCATTTCCTGAGGTCATCTTGAGAACCACCTTCCCAAGACCTGTTATTGTTGAAATTGCTGAATTGCGCATGATTAGATTACGTCATCTTATTGTTGTATAAGAGGAAAACATGTTCTTATCAGCACAAACATGTCGGGTGGCTTCAGTATCAATCCACCACTCTCTGGGTTCATCAACAATGTTGGCTTCAAATACCACAGCATATAACATCAGGTCAGTTACATCTTCAGTCTTCTCCTCGGTCATATTGACTTGATCGTTCTTGGACTTGCCTTTCAATCGAAAATCTTTGGCTTTGTGCCCTTGTTTTTATCAATTATAGCACTTGCCATTGAACTTATGAGATTTGCCTTTCTTTTTGGCCTGACTATCACCAGTATGCTTGCGCTTCTTATTCATGGTGTGCTTTCCTTCCACAAGGTTAACTTTAGACTCTGTATGGTCTCTAGTTTTCTTGTCTTGACTCTTATTGTCTTGTTCAATCCACAATCTGATAATAAGGTTCTCAAGTCCCATCTCCTTACGCTTGTGCTTGAGATAGTTATTGAAATCTTTCCAAGTAGGTGGCAACTTCTGCATGAATCTCATGGAGAATAATCTGTAACTCTTGAACTTGATCCAACACAGTCTTTGAGTCCACCATCTTGTAATCAAGGAACCTGCTGACCACAAATTTCTTATGGCCAGCATCTTCAGTCTTGTATTTTTTATCCAAAGAATTCTAGAGTTCCTTGACAGTACGGACTGTACTATACACATTATACAGTGTATTTTCTAGCCCATTCAGAATATAATTCTTGCATAGAAAATCAGTGTCTCCATGCTTGAATTGCAGCAATAACTTGTTTGTCAGTTTCATCATCTCTCAGTTCAGGTTTGTCTTAATTTAGCACCTTGTCCAAGTTGAGGGTGGTCAGGTAAACTAACATCTTCTGTTGCCAACTTTTGAAGTCAGTGCTAGCGAACTTCTCTGGCTTCTCAGGTTTCATAGAAGTAGTAGTTGGTTTAGGGACAAAGTCTATCTCCATTAGCATAATTGTCTTAAGATTGTTGACTGTATGGTGATGTTACGACCGACACAAAATACCACATACGCCACACCTAGAAGTACTTGATACCATGTCATCCTAACCTATCCACGCACTGAATCATCCTTTGCCCTTGATGTCTTGCCCTGAAAATATTGAGAGTTTGGGTTGAGCAACAACTAGCCCAGTGAATATTCTACCTATGACATTGCATATGCATTGATAACAAAACATGACATTAAAACAATATTTATATCATGATGCAAGCAAGTTAATCAGTTATGAATACATGATCAATATATGTTTCATCATATTCATGCATTTTCACGACAATGCAAATCTCAGTATAAGACCATACTGTCCATCTCCCACCTTTTAGGTAATTATGCGCATTTGCCCCTCATCATGCATCGATAAGGAGTGCACAGTCTTCAATTTATCCATTCATAGATCTTAGGAAAGTAAGTGCTTCTTCCCCTCATTATACCCAAGGAGTGCACCGTCCCTACTTTTGCCATTTATAGATCCTAGCCAATCGGATTCTCTTAGGAGGGCTTCTCATGTCGGTGACCTATTCAATAGATCCCAAGACATGCTCCATTTCTAAAACTATTTCATGTATTTAAAACGCATATGTAAGTACAATATCATGCTTACATTTAACTAATTGAATTTATACATATAATACCATACATAAAACCAAAAGTAAGAAATACTCACAATGGGTACAATCCTATGCTTTCCCACTCATCAAAGTACACCTTTATAGCCCCTACACAAGTTGTTCATAGATTTCCAGCTAATCACTCAAGATCCAGCCACTTTCTCAATGACAATCTGTACATATCACAATATAATTCACATTCAACTACAGTTTCTAGCTACAACACACAAAACTCCCACTCCAAGCTTAAACAGTCCCTAGTTGGGACATTCCCAACACAAAACATCAATTTCCTCCAATTTCACCGTCCAATTTATGTACACATCCTAATATAACCTATTTAAGTCAAGATTCATCATTTAAATCTCATAAACACCCATTTGAACAGCCTCAAACCCTTAGCTGTTTTTGTATACAACAAGGTTTGGGTGTACCCTCAATTCAACACCAATTTTCCTGTAGATTTTACATGCCATAATCTTAATTTCCATCAAGAACCCATTAAAAACATACTTAAATGCAAAAGCCACAGATTTGGCCAACCCCAGGCCATCACAATTTTGTTCAACCATCACCAAATCCGTTCAACTTCACATATGTTGAACAAATCAAAGAAAGGAATGGAAATTCGCAAGTTTTGAGCTAAAAGCCACTTACTGGAGCCTCAAAATTGCTACCCTAGCTCTTCGTTCTCCTTTTCCCCTTCATTTTCCCTTTCTTTAGAACTCAAACCAGCTCAAATGAGCTAAGAATGGGCCAGAAACCTCTTTTATTTACGTGCAAACTGCTTTAACGACTTATAATTTTTTTTTTCAGAAGGCTCAGGAGCGCGCTCCTCGTTGCCCAGAAACAAATTTGGTCTTTGTTTCCCCGCAAAAAGCGCGCTTCTCTGCAGGGGAGCACGCTTCTCTGTAGATCTTCAGAATGCATGCTCTTCGATTTCCACCACTAAAGTGCGCTTCTCCCTAAGGAGTGTACTTCTACTCAAGCTCAAACTTTCACTCTCTGTTTGCCAACACTGGAGCGCGCTCCTTGGTGTCCAAAGTGAATTTCCTAAGTATCATGCCTCCAATGTTACAACTAGGGTCTTGGGATTCCTATTACCCTAGAGTGCATACAAATACAATAATTTACGGTCATCAACATGCGTATAAATACGTCTGACAATATGTACATGTCGATATAAAAGTTTGACTAGAGGTACGAGATGTTACAGTAAATGTGATCAAAAGCATAAGAACAAGTACATAAACACAATTACATCAAAGTGTAATTGTAAAGCTCAAATAACTGTTAGGCTCACGTCAAATATGGTTTGTGGCACTTGATAAGTGTGAACCTTGAACACAATCATTTGGTTAATTGTTTGGAGATTGAAGAGTTTGAAAGCCTTTGGGAAATTTCATAATCCAAGAAAAAGACACTTAATTGTTTTTTTTTTAATAATTGTAACATTATTATGTTCAAAAAATATTTTATAGCAATTATTTGTGCTTTATGACATTTATTTGACATACTTTACTTGTCACACCCCGCCCGGACGCGCCTTAAACCGGCGGTACACTCTCGGACGGGGCGCGCATTTGGAACAATCACAATGGTAATAACAGAGTGCGCAGCGAAAATACAATATACAGTACAAATCTGATTTCATATAATTCAGAATACTTTTGTACATAAAATGGTCAAGGGAACATACTCCCAAAATCCCCAATGATTCATACAAAGGGTACAAAATGTGGGCCCCATAACCTGCACCCAGTCCACCCTAATTTCCTGTGAAAGATTTGATAATATTGGAGTGAGCTTAACGCGCTCAGTGGGTAAATAGTGCATGAGTATAACAATTAATAAAGCATACTTCAATATCAAATATCTTAAATACACATGTAAGCATCATAATCAATCAATATGTATGTATGCATGACACCGTCACGTATTAATGGTTTGATGAGCGTACATCGCCTGAGTTCACGTACAGGTGTCCTTCCCCGGGCGTAGCCAGGTTCTCACTGTACGTCCCTCCTCAGGAACGATGCTCTGGATTCACGTACTGATGTCCCTCCCCGGCGTAGCCGAGTTCTCATGTACGTCCCTCTCCAGAGAAATAATATGAATAGTGAGCAATGCTTCTAACTATTCTATGAGTCATAAACCATATACGTCCCTAGGTGGTGATATGTATGATGCCAATGCATGAACTAGTTTAGTCTATTAGTCTGGTCTTTTCTTGACATTTATACTGACTTTGTCAACGTCTAGTGATCCTTATCAGGGTCGGTATCACGACGTGCAAAGTTAGGACATTCAGGTCATAAACATTATTGACATAATGCAGTGTAAATGAATAGTAGACATAATAATAATTGAATGTAAACTTTAATAAAAGTTATGAAACACGCAAACCTATGTTTCGTTCCCCACCTTCAGATCTGGTGCTTTTCTCCGGACAGAACTTCGTTGCACCGCTTTCAGATCTGGCGCTTTCCTCCGGACAGAACTTTGTTGCACCGCACCGGGAGTCTCAAAGACTAAAAACTTAGAATGCGTGGAAAGGAGAAGAAAAATCACAAGAGAAGGTGATTTGGTGTGAGGAATGAGAAATGACGAGGTTTCTTATATAGAGATTTTTGCGCCTGAACGTTCTGGCATTGCGCCTGAACGTTCTGGCATTGCGCCTGAACGTTCTGGCACGCGCCTGAACGTTCTGTCACGCGCCTGAACGTTCTGTCATGCGCCTGAACGTTCGGGCGTTGCCCAAATAGTAAAAATTTCAAATAGTATTTTTTTTTTTTTTTTTTTGTGAAATACCGGGTATTACACTCTACCCCCCTTAAAGGGATTTCGCCCTCGAAATCAAGTCAAGTATGGATGAGGGGTATTGCTTGCGAAGTAGCCGCAGGTTGCTAAGGAGTCACGGCGTGTGTGCATCACGATATCCATTGATATGATTTTCAGATATCTGCGTAGTTATTCAAGTGAAACAATGTATGAAGATAAGTGTAAACAATGTTTCATCCTGATATTTATAAGTGAAAATAATACAATGTATCACATCATCAGGTGGTACTAGAAAACAATTCAGGGTATTTCTGTTTAATTGTGGATTCTAGTTCCCATGTAGCTTCCTCTATGCCGTGGTGATCCCAGAGCACTTTCACAAGTGGTATGCTACGTCTCCGTAGGTCGTGAGTTTTTCTATCTAAAATATGTATTGCTTTCTCTTGATACGTATTTCCTTCCTCAACCCGAACCTCGACTAAAGGGATGATATGCGAAGGATCAGGACGATACTTGCGAAGCATAGATACATGAAAAACGTCATGAACCTTAGGCATGGACGATGGAAGGGACAGACGATATGAAAGTTTGCCAATACGTTCAATGATCGGAAATGGACCGATATACCGCGGGGAGAGCTTTCCTTTGATCCCAAAGCGTTTGACACCTCGGGTGGGCTGGACTTGTATAAAAACAAAGTCCCCCTTATCAAATTCCAGAGGCTGTCGCCGTTTGTCAGCATAGCTCTTCTGTCGACTTTGTGCAACACGAAGTCGTTCCTTTACTAGTGTGATCTTCTCAGAAGTCTCTTGAACTAGTTCAGGGCCCAACTGCGGTCGGTCTGCCATATCTAACCAGCATACCGAAGATCGGCAAGGCCGACCATAAAGAGCCTCGTATGGTGCCATGCCGATACTAGATTGGTAGCTATTGTTGTATGCAAACTCAGCTAGATGCAAATACTTTGCCCATCCGTCATTAAAGTCCAAAATGCAGCGTCGTAGCATGTCTTCTAAGATTTGGATAAGCCGTTCTGACTGCCCATCAGTCTGAGGGTGGAAGGCGGTGCTCATAGTGATCTTAGAACTCATTCTATTCTGGAAGCTTTTCCAAAAGTGTGATGTGAATCGAGGGTCTCGATCAGAGACGATCGTGAGTGGTATGCCATGAAGGCGTACGATCTCTCTTTCATATAGTTCTGCAAGTTTGGCGGGATTATCCGTGAACTTTATTGGCAAGAAGTGTGCAGATTTGGTAAGTCTGTCAATGATAACCCAGATAGCATCTTGCCCTTTATTATTACGAGGTAAGGCTGTAACAAAATCCATTGCGATGTTTTCCCACTTCCATTCTCCAATAGGTAACGGCTGGAGAAGGCCAGAGGGAAGTCTTCGTTCTGCCTTAACTTTCTGGCAAACAAGACATCGAGCAACGAAGTCTGCAATGGCCTTCTTCATTCCAGAGAACCAGAATTGTCGCTTGACATCCTGGTACATCTTGTCACCCCCAGGATGCATAGCGTATCTCGAACAGTGCATCTCAGTAAGCACGTCTTTCCGAACCTCGAGATCGTTCGGAAGACAAAGACGTTTTTTATAGAAAATGGCTCCGTCGTCAGAGACTGACCAATGAGGAAAGTCTTGCCCGCCGAGTAGAAGTGCTCGTTTCTCCATTAACATAGGGTCATTGGCTTGAGTAGCTGAAATCTTGCGAACGAGGTCAGAGGTAGTGGACAATTGAGAGAGTCGTGGGCGTGATCCCTCTTCGTTCAGCTGGAGGTTAAAGTTGTCCATCTCTGTAGCCAACTTCCCCATTTCATAGTTAAGAGTGCAAGCAACATAAGATTTTCTACTCAAAGCATCGGCCACAACATTGGCCTTTCCGGGATGGTACTGGAGTTGGAAGTCATAGTCTTTCAAGAATTCCAACCATCTTCTTTGGCGGAGGTTTAGGTCTCTCTGAGTGTATATGTACTTAAGACTCTTGTGATCTGAGAAGACCTCGAACCGTTCACCGTAAAGGTAATGACGCCATAATTTAAGTGCAAGCACAACAGCTGCAAGTTCCAAGTCATGGGTTGGGTAATTACCCTCATGAATCTTCAGTTGCCTGTAGGTATATGCAACAACTTGGCCGTCTTGCATTAGTACGGCACCTAAGCCTTGGAGAGAGGCATCGGTGTATAATGAAAAACTAATTCCATTTCTTGGAGTGATAAGTACAAGTGCCGTCGTGAGGCGTTTCTTCAATTCCTGAAATGATGCTTCACAGGCGGGATTCCAGATGAAGCGCACGTCTTTTCGAGTGAGCTTGGTCATAGGTTCAGCAATCTTTGAGAAGTCCTTAATGAATCGTCTGTAATAGCCAGCCAAACCAAGAAAACTCCTAATCTGAGTAACAGTGGTAGGCTGCTTCCAGTTTAAGACTGCTTCAACCTTAGAAGGATCGACCTCAATGCCATTGCCTGAAACTACATGGCCGAGGAATTGAACTCTCTGCGCCCAAAATTCGCACTTACTCAACTTTGCATACAGTTGGTGTCTTTGTAAGGTCTGGAGGACGATCTTCAAATGTAGTTTATGGTCTTCCTCGGTTGAGGAATATATCAAGATGTCGTCGACAAAAACCACCACGAACCGGTCTAAGTATAACCTGAATATGCGATTCATCAAATCCATGAATGCAGCAGGTGCATTTGTTAGGCCGAACGGCATAACTAAGAATTCGTAATGACCGTACCGAGTTCTGAATGTCGTCTTGGTGATGTCTGACTCCCGGATCCGGAGTTGGTGATAACCGGACCATAAATCAATCTTAGAGAAGTATTTGGCTTCTCGAAGTTGGTCGAATAAGTCATCGATCCTGGGCAACGGATATCTGTTCTTGATGGTGACGTTATTCAACTTGCGATAATCGATGCAAAGTCGTAACGAACCATCCTTTTTGCGAACAAACAGAACTGGAGCGCCCCAGGGTGATGAACTCTTTCGGATGAAGCCATTACGCTCTAATTCCTTAAGTTGTTTGTCTAATTCGACCAGTTCAACATTTGACATTCTGTATGGTGGAATTGAGATAGGCCCTGTCCCAGGTATGAGGTTGATCTCAAAATCGAATTCCCTAACTGGAGGTAGACCAGGAAGGTCATTAAGAAAAACGGTTGGGAATTCAGATACGACTGGAACATCGCGTACTTCAGGTGGGTACAGAGCTGGTGATTCATTGCCGTCGCCAAGAGACAACGCTCGAAGTTGTGACTTGAGAAGGGCAACTGTGGATTTGTGTATCCATTTCCTTGTTCCCTGAATCTTGACAAACTCACCTGTAGGCAAAGTTAACTGAACGTGCTTGTTCATACCGTCGATCTTTGCATTCAGTGGTGCGAGCCAGTCCATGCCGAGGATGATGCCGAAGTCATCAAAATCCATCACAAAAAGATTGGCATATATTATCTGTTCGGACATTCGAAGCTCACATCGAGAACACTGCAAATTCACGTTAGTACCCGATCCGAACGGTAATGTGACATGGAGTGTGATGTTTGTGGGTTCAGGATGCAGGCCTAAATGTCTTACCAATGTTGATGATATAAAAGAATGCGTAGCACCTGAATCAAACAAAACATGCACCAATGTATTGAACAAAGGAAAGGTACCTTCGACGACATTATTGTCTGGGAGGGGTTGGTGAGCGATGGCATATGCTCTGCCCTGGTTCCGTTGACCCTGGTTCTGCTGGGTCTGCCTGGGTTGGGCATTAGCAGCAGGTGGTGCTTGTTGGACTGGAATAGCAGGAATAGGGTGCTGAAGGTGCGGACAAAGATGTTTGACATGGCCCTTCTGGCCGCAATTGTAACAAGTCGGCCTGTACTGCTGATTGTGTTGCTGGCCATTCTGATAATTCTGCTGGCCTTGTTGATGGTGGTGTCGACCACCACCTCTGCCATTGCCGTTGCTACGGCCACCTCGTCCATAACGACCACCACGGCCATGGTTGCGGAAACCCTGATGGTTAGGGGTAGAAGGTTCAGCCGCAGGTGTTGTGGCCTCAATCTTAGAAACTGGGGCTGGGAGGGCTGGGTTTTGATTGTAGTAGGGCTTTTTCTTGTTGCCCTGTTGGGAGCCTTGTTGGGAAAACGTTGCAGGCCGTTTGCCCTTATGCATTCTCTGTTCCTGTAAGAGTTTCTCTTGTTCAAAGCTCATGGCCTTGTCAACAACCTCCTTGTAAATCTTGAGATCCAAGATCGATAAGGCTTGTCGAATGTCATGGCGAAGACCATTATAAAATTTCTCACTCTTATCTCGCTCCGTTGAGATGGTGGAGAGAGAGTAGACTGATAATTCTTTAAATTTTCCAGCATATTCTCTGACTGTTATGGTTCCCTGATATAACTTAGCAAATTCCTGGCGCTTCTGCTTTGTCACCGCGCTGGGAAAATACTCATCAATGAACATTGACTCAAACTGTTGCCAAGTCATATCTGCTATATTGACCCTTGGGTCTTCTTTCACTGTAATCCACCATGTGTTTGCGGCACCAACAAGTTGGTAGGTTGCTAGTGGAATTTTACGAGTCTCATCGACTCCCATTGCATCAAGAGCCTTCTTGGACTCATCCAACCACTTTTGCACCTCATCAGGATCAATGGTGCCATCGAAAGTAAGAGGTTGTAGCCGCTTGTATTTAGTAATCTGATCGATTTGAGCTTCTGAGCCAAATTTTATAGATGGTTGAACTGTGGCAACTTGACTGGCGGCGGTCTCAAGAACGGCAGTTTGAACAGTAACCTTCATCGCCTCAATAAATCCAGCGAAAAAAGTTTCAATGCTTGAAGGCATGGCAAAGGGTGCGGGTGGGGGTGGTATTGCCTGCCCAGATGTAGTGGCAGTGTTGGGTGTGGCCTGTGCTGTTGTCTGAGGCGGCGGTTCCTGAATCTCAGGAGGTGCCTCCACTGCTGGACGAACAACACGTGGCCTTCCTCTCTTCCTGGTTTGCATTGTCGCACTGGCAAAAAGAAAAGGAAAACCAAGATTTAGGAACTGTAGCCAAGGATAATGTTATAATATGCTCAGCAACAATGTCGAGAGTACTGCAATAGTAAAATCACCTATTTTTCTAAGTATAGTGGAAGGTTTTTGTTGAGGAATCAAAGAACTTATATAACTCGTATGTTTGGCCATGGTGTAAAAACAAGGTTAGAACGTTTATATAATAAGTACAAATCCTTGCAAGTATTTAAAATGATTTGGTTGTGGTCTTTGTGAACATACATATATTTTATTGAAAAGTCATACGAGTCATAAAAAGTCTAAGATTTGCCTTGGTAAATAACCTGATCTAACGTTCTATCGCAATCTTATGCATTCATACGCTTACTCTTAGTCTGTTCGATTATTATCCAAGTTCATATGTCTCATACCACATGAATTTAGTAATAAGGGTGGAAACCAAGTTAAGTTGTATGAACACGGTCTCTAAAAACATTGGCAGAATAGAAGTTCACTAATAGTATCGTCCAAATTTACTCGTCCCATACCGTGTAAACTTAGTGATAATATTAGTACTGCAACTTTCTCCAAATGTTTCTTTTCACACAAGGTCATGGGTTTTCTTACTTCCACATTTTATTTAGTATCATCCAATTTTGTTGTGTCCCATACCACTCCAAAGTTAGTGATACAAAAGAAAGAATAGTTGTAAGTCTGCCCACCAAAGATAGTCTGTAAACAAAACAATTCATCATCACGCCTGCAGCCAACACTTGCTGACTTATCAGCACGCCCGTCACGCCTGCAGCCAACACTTGCTGACTTTTTACAACACGCTTTCCTGTTCATCCGCACGGGTGTCGGCTGTTCATTAAGACGTGCTCCTGTTCATTAGCACGCCCCCCCTGTTCATCCGCATGATTTGTTGTTCATCCGCACGCGTGTCGGTTCATCCGCACGCTTGTTGGTTCTTTTGAGTGAGTTCTACTACTGCGAGTCTTATTTGTTTGGGGGTGGTGGAGTTGGTGATTGAGTTTCGGGGAGAAAGAAGATAAGAAATATTATGGCAGGAAGAGGAGGAGGAACAGCTCCGGCGCCGAAACAGGATGAGTTGCAGCCACATCCGGCGAAGGAGCAGCTGCCCATCATTTCTTACTGCACTACCAGCCCTCCACCATGGCGTCAGTTCCGTACTTTTTTTTTTTTTTTTATTGTGATTCACTGTTGTTACTGATGATGATGATGAACTTCACAGCTAACAGAGACATGGTGGATATTGGAGAAGACCCATTTCTCTTCTCAAACCAATTCCACCCACTTGATTTCAGCGGTTCAAGTTTTGGTAGCAGCCCATATACGCGGGAGCCTCTTCTGGAATATGGTTTACAGCCCTTCATGAATTCTTCAATGGATGAAGATGAGCCTGAAGTTCAAAGTGAGTATCAATGCTCAATCCAGGTTATATTCTACTTTATTATTAACAGATTGGCAATTTCATCCTCTTTGTGGTGATTAATTTGCTATTGTAATTTGTATAGGGAGTATGAGGAGCAGTAGCGGATGGGAGAAGGACTTTGGAGTTTTGAATGAAATGAGGATTGGATTAGAAGCGGAGAAACAACAGATTGTCAGGCATGAAAATGGAGAGGGGATGATTAGTTGCAACAGTACTGGTAGTGATCATGTGGAATCGATGACGAAACTGAAGAGTGAGTCTCTATCACGCACTACCATTTCACGCTACTTCTACATGCCCATATCAGAAGCTGCAAAAGAACTTAAGGTAGGCTTAACCTTGCTGAAGAGGAGGTGCAGGGAATTGGGCATTCGTAGATGGCCTCACAGAAAGTTGATGAGCTTGCAGACCCTTATCAAAAATGTTCAGGTATTTATCATCATTATATATTGATCTTTATAAGTATTTTGATGTCTTAACTTGGGGAAGTTATGATTAATATAATGACTTCTTAATTAATTATGTACTGCAGGAAATGGGTGAAGGAGAAGGGGTTGGTGGAGATATGAAGATAAGAGACGCTTTTAGGTTATTGGAGGAAGAAAGGAAATTGCATCACAGAAAGTTGATCAGCTTGCAGACCGTTATCAACAATGTTCAGGTATTTATCATCATTATAGATTGATCTTTATAAGTATGTTGAGATCGTAACTTGGGGAGGTTCTGATTAATATAATTACTTGTTAATTAATTATGTACTGCAGGAAATGGGTGAAGGAGAAGGGTTTGGTGGAGATATGAAGATAAAAGACGCTTTGAGGTTATTGGAGGAAGAAAGGAAGTTGATGGAAGAGATGCCAGAGGTGGATCTTCAGGAGAAAACAAAGAAAGTAAGGCAGGCTTGCTTCAAGGCCAACCACAAGAAAAGAAAGGAAACCAACTGCAAGGAAAGAAAGGAAATGATGCTAGAGTGGCACCCGGTTACTATTTCTCGTTTAAATTAACAGTTTATCAACAATTGCTTTTTTGAAGAGTTATCAGTAGTTACTTTTTTTGATGTTTATGCCATCATGAAATTTTTTTTATTAGTAATTGGATGCATGTATGTCGTATTCGCATATGAATAGATAGACATATTTAATGATAACTATAGTTCCCATAAATCAACTATATATAAATCATATATAGTTGGTTTTAATCCAAATCTTAACTATATATAGAAGTCATATATATATATAGTTTTAGATATATCAAATAAATTATTTTTCAAATTTTTATGATTATTTTGTTTTGTAATAAATTGTTTTCGAAAAATACATTTTTTTTTTTTTTTTGAAATTTTTTTTTTTTTTCGAAATTTTATTTTATTTTATTTTATTTTTTTCGAAATTTTATTGTCTTTGTTTTTCCTCGAAAAATAAAAATTTATTTCGAATAAATATTTTTCGAATAAATATTTTTCGAAAAATAAAATTTTTTCGATTTTTTTTTTTTTTATATTTTTATACGTACCTCATATACACTAATGTATATAGATACATATATTCAATAATAACCACACGTATAGTTTCTAATAAATTTTGACTATATGTATATTTAAATCAAACTATATAAAAATCATATAGTTTTCTAGATATATATTTAATACAAATCTCCACTATATATAATTGATGTATGTATATATAGTTCTAGAGATATATATATCTAATAACATTTTTCTTTCCCTAATTTGGTAGACTTGGGCGGGCCGTGGACCGTACGCTCTGATACCATTAAATGTCACACCCCGCCCGGACGCGCCTTAAACCGGTGGTACACTCTCGGACGGGGCGCGCATTTGGAACAATCACAATGGTAATAACAGAGTGCGCAGCGGAAATACAATATACAGTACAAATCTGATTTCATATAATTCAGAATACTTTTGTACATAAAATGGTCAAGGGAACATACTCCCAAAATCCCCAATGATTCATACAAAGGGTACAAAATGTGGGCCCCATAACCTGCACCCAGTCCACCCTAATTTCCTGTGAAAGATTTGATAATATTGGAGTGAGCTTAACGCGCTCAGTGGGTAAATAGTGCATGAGTATAACAATTAATAAAGCATACTTTAATATCAAATATCTTAAATACACATGTAAGCATCATAATCAATCAATATGTATGTATGCATGACACCGTCACGTATTAATGGTTTGATGAGCGTACATCGCCTGAGTTCACGTACAGGTGTCCTTCCCCGGGCGTAGCCAGGTTCTCACTGTACGTCCCTCCTCAGGAACGATGCTCTGGATTCACGTACTGATGTCCCTCCCCGGCGTAGCCGAGTTCTCATGTACGTCCCTCTCCAGAGAAATAATATGAATAGTGAGCAATGCTTCTAACTATTCTATGAGTCATAAACCATATACGTCCCTAGGTGGTGATATGTATGATGCCAATGCATGAACTAGTTTAGTCTATTAGTCTGGTCTTTTCTTGACATTTATACTGACTTTGTCAACGTCTAGTGATCCTTATCAGGGTCGGTATCACGACGTGCAAAGTTAGGACATTCAGGTCATAAACATTATTGACATAATGCAGTGTAAATGAATAGTAGACATAATAATAATTGAATGTAAACTTTAATAAAAGTTATGAAACACGCAAACCTATGTTTCGTTCCCCACCTTCAGATCTGGTGCTTTTCTCCGGACAGAACTTCGTTGCACCGCTTTCTGATCTGGCGCTTTCCTCCGGACAGAACTTTGTTGCACCGCACCGGGAGTCTCAAAGACTAAAAACTTAGAATGCGTGGAAAGGAGAAGAAAAATCACAAGAGAAGGTGATTTGGTGTGAGGAATGAGAAATGACGAGGTTTCTTATATAGAGATTTTTGCGCCTGAACGTTCTGGCATGCGCCTGAACGTTCTGGCATGGCGCCTGAACGTTCTGGCATGGCGCCTGAACTTTCTGGCATGGCGCCTGAACGTTCTGGCAGGCGCCTGAACGTTCTGGCATGGCGCCTGAACGTTCTGGCATGGCGCCTGAACGTTCTGGCATGCCTGAACGTTCTGGCATTCGCCTGAACGTTCTGGCATTGCGCCTGAACGTTCTGGAATTGCGCCTGAACGTTCTGGCATGCGCCTGAACGTTCTTGCATTGCGCCTGAACGTTCTGTCACGCGCCTGAACGTTCTGTCACGCGCCTGAACGTTCTGTCACGCGCCTGAACGTTCGGGCGTTGCCCAAATAGTAAAAATTTCAAATAGTATTTTTTTTTTTCTTTTTTTGTGAAATACAGGGTATTACATTACTTTTATTATTTATTTATTTATACAAAATAATAGTGGAGGGAACAATTTTTAGGATGTTCACCAACTTTAGTACAGTGACAATCATGAAGTCACCAATGTAGCATCAAGTCATTTGGTAATTAAAATACTCATAAACTATTTCACTTATTTGGCTCAAAGTTTTGACAACCTTATTTCAATACAGGACATGATGGTATCTTCACAAGTTTCATATCAATCACAATGGAGCAACCAAGGCATCTATAACTTTCGTTAGTCTTCTTTTCTAGACTTGATGCATAATGTTGGTAGCTCCTAGGTATTACGGTTTGTACATTGTAATTATGATTTCCTCATCTATGTGTTGATCAAGTTAACATATTATAAATTACGACCATTTTACAATGCTCACGTTTGATGGAAAAGACATGGTAGTAACAAAGAAGGCGATGTGATGTGAGGTGCTTTGGAGAAGTGGTTTTCAAATTGAGATGGTAGAGCTTTTTTGTTTGCATGTTGAATTATAAAGTTTTTGTCTTTAATTATGTAATGGAACATTGTTTTAGGTTGATTAATAGAAATGGGTTCTTGTTTTTTTCTTTCAGTGTTATTTGGCCATAGCAGTGCATCCTCGTTGATATTTCTAAATTTTTTATGAATTTGTTTTAAGTATTCACTGCAGAAAATATGCCACACTAAAGTATGAAAAACATAATCTTTGATGATAAATTATTTTTATTATAAATAAAAATAATTTAATTAATTTTTATTTAAAAT
The DNA here is from genome assembly GCA_035771175.1 of Paratinospora sagittata. Lineage (NCBI taxonomy): Eukaryota > Viridiplantae > Streptophyta > Magnoliopsida > Ranunculales > Menispermaceae > Paratinospora > Paratinospora sagittata. The sequence continues at coordinate 43,139,765 of CM069593.1, forward strand.
AATAAAAGTATTTTTCTAAAGTAATAAAATTACTTTTATTAGAGGAATAATATTATTTTTTTATCAAAAAGTAAATTTATTGTTTATTAAAAACAATTTAGTACTAAAAATATGATAAATTAAGTTTTTTTATAATAATAATTTTACCAAAACTAATAGAATTAGCTTTTTAAAATAGTAGAATTATTTTATTAAATAGAATTTAATTAAAAAATAATATTATTTTTAAGCGATAGTAATATAAACTTGTTATTTTATAAAAATAATATTATTAATTATTAAAAGTAATCTTATTAAAATATTAAAATTAATTTTTATTAAAATATTAAAATTAATTTTTATTAGAATTAAAATTATTTTATTAAGACAATGACATTATTTTTTATCAAAAACAATTTTTTTATTAATAATAAGAAAATTAATTTTTATTAGAATTAAAATTATTTTATTAAGACAATGACATTATTTTTTATTTTTTATTAATAATAAGAAAATTAATTTTTATTAAGTAATAAAATTATTTTTATACAAATAAGAAAGTAATTTTAAAATGTAATACTAAAATCATTTTTTTGTTAAAAAATAAAAATAAAAATAGTTTTTTAGCAAAAAGAAAGCCTTTAGCGTCGCACTTTACGTTTGGCATTAACTACCTGACTAGTTGAAAATTTTTGAACTTGTCAACGTAACCAACAAAACTAGGCCACCTCAAAAGCCACCTCACTAGTCATGGAATTTGTGGTGAGAATTTCACTGGAGGCAGCGTACGTTTAGCATTTGTCTTTCTCAATAAACCCAATTTGTCTTCTTAAAAAAAATAATTGCATTTATTTCATTAGCAAACAATGTTTTACAAAATGTTCATAATACACAACTGTATGTGCAGTTCCTTCCATATCCATGTAAACCAACATTTGACTGAAAAAAACTTGTCACCACATTTTTATGGATGGTTGCATATTAACTCTTATTTTCCTTCGATACCGTCGAGGTTGGTACCGGATTCGTGGTCTTGTGTCGGGAGCTTTGTCTTGATTAGAGTTCTTCTTTTCTAGGAGTTCATGGAAATCAAAGAACTTTACACTCCTTTGCTTCTTTGCTGTGTGCCATAAGTACACATTAGATTGACTCCAAAAGATTTATAAAGTGAGAAGGAAAATGTGGAGGAAGAAGAAACATGAAGGGCAAGTAGTAATTACCATTTTCAGCTTTTTGATAATCTTCATATAATTTCCTCTTGGAACCTTCAATCTTCTGTAGAATTAAGTTCTCATCATCGTGGTGTTCATCCTAAATCATCATATTGGGGAGAGGGATTTGAGTGATGGATAGAATGTATGTGGTAGTGTTTGGACTAAAAATAAGAGAGATTAATTGTAATCATTATAATATATACTTACTTGTTTATCAGGAATTGGGACACTGAAGCAAGACACATGTTTCTGCAACTCTATTTGATTGTTCTTCGTGTTATCTGAAGCAACCAATAATGGTATGTAGAATTAATTTAGATAGTTCAATGTTAAGACAAGGTAGAAGGTTGAAAGAAAAGCAACATGTTTGAGTCACTGTTACCTCCTGTGGTTGCAGAAGCCTCCAACTCCAACCATTTGTCTACTAGTTTTTTCCACTCCCTGCAAATTAAATGTAAATTATAATTATAGATTCATAAATTTCAAAGTTTATCAAGAAGAAAGTGTTACTTGGAAGTTTACTAATTCCATACTTGATGAGACTGTTGGAAAAGTGACGGAGTTTCTTCGATTTGAACGTCTTTCTGATAGAATTTACAGTGTACCCAATCATAGTTTCCTGAGGAAGACAAATTATATATATAACTGACCTATCTGTTAAACTGCTTTCAATTAGTTTTAAGGAATAGACGAAAACCTCAAGAATTTGCTTGGAGTCTACTATCTTTTGAAGCTTTCTCAGTGATTCCAACACTTCTGGTTCAGTCTGCAATAATTTAAACAAAAACAACCAACCACCAACCATATATTACATGTAAAGAAATCATACAACATTAGAAATGTATTATAGACACGAAATATAATGATTAAGAGTGGCATCTATATTACTTTGTTCAAAAAGAAAAAAAACCTGCAAATGATGGTTGGAGAGAATATTCTTCAAGGACAGAATGTCTTCTTTCTTCTGGCACTCCAAGTCTACATGATTGATATGGCCTTCGGGTTTCTTTTGTACATCTTCTTGAATGACAGTCTCCTTTGGGAGTTCTGCTTGCAGTTCAGTGGCCTCATTGATTTTTTGTTTCTTTGCTGTATATATACATAAAGTAAGAATATGTCAATACTCTAATGCATAATATATAGAGTATTGAATTAAACTTTACCAAGTGAAGAAAGTCAAAAGAAGACAAACTAACCATTTGCTGCAGCTGTCAATGTGTGATGGCCCTCTTGAGATTTTCTTTTGGAATTCTCATATTCGAATCCATCAGTGCACTTGGTTTCCTACAAATTTTGGGGATGATCATTAGATGAATTTGAACTTTCATTTATATAAGTAATACTTAATAAACGAGCTCATACTAATTATACTTCATTCTTTACTTAATTAATGCTTACTTGCTTAGTAGGAAGAGTACTAGAGGTCTTGGTATTTCTGATGGCAAATATCCTCCTCTTTGAAGGAGTAGCAATGTGCTTGAAAGCAAATTCTTGCACAGTTGACACAACAGAATGCTCCTTTTCCTTCTGGGTATTCTGAGATGTAGAAATAGAATTCAATATGTTAATGCTAATTAGGTAGAGCTATTAAATAATATATATATTTGTACCTGATCATCCAAGTGAGAATTATGGTTTTGATGCCCCTCTTGAGATTTTGTTTTGAAATTCTCAAATTTCAGCCCAGTGAAGTTTTCATCAGTGGACTTTGCCTACAAATTGTGGGGATGATAGTGAGATGGGTGTTTAGTTAATTAATACCCATCCTCTATTTAATTAATACTTACTTGCTTAATAGAAAGAATAGAATTCCTAATGATGAATGCCCTGTTCTTCTGTGACTTTGGTTCAGTAACTTTCGTGGTATTGGAATTTCCTTTTCCTAGTTTGTCATCGGGTAGACAAATTAATGCTAACTAGCTAAAACTGTTAAATAAGTGTTCAGTGATTATATTTTGTACTTACCAGGTTGATCATTATTAGTAGTAGTGGCAGCAGCACTAACGTTCACTACTCTCTCATATAGCATTTTGCACCATCCACTGATATTTCAAATTCAAGGGAAAATAATTAATTATTTTGAATCAAACTAAGATAAACATGATTGCATGCATATGTAGTAACTAATTAACTTGGAACTAAAATAATAAAGAGATATTGGTAGAATTTTGCATATATTTACTTGATGATATTGCTGGCAAGGTAACGAACTTGTTTCGATTTGGATGTACATTTGATATAATCAACAGTACGTCCAATTGTAGTTTCCTGTAGAGATAAATTTATGTATTTTAACTAACTAAACTTTTCACCAAGTCTCTTAGTTTTTCACTAGAGATTTCTCTATTTTACTATTTTCAATACCACCAATAAACTAATGTCGACAAGGATTAAAACCTTTAGATATTGCTTGGAGACTTCCATCTTTTCAAGCTTTCGTAATAATTCTACCAACTTTGTTTCAGACTGCAATATTTAATGCAAATAACCATTACAACAACGATAATCATTTAGTTGCCAACTATAATATTTTATTAATCCAAGAAATAAAAGAAGTTAAATGACACAAAAGTTAAAAGAGTTTAGGGTTTATAGGGTTAGGGTTTAAAATTTTAAACCTGAAGATGATTAGAGAGAAGATATTGGATGGTGAAAATATCTGGATTCATGATATTAATTCTCCTCAGGTAAAAATGTGTTGATTATTAATTGAAGAAGATGGGATTGGTGATGAAGAGAGCAGAGATCAGAGAAAGAGAGAAAGAGAGAAAGAGAGAAAGCAAGGAATGGAAGGAAGAGCAGATTTGTAACTAATCGATGATAATACTCAATTACCTCTACTCACCTAATCATTTATAGTTAAAAAAATAAATGTGATAACGGTTAAAAACTACAACCTTCCTCAATAACTTGAATAACTTGCCGTGTACGTTTTCAACTGTCAAGTGCGCTCTACATAGCTAACTGGGCTTGGGTTTCACATGGAAATGGTTTGGGCTTTTCTTTTCTTGCATTATCGAATTTCCAAACTTATGTACAACAAAAAATAATAGTTGAAGCCTTTATTTCTATCACCTTGATCGGCGACGTTCTCGTCGCTTTCATCGTCCTCTTCGTGGACATCTGCAGCGACATCGAAAAACTGAAGAACGCCGGGGTTTCTCCTCTTCCGGCCACTGGACTTCCCCGCAGTTTCTTTTTTCCTCTTTCCGGCCGGCGTTTTCGTCGCTACTTCTTTACCTTTCAAAGCCATTTTTCCGGCGAGAATCGAGTTTTAGAAGCTAAGAAGAAGAACAGCTTTTGAGAGAGAGACAGAGCATTAGAGAGAGAGAGAGAGAGAAGGTGAACGAACTACTGAGCAACAGAGAAGGAAAGAAGGCGCCAGGCACACGTTAATGAAGAGACGCTACAGCGGATTCTAATACTTTTCTCAAAATTGAAAACTGAGAATGCTCTTATGTTCCACGGTATTTGGATTTTCCGTACTCCCACGTTATGAGAGCGCCACGTTTTCCTTGTTCAGGTTGTCCTCCACAATCACCTTATTTAACAAATGTTTTTATCCATATAGTCCTAAAATAATATGTGAAAGTAGAAGGGAAAGGGAGGAAAAAACAGAGAATATGTTTGATTGATACTTAAATTATAGTCTAAATTGTATACATTATTTTTATATATTATTAGATTGTCTTAAATTATATGTAAATACATAATTTGAGATAATTTAATGATATTTAATAGTAATATATATTTTTTGGATGTATACTTTTACATTTAAACAAATAAAAAAGGGAGATTGTTTTGAATGTATTTTTTAAAAGAAATAGTGAAAAGAAAAGAATTTATTTATATTAATTATAACTAGCACAAGTAGATGTGCGCTGCATATGATTATCATTAAAATAAAAAAAAATTTAATAAAAAAATTAGATATATATTTACCTTTTAATATAATCAAAATGTTTAAAATCATTCCAAAATATGAATAAAAGTCATTATAAATAAAACTTAAAACCTACAAGGGTAATTTGGAGAAAAAATATTTAAAAATGTCTAAAAAGTAGAAGCCACTTAACCCACCAGCAAAATTTCTTATCTCACCTCTATTATTTTAATTCTCATTTTTTTTTTCTTTTTCACCTTTAATGAAAACGGATAGGCTTTCTATTCACATTCTTAAATTTTCAAGCTAAAAATATGTCAAACTTTTTTTTTTCTTATTTAAATTACAGCATTTCAGAGGGCCATGCTCACCAATACCATATTAAGGCTCTTGTGGCATATATAAGCTCACAACTAATGATGGGAATAATCTCAAATAATATCATAGAAAGATGTGTGCATGCCTTTCTTTTCAGAATGTTATTCTTTTAGTACATCAGAGAGGCATCTTTTAATTACTCCTTGATAGAGTGTATAATAGCTATATAACTTGTGACTTTTCCTTGTGCTTTAATGTTTAAAAATGTTTAATTCTTAGATTTTGATTATGTTTTCTATTTTGTGAAGTAGATTGAAGAATTGCATCAAAATGAGGTTGGAATCGAATACTTAACATGATTTGAGTGAAGTCATAAATTTTGAAGAAAATTTGGAGCTCAAGACTGTGAATGATCCAGAAGAGGTTTTTGCTTAAGGCGCGGGCGCGTTCTATTTATCCAGTGCGTGCAGAGTTGAGTTCGTTCGATAGAGCGTGGACGTGCTTTACCATTCCATACAATTCCTATTTTTGGCTGTGATTTCTTGAGGAAAAGATGTAGTTGATAGCTGGAAGAGTTTTTAATTAAGGTTATCTTTAGTTTTTAATTAAGGCCGTGATTTCATTGTTTTTCGTGTTATTTGAAGCAACCAATAATAGCATGTAGAATTAATTTAGATAGTTTTGTGACTGTATGGTGGCAATAATCACTAAAAAACAGGTTTCAAAATAATCAACTAGATTAGTCTCCAGTCTAAGTGGTGGAGTCACAATGGTCTCGCTTAAATACCACTCTTCTAGAGCAATAAGCTGCCTCCCGTTCACTATTTAAAGGTATCAGGTACAAGATTATATCTAGTTAAACTAGATCAATTACTATTTTAGTAGAATAATGAGGTAGATTGAGGCTAGAGTGTAACTCTATGTCTTTAAGACAATTATGTCCTGCTTAGGTGCTCACGGTATATGACACTTGTCTCTAAGGATACAACAATCTCCTTCTTGTGACAACAACACTTCAACCCACAAGAATAATCGAACGAAAATTGGTTGTACTCACTCACAAAAGAATGCTAAAAGCAGAGAAGAGAAGAAAATTCATAGATTTTGAAATTTTCTAGGATGATTTTCTGAGTTCTGGAATGCTCTATTTAGAGGCAAATCTTGGCTGTACATGGTGCGTGTTTCTACACCGTTGGATCGAGTCTGATCGATTTAGGCGCAATCTAACGATTCACAGCTCGTCGCAACTGACCCCGTATCGTTGGATCGCAGTCGATCCAATCGGTCGCGATCTAATGGTCTTTATCAGCGCATCCGATCCCACACCGACGGATCTTCGTACATCGCACCTAGACAAATAACTACATTCATCGTATCTAGACGTTCCAGATTCGATCTTACGCGGACGCATCTCATCCGTCTGATCAAAGATCGGCGATGTGTACGTGCGAAGTGCAAAGTGTTGTGCGCCCAATGCGCCCTAAGACGCCCAATCGCCCTCACACATGCGTGCGCGAGCATTACCCCTGAGCCTTCATTGTGTGTGTGTGTTAGCTGAAAATTCAAGTGTAGTATTATAGTTATACTTATAAGTAAATAATTAGAACTTTGTCTTTCCCATGTGGGACTAAAAGATTGTTTTTAAATATTACCACTTTACGCATATCATGTAGGCTACTTTAGACTCAATTTCTCATTCATATATAAATGGATATAGCTAAATACTTATATATTCTTAATCTTCACATATCAAAGATTAATAATCAACTTGGATCCACCCAAAATCACTTGTGGGCCCCACTTTAATATTTATCTGAAAATGGTGAAAAACCATATTTTATTTGCTCATTTTCCAACAATCCCCCACATGAATGGAAAACTGAACTAATTGCACTTTTTATCATCCCCCACATAAATGGATTTTTGATGTAATTTTGAAAAAAAAATTAATGCAGACACTAGAGAGAGTACTAGTGGAACGAGTTGCATCGAAATAGGTAACTTGTGGCTTTGAACCTTCCCTAGTGAAACACTATTGAATTTGCTAGCTAATCAGCGAACACAATGTCTTGAACTGTTCAGCCGTTGATGCAAACCAAGACATTAATGTACACACAACAATTTTGGTTCTCATGGTTGTGCTCATTTTGGCCCTAAACAACTCCTGGATTCATGAGTGCTTTAGAGAATTCAAGCCTTAAAATTCTCATATAATTGGCCCAGTCCTATTAAGAGTATCCCTGCTATACCCCACATAATTAATATGTCATACGAATCATTAAAAACAATGCTTATCCTTACTCATTTTACAGGCATAACTATTGTATCATAAGAATGGGTAGTAGTGTGATTTTCCTTAGTGCTACACCAGATTTCATAATTTAGTTGTCCCTTTTGAACCTAGTTCTTGGGATCTCTTGTAATACCCTGTATTTCACAAAAATAAAAATAAAAATTGGGCATACGTGCCCGAAAGTCCAGGCAAGCCGCCCGGAAGTCCAGGCACATGCCCGGAAGTCCAGGCACATGCCCGGAAGTCCAGGCAAGCCACCCGGAAGTCCAGGCACATGCCCGGAAGTTCAAGCAACCTGCCCGAAGGTCCAGGCACATGCCCGGAAGTCCAGGCAACCCGCCCGAAAGTCCAGCCACATGCCCGGAAGTCTAGGCAGCCCGCCTGGACTTGCAGGCTCCAAAACATCTATATAAACCAAACCCCTCTCTTCATTTTTCACACCAAATTCACTCCAAATTGTGATTTTTCCTCCTCTTTTCACTCATTTTGAGTTTTTAGTCTTTTGAGACTCTCTGTTCGAGACTCTCGGTGTAGTGCGACGAAGTTCTGTCTGGAGGAAAGCTCCAGATCTGAAAAAGAAGAAGTTCTTATCTGAAGGTGGGGAACGAAACATAGGTTTGCGTGTTTTATAACTTTTATTAAAGTTTACATTCACTTATTATTATATCTACTATTCATTTACACTGCGTTATGTCATATAATGTTTATACTGTCGCACTTATACCTGTACACTTGGAATTCACGTATTATACTGTTATAATGCCGGATTTGTGGTCAATCTTGACTGGCTATTACAAATGCTTCATCAAGGACTTCTCAAAGATTACTAAACCTATGACCAAGCTCACTCGAAAGGACGTGTGATTCATCTGGAATCCTGCCTATGAAGCATCATTTCAGGAATTGAAGAAACGCCTCACGACGACACCTGTACTTATCACTCCAAGAAATACAATTGGATTTTCATTATACACCGATGCCTCTCTCCAAGGCTTAGGTGTCGTACTAATGCAAGAAGGCCAAGTTGTTGCATATGCCTCGAGGCAACTGAAGATTCATGAGGGTAATTACCCAACACATGACTTGGAACTTGCAGCTGTTGTGTTTGCACTGAAGTTATGGCTTCATTACCTATACGGTGAACGGTTTGAGGTCTTCTCGGATCACAAGAGTCTTAAGTACATATACACTCAGAGAGACCTAAACCTCCGCCAGAGAAGATGGTTGGAATTCTTGAAAGATTATGACTTTCAACGCCAGTACCATCCCGAAAAAGCCAATGTTGAGGTTGATGCCCTGAGTAAAAAATCGTGCGTTGCTTGCACTCTTAACTTTGATACGGGGAAGTTGGCTACAGAGATGGAGAACTTTAATCTACAGCTGAACGAAGAGGGACCAAGACCACCACTCTCTCAATTATCAGCCAACTCTGAGCTAGTTCGAAAGATTTCAGCTGCTCAAGCCAATGACCCTATGTTAATGGAAAAACGAGAACTTCTACTCAGCGGACAGGACCTTCCTTACTGGTCGGTCTCAGAAGACGGGGTCGTTTTCTATAAAAAAACGTCTCTGTCTACCGAACGATCCTGAGGTTCGAAAAGAAGTGCTTACTGAGATGCACTGTTCGAGGTACGCTATGCATCCTGGGGGTGACAAAATGTACAAGGATGTCAAGTGACAATTCTGGTTTTCTGGAATGAAAAAGGCAATTGCAGACTTTGTTGCTTTATGTCTCGTTTGCCAGAAAGTTAAAGCAGAACGAAGACTTCCCTCTAGACTTCTCCAGCCGTTACCTATTGGAGAATGGAAATGGGAGAACATCGCAATGGATTTTGTCACGGCCTTACCTCAAAACAATAAAGGGCAAGATGTTATCTCGGTTATCATTGACAGACTTACAAAGTCTGCACACTTCTTGCCAATAAAGTTCACGGATAATCCTGCCAAACTTGCAGAACTATATGAAAGAGAGATCGTACGCCTTCATGGCATACCACTCATAATCGTCTCTGATCGAGACCCTCGATTCACATCAAACTTTTGGGAAAGCTTCAAGAGTAGAATGGGTTCTAAGATCACCATGAGCACAACATTTCACCCTCAGACTGATGGGCAATCAGAGTGGCTTATTCAAATCTTAGAAGACATGTTACGATGTTGCATTTTGGACTTTAATGACGGATGGGCAAAGTATTTACATCTAGCTAAGTTTGCATACAACAACAGCTACCAAACTAGTATTGGCATGGCACCGTATGAGACTCTCTATGGTCGCTCTTGCAGATCCCCGGTATGCTGGTTATATATGGCAGATCGATTGCAGTTAGGCCCTGAACTAGTTCAAGAGACTTCTGAGAAGATCACACTAGTAAAGTAACGACTTCGTGTTGCACAAAGTCGACAGAAGAGCTATGTTGACAAGAGGAGACAACCTCTAGAATTTGATAAAGGGGACTTTGTTTTTCTAAAAGTTCAGCCCACAAGAGGTGCCAAACGCTTTGGGATCAAAGGAAAGCTCTCCCTGCGGTATATAGGTCCATTTCAGATCATTGAACGTATTGGCAAACTTGCTTATCATCTGTCCCTTCCATCGTCCATGCCTAAGAGGTTCATGACGTTTTTCACGTATCTTTGCTTCGCAAGTATCGTCCTGATCCTTCGCATATCATCCCTTTAGTCGAGGAGAAAGCGATATAGATTTTAGATAGAAAAACTCAAGAACTACGGCGACGTAGCATACCACTTGTGAAAGTGCTCTGGGATCACCACGACATAGAGGAAGCAACATGGGAACTAGAAGCAACAATTAAACAGAAATATCCTGAATTGTTTTCTAGTACCAACTGATGATGTGATACATTGTACTATTTTCACTTATCAATAAAATGATGAGACATTGTTTACACTTATCTTAATACATTGTTTCACTTGAATAACTACGCAGATGTCTGAAAATAATATCAATGGATATAGTGATGCACACACGCATTGGCCTCCTTGGCAACCTGTGGCTACTTCTCAAGAAGCAGAGTCAAGTCACAACTATTTTGCATCACCAACTCCGTCACCACACAGATAGCGATCATTATCGCCAGAGCGTGCATGACTTTTTTGTAACAATCCCGTGCCCTCATCCTAGCAAGACCTTCTACCAAAATTGCCAGGCGGCAGGATTCGAGCAACTGCACGAGAAAGTATTCCACTGCTCAACTTACCTCCCCTCAAACGATGTAACCAGCACCCTCCACCACCATCTGTTATGCAAAGGTTGGAATCTTCAGAGGACGAGTCTGATTCCATTTGCTCACCATGGTTTTACGATGATGACGATTCCATCGGCCATAGTGCTATTCAGGGACCATTCAAGAACTATCCTGAACTCGCAAAAGATGACGCCGACAGTGAATCTCAAGCAGATAACCATCATAACTACTTGAATTGATTTCGAGGGCGAAATCCCTTTAAGGGGGTAGAGTGTAATACCCTATATTTCACAAAAAAAAAATTGGGCATACTAGCCCGGAAGTCCAGGCACATGCCCAAAAGTCCAGGCACATGCCCGGAAGGCCAGGCAAGTCGCCCGGAAGTCCAGGCACATGCACGGAAGTCCAGGCAGCCCGCCTGGACTTCGAGGCGCCAAAACATCTATATAAACCAACCCCCCCTCTTCATTTTTCACCCCAAATTCACTCCAAATTGTGATTTTTCCTCCTCTTTTCACTCATTTTGAGTTTTTAGTCTTTTGAGACTCTATGTTCGAGACTCTCGGTGCAGTGCGACGAAGTTCTGTCGGGAGGAAAGCGCCAGATCTGGAAAATGAAGAAGTTCTTATCTGAAGGTGGGGAACGAAACATAGGTTTGCGTGTTTTATAACTTTTATTAAATTTTACATTCAGTTATTATTATATCTACTATTCATTTACACTGCATTATGTCATATAATGTTTATACTGTCGCATTTATACCTGTACACTTGGAATTCACGTATTATACTGTTACAATATCAGATTTGTGGTCAATCTGACTCAACTAGACCCGGTCTTGTCCTCAGTAACTTTAAATAGTGAACGGGAGGCAGCGGTCTGCTCTAGGCGATTGGTATTTAAGCAGACCTTGTGTCTCACCTCTCAACTGGAGACTGATCTAGTTGGTCTTATTGAAAGCTATCAGCTTATACAAGTAATACTGAATGTCCTAACCTTGCACGTCGTGATACCGACCCTGATAAGGATCACCAGACGTTGCCAAAGTCAGTCTAAATGTCAAGAAAAGACCAGACCAGTTCATGCATTGGCATCATACATATCACCACCTAGGGACGTATATGGTTTATGACTCATAGAATAGTTATGAGCATTACTCGCTATTCATTATATTTCTCTGGAGAGGAACGTACATGAGAAACCGGCTAGGTTCGGGGAGGGACATCAGTACGTGAATCCAGAGCATCATTCCTTAGGAGGGACGTACAGTGAGAACCTGGCTACGCCCGGGGAAGGACACCTGTACGTGAACTCAGGCGATGTACGTTCATCAAACCATTACGAGACGGTGTCATGCATACATACATATTGATTGATTTTGATGCTCACATGTGTATTTAAGATATTTGATATTGAAGTATGCTTTATTAATTGTTATACTCACGAACTATTTACCCATTGAGCGCGTTAAGCTCACTCTATTATTATCAAAATTTTCACAGGAAATTAGGGTAGACTGGGTGCAGGTTTATGGAGCCCACATTTTGTACCCTTTGTATCATTCATTAGGGATTTTGGAGAGTATGTTCCCTTGACCGTTTCATGTACAAATTATATTCTGAATTAAATGAAATCAGATTTGTACTGTGTACTATATTTTCTGTTGAGCACTCTGTTGTTACCATTGTTATTATTCCAAATGCGCGCCCCGTTCACGAATGTACCGCCAGTTTAGGCGCGTCCGGGCGGGGTGTGACATCTTTAGTCATCTAGGTTGAGTTTCCAGTTTGAACCTCTATTTAATAGGCTTTAACCCCATTCCCCTCGATAAACATTGTACTTGATCTCTAGGCAAACTTTAGTTAGTGGATCCGCAAGGTTGTCCTTTGATTTGATATAATCTATGGATATTACTCCATTTTCAAGTAACAATGAATGCATATTGTTGAGACAAGTTTGAACCAACACGAAATATCCTCTAAAAAGTTACGAAGCCATTTTGCTTCTTCTCCACCTTTTTCTAAAGCTATAAATTCAGATTCCATAGTGGATTTGGCTATACATGTTTATTTTGAGGATTTCCATGATATCGCTCCTCCTCCAATTGCGAACACATATCCACTCGTAGATTTTGTGTTCTTGGAGTCAGATATTCAGTTTGCATCATTATATCCTTTTAGAACAATTGAATATCTTGTATAATGCAATTCATAATGTTGTGTGTACCTTAGATATCTAAGTACCTTAATCAAATCTTTCCAATGAGCCTTGCCTGGATTTTTTGTAAATCGACTCAATTTATTAATTGCACAGGCTATGTCAGGTCGCATACATACCATAACATACATTTAGGGGTGTACAAATCTCGGTTCGGTTCGAACCGAACCGAACCTAGTTCGGGTTGGGTTTTTTGAAATCGAAACCGAACCAAACTAATACTCAAATTGAACCGAACCGAGCCGAATTTGTTCGATTTGGGTTGATCGGGTTAGTTACGTCAATTTTACAGTTATAAATTTTATACTTAACACTATTTTACCTTTTCAAAACACATTCAATCCTTTGAAAAATATAATATATAGTTTTATCACTACAATTAAAACACAAAATACATTATTACATTTAATAATAGGAATACTGAAAGAGATTGACATGGAAAATTTCTACATGTTTTTCATTCAAAGCCTTTCTTAAGGCAATTTTTTTATGTATCTGCACGTCCAATTCCAAGTATCCAATAGTTAAACAAATAAAAATTAAAAGCAAGTTTAAAGGATATTTTAATCATGTTCCTATATATTTAAAGCTTAGGGTTATAGGAGAAATGACAGTATTACCCTCAAGTTTGGTTCGGTTTTGGTTAAATTCAATTTTTCAATGTCTAAACTGAAAACCGAACCTAACCGATCGGTTTTTTTCATTCCTTAAATTGAAAACCAAACCGAACTTCACAAAAATCGAACCAATCACATTGGTTTGGTTCGGTTTTTTGGTTTGGTCGGTCTCGATGAACACCCCTACATACATTAGACTGCCAAGTATATACGTGAATATTCTAATTGATTTTTGGGTTGCCCTTTATTCTTGATAAGATGTAAATTCACATTTATTGGTGTTTTTATAGGACTAGTATCATATTTATTGAACTTAATCAATATTTTCTCAATATAATGAGATTGGGACAAGACTAATCCATCAAATATTTTAGAAATTTTAATTTCTAAAATAACACCAGCAATGCCCATATCTTTCATATCAAAATGTCTAGTCAACATTTTCTTGGTAAACTTGATTATAGCTTTATTATTATCTATAATCAACATATCATCTACGTAAAGGCACACTATGACTGTGGCGACCCCGCGCCCCGGACCACCAACCCCGCAAGGAATGGCGTGCGGAATACCGGGGCGGGACGCCCGGCGTAGGCATCTCCGACCACTCCTCAACTCCCGTGAGGTGGTTGAGACCCTACGAGCCTTATCTCAAACAACGACATAATATCAAAAGGTACTAAACAAAACTACCCACCGTATTAATCATCAAAGACAAGAGATAATCCATAAAAATAAACCACAAATAAAATCATAATCCCTACAGTCCATTAAAATTGACATACACATAAAGTCCAAAATTGTGGGTACAAATAAAAACCGTCATATGCCCACATGGTCTATCTAACAAGTCCCAACTCACCCATACTACAATGTGGTAAGTGTTATAATTACATAATCCAAAATATAATACTTCATAATTTAAAACACAGTTCAATCAAAATGCCTCTCAACTCACATCGAGGCCTTGGATTCTCTCGCAGGCAAGGCCCTCAAGATATAACTACTCCTTTGCCCTTATTCGGGACAGAAGGACCTGAAAGAGGAAAATGAGGGTGAGCCAACGGTGCCCAGTGAATAGAATTCAAATATGCTATCAATACTCATCAATAAATATCATGTATGCATGTCAATGTGTAGCATGATTAAAAGCTCATAATATATAGATATCAAGCATTTATAATAAGTTCGATGCAAGTAAAAGCTTATCAATTTGGATCCACATTCCACATGCGTTAGGTTACTAGTGCACGTCTATTTCACCGTACCGTTGACCCCAATCTCTTCCTTCCTTAAAACCCTCCTATGACAAGGTTAAGTCCCCCTATTAGCCAGATAGATGGGCCCAACCAAAGTCATAAGGTTTTCTCAAATCAATGCATCATTCAAAACATTAGAACACATTCATGATTTCAACATACAATATATAAGTGATATGATGACATAAAAGATATCATCATAAATGAAGTCTACTCACAATCAAGCCTCGCAAGAGTATTTAACCACACACGACCACCAAACCGAATCAACCCAATCAAGATCCTGAAACATACATCAATATCCTACCATACATCAATTTCTATGCTCAATCACATAGACATTACACATCAACCCTAAATCAGCCCACAAATAAACAATAGGCCTAAATCCCATCTAATCCCATCATTCAACTCAAATCACATGACTTAGGCCTCTAATGCATAGTTCTCATACATAAACCATTCTATTAATCAAAAATACTGATTTTCAATTCCTTTAGGCATAAACATGCCCAAATTGGGTCACTTGATCACAAGTAGGCCTAACCCATCATATGGTCACAACCACCAAATCAGTAGCATAATCAACCCTAATCATGCTTAATTAAACATAAGTTGCATCAATTCAATGATTTTAGGCCAAAAGCATCAAAAGCCCTAAAATATGAAAATTTTCATACTTAGGCCATATTGCCGATTTACATTAGGTCACCATGTTCAGCCATGTATATCACTGATTTTGCATCATGGGTTCATCAACAATGGCAACTAGGTCAACATAGTTGACATGCAAGCTATTTGGAAAGGTCTAAGTTCATATTCTAAATTTAGGTCTAATACAAGCAACCCTACCAATTCTTCATTTAATATTCTGTTCAGATGTATCAATCTACCAACACAAATATGTAATCACAAAATCAACCGTACAGATTGAAGTATGTGAAGAACCAAATCTTCTGTCCAAATATCAGCCCAATCCTACGGTGGACCGAAACGATAAGTATATTTGATGAACAAGTCTCTAATTAGACAATTTCTCCTTTCCTGCTGCAAATACTCAAACTCAGATGACTATATCACACAAAATACTAAATATATAAACATCTCCACCGTTAAGAATACAGAAATATCAGTTATAAACTACATACCCAAATTTGATATCCATCCAACGGTATATTGAGGAGATCTAAAGTTTGAGCGAAACGGCATGAGAAATTCAGACTTTCCGACCAGCTTTGTTTCAGAGGTTAGATCTCTCGGAAAACCACTCTAATAAAGATCTTCACCGTTCAGCATGCCGAAATATCAGTTGTACACTACGTACCCAAATTTTATATCCATCCAACGGTAGATTAAAGAGATCAAGAAGTTTGAGAGAAATGGTGCGAGAAATCCAGACTTTCCGACCAGCTTTGTTTGAGAGGTTAGATCTCTTAGACGAAACCTCTGATCAAGATCTCCACCGACCATAATGAATAACCATAAGCTACTAACTTGCTGACAAATTTTGAGCTCAATCTGACCATTTATCCCAAAGATCCACCTCTTTGATGAAAATATCGCAGAGATCTTCCTCCTGCAACTCCCTCCTTCTTTCTCTTCTTCTTTTCTTTCTCTTCTTTTTTCCTTTATCTCCACTCACCTCTTTCTAGCACTTCCTTGATTCCCTCCTTGATTCTCTCCTTGATTTCCTCCTTGATTCTCTCCTTGATTTCCTCCTTGATTCTCTCCTTGATTTCCTCCTTGATTCTCTCCTTGATTCCCTCCACTCATTCTAGCACTTCCTTGAGGGCATGAGACACTTGTCCACTTTCATGCACCAACCTTCACATGTGTTGGTCTCATACTACCCATACCAACCACATGTATTTTAACCAATTTCATGCTTCCATGTATTTTAGATGTCCAATCCATTTAATACACCAAATTTTCATTCTCATTTATCCTTTTATTCAATCAATCCTAACTCATATGAATTCATGGTTTAATGGGTCCATTCATAAATAATAACATATGCATTATAATTTAATTTAACATGACCCATATACAATTTATGATACACATATTTATATACATTATCAAGCATCAACTATACAAACATTAAACAACCATCAAACAAACACCAAACATATCAAGGCAACGCATAGAGTTTGGGCAAAGTGTAATTGGGTTATGGGCTAGATGAAATAATTTTCGAGGAGTCACAATTACATAACCCTTTGGTGTGTTTTTGACATATACACATTTGTCATATTCATTGATTTTAAAACCATTGGACAACATGACATTGTCAAATTTAATATGCCATTGTTTTGGTGCTTGTTAAAACTCCATATAATGATTTAACAAGTCTACACACCTTACGTTCTTGTCCAGATGCAACGAATCCTTCAGGTTGTTGCGTATATATCTCTTCTTCTAATTCACCATTTAAGAAAGCTGTCTTGACATCCATTTGACGAATTTCAATATTGTTTATTGTAGCAATAGCAATTAACATTCTTATGGATGTTATTCTAGTTACCGGTGAATATGTATCAAAGAAATCAAGGCCCTCTGTTTGTTTAAATCCCTTGGCTACCAACCTAGCCTTATATTTATCAATTGAATCGTCAACCTTTAATTTTCTTTTAAAAATCTATTTACACCCTAAAGGCGTCATACTTGATGGTAAATCTACCAATTCCCAAGTATGATTGTGCATGATTGATTCAATTTCACTATTTATTGCTTCTTTCCAGTAAGGAGGTTCGGGTGTTGATTTTGCCTCTTTAAAAGTTTGAGGTTCACTTTCTAACATATATATTAGAAAATCAAGACCAAAAGACTTTGCAACTTTAGCCTTTTTATTGCGTTTAGGTTCATCCTATAAAATTTTTATCTGGAGGATTACTACTACTATTTGCAGTGTCATAAATTCTTTTATTGGAACTTAGCTCTTGCATATTTTTATTTGGAAAAATATGCTAAAAAAATGATGCATTTCTAGATTCCATAATTGTATTCACATGTATATCATAAATATCTGATTTGTATACAATGAACCTATATGCACTACTGTTATGAACATAACCAATGAATATACAATCAATGGTTTCAGGCCCTATCTTAACCCTTTTAGGTTAAGGTATTGTTACCTTAGCTAAACACCCCAACACTTTAAGTCACATATATCGCTGTGAATTAAGTCTAAAGGTTCAGTGTTTCTTTCAACTGAATGAAATGGTGTTTTAGTTAACTTTGCCTCAACACATATTTCACACTTATGATTTAGATCAATTTGATAGTTAGGTAATAATTTTAAATTCATCAATTTTCGTAATGAATTAAAATTAACATGTCCTAATCTATCATGCCATAAACAAGAAGACTCTAAGAAATAAACAGAAGATGAATCTTTATTATCTTCAAAATTGCAGATTACAGGCATTATATTCATTTTGAATAATCCCCTTTCTAAGTACCATTTTTCCACTAATACACTATTTTAGGAAAGTACAAATTTATTAGAGTGAAAGACCATCCTAAAAGCACTTTTGCTCAACAGTAAGCCTGAAACATTATTCCGGATGTCAGGTACATGCAACACATCGATAAGGGTGAGTTCATTTCCTGAGGTCATCTTGAGAACCACCTTCCCAAGACCCGTTATTGTTGAAATTGCTGAATTGCCCATGATTAGATTACATCATCTTATTGTTGTATAAGAGGAAAACATGTTCTTATCAGCACAGACATGTCGGGTGGCTCCAGTATCAATCCACCACTCTCTGGGTTCATCAACCATGTTGGCTTCAAAGACCACAACATATAGCATCAGGTCAGTTACATCTTCAGTCTTCTCCTCAGTCATATTGACTTGATCGTTCTTGGACTTGTTCTTGACTGTGACTTGATTTAATTTTCTGTAGTCAAT
Organism: Paratinospora sagittata; assembly: GCA_035771175.1. NCBI lineage: Eukaryota > Viridiplantae > Streptophyta > Magnoliopsida > Ranunculales > Menispermaceae > Paratinospora > Paratinospora sagittata. The sequence continues at coordinate 43,158,664 of CM069593.1, forward strand.
ACACAGTCTCATCGCCCATCTTTCTTTTTGACAAACAATACTGGTGCTCCCCAGGGTGATTCGCTCGGCTGGATAAATTCCTTCGCACTAAGATCATCAAGCTGAGTCCTTAGTTCTATTAGTTCGCTATGGGCCATTCTGTAGGGTGACATGGCTATGGGGTATGTTCTAAGGTATAGTTCTATCTTGAACTCTACTTCCCGCTTAGGAGGTAATCCTGGTAATTCTTCGGGAAACACTTTAGGGAAGTCTCTAACCACCAAGTGTTCTTCTAAATTCCTCAAGGTCTTTAGAGGCTCGGCTTCTGTTAGGGTTTTGAATTCCTCTTTTTGATTCACAGATTCGAGAAGTGCGGATATAATATTCCTCGGGATTTTGTTTATATCCCCATAGATTTTCAACAACTCTCCCGAAGGTAACCTCAAAGTAATCTTCTTTCGAAGGCAATCGATCTGGGCTTGGTACTCAGATAACCAATCCATACCCAAGATTACATCATAATCATTAATGGGTAAGAGTATCAATTCAGCTGAAATCAGCTTATCATTAATTCAAAGGTCACAACTACATTTTTCAGTTGTTGGGACGTTTACTCCTACTGTTGTTGAAATCTTCATAACAACAGATAAATGTACAATGGAAAGTTGTAGTTTCCTGGCTAAGTTTTCATCTATAAAATTTCAACCCATCTTTAGTACTACATGAGATAATTATTTTCGTTTAGGGTGACTCTAGATTCAGAATTCTAAGTTCTCGAAAATAAAATGATCCTATTGGTTCAGTTCTAGGTTTAATAAAATTTTGGCAATCCATGATTGTCACAGGGTACAGGATTTGGTTTTGATAAATGTAAACAAGACAAGCAAACAAACAAACAACATATCACACAACAATGGTATAAAGAAAATTCTCAAACTTTCACTTATACCCTCCGTATTCAAGTGTCCCATACCACTCTAGCCCGGTGATATAAGCTTCCACAAAGAAACTTCAATACACCCAAACAATGCACAAATGTCCTACCAACTAAGGCTTCCCAAGTACCCACTATGTCCAAGCTGTCCCATACCAGTTGAACGTAGCGATACAAGCTCGTCCAGAGTTGTTAGTCATTCACCAAACGTGGCCTGTCAGTCTCCAAGTTCTAGACTCCTCAAATACCCTTAAATTCCTCCACGTCCCATACCGCTTTGGAACCAAGAATAAAATATTCATCCTGACCTTAGATTCTAACCAAACAGTTTTCATACAAGTTCTCGTCTCTAACCGATGTCCTAAAAGCTTTGAGTTTGTTAGACCCACTGTACTTTCATTCTCGATATTACGTTATAAAGTTTATAATTGGCATATTTATCTAGCTCAAGTTGGACCCTAATCTCATAAAAATCTGATACCTACTCACTGACAGTAAGCTTCTCAAAATCCATTGTAACACTTCCCATGATCTGAAGCCTACGCTCTGATACCAATCTGTAACACCCCGATTTTCAAAACTTAATTTTTTGTAAAATAATGAATATTTTAATTTTATCGAGAAAAATCACTGAAAATCGAGATGTTAGTCGTATCCGTTTATCTTTTCCTATAACCATTATATATGTAATAAAATTTGAAACACTATGAATTTATATTCTTCTAATTAACTTACTGGTTAAGATAAACAAATACCCTTTCATCTTCATACTAAGGACCACATATTTCCACTATACAAATTTCTATAGTGAATTATGAGGGTACTTGCCCTTGTCCATCCATTATGGACACAATATTTTAAATACATTCATTAAATAGAATTAATGTCCAAGGCATTCACACGTGAAATAAATCACAGGGTCTTTACTAACTGTAATAATATTCATAAATTTCAATTGTCAATACAACCCGTTTAAATAATAAACTTTAAAAAGGAATCAAATAAAAACATTCAGCCCTGTCACCACAATATTAACAAATTAATTAAACCCACCCCTACTACACTGAACTACGTCACAAACTCGCGACTTTATTTTCTAAGTACCTGCATGTGAAAACTAGGGGTAAGCTTGAAAGCCCAGTGGGTCATCTAAACGATTCACAACATTTTATTATAATATATACACAAGAACATTACAAACAAGTTTCACACATTAATCGTCACAACATCAGATTATTTGAGTCGAGAATTTTATCACGTTCTAAATCACGTACCTTTAGGAAATCAGACTCAGGGTGGCACTACCCAAAAATTAGAACTCGTTGGCGATATTCATCATGAATAACTGCCCCATAATAAACATTGGCGATATTCCTTAGAATAACTGCCCCATAATAATCAATGGTGACATTCCTTAGAATAACTGCCCCATATGTGTGATTCTTATCTTAATCGTGTTCCTTAGTGATGTCACACCATACGTACTGTATAAGTACGATATTATTAAGTGCATTCATAAAACATATTCAAACTCCACTACGCATGGTATCATGTCACAAAGTCAATTATAATAGTATTCATGCATGAACTTTACTATGCCAATATTCCAAGTCATACATTTCATTATCAGGCATTATAATTTATAAATGAATTCAATTACCACATGAATTGCATGCATCCAATTATCATTTGATCAGAATAAAAATCATGTTGACACACATATCATCATGGCTAACAATCACAACATGGTATATATAAAATCATGTACAATAGGCATGCATAAGCAATCTAATAATACTATAAACCTAATTAATTTAACATTCCTATCTATATATCAAAATAAAATTTTATGAAGGCATAGAATCATCCCCACCTGAATCGCTAAATTCCAAATCCCTTAAATTCCTCGTCGCGCCTAGTACTCAACCTGTACATGTATATTACGTTTGTTAATATAAATACTCATAAGAACGATTATGAGTGTAGAAATATATACATATATATGGTGGTGGGATGTTTAAACAAGTATATATATATATATATATAATAACATATTATAATGCCTTGTGATATGATATAATGATGAGTATGGTATAACATGGTATAATACAATATGTGGTATATATATAATGTGTGGTGATGTGTGAAGCGTTTTGAAAAGGTGTGATATACAATATAATCTATAATAGGTGTGTGCTGTGGGACTAAAAAAATCAAAATGGAATAGGGGAAAATCAAAATGGTATAGGGGAAATAAAGAGAAAGGGAGGCGTTGATGGTGGTGAGTTGCAGAGAGGTGGTGGTGGTGCCAGTGGCTGTGGAAGTGGAGGCAGAACCGCCGGAGTGGAAGTTCAGATGAAGCAGAGTGGCCGGAGATTGCTTGATTTCTTACAGAGTGTGAATTTGAAGTACGTGAAGTTAGGTTACCATTACTTGATCACGCAGATGAAGCAGAGAGAGAGATCTGGGTGGGGTGGCGTAGTATTGGGGAAGAGAGAAGTGTTTCGAGCAAGAGAGAAGAGAGAAGAGAGCGGCGAGATTCAGAGAGCAGAGGAAGATGGCGGAGAAGAGAAGAGAGAAGAGAGAAAGGGGGAACCGCGGCAGTTCACCGGCGTTCGTGAATCGGCAGCGATTTTCGTGAATATCAGAGAGGGGTTTCTTTTGGCGTTTTCGGAGTTGTAGCGGAGAGTTGCAGCGGCGAGAGAGCAGTTTGGAGTCTCACGCGTTCGGATGAAAGGATTGGGTGATGATGTTGCTTGGAGTTTTGGTTAGAGCGACGAGATGGGGTTTCAGGCACTGGGGTTTTGAGCAGAGAGTTGAGAGAGAGACCTGGCGAGAGCGAGAGAGCAGAGGAGAAGAAAAATCGAAGTTGCAGCGGCGATGAGCAGCAACGGTGATGAGAGGCAGTGATGAGTAGCAGCGGCTACAGACGGTGGCTCAACAGTGGCGATGAACCAGATGAGAGTTGCAACGTGCGATGGAGGAGAAAAGAAGAGAGAAAAGAGAGGCAATTGGGTTTTTTGTGAGGCTGGTTTTTGAGAGGGAGAGTTGGGTTTTGTGCGATTGGTTTCGAGAGAGAGGGGCTTGTGCGATTGAGTTTTTGAGAGAGAGGGGCGAGATTGCAGCTGTAGAGGGCGAGATTGTAGCGAGGTTGCAGCTGTAGAGGGCAAGATTGCAGCGGAGAGAGAGAAGTTTGACGAGTAGTTTCCTTGATAAGGAAGGAGAGTCCGGGATGTGTGCGCGGAAACAGATCGCTACTCCGAAGAACAGGGGATGTTCTTGATTGCGATGATCTTGGCGAAGATTTGGATGAGGCGGCGATGGCTAGCGTAGATCGAGTTGTTAATCGAAGCAAAGACGACCGACAAAGCATTTGCAACGTTCTTGAATGGCGATTTCTTACGGCGACGGGATCGGCTTTTTTTTTTATTATTATTGAATTTCCAGGGGATTACAATCATCCTAGAAAATTTCAAAATCTATGAATTTTGTTCTCTTATCTACTTTTAGCATTCTTTTGTGAGTGAGTACAACCAATTTTTGTTCGATTATTCTTGTGAGTTGAAGTGTTGTTGTCACAAGAAGGAGATTGTTATATCCTTAGAGACAAGTGTAATACCCAGAAAAAAAAATCCAGAATTATAACAAAATAGAAAACCTCAACTACTAACAAATCATTAAAATAACCAAATCCAAAACAAGCTCTACTATCTTCAGAAAACACAGATTCAACAAACAAAAATGCTTAAAAAAAAAAAAGAAAAAAAAATTCAAACATGATCCTGAAATCACGCCGACATGTCGCCTGGAATCTCGCCGAGATCTCACCGGAAATCTCGCCGACATCTTGGCTGAAATCACGTCTCTCTCTCTCTAAAATCAGCGCACCCTCTCTCTCCCTTCTCATCTTGCCGCTGCAACTTATCACCGCCCCTACTCTCTCGCTCTCGCCAGGTTTTTCTCTCAACCCTCTGCTCGAAACCTGAAACCCATCTCGGCGTTGCTCCTCATCTCGCCGTCGTCGCCCTCTTTTCTCTTCTTCGCCACTAATCTCGCCACCGCCCTCTTCTCCGCCACTGATCTTGCCACACTCTCTCCCTTCTCTTCGCCGATCTCTCACATCACCTCCGATCTCTCGCCTCCGATCTCTTTCCTCCGATGTCCCGATCTCTCGATCTCTCGTCCCCTCGCCTTCACTCCCTTCTTCTTCTTCTTCTTCTCCTTCTCCTTTTCCCCATCCTCTTTTCTTTCCCTTTTCTCTCTCTCTCCTCTGTTTTCTTCCTTCCGCCCTCCTGCAACTCTTTTTATTTATTTTTATTTTTTTTAAGCATTTTTGTTTGTTGAATCTGTGTTTTCTGAAGATAGTAGAGTTTGTTTTGGATTTGGTTATTTTAATGATTTGTTAGTAGTTGAGGTTTTCTATTTTGTTATAATTCTGGATTTTTTTTTCTGGGTATTACACAAGTGTCATATACCGTGAGCACCTAAGCAGGACATAATTGTCTTAAAGACATAGAGTTGCACTCTAGCCTCAATCTACGTCATTACTCTACTGAAATAGTAATTGATCTAGTTTAACTAGATATAATCTTGTACCTGATACCTTTAAATAGTGAACGGGAGGCGGCTTATTGCTCTAAAAGAGTGGTATTTAAGCGAGACCATTGTGACTCCACCACTTAAACTGGAGACTAATCTAGTTGATTATTTTGAAACATATTTTTTAGTGATTATTGCCACCATACAGTCACAGAACTATCTAAATTAATTCTACATGCCATTATTGGTTGCTTCAAAAAACACGAAGAACAATGAAATCACGGCCTTAATTAAAAACTAAAGATAGCCTTAATTAAAAACTCTTGCAGTTATCAACTACATCTTTTCCTCAAGAAATCACGGCCAAAAATAGAAATTGTATGGAATGGTAAGGCACGCCCACGCTCTATCGAACGAACTCAACTCTGCACGCACTGGATAAATAGAACGCGCCCGCGCCTTAAGCAAAAACCTCTTCTGGATCGTTAACAGTCTTGAGCTCCAAATTTTCTTCAAAATTTATGACTTCACTCAAATCATGTTAAGTATTCGATTCCAACCTCATTTTGATTCAATTCTTCGATCTACTTCACAAAATACAAAATATAATCAAAATCTAAGAATTAAGCATTTTTAAACATTAAAGCACAAGGGAAAGTCACAAGTTATATAGCTATTATACACTCTATCAAGGAGTAATTAAAAGATTCCTCTCTGATGTACTAAAAGAGTAACATTCTGAAAAGAAAAGCATGCACACATCTTTCTATGACATTATTTGAGATTATTCCCATCATTAGTTGTGAGCTTATATATCCCACAAGAGCCTTGAAATGTTGTAATTTAAATAAGAACAAAAAAAAGTTTGACATATTTTTAGCTTGAAAATTTAAGAAGGTGAATAGAAAGCCAATCCGTTTTCATTAAAGGTGGAAAAGAAAAAAAATATGAGAATTAAAATAATAGCGGTGAGATAAGAAATTTTGCTGGTGGGTTAAGTGGCTTCCACTTTTTAGACATTTTTAAAATATTTTTTCTCCAAATTACCCTTGTAGGTTTTAAGTTTTATTTTTCATGACTTTTATACATATTTTTGAATGATTTTAAACATTTTGATTATATTAAAAGGTAAATATATATCTAATTTTTATTTATTAAAAATTATTTTATTTTAATGATAATCACATGCAGCGCACATCTATTTGTGCTAGTTATAATTAATATAAATAAATTCTTTTCTTTTCACTATTTCTTTAAAAAAATTCATTCAAAACAATCTCTCTCTCTTTTTTGTTTAAATGTAAAAGTATACATTCAAAAAGTATATATTACTATTAAATATCATTAAATTATCTTAAATCATGTATTTACATATAATTTAAGACAATCTAATAATATATAAAAATGATGTATACAATTTAGACTATAATTTAAGTATCAATCAAACATTATTCTTTGTTTTTTCCTTCCTCTCCCTTCTACTTTCACATATTATTTTAGGACTATATGGATAAAAACATTTGTTAAATAAGGTGGTTGCGGAGGACAATATCAAAAACATAAAACGAAGGTGGGCCAGAACTGTTGAGTTGGACAACCTGAACAAGGAAAACGTGGCGCTCTCATAACGTGGGAGTACGGAAAATCCAAATACCGTGGAACATAAGAGCATTCTCAGTTTTCAATTTTGAGAAAAGTATTAGAATCCGCTGTAGCGTCTCTTCATTAACGTGTGCCTGGCGCCTTCTTTCCTTCTCTGTTGCTCAGTAGTTCGTTCACCTTCTCTCTCTCTCTCTAATGCTCTGTCTCTCTCTCAAAAGCTGTTCTTCTTCTTAGCTTCTAAAACTCGATTCTCGCCGGAAAAATGGCTTTGAAAGGTAAAGAAGTAGCGACGAAAGCGCCGGCCGGAAAGAGGAAAAAAGAAACTGCGGGGAAGTCCAGTGGCCGGAAGCGGAGAAACCCCGGCGTTCTTCAATTTTTCGATGTCGCTGCAGATGTCCACGAAGAGGACGATGAAAGCGACGAGAACGTCGCCGATCAAGGTGATAGAAATAAAGGCTTCAGCTATTTTTTTTGTTGTACATAAGTTTGGAAATTCGATAATGCAAGAAAAGAAAAGCCCAAACCATTTCCATGTGAAACCATTTCCATGTGAAACCCAAGCCCAGTTAGCTATGTAGAGCGCACTTGACAGTTGAAAACGTACACGGCAAGTTATTCAAGTTATTGAGGAAGGTTGTAGTTTTTAACCGTTATCACATTTATTTTTTTAACTATAAATGATTAGGTGAGTAGAGGTAATTGAGTATTATCATCGATTAGTTACAAATCTGCTCTTCCTTCCATTCCTTGCTTTCTCTCTTTCTCTCTTTCTCTCTTTCTCTGATCTCTGCTCTCTTCATCACCAAACCCATCTTCTTCAATTAATAATCAACACATTTTTACCTGAGGAGAATTAATATCATGAATCCAGATATTTTCACCATCCAATATCTTCTCTCTAATCATCTTCAGGTTTAAAATTTTAAACCCTAACCCTATAAACCCTAAACTCTTTTAACTTTTGTGTCATTTAACTTCTTTTATTTCTTGGATTAATAAAATATTATAGTTGGCAACTAAATGATTATCGTTGTTGTAATGGTTATTTGCATTAAATATTGCAGTCTGAAACAAAGTTGGTAGAATTATTACGAAAGCTTGAAAAGATGGAAGTCTCCAAGCAATATCTACAGGTTTTAATCCTTGTCGACATTAGTTTATTGGTGGTATTGAAAATAGTAAAATAGAGAAATCTCTAGTGAAAAACTAAGAGACTTGGTGAAAAGTTTAGTTAGTTAAAATACATAAATTTATCTCTACAGGAAACTACAATTGGACGTACTGTTGATTATATCAAATGTACATCCAAATCGAAACAAGTTCGTTACCTTGCCAGCAATATCATCAAGTAAATATATGCAAAATTCTACCAATATCTCTCTATTATTTTAGTTCCAAGTTAATTAGTTACTACATATGCATGCAATCATGTTTATCTTAGTTTGATTCAAAATAATTAATTATTTTCCCTTGAATTTGAAATATCAGTGGATGGTGCAAAATGCTATATGAGAGAGTAGTGAACGTTAGTGCTGCTGCCACTACTACTAATAATGATCAACCTGGTAAGTACAAAATATAATCACTGAACACTTATTTAACAGTTTTAGCTAGTTAGCATTAATTTGTCTACCTGATGGCAAACTAGGAAAAGGAAATTCCAATACCACGAAAGTTACTGAACCAAAGTCACAGAAGAACAGGGCATTCATCATTAGGAATTCTATTCTTTCTATTAAGCAAGTAAGTATTAATTAAATAGAGGATGGGTATTAATTAACTAAACACCCATCTCACTATCATCCCCACAATTTGTAGGCAAAGTCCACTGATGAAAACTTCACTGGGCTGAAATTTGAGAATTCCAAAACAAAATCTCAAGAGGGGCATCAAAACCATAATTCTCACTTGGATGATCAGGTACAAATATATATATTATTTAATAGCTCTACCTAATTAGCATTAACATATTGAATTCTATTTCTACATCTCAGAATACCCAGAAGGAAAAGGAGCATTCTGTTGTGTCAACTGTGCAAGAATTTGCTTTCAAGCACATTGCTACTACTTCAAAAAGGAGGATATTTGCCATCAGAAATACCAAGACCTCTAGTACTCTTCCTACTAAGCAAGTAAGCATTAATTAAGTAAAGAATGAAGTATAATTAGTATGAGCTCGTTTATTAAGTATTACTTATATAAATGAAAGTTCAAATTCATCTAATGATCATCCCCAAAATTTGTAGGAAACCAAGTGCACTGATGGATTCGAATATGAGAATTCCAAAAGAAAATCTCAAGAGGGCCATCACACATTGACAGCTGCAGCAAATGGTTAGTTTGTCTTCTTTTGACTTTCTTCACTTGGTAAAGTTTAATTCAATACTCTATATATTATGCATTAGAGTATTGACATATTCTTACTTTATGTACATATACAGCAAAGAAACAAAAAATCAATGAGGCCACTGAACTGCAAGCAGAACTCCCAAAGGAGACTGTCATTCAAGAAGATGTACAAAAGAAACCCGAAGGCCATATCAATCATGTAGACTTGGAGTGCCAGAAGAAAGAAGACATTCTGTCCTTGAAGAATATTCTCTCCAACCATCATTTGCAGGTTTTTTTTCTTTTTGAACAAAGTAATATAGATGCCACTCTTAATCATTATATTTCGTGTCTATAATACATTTCTAATGTTGTATGATTTCTTTACATGTAATATATGGTTGGTGGTTGGTTGTTTTTGTTTAAATTATTGCAGACTGAACCAGAAGCGTTGGAATCACTGAGAAAGCTTCAAAAGATAGTAGACTCCAAGCAAATTCTTGAGGTTTTCGTCTATTCCTTAAAACTAATTGAAAGCAGTTTAACAGATAGGTCAGTTATATATATAATTTTTCCTCAGGAAACTATGATTGGGTACACTGTAAATTCTATCAGAAAGACGTCCAAATCGAAGAAACTCCGTCACTTTTCCAACAATCTCATCAAGTATGGAATTAGTAAACTTCCAAGTAACACTTTCTTCTTGATAAACTTTGAAATTTATGAATCTATAATTATAATTTACATTTAATTTGCAGGGAGTGGAAAAAACTAGTAGACAAATGGTTGGAGTTGGAGGCTTCTGCAACCACAGGAGGTAACAGTGACTCAAACATGTTGCTTTTCTTTCAACCTTCTACCTTGTCTTAACATTGAACTATCTAAATTAATTCTACATACCATTATTGGTTGCTTCAGATAACACGAAGAACAATCAAATAGAGTTGCAGAAACATGTGTCTTGCTTCAGTGTCCCAATTCCTGATAAACAAGTAAGTATATATTATAATGATTACAGTTAATCTCTCTTATTTTTAGTCCAAACACTACCATATACATTCTATCCATCACTCAAATCCCTCTCCCCAATATGATGATTTAGGATGAACACGACGATGATGAGAACTTAATTCTACAGAAGATTGAAGGTTCCAAGAGGAAATTATATGAAGATTATCAAAAAGCTGAAAATGGTAATTACTACCTGCCCTTCATGTTTCTTCTTCCTCCACATTTTCCTTCTCACTTTATAAATCTTTTGGAGTCAATCTAATGGGTACTTATGGCACACAGCAAAGAAGCAAAGGAGTGTAAAGTTCTTTGATTTCCATGAACTCCTAGAAAAGAAGAACTCTAATCAAGACAAAGCTCCCGACACAAGACCACGAATCCGGTACCATCCTCGACCGTATCGAAGGAAAATAAGAGTTAATATGCAACCATGCATAAAAATGTGGTGACAAGTTTTTTTCAGTCAAATGTTGGTTTACATGGATATGGAAGGAACTGCACATACAGTTGTGTATTATGAACATTTTGTAAAACATTGTTTGCTAATGAAATAAATGCAATTATTTTTTTTAAGATCTATTGATTTATAATCACCCTTTTTTTTTAAATCTGCATGTTTATGCTTAACCATGACAAATGTAAAGAAGGCATTTGTCAAATATATCCTAAAGAACTAAACTCAACTAACTTAACAAAACCTTTTTCCTAATTACATGGATATATTCATGTCATAGTTGCTTAGAAGCCAATCTAAACCCCAAAGGGAAGTATAGTCTTGACTCAACTTCTCTCAAAAGACAAACAGCAGGCATTCCATTCACACAAACTGAACATGGTTAAACCAGGGAGTTTTTGTTTGTGTACAGCACATGTTAATTAACAAGATTTCAGTCAATCAGGGATGATTTAAAAAGAAACCCAAACTATAAGACAAATTGGGTTTATTGAGAAAGACAAATGCTAAACGTACGTGGCCTCCAATGAAATTCTCACCACAAATTATATAACTAGTGAGGTGGCTTTTGAGGTGGCCTAGTTTTGTTGGTTACGTTGAAAAGTTCAAAAATTTTCAACCCACTACGGGTAGTTAATGCCAAACGTAAAGTGCGACGCTAAAGGCTTTCTTTTTGCTAAAAAATTATTTTTATTTTTATTTTTTAACAAAAAAAATGATTTTAGTATTACATTATAAAATTACTTTCTTATTTGTATAAAAATAATTTTATTACTTAATAAAAATTAATTATCTTATTATTAATAAAAAAAATTGTTTTTGATCAAAAATAATGTCATTGTCTTAATAAAATAATTTTAATTCTAATAAAAATTAATTTTAATATTTTAATAAAATTACTTTTAATAATTAAAAATATTATTTTTATAAAATAACAAGTTTATATTACTATCGCTTAAAAATAATATTATTCCTCTAATAAAAGTAATTTTATTACTTTAGAAAAATACTTTTATTATTTTAAATAAAAATTAATTAAATTATTTTTATTTATAATAAAAATAATTTATCATCAAAGGTTGTGTTTTTCATACTTTAGTGAGGCACATATTTTCTACAGTGAATACTTAAAACAAATTCATAAAAAAAATTAGAAATATCAACGAGGATGCACTGCTATGTCCAAATAACACTAAAGAAAAAAACAAGAACTCATTTCTATTAATCAACCTAAAACAATGTTCCATTACATAATTAAATACATAAAAACTTTATAATTCAACATGCAAACAAAAAAGGTCTACCATCTCAATTTGAAAACCACTTCTCCAAGGCACCTCACATCACATCGCCTTCTTTGTTACTACCATGTCTTTTCCATCATAAGTGTAATACTCTGTATTTCACAAAAAAAAAAAAAAAAAATTACTATTTGGGCAACGCCCGAACGTTCAGGCGCAATGCCAGAACGTTCAGGCGCAATGCCAGAACGTTCAGGCGCAATGCCAGAACGTTCAGGCGAATGCCAGAACGTTCAGGCGCAATGCCAGAACGTTCAGGCGCATGCCAGAACGTTCAGGCGCATGCCAGAACGTTCAGGCGCATACCAGAACGTTCAGGCGCCTGCCAGAACGTTCAAGCGCCAAAAATCTCTATATAAGGAACCCTCCTCATTCTCATTTCTCACACCAAAATCACTCTCCTTATGATTTTCCTTCTCTTTCCACTCCTTCTAAGTTTTTAGTTTTTGAGACTCTCTGATCGAGACTCTCGGTACGGTGCGACGAAGTTCTGTTCGGAGGAAAGCGCCAGATCGGAAAGAAGAAGTTTTTATCTGAAGGTGGGGAACGAAACATAGGTTTGCGTGTTTCATAATTTTTATTAAAGTTTACATTCAATTATTATTATGTCTACTATTCATTTACATTGCATTATGTCAATAATGTTTATGACCTGAATGTCCTAACTTTGCACGTCGTGATACCGACCCTGACAAGGATCACCAGACGTTGCCAAAGTCAGTCTAAATGTCAAGAAAAGACCAGACCAGTAGACTAGACTAGTTCACGCATTGGCATCATACATATCACCACCTAGGGACGTATATGGTTTATGACTCATAGAATAGTTAGAAGCATTGCTCACTATTCATATTATTTCTCTGGAGAGGGACGTACATGAGAACTCGGCTATGCCGGGGAGGGACGTCAGTACGTGAATCCAGAGCATCGTTCCTGAGGAGGGACGTACAGTGAGAACCTGGCTACGCCCGGGGAAGGACACCTGTACGTGAACTCAGGCGATGTACGCTCATCAAACCATTAATACGTGACAGTGTCATGCATACATACATATTGATTGATTATGATCCTTACATGTGTATTTAAGATATTTGATATTGAAGTATGCTTTATTAATTGTTATACTCATGCACTATTTACCTACTGAGCGCGTTAAGCTCACTCCATTATTATCCAATCTTTCACAGGAAATTAAGGTGGACTGGGTGCAGGTTATGGGACCCACATTTTGTACCCTTTGTATGATTCATTGGGGATTTTGGGAGTATGTTCCCTTGACCATCTTATGTACAAAAGTATTCTGAATTAAATGAAATCAGATTTGTACTGTATATTGAATTTTCGCTGCGCACTCTGTTATTACCATTGTGATTATTCCAAATGCACGCCCCGTCCGGGTACTGCCGGTTTAGGCGCGTCCAGGCGGGGTGTTACACGTGGGCATTGTAAAATGCTCGTAATTTATAATATGTTAACTCGATCAACACATGTAGATGAGAAAATCATAATTACAATCTACAAACCGTAATACCTCGGAGCTACCAACATTATGCGTCAAGTCTAGAAAAGAAGAGTAATGAAAGTTATAGATGCCTTGGTTGCACGATTGTGATTGATATGAAACTTGTGAAGATACCATCATATCCTGTATTGAAATAAGGTTGTCAAAACTTTGAGCCAAATAAGTGAATTAATTCGTGAGTATTTTAATTACCAAATGACTTGATGCTATATTGGTGACTTCATGATTGTCACTTTACTAAAGTTGATGAAGATCCTAAAAATTGTTCCATCTACTATTATTTTGTATAAATAAATAAATAATAAAAGTAAAGCATGTCAAATAAATGTCATAAAGCACAAATAATTGCTATAAAATATTTTTTGAACATAATAATGTTACAATTATTAAAAAAAAAAACAATTAACTGTCTTTTTCTTGAATAATGAAATTTCCCAAAGGCTTTCAAACTCTTCAATCTCCAAAGATTCATACACCACATTTTTCGATAACATGTTCACGCTCTTTGTAACCACATAGTTTTCTGGCACCTTCTTCATTATGTGCCAAAAGCATACGCGATGTTTAGCTTTTGGGAAAGCTCTGGATATCGTTGCTTGGATTGAAGGACATTGATCAGTGATAAAGGCATTAGGCACTCTCCCTGACATACAAGTTAGCCAAGTAGTAAAAAGACACTTATAACTATTAATTGTCTCACTTGAAAGTGAGTGACACCCTAATAACACAGATTGATCATGATGATTAACTTCAACAAATAAAGCAAATGACATGTCATATTTGTTTGTTAAATATGTGGTGTCAAATGAAATAACATTCCCAAAGTAATGATAGGAGGCCCTTGACCTTGCATGAACCCAAAAAACATGTCTTAAATGACCTTCATCATCTATATCCATCACATGAAAGAAATTGGAATTTCTCTTTTGATTATGCACAAAGTATAAACGTATTGCCTCTCCATTACCAACACCAAGTTTTAATCTCCCGACTTTTTCTACATAATTCCTTGCATCCTTCTCCCCCAAATTTAATGTTCTTGTAACCTCCAACTCTCTTAGCAAAGGTAAGATATGACTTTGAAAGCGAGATTTCTATTTCATCATTTACCTCAAGTTGTTTCATAACCCGATGATTCAACATTCGGCTGCTTCGAAAAAATCTTGTCTTTCGCGAGCTAACCAAATGATTGTGTTCAAGGTTCACACTTATCAAGTGCCACAAACCATATCTGACATGAGCCTAACAGTTATTTGAGCTTTACAATTACACTTTGATGTAATTGTGTTTATGTACTTGTTCTTATGCTTTTGATCACATTTACTGTAACATCTCGTACCTCTAGTCAAACTTTTATGTCGACTTGTACATATTGTCAGACGTATTTATACGCATGTTGATGACCGTAAATTGTTGTATTTGTATGCACTCTAGGGTAATAGGAATTCCGAGACCCTAGTTGTAACATTGGAGGCATGATACTTAGGAAATTCACTTTGGACACCAAGGAGCGTGCTCCAGTGTTGGCAAACAGAGAGTGAAAATTTGAGCTTGAGTAGAAATACACTCCTTGGGGAGAAGCGCGCTCTTTGCGGGGAAACAAAGACCAAATCTGTTTCTGGGCAAGGAGGAGCACGCTCCTGAGCCTTCTGATAATTTTTTTTTTATAAGTCGTTAAAGCAGTTTGCACGTAAATAAAAGAGGTTTCTGGCCCATTCTTAGCTCATTTGAGCTGGTTTGAGTTCTAAAGAAAGGGAAAATGAAGGGGAAAAGGAGAACGGAGAGCTAGGGTAGCAATTCTAAGGCTTCGGTAAGTGATTTTTAGCTCAAAACTTGCGAATTTTCATTCCTTTCTTTGATTTGTTCATCATATGTGAAGTTGAACGGATTTGGTGATGGTTGAACGAAATTGTGATGGCCTGGGGTTGGCCAAATCCGTGGCTTTTGCATTTAATTATGTTTTTAATGGGTTCTTGATAGAAATTAAGATTATGGCATGTAAAATCTACAGGGAAATTGGTGTTGAATTGAGGGTACACCCAAACCTTGTTGTATACAAAAACAGCTAAGGGTTTGAGGGTGTTCAAATGGGTGTTTATGAGATTTAAATGATGAATCTTGATTTAAATAGGTTCTATTAGGATGTGTACATAAATTGGACGGTGAAATTGGAGGAAATTGATGTTTTGTGTTGGGAATGTCCCAACTAGGGACTGTTTAAGCTTGGAGTGGGAGTTTTGTGTGTTGTAGCTAGAAATTGTAGTTGAATGTGAATTATATTGTGATATGTACAGATTGTCATTGTGAAAGTGGCTGGCTCTTGAGTGATTAGCTGGAAATCTATGAACAACTTGTGTAGGGGCTATAAAGGTGTACTTTGATGAGTGGGAAAGCATAGGATTGTACCCATTGTGAGTATTTCTTACTTTTGGTTTTATGTATGGTATTATATGTATAAATCCAATAAGTTAAATGTAAGCATGATATTGTACTTACATATGTGTTTTAAATACATGAAATAGTTTTAGTAATGGAGCATGTCTTGGGATCCGATCACATCGGTTTGGTTCAGTTTTTCGGTTTGGTTGGTCTCGATGAACACCCCTACATACATTAGACTGCCAAGTATATACGTGAATATTCTAATTGATTTTTGGGTTGCCCTTTATTCTTGATAAGATGTAAATTCACATCTATTGGTGTTTTTATAGGACTAGTATCATATTTATTGAACTTAATCAATATTTTCTCAATATAATGAGATTGAGACAAGACTAATCCATCAAATATTTTAGAAATTTTAATCTCTAAAATAACACCAGCAATGTCCATATCTTTCATATCAAAATGTCTAGTCAACATTTTCTTGGTAAACTTTATTATAACTTTATTATTACCTATAATTAACATATCATCTAAGTAAACGCACACTATGACATAGCCCTTTGGTGTGTTTTTGACATATACACATTTGTCACATTCATTGATTTTAAAACCATTGGACAACATGACATTGTCAAATTTAATATGCCATTGTTTTGGTGCTTGTTTTAATTCATATAATGATTTAACAAGTCTACACACCTTACGTTCTTGTCCAGATGCAACGAATCCTTCAGGTTGTTGCATATATATCTCTTCTTCTAATTCACCATTTAAGAAAGCTGTTTTAACATCCATTTGACGAATTTCAAGATTGTTTATTGTAGCAATAGCAATTAACATTCTTATGGATGTTATTCTAGTTATCGGTGAATATGTATCAAGGAAATCAAGGCCCTCTGTTGTTTAAATCCCTTGGCTACTAACCTAGCCTTATATTTATCAATTGAATCGTCAACCTTTAATTTTCTTTTAAAAATCTATTTACACCCTAAAGGCGTCATACTTGATGGTAAATCTATCAATTCTCAGGTATGATTGTGCATGATTGATTCAATTTCACTATTTATTGCTTCCTTCCAGTAAGGAGCTTCGGGTGTTGGCATTGCCTCTTTAAAAGTTTGAGGTTCACTTTCTAACATATACGTTAGAAAATCAGGACCAAAATACTTTGCAACTTTAGCCTTTTTATTGCGTTTAGGTTCATCCTATAAAATCTTTATCTGGAGGATTTGCAGTGTCATAAATTCTTTTATTGGAACTTAGCCCTTGCATATTTTTATTTGGAAAAATATGCTAAAAAAATGATGCATTTCTAGATTCCATAATTGTATTCACATGTATATCATAAAAATTTGATTTGTATACAAGGAACCTATATGCACTACTGTTATGAACATAACCAATGAATATACAATCAATGGTTTTAGGCCCTATCTTAACCCTTTTCGGTTAAGGTATTGCTACCTTAGCTAAACACCCCCACACTTTAAGTCACATATATCGTTGTGAATTAAGTCTAGAGGTTCAGTGTTTCTTTCAACTGAATGAAATGGTGTTTTAGTTAATTTTGCCTCAACACATATTTCACACTTATGATTTGGATCAATTTGATAGTTAGGTAATAATTTTAAATTCATCAATTTTCGTAATGAATTAAAATTAACATGTCCTAATCTGTCATGCCATAAACGAGAAAACTCCAAAAATAAACAGAAGATGAATCTTTATTATCTTCAAAGTTGCGGATTACAGGCATTATATTCATTTTGAATAATCCCCTTTCTATGTACCATTTTTCCAAAAATACACTATTTTAGGAAAGTACAAATTTATTGGAGTCAAAGACCATCCTAAAACCACTTTTGCTTAATAGTGAGCCTGAAACATTATTCCGGATGCCAGGTACATGCAACACGTCGATCAAGGTGAGTTCATTTCCTGAGGTCATCTTGAGAACCACCTTCCCATGACCCATTATTGTTGGAATTACTAAATTGCCCATGATTAGATTACGTCATCTTATTGTTGTATAAGAGGAAAACATGTTCTTATTAGCACAGACATGTCGGGTGGCTCCAGTATCAATCCACCACTCTCTGGGTTCATCAACCATGTT
Organism: Paratinospora sagittata; assembly: GCA_035771175.1. NCBI lineage: Eukaryota > Viridiplantae > Streptophyta > Magnoliopsida > Ranunculales > Menispermaceae > Paratinospora > Paratinospora sagittata. The sequence continues at coordinate 43,176,835 of CM069593.1, forward strand.
GGCTTCAAAAAGCAGAGCAGATAGCATCAGGTCAGTTACATCTTCAGTCTTCTCCTCAGTCATATTGACTTGATCGTTCTTGGACTTGCCTTTCAATCGAAAATCTTTGGCTTTGTGCCCTTGTTTTTAGCAATTATAGCACTTACCATTGAACTTATGAGATTTGCCTTTCTTTTTGGCCTGACTATCACCAGAGTGCTTGCGCTTTCATGGTGTGCTTTCCCTCCACAAGGTTAACTTTAGGCTCTGCATGGTCTCTAGTTTTCTTGTCTTGACTCTTATTGTCTTGTTCAATCCGCAATCTGATAATAAGGTCCTCAAGTCCCATCTCCTTACGCTTGTGCGTGAGATAGTTCTTGAAATCTTTCCAAGTAGGTGGCAATTTCTGCATGAATCTCATGGAGAATAATCTGAAACTCTTGAACTTGATCCAACATAGTCTTTGAGTCCACCACAAATTTCTTATGGCCAGCATCTTCAGTCTTGTATTTTTTATCCAAAGAATTCTAGAGTTCCTTGACAGTACGGACTGTACTATACACATTATACAGTGTATTTTCTAGCCCATTCAGAATATAATTCTTGCATAGAAAATCAGTGTCTCCATGCTTGAATTGCAGCAATAACTTGTTTGTCAGTTTCATCATCTCTCAGTTCAAGTTCGTCTTAATTTAGCACCTTGTCCAAGTTGAGGGTGGTCAGGTAAACTAACATCTTCTGTTGCCAACTTTTGAAGTCAGTGCTAGCGAACTTCTCTGGCTTCTCAGGTTTCATAGAAGGAGTAGTTGGTTTAGGGACAAAGTCTATCTCCATTAGCATAATTGTCTTAAGATTGTTGGTTGTATGGTGGCAATAATCACTGAAAAATAGCTTTCAAAATAATCAACTAGATTAGTCTTCAGTCTGAGTTGTATGGTGGCAATAATCACTGAAAAATAGCTTTCAAAATAATCAACTAGATTAGTCTTCAGTCTGAGTGGTGCAGTCAAAATGGTTTCGCTTAAATAACACTCTTCTAAAACAGCAAGCTGCCTCCCGTTCACTATTTTAAGGTACCAGGTACAAGACTATATCTAGTTAAATTAGATCAATTACTATTCCAATAGAGTAATGACGTAGATTGAGGCTAGAGTGTAACTCTATGTCGTTAAGCAATTATGTCCTACTTAGGTGCTCACGGTATATGACACTTGTATCTAAGGATACAACAATCTCCTTTTAGTGACAACAACACTTTAACTCATCGCTCTTTCGCCCTTGTACACTCGAGCACGTGCGCGGGGTGATGTAAAACATCACTCTTGAGCCTTCATTGTGTGTGTGTGTGTTAGCTGAAATTCAAGTGTAGTATTCTAGCTACACTTATAAGTAAATAATTAGAATTTTATCTTTCCCATGTGGGACTAAAAGATTGTTTTCAAATTTTACCACTTTACATATATAAATGGGTATAGCTAAATACTTATATATTCTTAATCTTCACATATCAAAGATTAATAATCAACTTGGACCCACCCAAAATGACTTGTGGGTCCCACTTTAATATTTAACTGAAAATGGTGAAAAACCATGTTTTATTTGCCCATTTTCCAACAAGTTCAATGTTAAGACAAGGTAGAAGGTTGAAAGAAAAGCAACCTGTATGAGTTAATATTACCTCCAGTGGTTGCGAAAGCCACCACTAATTCGAATGTTAAAGAAATTATAACTCATTTGAAGTGGATAGTTAGATTTTGAGAAATTTATGGTTTATCTTGTGTGAATCACATGCGATGATGTAATTTATATATATTTATATCCTTTTAATTTATTTTATTTTTGTTTAGTTTTTTTAATTTATTATTATTTTTGTATTTGCTTCACTCTACTACAATGTTTGATGATTTATTTTGATAACGGAAGAACTATCAACAGAAGAGCTATCTAGCAAGGAAGCAGTGGTAAAAAATGGTGAAAAATCAACTGATAAAAGAAAAAATATCGAAAGAGATAATGGGGAAGCTAGTCAAATATTATATATACAAAGTCAATGATGATCATTTAGTACCAAAGACAGGGATGCAATTCAAATCATTACAAGATATTCAAGAGTTCTACAATGAGTATGCTCAACGCGTAGGCTTTGGTACAAAGATCAGAGGTACATGGAGAAACGAGAAATGGTAAAAAAATAGACAAATTTTAGCATGTGGTAGAGAAGGTAAATGTCGCGACCACCTTTCGTAAGGTGACGTCACGACCGACACAGAATACCACATACGCCACACCTAGAAGTACTTGATACCCTGTCATCCCAACCTATCCACACACTGAATCATCCATTTGCATACCATACAATATCATTCTAAAAATTCTTCCATCTACTAATAATAACATATTATCAAACCATTCCATTTTATCCATTTCACATAACAACTTAGTCGTTCATCTTTATATACATGTCCACACACTCATCTAAATTATAAATACATTACATAGTGTCATGTATAGGTAAACAAAATACATAATGACTTCCCAAAACTCCACAAATATATAAATACATACATTTTGCAAAGATGGTAGTTACATCTCCTGTATCTTGCCATTGCCCTTGATGTCTTGCCCTGAAAATATTGGGAGTTTGGGTTGAGCAATAACTAGCCCAGTGAATATTCTACCTATGACATTACATATGCATAGATAACAAAACATGACATTAAAACAATATTTATATCATGATGCAAGCAAGTTAATCAGTTATGAATACATGATCAATATATGTTTCATCATATTCACGCATTTTCACGACAATGCAAATCTCAGTATAAGACCATACTGTCCATCTCCCACCTTTTAGGTAATTACACATCCTAATAGAACCTATTTAAGTCAAGATTCATCATTTAAATCTCATAAACACCCATTTGAACACCCTCAAACCCTTAACTGTTTTTGTATAGAACAAGGTTTGGGTGTACCCTCAATTCAACACCAATTTCCCTGTAGAATTCACATGCCATAATCTTAATTTCCATCAAGAACCCATTAAAAACATAATTAAATGCAAAAGCCACAGATTTGGCCAACCCCAGGCCATAACAATTTTGTTCAACCATCACCAAATCCGTTCAACTTCACATATGTTGAACAAATCAAAGAAAGGAATGAAGTGCACTTCTCCCCAAGGAGTGTACTTCTACCCAAGCTCAAATTTTCACTCTCTGTTTGCCAACACTGGAGCACGCTCCTTGGTGTCCAAAGTGAATTTCCTAAGTATCATGCCTCCAATGTTACAACTAGGGTCTTGGGACTCCTATTACCCTAGAGTGCATACAAATACAACAATTTACGGTCATCAACATGCGTATAAATACATCTAACAATATGTACAAGTCAACATAAAAGTTTGACTAGAGGTACGAGATGTTACAGTAAATGTGATCAAAAGCATAAGAACGAGTACATAAACACAATTACATCAAAGTGTAATTGTAAAGCTCAAATAACTGTTAGGCTCATTTCAGATATGGTTTGTGGCACTTGATAAGTGTGAACCTTGAACACAATCATTTGGTTAGCTCGCGAAAGACAATATTTTTTCGAAGCAACCGAATGTTGAATCATCGGGTTATGAAACAACTTGAGGTAAATGATGAAGTAGAAATCTCGCTTTCAAAGTCATATCTTACCTTTGCTAAGAGAGTTGGAGGTTACAAGAACTTAAATTTGGGGAGAAGGATGCAAGGAATTATGTAGAAAAAGTCGGGAGATTAAAACTTGGCGTTGGTGATGCAGAGGCAATACGTTTATACTTTATGCATAATCAAAAGAGAAATTCCAATTTCTTTCATGTGATGGATATAGATGATGAAGGCCATTTAAGACATGTTTTTTGGGTTGATGCAAGGTCAAGGGCCTCCTATCATTACTTTGGGAATGTTATTTCATTTGACACCGCATATTTAACAAACAAATATGACATGCCATTTGCTTTATTTGTTGAAGTTAATCATCATGATCAATCTGTGTTATTAGGGTGTCACTTACTTTCAAGTGAGACAATTAATAGTTATAAGTGACTTTTTACTACTTGGCTAACTTGTATGCCAGGGAGAGTGCCTAATGCCTTTATCACTGATCAATGTCCTTCAATCCAAGCAACGATATCCAGAGCTTTCCCAAAAGCTAAACATCGCGTATGCTTTTGGCACATAATGAAGAAGGTGCCAGAAAACTATGTGGTTACAAAGAGCGTGAACATGTTATCGAAAAATGTGGTGTATGAATCTTTGGAGATTGAAGAGTTTGAAAGCCTTTGGGAAATTTCATAATTCAAGAAAAAGACAGTTAATTGTTTTTTTTTTAATAATTGTAACATTATTATGTTCAAAAAATATTTTATAGCAATTATTTGTGCTTTATGACATTTATTTGACATGCTTTACTTTTATTATTTATTTATTTATACAAAATAATAGTAGATGGAACAATTTTTAGGATCTTCATCAACTTTAGTACAGTGACAATCATGAAGTCACCAATGTAGCATCAAGTCATTTGGTAATTAAAATACTCACGAATTAATTCACTTATTTGGCTCAAAGTTTTGACAACCTTATTTCAATACAGGATATGATGGTAACTTCACAAGTTTCATATCAATCACAATCGTGCAACCAAGGCATCTATAACTTTCATTAGTCTTCTTTTCTAGACTTGACGCATAATGTTGGTAGCTCCGAGGTATTACGGTTTGTAGATTGTAATTATGATTTCCTCATCTACATGTGTTGATCGAGTTAACATATTATAAATTACGACCATTGTACAGTGCCCACGTATGATGGAAAAGACATGGTAGTGACAAAGAAGGGGATGTGATGTGAGGTGCCTTGCAGAAGTGGTTTTCAAATTGAGATGGTAGACCTTTTTTGTTTGCATGTTGAATTATAAAGTTTTTGTCTTTAATTATGTAATGGAACATTGTTTTAGGTTGATTAATAGAAATGGGTTCTTGTTTTTTTGTTTCAATGTTATTTGGCCATAGCAGTGCATCTTCGTTGATATTTCTAAATTTTTTATGAATTTGTTTTAAGTATTTACTACAGAAAATATGTGCCTCACTAAAGTATGAAAAACAAAATCTTTGATGATAAATTATTTTTATTATAAATAAAAATAATTTAATTAATTTTATTTAAAATAATAAAAGTATTTTTCTACACTAATAAAATTACTTTTATTAGAGGAATAATATTATTTTTTTTTATCAAAAAGTAAATTTATTGTTTATTAAAAACAATTTAGTACTAAAAATATGATAAATTAAGTTTTTTTATAATAATAATTTTACCAAAACTAAAAGAATTAGCTTTTTAAAATAGTAGAATTATTTTATTAAATAGAATTTAATTAAAAATAATATTATTTTTAAGAGATAGTAATATAAACTTGTTATTTTATAAAAATAATATTTTTAATTATTAAAAGTAATTTTATTAAAATACTAAAATTAATTTTTATTAGAATTAAAATTATTTTATTAAGACAATGACACTATTTTTTATCAAAAACAATTTTTTTTATTAATAATAAGAAAATTAATTTTTATTAAGTAATAAAATTATTTTTTTTACATATAAGAAAGTAATTTTAAAATGTAATACTAAAATTATTTTTTTATTAAAAAATAAAAATAAAAATAGTTTTTTAACAAAAAGAAAGCCTTTAGCGTCGCACTTTACGTTTGGCATTAACTACCCGTAGTGGGTTGAAAATTTTTGAACTTTTCAACGTAACCAACAAAACTAGGCCACCTCAAAAGCCACCTCACTAGTCATGTAATTTGTGGTGAGAATTTCATTGGAGGCAGCGTACGTTTAACATTTTTCTTTCTCAATAAACCCAATTTGTCTTATAGTTGGGTTTCTTTTTAAATCATCCTTGATTGATTGAAATCTTGTTAATTAACATGTGCTGTACACAAACAAAAACTCTCTGGTTACTATAGAAGATTTATTCTAAATTTTTCGAGACTAGCTGAGCCTATGACAAAGCTAACAAGAAAGGATGTCAAATTTAGTTGGGATGAGAAATGTGAGAATTTCTTTCAGGAGTTGAAGAGACGATTAACCACAGCCCCAATATTGATCACTCCTGCAAGCAGAGTCGGTTATGTTATTTACACTGATGCTTCTAAGAATGGCCTTGGCGCTGTTCTGATGCAGGAAGGTAAAGTGGTTGCTTATGCTTCTAAGCAACTGAAGACTCATGAACAGAACTATCCGACTCATGATTTAGAATTGGCTGCTATTGTATTTTCCTTGAAGATATAGAGACATTATCTTTATGAAGAGAAATTTGATCTATACTCTGATCATAAGAGTTTGAAGTACATCTATGCACAAAAAGAGTTAAATTTGAGGCAAAGGAGATGAATGGAATTGCTGAATGATTATGATTCTCAACTACATTATCACCGAGGGAAAGCCAACGTAGTCGCAGATGCTTTAAGTCGAAAATCGTATAAGAACGATGCAGAAAAAGCCCAGATGTACCAATTGATTGAAGATTATAATTTGGGCGTACAAAAAGGTGAAAATCAGATTTTCTTATATAATATGAGCTGCAAGCCAGACCTACTACATCAAATTAACCGTCCAATTTATTCAAAAAAAAAAAGGGAGATAAACTTCCAAAATCAAAGACAGACAAATTCGAAGTATGAACTTAAATCTCTCTGGTGACAGCATCATTGAAAAGATCAAAACTCCAAAACGAGCAAGAGAATAAAAAAAAAAGATCAAAAAAAGAAGAAGAAGATTTCAAACATGATCCTGAAATCATGCCAGAAATCTCGCCGACATGTCGCCTGGAATCTCGCCGAAAATCTTTCACGTCTCGCTCTCTCTAAACCCAATCGCACAAGCGTTCTTTCGAAACCAACGCACAAGCCTCCTCTTCCTCTCGAACCCTCGCTCTTCTCTCTTCCTTTCTCTGCCAGCGCACACCGTGACTCATCGCCCCTGCAACTCATCACTGCCTCTGCTCTCTCGCTCTCGCCAGGTCTCTCTCTCAACTCTCTGCTCAAAACTTCAGTGCCCGAAACCCTCATCTCGCTGCCGCTCTCTCTCTCTTCTCCACCACAGATCTCGCCGCCCTTTCTCTCTCTCTCTTCTCCGCCACTGCTCTCTCGATCTCTCAATCTCTCGTCCCATCGCCCTCACTTTCTTCTTCTTCTTCTTCTCCTTTTCCCCATCCTCTTTTCTTTCCCCTCCCCTGTTTTCTTCCTTCCGCCCTGCAACTCATTTTTTTATTTTTTTATTTTTTTTCTTTCTTTTCTTTTCTTTTAAACAACCGACATGTTATATGATATATATATATATATATATATATATATATCATACATACAATACCACATATAAACTCCCCTGTTTTCTTCCTTCCACCCGGCAACTCAAGTGTATTTTATTATTTTATTTTATTTTTTTAAGCAACCAAAATGTTATATAATATATTTATATATATATATCATACATACAATACATTATTATTTATTTTTTTACATTGCAACTCAAGTGTTATTATTTTTTTAAGCAACCAAAATGTTATATAATATATTTATATATATATATTATACACACAATACCGCATATAATATATTAGATTATGGTATATCATATTTTACGTGTTTACTATCTAGACCATCATATTATATCAGGTGGAAGTTATTAGCTAAGTTATATTATATGTATAATGTGACCACCACCATACAACATAGACATGTGTGCATATTATATTAATATAATATAATACAAAACAAGTGATTAACGTGTGATTTATGCGTGGATAGGTTGATAACGCCCAACGTCGAGGAATCAATCTCAACACTTTTGGAACTTAGCTATTCAGGTGGGGATGATTCTAGGCCTTCATAATATTTTATTTGATATATAGATAGGAATGTTAAATTAATTAGGTCCATAGTATTATTAGATTGCTTATGCATGCCTATTGTACATGATTATATATATACAATGTTGTGATTGTTTAGCCATGATGATATGTATGTTAACATGAATTTTATTCTGATCAAATGATAATTGGATGCATGAAATTCATGTGGTAGTTGAATTTATTTATAAATTATAATGCCTGATAATGAAATGTATGATTTGGAATATTGGCGTAGTGAATGCGTGAACACTATTATAATTGATTTTGTGACATGATACCATGTGTAGTGGAGTTGAATATGTTTTATGAATGCACTTATTATCGTGCTTATACCGTACGTATGGCGTGACATCACTAAAGAACACGATTAAGATAAGAATCACACATATGAGGCAGTTATTCTAAGGAATATCGCCAATGTTCTAATTTTTGGGCTGTGCCACCCTGAGTTTGGTTTTCCTAAAGGTACGTGATATAGAACGTGATGAAATTCTCGACTCAAACAATCTAATGTTGCAACGATTAATGTGTGAAACTTGTTTGTAATGTTCTTGTGTATGTATCATAATAAAATATTATGAATTGTTTAGATGACCCACTGGGCTTTCAAGCTCATCCCTATTTTTTTTACGTGCAGGTACTTAGAAAATAAAATCGCAAGTTCGTGACGTAGTTCAGTGTAGTTGGGGTGGGTTTAATTAATTAATTAGTATTATGGGGAAAGACTGAATATTTTTATTTGACTTTTAAAGGTTTATGATTTGAATGAATTGTATTGATAATCGAAATACAATGAATATTATTACGGTTAGTAAAGACTCTGTGATTTATTTCACGTGTGAATGCCATGGAATAGAATTCATTAATTCTATTTGATGATTGTATTTAAATGTTGGGTCCATAATGGATGAACAAGGGCAAGTACCTCGTATGAAGATAACGATTGTATGAAGAATTAAAGGTATTCGTTTATCTTAACCAGTAAGTTGGTTGGAAGAATATAAACTCATAGTTTTGCAAATTTTATTATTTATAAAATGGTTATGGGTTAAGATAGACGGATACGAGTAACGTCTCGATTTTCAGTGATATTTTATATAAAAGTAAAATATTCATTATCTTACAAAAAAAGAAATTTAGTTTTGAAAATCGGGGTGTTACGGTTTGGTATCAGAGCTTTAGGCTTCAGATCATGGGAAGTGTTACAACGAATTATGAGAAGCTTAGTATCAGTGAGTAGGTATCAAATCTTTATGAGATTAGGGTCCAACTTGAACTAGATAAATATGTCAATCATAAACTTTATAACGTAATATCAGGAACGAAAGTACAGTGGGTCTAACAAACTCAAAACTTTTAGGACATCGGTTAGAGACAAGAACTTGTATGAAAACTGTTTGGTTAGAATCTGAGATCAGGATGAATCTTTTATTCTTGGTTCCAAAGCGGTATGAGAAGTGGAGGAATTTAAGGGTATTTGAGGAGTCTTGATCTTGGAGACTAGCAGACCATGTTTGGTGAATGACTAACAACTCTGGACGAGCTTGTATCGCTACGTTCAACTGGTATGGGACAGCTTGGACATAGTGGGTACCTGGGAAGCCTTAGTTGGTAGGACATTTGTGCATTGTTTGGGTGTATTGAAGTTTCTTTATGGAAGCTTATATCATTGGGCTAGAGTGGTATGGGACACTTGAATACGGAGGGTATAAGTGAAAGTTTGGGAATTTTCTTTATACCATTGTTGTGTGGTATGTTGTTTGTTTGTTTGCTTGTCTTGTTTACTTGTATCAAAACCAAATCTTGTACCCTGTGACAATCATGGATTGTCAAAATTTTATGAAACCTAGAAACTGAATCAATAGGATCATTTTATTTTCGAGAACTTAGAATTCTGAATCTAGAGTCACCCTAACCGGAAATAATTATCTCCTGTAGTACTAAAGATGAGTTGAAATTTTATAGATGGTTGCACCTCGAAGAAGGAACACAAGGTCTGTGAGTGATCTCGTAAGGGACACTGATCCAGCTGTGCAGACACAATCGACATCCGAATCTCAGCCGACGGAGCAAGAACATGCAAATCAAATAGTGAATGTTGACTCTGCTGGAATAGAGAACGTCCAACCTACAACAGTTCCAACCCCTGGAATTGTTTTGGGACCAGAGATGATGGCTGAATTTGTGAGGCAAGTCGTGGAACAGGTGACCAGACAGATGCCTCAACCTCTACTGAATCCAACAATTGTGGTGTAGAATGAAACAGGAACTCGAAATATCAGGAGACCTGAAGAAAAGGAATGGGCAGATCAATTGAAAGACTTCCAACGTATGCATCCTTCGAAATTTGAAGGAAAACCAGACCCAAGGGAAGCTGACAAGTGATTCCAGGAGGTTCAGGAACACTTGGAAGTTCTGGGAGTAACTGGTCCAAGAATGGTGGCAATTGCGGCTCACCAATTCATAGGTGAGGCCAAACATTGGTGGAGAATGGTTAAAGAAAGTCCTACAGTTGATGTAAATACTATGACCTGGGCAACTTTTGAAGAAATATTTTATGATAAATTATTTCCCAAAGCGAACAGAAAAGAGCTACAATCTGAATTTGTGAGACTGATACAGAGGAACATGACAGTGGCAGAATATGAGGCGAAGTTTATCGAACTTTCCAGATTTGCTCGTGAACTGGTCGCCAATGAACAGATGAAAGCTAGTAGATTTGCAGAAGGTCTCAAAATGGAGATTAGAAAGGTGGTTGTTCCAATGAATCTGGAGACTTACAAAGAGGTAGTTGAACGAGCCCTGTTAGTAGAAAGAGAAATGAACCTACAAGAAACAATACGGAACATGAACAAAAGGCCTCAAGGACAGAATTTTGATTACCAGGGTAATCACAACAAGAGGCAGAATCTGAATAACTTCGGTGGCAATAATAATAATTGGAACAGAAACAAGTTCAATAATGGGAACCAGTGGAACAGGGGGCAGAATCACAACGACGGGTCAGGAGGGTCTAGGCATAATGGTGGACAACAGATGCAGCAAAACAATATTCGTCCACCCCAACAAAATAGAAACCAAGTAGTAGATACGAGCCTTTGCTTCAAATGCAATCGATCTGGTCATTTGGCGCGAAACTGCACGATGCAAGGAGTTCGACAAAATTTTCGTGCGGGCAACTGGCAGAACAACAACAATGTGCAAGGACGAAATCAAGCTAATCGTCCGAGTTATAATCAGAACCAAATCCAAAACCAAAATCAAGGCAGAGTCTTTGCAATGACAGAAGGAAATCCTGAACAAGAAGTTGGTACAAACGAAGTGGTGGAAGGTACATTCATTTTATTTCATGTTACAGTTAAAATCTTGTTTGATTCTAGAGCATCAAGGTCTTTTATTTCTGAAAACATAGCCAGCAAACTACAACTTTCCACTGTACCTTTATCGGTCGATCCAATCGATTGCAATCTGATGGTTTCGGTCAGAGCATCCGATCCCACACCGTCGGATCTTCGTACATCAGACCTAGACAAATAACTACATTCATCGTATCTGGACGTTCCAGATCCGATCTTACACGGACGCATCTCATTCTTCTGATCAAAGATCGACGATGTGTACGGGCGAAGTGCAAAGTGTTGTGCGCCCAATGTACCCTAAGTCCCCCAATCGCCTTTTCGCCCTCTCACATGCGTGCGCGAGCATCACCCCTAAGCCTTCATTGTGTGTGTGTCTGTTAGCTGAAATTCAAGTGTAGTATTCTATCTATACTTATAAGAAAATAATTAGAACTCTGTCTTTCCCATGTGGGACTAAAAGATTATTTTCAAATTTTACCACTTTACACCTATCAAGTAGGCTACTTTAGACTCAATTTCTCATTCATATATAAATGGGAATAGCTAAATACTTATATATTCTTAATCTTCACATATCAAAGATTAATAATCAACTTCGATCCACCCAAAATCACTTGTGGGCCCTACTTTAATATTTATCTGAAAATGGTGAAAAACCATATTTTATATGCCCATTTTCCAACAATCCCCCCACATGAATGGAAATTGAACTAATTGCACTTTCTATCATCCCCCACATAAATGGATTTTTGATGTAATTTTGAAAAAAAAATTAATGCAGACACTAGAAAGAGTACAAGTGGAACGAGTTGCATCGAGATAGGTAACTTGTGGCTTTGAACCTTCCCTAGTGAAACACTATCGAATTTGCTAGCTAATCAGCGAACACAATGTCTTGAACTGTTCAGCCGTTGATGCAAACCAAGACAATAATGTACACACAACAATTTTGGTTCTCACGGTTGTGCTCATTTTGGCCCTAAACAACTCCTGGATTCATGAGTGCTTTAGAAAATTCAAGCCTTAAAATCCTCATATAATTGGCCCAGTCCTATTAAGAGTATCCCTGCTATACCCCACATAATTAATATGTCGTAAGAATCATTAAAAACAATGCTTATCCTTACTCATTTTACAGGCAGAACTATTGTATCATAAGAATGGGTAGGAGTGTGATTTTCCTTAGTGCTACACCAGATTTCATAATTTAGTTGCCCCTTTTGAACCTAGTTCTTGGGATCTCTAGTCATCTAGGTTGGGTTTCCAGTTTGAACCTCTATTAAATAGGCTTTAACCCCATTCCCCTCGATAAACATTGTACTTGATCTCTAGGAAAACCTTTAGTTAGTGGATCCGCAAGGTTGTCCTTTGATTTTATATAATCTATGGATATTACACCATTTTCAAGTAACTGTTTAATGGTGTTGTGTCTTCGACGTATATGTCTTGACTTACCATTATACATCTTATTTTGCGCTCTAGCTATAGCAGACATACTATCACAATGAATGCATATTGCTGAGACAGGTTTGAACCAACACGGAATATCCTCTAAAAAGTTACGAAGCCATTCTGCTTCTTCTCCAACTTTTTCTAAAGCTATAAATTCAGATTCCATAGTGGATTTGGCTATACATGTTTATTTTGAGGATTTCCATGATATCGCTCCTCCTCCAATTGTGAACACATATCCACTCGTAGATTTTGTGTTCTTGGAGTCAAATATTCAATTTGCATCACTATATCCTTTTAGAACAATTGAATATCTTGTATAATGCATTTCATAATGTTGTGTGTACCTTAGATATCTAAGTACCTTAATCAAAGCTTTCCAATGAACCTTGCCTGGATTTTTTGTAAATCGACTCAATTTATTAATTGCACATGCTATGTCAGGTTGCGTACATACCATAACATACATTTAAGGGTGTACAAATCTCGGTTCGATTCGATTTTTGATAAAAATCGAAACCGAACCGAACTTAGTTCGGATTGGGTTTTGATAAAAATCGAAACCGAACCGAACTTAGTTCGGGTTGGGTTTTTTGAAATTGAAACCGAGCCAAACTAATACTCAAATCGAACCGAACTGAACCGAATTTGTTCGATTTGGGTTGATCGGGTTAGTTACGTCAATTTTACAATTATGAATTTTATACTCAACACTATTTTACCTTTTCAAAACACATTTAATCATTTGAAAAATATAATATATAGTTTTATCACTACAATTAAAACACAAAATACATTATTACATTTAATAATAGGAATACTGAAAGAGATTGACATGGAAAATTTCTACATGTTTTTCATTTAAAGCCTTTCTTAAGACAATTTTTTTATGTACCTGCACGTCCAATTCCAAGTATCCAATAGTTAAACAAATAAAAATTAAAAGCAAGTTTAAAGGATATTTTAATCATGTTCCTACATATTTAAAGTTTAGGGTTATAGGAGAAATGACAGTATTGCCCTCAAGTTCAGTTCGATTTGGGTTAAATTCGATTTTTCAATGTCTAAACTGTAAACCGAACCAAACTGATCGATTTTTTTTTCATTCCTTAAATTGAAAACCGAATCGAACTTCACAAAAACCGAACCAAATCGAACCGATCACGTCGGTTTGGTTCGGTTTTTCGGTTTGGTCGGTCTCGATGAACACCCCTACATACATTAGACTGCCAAGTATATACGTGAATATTCTAATTGATTTTTGGGTTGCCCTTTATTCTTGATAAGATGTAAATTCACATCTATTGGTGTTTTTATAGGACTAGTATCATATTTATTGAACTTAATCAATATTTTCTCAATATAATGAGATTGAGACAAGACTAATCCATCAAATATTTTAGAAATTTTAATCTCTAAAATAACACCAGCAATGCCCATATCTTTCATATCAAAATGTCTAGTCAACATTTTCTTGGTAAACTTGATTATAGCTTTATTATTATCTATAATCAACATATCATCTACGTTAAGGCACACTATGACATAGCCCTTTGGTGTGTTTTTGACATATACACATTTGCCATATTCATTGATTTTAAAACCATTGGACAACATGACATTGTCAAATTTAATATGCCATTGTTGTGGTGCTTGTTTTAATCCATATAATGATTTAACAAGTCTACACACCTTACGTTCTTGTCCAAATGCAACGAATCCTTCAGGTTGTTGCATATATATCTCTTCTTCTAATTCACCATTTAAGAAAGCTGTCTTAACATCCATTTGACGAATTTCAAGATTGTTTATTGTAGCAATAGCAATTAACATTCTTATGGATGTTATTCTAGTTACCGGTGAATATGTATCAAAGAAATCAAGGCCCTCTGTTTGTTTAAATCCCTTGGCTACTAACCTAGCCTTATATTTATCAATTGAACAGTCAACCTTTAATTTTCTTTTAAAAATCTATTTACACCCTAAAGGCGTCATACTTGATGGTAAATCTACCAATTCCCAGGTATGATTGTGCATGATTGATTCAATTTAACTATTTATTGCTTCCTTCCAGTATGGAGCTTCGGGTGTTGACCTTGCCTCTTTAAAAGTTTGAGGTTCACTTTCTAACATATACATTATAAAATCAGGACCAAAAGACTTTGCAAGTTTAGCCTTTTTATTACGTTTAGGTTCATCCTATAAAATTTTTATCTGGAGGATTACTACTGCTATTTGCAGTGTCAGAAATTCTTTTATTGAAACTTAGCTCTTGCATATTTTTATTTGGAAAAATATGCTAAAAAATTGATGCATTTCTAGATTCCATAATTGTATTCACATGTATATCATAAATATCTGATTTGTATACAATGAACCTATATGCACTACTATTATGAACATAACCAATGAATATACAATCAATGGTTTTGGGCCCTATCTTAACCCTTTTAGGTTAAGGTATTGCTACCTTAGCTAAACACCCCAACACTTTAAGTCACATATATCGCTGTGAATTAAGTCTAGAGGTTCAGTGTTTCTTTCAACTAAATGAAATGGTGTTTTAGTTAACTTTGCCTCAACGCATATTTCACACTTATGATTTGGTTCAATTTGACAGTTAGGTAATAATTTTAAATTCATCAATTTTCGTAATGAATTAAAATTAACATGTCCTAATCTATCATGCCATAAACAAGAAGACTCCAAAAAATAAACAGAAGATGAATCTTTATTATCTTCAAAGTTGCGGATTACAGGCATTATATTCATTTTGAATAATCCCCTTTCTAAGTACCATTTTTCCACAAATACACTATTTTAGGAAAGTACAAATTTATTAGAGTCAAAGACCATCCTAAAACCACTTTTGCTTAACAGTGAGCCTGAAACATTATTCCGGATGTCAGGTACATGCAACACATCGATCAAGGTGAGTTCATTTCCTGAGGTCATCTTGAGAACCACCTTCCCAAGACATGTTATTGTTGAAATTGCTGAATTGCCCATGATTAGATTACGTCATCTTATTGTTGTATAAGAGGAAAACATGTTCTTATCAGCACAGACATGTCGGGTGGCTTCAGTATCAATCCACCACTCTCTAGGTTCATCAACCATGTTGGCTTCAAATACCACAGCATATAACATCAGGTTAGTTACATCTTCAGTCTTCTCCTCGGTCATATTGACTTGATCGTTCTTGGACTTGCCTTTCAATCGAAAATCTTTGGCTTTGTGCCCTTGTTTTTATCAATTATAGCACTTGCCATTGAACTTATGAGATTTGCCTTTCTTTTTGGCCTGACTATCACCAGTGTGCTTACGCTTCTTATTCATGGTGTGCTTTCCTTCCACAAGGTTAACTTTAGACTCTGTATGGTCTCTAGTTTTCTTGTCTTGACTCTTATTGTCTTGTTCAATCCACAATCTGATAATAAGGTTCTCAAGTCCCATCTCTTTACGCTTGTGCTTGAGATAGTTCTTGAAATCTTTCCAAGTAGGTGGCAACTTCTGCATGAATCTCATGGAGAATAATTTGTAACTCTTGAACTTGATCCAACACAGTCTTTGAGTCCACCATCTTGTAATCAAGGAACCTGCTGACCACAAATTTCTTATGGCCAGCATCTTCAGTCTTGTATTTTTTATCCAAAGAATTCTAGAGTTCCTTGACAGTACGGACTGTACTATACACATTATACAGTGTATTTTCTAGCCCATTCAGAATATAATTCTTGCATAGAAAATCAGTGTCTCCATGCTTGAATTGCAGCAATAACTTGTTTGTCAGTTTCATCATCTCTCAGTTCAGGTTCGTCTTAATTTAGCACCTTGTCCAAGTTGAGGGTGGTCAGGTAAACTAACATCTTCTGTTGCCAACTTTTGAAGTCAGTGCTAGCGAACTTCTCTGGCTTCTCAGGTTTCATAGAAGTAGTAGTTGGTTTAGGGACAAAGTCTATCTCCATTAGCATAATTGTCTTAAGATTGTTGATTGTATGGTGACGTTACGACCGACACAAAATACCACATACGCCACACCTATAAGTACTTGATACCCTGTCATCCTAACCTATCCACACACTGAATCATCCATTTGCATATCATACAATATGATCCTAAAAATTCTTCCATCCACTAATAATAACATATTATCAAACCATTCCATTTTATCCATTTCACATAACAACTTAGTCGTTCATCTTTATACACATGTCCACACACTCATCTAAATTATAAATACGTTACATAGTGTCATGTATATGTAAACAAAATACATAATGACTTCCCAAAACTCCACAAATATATAAATGCATACATTTATCAAAGATCGTAGTTACATCTCCTGAATCTTGCCTTTGCCCTTGATGTCTTGCCCTGAAAAGATTGAGAGTTTGGGTTGAGCAACAACTAGCCCAGTGAATATTCTACCTATGACATTGCATATGCATTGATAACAAAACATGACATTAAAACAATATTTATATCATGATGCAAGCAAGTTAATCAGTTATGAATACATGATCAATATATGTTTCATCATATTCATGCATTTTCACGACAATGCAAATCTCAGTATAAGACCATACTGTCCATCTCCCACCTTTTAGGTAATTATGCGCATTTGCCCCTCATTATGCATCGATAAGGAGTGCACAGTCTTCAATTTATCCATTCATAGATCTTAGGAAAGTAAGTGCTTCTTCCCCTCATTATACCCAAGGAGTGCACCGTCCCTACTTTTGCCATTTATAGATCCTAGCCAATCAGATTCTCTTAGGAGGGCTTCTCATGTCGGTGACCTATTCAATAGATCCCAAGACATGCTCCATTACTAAAACTATTTCATGTATTTAAAACACATATGTAAGTACAATATCATGCTTACATTTAACTAATTGAATTTATACATATAATACCATACATAAAACCAAAAGTAAGAAATACTCACAATGGGTACAATCCTACGCTTTCCCACTCATCAAAGTACACCTTTATAGCCCCTACACAAGTTGTTCATAGATTTCCAGCTAATCACTCAAGATCCAGCCACTTTCTCAATGACAATCTGTACATATCACAATATAATTCACATTCAACTACAATTTCTAGCTACAACACACAAAACTCCCACTCCAAGCTTAAACAATCCCTAGTTGGGACATTCCCAACACAAAACATCAATTTCCTCCAATTTCACCGTCCAATTTATGTACACATCCTAATAGAACCTATTTAAGTCAAGATTCATCATTTAAATCTCATAAACACCCATTTGAACAACCTCAAACCCTTAGCTGTTTTTGTATACAACAAGGTTTGGGTGTACCCTCAATTCAACACCAATTTCCCTGTAGATTTTACATGCCATAATCTTAATTTCCATCAAGAACCCATTAAAAACATAATTAAATGCAAAAGCCACAGATTTGGCCAACCCCAGGCCATCACAATTTTGTTCAACCATCACCAAATCCGTTCAACTTCACATATGTTGAACAAATCAAAGAACGGAATGAAAATTCGCAAGTTTTGAGCTAAAAATCACTTATCGGAGCCTCAAAATTGCTACCCTAGCTCTTCGTTCTCCTTTTCCCCTTCATTTTCCCTTTCTTTAGAACTCAAATCAGCTCAAATGAGCTAAGAATGGGCCAGAAACCTCTTTTATTTACGTGCAAACTGCTTTAACGACTTATACATTTTTTTTTTTCAGAAGGCTCAGGAGCGCGCTCCTCGTTGCCCAGAAACAAATTTGGTCTTTGTTTCCCCGCAAAGAGCGCGCTTCTCTGCAGGGGAGCACGCTTCTCTGTTGATTTTCAGAATGCATGCTCTTCGATTTCCACCACTAAAGTGCGCTTGTCCCTAAGGAGTGTACTTCTACTCAAGCTCAAACTTTCACTCTCTATTTGCCAACACTGGAGCGCGCTCCTTGGTGTCCAAAGTGAATTTCCTAAGTATCATGCCTCCAATGTTACAACTAGGGTCTCGGGGTTCCTATTACCCTAGAGTGCATACAAATACAATAATTTACGGTCATCAACATGCGTATAAATACGTCTGACAATATGTACAAGTCGATATAAAAGTTTGACTAGAGGTACGAGATGTTATAGTAAATGTGATCAAAAGCATAAGAACAAGTACATAAACACAATTACATCAAAGTGTAATTGTAAAGCTCAAATAACTGTTAGGCTCACGTCAGATATGGTTTGTGGCACTTGATAAATGTGAACCTTGAACATAATCATTTGGTTAATTGTTTGGAGATTGAAGAGTTTGAAAGCCTTTGGGAAATTTCATAATCCAAGAAAAAGACACTTAATTGTTTTTTTTTTAATAATTGTAACATTATTATGTTCAAAAAATATTTTATAGCAATTATTTGTGCTTTATGACATTTATTTGACATACTTTACTTTTATTATTTATTTATTTATACAAAATAATAGTGGAGGGAACAATTTTTAGGATGTTCACCAACTTTAGTACAGTGACAATCATGAAGTCACCAATGTAGCATCAAGTCATTTGGTAATTAAAATACTCATAAACTAATTCACTTATTTGGCTCAAAGTTTGGACAACCTTATTTCAATACAGGACATGATGGTATCTTCACAAGTTTCATATCAATCACAATGGAGCAACCAAGGCATCTATAACTTTCATTAGTCTTCTTTTCTAGACTTGATGCATAATGTTGGTAGCTCCTAGGTATTACGGTTTGTACATTGTAATTATGATTTCCTCATCTACGTGTTCATCGAGTGAACATATTATAAATTACGACCATTTTACAATGCCCACGTTTGATGGAAAATACATGGTAGTAACAAAGAAGGCGATGTGATGTGAGGTGCTTTGCATAAGTAGTTTTCAAATTGAGATGGTAGAGCTTTTTTGTTTGCATGTTGAATTATAAAGTTTTTGTCTTTAATTATGTAATGGAACATTGTTTTAGGTTGATTAATAGAAATGGGTTCTTGTTTTCTTCTTTCAGTGTTATTTGGCCATAGCAGTGCATCCTCGTTGATATTTCTAAATTTTTTATGAATTTGTTTTAAGTATTCACTGCAGAAAATATGTGCCACACTAAAGTATGAAAAACATAATCTTTGATGATAAATTATTTTTATTATAAATAAAAATAATTTAATTAATTTTTATTTAAAATAATAAAAGTATTTTTCTAAAGTAATAAAATTACTTTTATTAGAGGAATAATATTATTTTTTTATCAAAAAGTAAATTTATTGTTTATTAAAAACAATTTAGTACTAAAAATATGATAAATTAAGTTTTTTTATAATAATAATTTTACCAAAACTAATAGAATTAGCTTTTTAAAATAGTAGAATTATTTTATTAAATAGAATTTAATTAAAAAATAATATTATTTTTAAGTGATAGTAATATAAACTTGTTATTTTATAAAAATAATATTTTTAATTATTAAAAGTAATTTTATTAAAATATTAAAATTAATTTTTATTAGAATTAAAATTATTTTATTAAGACAATGACATTATTTTTTTATCAAAAAAATTTTTTTTTATTAATAATAAGAAAATTGTTTTTTATTAAGTAATAAAATTATTTTTATACAAATAAGAAAGTAATTTTAAAATGTAATACTAAAATTATTTTTTTTGTTAAAAAATAAAAATAAAAATAATTTTTTAGCAAAAAGAAAGCCTTTAGCGTCGTACTTTACGTTTGGCATTAACTACCCACTACCCGTAGTGGGTTGAAAATTTTTGAACTTTTCAACGTAACCAACAAAACTAGGCCACCTCAAAAGCCACCTCACTAGTCATATAATTTGTGGTGAGAATTTCATTGGAGGCCACGTACGTTTAGCATTTGTCTTTCTCAATAAACCCAATTTGTCTTATAGTTTGGGTTTCTTTTTAAATCATCCTTGATTGACTGAAATCTTGTTAATTAACATGTGCTGTACACAAACAAAAACTCCCTGGTTTAACCATGTTCAGTTTGTGTGAATGGAATGCCTGCTGTTTGTCTTTTGAGAGAAGTTGAGTCAAGACTATACTTCCCTTTGGGGTTTAGATTGGCTTCTAAGCAACTATGACATGAATATATCCATGTAATTAGGAAAAAGGTTTTGTTAAGTTAGTTGAGTAAAGTTCTTTAGGATATATTTGACAAATGCCTTCTTTACATTTGTCATGGTTAAGCATAAACATGCAGATTTAAAAAAAAAGGGTGATTATAAATCAATAGATCTTAAAAAAAATAATTGCATTTATTTCATTAGCAAACAATGTTTTACAAAATGTTCATAATACACAACTGTATGTGCAGTTCCTTCCATATCCATGTAAACCAACATTTGACTGAAAAAAACTTGTCACCACATTTTTATGCATGGTTGCATATTAACTCTTATTTTCCTTCGATACGGTCGAGGATGGTACCGGATTCGTGGTCTTGTGTCGGGAGCTTTGTCTTCATTAGAGTTCTTCTTTTCTAGGAGTTCATGGAAATCAAAGAACTTTACACTCCTTTGCTTCTTTGCTGTGTGCCATAAGTACCCATTAGATTGACTCCAAAAGATTTATAAAGTGAGAAGGAAAATGTGGAGGAAGAAGAAACATGAAGGGCAGGTAGTAATTACCATTTTCAGCTTTTTGATAATCTTCATATAATTTCCTCTTGGAACCTTCAATCTTCTGTAGAATTAAGTTCTCATCATCGTGGTGTTCATCCTAAATCATCATATTGGGGAGAGGGATTTGAGTGATGGATAGAATGTATATGGTAGTGTTTGGACTAAAAATAAGAGAGATTAATTGTAATCATTATAATATATACTTACTTGTTTATCAGGAATTGGGACACTGAAGCAAGACACATGTTTCTGCAACTCTATTTTATTGTTCTTCGTGTTATCTGAAGCAACCAATAATGGTATGTAGAATTAATTTAGATAGTTCAATGTTAAGACAAGGTAGAAGGTTGAAAGAAAAGCAACATGTTTGAGTCACTGTTACCTCCTGTGGTTGCAGAAGCCTCCAACTCCAACCATTTGTCTACTAGTTTTTTCCACTCCCTGCAAATTAAATGTAAATTATAATTATAGATTCATAAATTTCAAAGTTTATCAAGAAGAAAGTGTTACTTGGAAGTTTACTAATTCCATACTTGATGAGACTGTTGGAAAAGTGACGGAGTTTCTTCGATTTGAACGTCTTTCTGATAGAATTTACAGTGTACCCAATCATAGTTTCCTGAGGAAGACAAATTATATATATAACTGACCTATCTGTTAAACTGCTTTCAATTAGTTTTAAGGAATAGACGAAAACCTCAAGAATTTGCTTGGAGTCTACTATCTTTTGAAGCTTTCTCAGTGATTCCAACACTTCGGGTTCAGTCTGCAATAATTTAAACAAAAACAACCAACCACCAACCATATATTACATGTAAAGAAATCATACAACATTAGAAATGTATTATAGACACGAAATATAATGATTAAGAGTGGCATCTATATTACTTTGTTCAAAAAGAAAAAAAACCTGCAAATGATGGTTGGAGAGAATATTCTTCAAGGACAGAATGTCTTCTTTCTTCTGGCACTCCAAGTCTACATGATTGATATGGCCTTCGGGTTTCTTTTGTACATCTTCTTGAATGACAGTCTCCTTTGGGAGTTCTGCTTGCAGTTCAGTGGCCTCATTGATTTTTTGTTTCTTTGCTGTATATGTACATAAAGTAAGAATATGTCAATACTCTAATGCATAATATATAGAGTATTGAATTAAACTTTACCAAGTGAAGAAAGTCAAAAGAAGACAAACTAACCATTTGCTGCAGCTGTCAATGTGTGATGGCCCTCTTGAGATTTTCTTTTGGAATTCTCATATTCGAATCCATCAGTGCACTTGGTTTCCTACAAATTTTGGGGATGATCATTAGATGAATTTGAACTTTCATTTATATAAGTAATACTTAATAAACGAGCTCATACTAATTATACTTCATTCTTTACTTAATTAATGCTTACTTGCTTAGTAGGAAGAGTACTAGAGGTCTTGGTATTTCTGATGGCAAATATCCTCCTTTTTGAAGTAGTAGCAATGTGCTTGAAAGCAAATTCTTGCACAGTTGACACAACAGAATGCTCCTTTTCCTTCTGGGTATTCTGAGATGTAGAAATAGAATTCAATATGTAAATGCTAATTAGGTAGAGCTATTAAATAATTGTTCAATTGAGAACATATATATATTTGTACCTGATCATCCAAGTGAGAATTATGGTTTTGATGCCCCTCTTGAGATTTTGTTTTGGAATTCTCAAATTTCAGCCCAGTGAAGTTTTCATCAGTGGACTTTGCCTACAAATTGTGGGGATGATAGTGAGATGGGTGTTTAGTTAATTAATACCCATCCTCTATTTAATTAATACTTACTTGCTTAATAGAAAGAATAGAATTCCTAATGATGAATGCCCTGTTCTTCTGTGACTTTGGTTCAGTAACTTTCGTGGTATTGGAATTTCCTTTTCCTAGTTTGTCATCGGGTAGACAAATTAATGCTAACTAGCTAAAACTGTTAAATAAGTGTTCAGTGATTATATTTTGTACTTACCAGGTTGATCATTATTAGTAGTAGTGGCAGCAGCACTAACGTTCACTACTCTCTCATATAGCATTTTGCACCATCCACTGATATTTCAAATTCAAGGGAAAATAATTAATTATTTTGAATCAAACTAAGATAAACATGATTGCATGCATATGTAGTAACTAATTAACTTGGAACTAAAATAATAAAGAGATATTGGTAGAATTTTGCATATATTTACTTGATGATATTGCTGGCAAGGTAACGAACTTGTTTCGATTTGGATGTACATTTGATATAATCAACAGTACGTCCAATTGTAGTTTCCTGTAGAGATAAATTTATGTATTTTAACTAACTAAACTTTTCACCAAGTCTCTTAGTTTTTCACTAGAGATTTCTCTATTTTACTATTTTCAATACCACCAATAAACTAATGTCGACAAGGATTAAAACCTTTAGATATTGCTTGGAGACTTCCATCTTTTCAAGCTTTCGTAATAATTCTACCAACTTTGTTTCAGACTGCAATATTTAATGCAAATAACCATTACAACAACGATAATCATTTAGTTGCCAACTATAATATTTTATTAATCGAAGAAATAAAAGAAGTTAAATGACGCAAAAGTTAAAAGAGTTTAGGGTTTATAGGGTTAGGGTTTAAAATTTTAAACCTGAAGATGATTAGAGAGAAGATATTGGATGGTGAAAATATCTGGATTCATGATATTAATTCTCCTCAGGTAAAAATGTGTTGATTATTAATTGAAGAAGATGGGATTGGTGATGAAGAGAGCAGAGATCAGAGAAAGAGAGAAAGAGAGAAAGAGAGAAAGCAAGGAATGGAAGGAAGAGCAGATTTGTAACT
The DNA here is from genome assembly GCA_035771175.1 of Paratinospora sagittata. Lineage (NCBI taxonomy): Eukaryota > Viridiplantae > Streptophyta > Magnoliopsida > Ranunculales > Menispermaceae > Paratinospora > Paratinospora sagittata. The sequence continues at coordinate 43,201,045 of CM069593.1, forward strand.
AATCGATGATAATACTCAATTACCTCTACTCACCTAATCATTTATAGTTAAAAAAATAAATGTGATAACGGTTAAAAACTACAACCTTCCTCAATAACTTGAATAACTTGCCGTGTACGTTTTCAACTGTCAAGTGCGCTCTACATAGATAACTGGGCTTGGGTTTCACATGGAAATGGTTTGGGCTTTTCTTTTCTTGCATTATCGAATTTCCAAACTTATGTACAACAAAAAATAATAGTTGAAGCCTTTATTTCTATCACCTTGATCGGCGACGTTCTCGTCGCTAAAAATATGTCAAACTTTTTTTTTTCTTATTTAAATTACAGCATTTCAGAGGGCCATGCTCACCAATACCATATTAAGGCTCTTGTGGCATATATAAGCTCACAACTAATGATGGGAATAATCTCAAATAATATCATAGAAAGATGTGTGCATGCCTTTCTTTTCAGAATGTTACTCTTTTAGTACATCAGGGAGGCATCTTTTAATTACTCCTTGATAGAGTGTATAATAGTTATATAACTTGTGACTTTTCCTTGTGCTTTAATGTTTAAAAATGTTTAATTCTTAGATTTTGATTATGTTTTGTATTTTGTGAAGTAGATTGAAGTATTGCATCAAAATGAGGTTGGAATCGAATACTTAACATGATTTGAGTGAAGTCATAAATTTTGGAGAAAATTTGGAGCTCAAGACTGTGAATGATCCAGAAGAGGTTTTTGCTTAAGGCGCGGGCTTGTTCTATTTATCCAGTGCGTGCAGAGTTGAGTTCGTTCGATAGAGCGTGGGCGTGCTTTACCATTCCATACAATTCCTATTTTTGGTCGTGATTTCTTGAGGAAAAGATGTAGTTGATAGCTGGAAGAGTTTTTAATTAAGGCTATCTTTAGTTTTTAATTAAGGCCGTGATTTCATTGTTTTTCGTGTTATTTGAAGCAACCAATAATGGCATGTAGAATTAATTTAGATAGTTCTGTGACTGTATGGTGGCAAAAATCACTAAAAAACAGGTTTCAAAATAATCAACTAGTTTAGTCTCCAGTCTAAGTGGTGGAGTCACAATGGTCTCGCTTAAATACCACTCTTCTAGAGCAATAAGCTGCCTCCCGTTCACTATTTAAAGGTATCAGGTACAAGATTATATCTAGTTAAACTAGATCAATTACTATTTCAGTAGAGTAACGACGTAGATTGAGGCTAGAGTGTAACTCTATGTCTTTAAGACAATTATGTCCTGCTTAGGTGCTCACGGTATATGACACTTGTCTCTAAGGATACAACAATCTCCTTCTTGTGACAACAACACTTCAACCCATAAGAATAATCGAACGAAAATTGGTTATACTCACTCACAAAAGAATGCTAAAAGCAGAGAAGAGAAGAAAATTCATAGATTTTGAAATTTTCTAGGATGATTTTCTGAGTTCTGGAAGGCTCTATTTAGAGGCAAATCTTGGATGTACATGGTGCGTGTTTCTACACCGTTGGATCGAGTCTGATCGATTTAGGCGCAATCTAACGATTCACAGCTCGTCGCAACCGACCCCGTATCGTTGGATCGCGGTCGATCCAATCGGTCGCGATCTAATGGCCTTTATCAGCGCATCCGATCCCACACCGACGGATCTTCGTACATCGCACCTAGACAAATAACTACATTCATCGTATCTAGACGTTCCAGATCCGATCTTACGCGGACGCATCTCATCCGTCTGATCAAAGATCGGCGATGTGTACGTGCGAAGTGCAAAGTGTTGTGCGCCCAATGCGCCCTAAGACGCCCAATCGCCCTCACACATGCGTGCGCGAGCATTACCCCTGAGCCTTCATTGTGTGTGTGTGTTAGCTGAAAATTCAAGTGTAGTATTATAGTTATACTTATAAGTAAATAATTAGAACTTTGTCTTTCCCATGTGGGACTAAAAGATTGTTTTTAAATATTATCACTTTACGCATATCAAGTAGGCTACTTTAGACTCAATTTCTCATTCATATATAAATGGATATAGCTAAATACTTATATATTCTTAATCTTCACATATCAAAGATTAATAATTAACTTGGATCCACCCAAAATCACTTGTGGGCCCCACTTTAATATTTATCTGAAAATGGTGAAAAACCATATTTTATTTGCTCATTTTCCAACAATCCCTCACATGAATGAAAATTGAACTAATTGCGCTTTCTATCATCCCCCACATAAATGGATTTTTGATGTAATTTTGAAAAAAAAAGTTAATGCAGACACTAGAGAGAGTACTAGTGGAACGAGTTGCATCGAAATAGGTAACTTGTGGCTTTGAACCTTCCCTAGTGAAACACTATTCAATTTGCTAGCTAATCAGCGAACACAATGTCTTGAACTGTTCAGCCGTTGATGCAAACCAAGACATTAATGTACACACAACAATTTTGGTTCTCACGGTTGTGCTCATTTTGGCCCTAAACAACTCCTGGATTCATGAGTGCTTTAGAAAATTCAAGCCTTAAAATCCTCATATAATTGGCCCAGTCCTATTAAGAGTATCCCTGCTATACCCCACATAATTAATATGTCGTAGGAATCATTAAAAACAATGCTTATCCTTACTCATTTTACAGGCAGAACTATTGTATCATAAGAATGGGTAGTAGTGTGATTTTCCTTAGTGCTACACCAGATTTCATAATTTAGTTGTCCCTTTTGAACCTAGTTCTTGGGATCACTTGTAATACCCTGTATTTCACAAAAAAAAAAAATTGGGCATACGTGCCCGGAAGTCCAGGAAAGCCGCCTGGAAGTCCAGGCACATGCCCGGAAGTCCAGGCAAGCCGCCTGGAAGTCCAGGCACATGCCCGGAAGTTCAAGCAACCTGCCCGAAGGTCCAGGCACATGCCTGGAAGTCCAGGCAACCTGCCCGAAAGTACAGGCACATGCCCGGAAGTCCAGGCAACCCGCCCGGAAGTCCAGGCAACCCGCCCGGAAGTCCAGCCACATGCCCGGAAGTCCAGGCAGCCCGCCTGGACTTGCAGGCTCCAAAACATATAAACCAACCCCCCCTCTCCATTTTTCACACCAAATTCACTCCAAATTGTGATTTTTCCTCCTCTTTTCACTCATTTTGAGTTTTTAGTCTTTTGAGACTCTGTTCGAGACTCTCGGTGTAGTGCGACGAAGTTCTGTCTGGAGGAAAGCTCCAGATCTGAAAAAGAAGAAGTTCTTATCTGAAGGTGGGGAACGAAACATAGGTTTGCGTGTTTTATAACTTTTATTAAAGTTTACATTCAGTTATTATTATATCTACTATTCATTTACACTGCGTTATGTCATATAATGTTTATACTGTCGCACTTATACCTGTACACTTGGAATTCACGTATTATACTGTTATAATGCCGGATTTGTGGTCAATCTGACTCAACTAGACTCGGTCTTGTCCTCAGTAACTTTAAATAGTGAACGGGAGGCAGCGGGCTTGTGACGCCCCGAAAATTATTTCATCTAGCCCATAACCCAATTGCATTTTTTGCCCAAACTCTATGTGTTGTCTTGATATGTTTGGTGTTTGTTTGATGATTGTTTAATGTTTGTATAGTTGATGCTTGATAATGTATATAAATATATGTATCATAAATTGTATATGAGTCATGTTAAATTAAAGTATAATGCATATGTTATGATTTATGCATGGGCTCATTAAACCATGAATTGATATGGGTTAGGATTGATTGAATAAAAGGATAAATGAAATTGAAAATTTGGTGTATTAAATGGATTGGACATTTAAAATACATGTGGTTGGTATGGGTAGTATGAGACCAACACATGTGAAGGTTGGTGCATGAAAGTGGACAAGTGTCCAATGCCCACTTCTCTTCTTCAAGGAAGTGCTAGAATGAGTGGAGGGAATCAAGGAGAGAATCAAGGAGAGAATTAAGGAGAGAATCAAGGAGGGAATCAAGGAAGTGCTAGAAAGAGGTGAGTGGAGAGAAAGAAAAGAAGAGAAAGGAAAGAAGAAGAGAAGGAAGGAGAGAGTTGCAGGAGGAAGATCCCTGCGACATTTCCATCAAAGTGGTGGATCTTTGGAATATAGGGTCAGATTGAGCTCAAATTATTTCAGCACGTTCGTAGCTTATGGTTCTTCATTCTGTCGGTGGAGATCTTGATCAGAGGTTTCGTCTAAGAGATCTAACCTCTCAAACAAAGCTGGTCGGAAAGTCTGGATTTCTCGCACCGTTTCGCTCAAACTTATTGAACTCCTACATCTACCGTTAGATGGTTATCAAATTTTGGTATGTAGTGTACAACTGATATGTCTACATTCTATATGGTGACGATCTTAATTAGAGGCTTTGTCTAAGAGATATAACCTCTCAAACAAAGCTGATAGGAATTTCTGGGTTTCTCGTGCCATTTCGGTCAAACTTGTAGATCTCCTCAATCTACCGTTGGATGGATATAAAATTTTGGCATGTAGTTTATGACAGATATATATGTATTCTGAACGGTTGAGATGTTTATAAATTTAGTATTTTGTGTGATATAGCCATCTGAGTTTGGGTATTTGCAGCAGGAAAGGAGAAACTGTCTGATTATATACTTGTTCATCAAAGATACATATCTTTTCGGTCCACCGTTGGATTGGGCTGATGTTTGGACAGAAGGTTTGTTTCTTCACATAATTCAATATATACGGTTGATTTTGTGATTACTTATTTCTATTGGTAGATTAATACATCTGAACAGAATATTAAATGAAGAATTGGTAAGGTGCTTGTATTGGACCTAAATTTAGAATATGAACTTAGACATTTCCAAATAGCTTGCATGTCAACTATGTTGACCCTAGTTGCCATTGTTGATGAACCTATGATGCAAAATCAGTGATATACATGGCTGAACATGGTGACCTAGTGTAAATCGACAATATGGCCTAAGCATGGAAAATTTCATATTTTAGGGCTTTTGATGTTTTTGGCCTAAAATCATTGAATTGATGCAACTTATGTTTAATTAAGCATGATTAGAGTTGATTATGCTACTGATTTGGTGGTTGTGACCATATCATGGGTTAGGCCTACTTGTGATCAAGTGACCAAATTTGGGCATGTTTATGCCTAAGGAATTGAAAATCAGTATTTTTGATTAATAGAATGGTTTATGTATGAGAACTATGCATTAGAGGCCTAAGTCATGTGATTTGAGTTGAATGATGGGATTAGATGGGATTTAGGCCTATTGTTTATATGTGGGCTGATTTAGGGTTGATGTGTAATGTCTATGTGATTGAGCATAGAAATTGATGTATGGTAGGATATTGATGTATGTTTCAGGATCTTGATTGGGTTCATTCGGTTTGGTGGTCGTGTGTGGTTAAATACTCTCGCGAGGCTTGGTTGTGAGTATACTTCATTTATGATTATATCTTTTATGTCATCATATCACTTATATATATTGTATCTTGAAAGCATGAATGTGTTCTAATGTTTTGAATGATGCATTGATTTGAGAAAACCTTATGACTTTGGTTGGACCCATCTATCTGGCTAATAGGGGGACTTAACATTGTCATAAGAGGGTTTTAGGAAAGAAAATGATTGGGATCAACGGCACGGTGAAATAGACGTGTACTAGTAACCCAAATAAACATGATTGGGATCAACGGCACGGTGAAATAGACGTGTACTAGTAACCCAAGGCATGTGGAATGTGGATCCAAATTGATAAACTTTTACTTGCATCGAACTTATTATAAATGCTTGATATCTATATGTTATGAGCTTTTAATCATGCTACACATTGACATGCATACATGATATTTATTGATGAGTATTGATAACATATTTGAATTCTATTCACTGGGCATCGTTGGCTCACCCTCATTTTCCTCTTTCAGGTCCTTCTGTCCCGAATAAGGGCAAAGGAGTAGTCATATCTTGAGGGCCTTGCCTGCGAGAGAATCCAAGGCCTCGATGTGAGTTGAGAGGCATTTTGATTGAATTGTGTTTTAAATTATGAAGTACTATATTTTGGATTATGTAATTATAACACTTACCACATTGTAGTATGGGTGAGTTGGGACTTGTTAGGTAGACTATGTTGGCATATGACGATTTTATTTGTACCCACAATTTTGGACTTTATGAGTATGTCAATTTTAATGGACTGTAGGGATTATGATTATTATTTATGGTTCATTTTTTTTTATGGATTATCTCTTGTCTTGGATGATTAATACGGTGGGTAGTTTTGTTTAATACCTTTTGATATCATATCGTTGTTTGCTAAAAATATGTCAAACTTTTTTTTTTCTTATTTAAATTACAGCATTTCAGAGGGCCATGCTCACCAATACCATATTAAGGCTCTTGTGGCATATATAAGCTCACAACTAATGATGGGAATAATCTCAAATAATATCATAGAAAGATGTGTGCATGCCTTTCTTTTCAGAATGTTATTCTTTTAGTACATCAGAGAGGCATCTTTTAATTACTCCTTGATAGAGTGTATAGAAGCTATATAACTTGTGACTTTTCCTTGTGCTTTAATGTTTAAAAATGTTTAATTCTTAGATTTTGATTATGTTTTCTATTTTATGAAGTAGATTGAAGAATTGCATCAAAATGAGGTTGGAATCGAATACTTAACATGATTTGAGTGAAGTCATAAATTTTGAAGAAAATTTGGAGCTCAAGACTGTGAATGATCCAGAAGAGGTTTTTGCTTAAGGCGCGGGCGCGTTCTATTTATCCAGTGTGTGCAGAGTTGAGTTCGTTCGATAGAGCGTGGACGTGCTTTACCATTCCATACAATTCCTATTTTTGGCCGTGATTTCTTGAGGAAAAGATGTAGTTGATAGCTGGAAGAGTTTTTAATTAAGGTTATCTTTAGTTTTTAATTAAGGCCGTGATTTCATTGTTTTTCGTGTTATTTGAAGCAACCAATAATAGCATGTAGAATTAATTTAGATAGTTTTGTGACTGTATGGTGGCAATAATCACTAAAAAACAGGTTTCAAAATAATCAACTAGATTAGTCTCCAGTCTAAGTGGTGGAGTCACAATGGTCTCGCTTAAATACCACTCTTCTAGAGCAATAAGCTGCCTCCCGTTCACTATTTAAAGGTATCAGGTACAAGATTATATCTAGTTAAACTAGATCAATTACTATTTTAGTAGAGTAATGAGGTAGATTGAGGCTAGAGTGTAACTCTATGTCTTTAAGACAATTATGTCCTGCTTAGGTGCTCACGGTATATGACACTTGTCTCTAAGGATACAACAATCTCCTTCTTGTGACAACAACACTTCAACCCACAAGAATAATCGAACGAAAATTGGTTGTACTCACTCACAAAAAAATGCTAAAAGCAGAGAAGAGAAGAAAATTCATAGATTTTGAAATTTTCTAGGATGATTTTCTGAGTTCTGGAATGCTCTATTTAGAGGCAAATCTTGGCTGTACATGGTGTGTGTTTCTACACCGTTGGATCGAGTCTGATCGATTTAGGCGCAATCTAACGATTCACAGCTCGTCGCAACTGACCCCGTATCGTTGGATCGCGGTCGATCCAATCGGTCGCGATCTAATGGTCTTTATCAGCGCATCCGATCCCACACCGACGGATCTTCGTACATCGCACCTAGACAAATAACTACATTCATCGTATCTAGACGTTCCAGATTCGATCTTACGCGGACGCATCTCATCCGTCTGATCAAAGATCGGCGATGTGTACGTGCGAAGTGCAAAGTGTTGTGCGCCCAATGCGCCCTAAGACGCCCAATCGCCCTCACACATGCGTGCGCGAGCATTACCCCTGAGCCTTCATTGTGTGTGTGTGTTATAGTTATACTTATAAGTAAATAATTAGAACTTTGTCTTTCCCATGTGGGACTAAAAGATTGTTTTTAAATATTACCACTTTACGCATATCAAGTAGGCTACTTTAGACTCAATTTCTCATTCATATATAAATGGATATAGCTAAATACTTATATATTCTTAATCTTCACATATCAAAGATTAATAATTAACTTGGATCCACCCAAAATCACTTGTGGGCCCCACTTTAATATTTATCTGAAAATGGTGAAAAACCATATTTTATTTGCTCATTTTCCAACAATCCCCCACATGAATGGAAAACTGAACTAATTGCACTTTTTATCATCCCCCACATAAATGGATTTTTGATGTAATTTTGAAAAAAAAATTAATGCAGACACTAGAGAGAGTACTAGTGGAACGAGTTGCATCGAAATAGGTAACTTGTGGCTTTGAACCTTCCCTAGTGAAACACTATTGAATTTGCTAGCTAATCAGCGAACACAATGTCTTGAACTGTTCAGCCGTTGATGCAAACCAAGACATTAATGTACACACAACAATTTTGGTTCTCATGGTTGTGCTCATTTTGGCCCTAAACAACTCCTGGATTCATGAGTGCTTTAGAGAATTCAAGCCTTAAAATTCTCATATAATTGGCCCAGTCCTATTAAGAGTATCCCTGCTATACCCCACATAATTAATATGTCATACGAATCATTAAAAACAATGCTTATCCTTACTCATTTTACAGGCATAACTATTGTATCATAAGAATGGGTAGTAGTGTGATTTTCCTTAGTGCTACACCAGATTTCATAATTTAGTTGTCCCTTTTGAACCTAGTTCTTGGGATCTCTTGTAATACCCTGTATTTCACAAAAAAAAAATAAAAATTGGGCATACGTGCCCGAAAGTCCAGGCAAGCCGCCCGGAAGTCCAGGCACATGCCCGGAAGTCCAGGCACATGCCCGGAAGTCCAGGCACATGCCCGGAAGTCCAGGCACATGCCCGGAAGTTCAAGCAACCTGCCCGAAGGTCCAGGCACATGCCCGGAAGTCCAGGCAACCCGCCCGAAAGTCCAGCCACATGCCCGGAAGTCTAGGCAGCCCGCCTGGACTTGCAGGCTCCAAAACATCTATATAAACCAAACCCCTCTCTTCATTTTTCACACCAAATTCACTCCAAATTGTGATTTTTCCTCCTCTTTTCACTCATTTTGAGTTTTTAGTCTTTTGAGACTCTCTGTTCGAGACTCTCGGTGTAGTGCGACGAAGTTCTGTCTGGAGGAAAGCTCCAGATCTGAAAAAGAAGAAGTTCTTATCTGAAGGTGGGGAACGAAACATAGGTTTGCGTGTTTTATAACTTTTATTAAAGTTTACATTCACTTATTATTATATCTACTATTCATTTACACTGCGTTATGCCATATAATGTTTATACTGTCGCACTTATACCTGTACACTTGGAATTCACGTATTATACTGTTATAATGCCGGATTTGTGGTCAATCTTGACTGGCTATTACAAATGCTTCATCAAGGACTTCTCAAAGATTACTAAACCTATGACCAAGCTCACTCGAAAGGACGTGCGATTCATCTGGAATCCTGCCTATGAAGCATCATTTCAGGAATTGAAGAAACGCCTCACGACGACACCTGTACTTATCACTCCAAGAAATACAATTGGATTTTCATTATACACCGATGCCTCTCTCCAAGGCTTAGGTGTCGTACTAATGCAAGAAGGCCAAGTTGTTGCATATGCCTCGAGGCAACTGAAGATTCATGAGGGTAATTACCCAACACATGACTTGGAACTTGCAGCTGTTGTGTTTGCACTGAAGTTATGGCTTCATTACCTATACGGTGAACGGTTTGAGGTCTTCTCGGATCACAAGAGTCTTAAGTACATATACACTCAGAGAGACCTAAACCTCCGCCAGAGAAGATGGTTGGAATTCTTGAAAGATTATGACTTTCAACGCCAGTACCATCCCGAAAAAGCCAATGTTGAGGTTGATGCCCTGAGTAAAAAATCGTGCGTTGCTTGCACTCTTAACTTTGATACGGGGAAGTTGGCTACAGAGATGGAGAACTTTAATCTACAGCTGAACGAAGAGGGACCAAGACCACCACTCTCTCAATTATCAGCCAACTCTGAGCTAGTTCGAAAGATTTCAGCTGCTCAAGCCAATGACCCTATGTTAATGGAAAAACGAGAACTTCTACTCAGCGGACAGGACCTTCCTTACTGGTCGGTCTCAGAAGACGGGGTCGTTTTCTATAAAAAAATGTCTCTGTCTACCGAACGATCCTGAGGTTCGAAAAGAAGTGCTTACTGAGATGCACAGTTCGAGGTACGCTATGCATCCTGGGGGTGACAAAATGTACAAGGATGTCAAGTGACAATTCTGGTTTGCTGGAATGAAAAAGGCAATTGCCGACTTTGTTGCTTTATGTCTCGTTTGCCAGAAAGTTAAAGCAGAACGAAGACTTCCCTCTAGACTTCTCCAGCCGTTACCTATTGGAGAATGGAAATGGGAGAACATCGCAATGGATTTTGTCACGGCCTTACCTCAAAACAATAAAGGGCAAGATGTTATCTCGGTTATCATTGACAGACTTACAAAGTCTGCACACTTCTTGCCAATAAAGTTCACGGATAATCCCGCCAAACTTGCAGAACTATATGAAAGAGAGATCGTACGCCTTCATGGCATACCACTCATAATCGTCTCTGATCGAGACCCTCGATTCACATCAAACTTTTGGAAAAGCTTCAAGAGTAGAATGGGTTGTAAGATCACCATGAGCACAACATTTCACCCTCAGACTGATGGGCAATCAGAGTGGCTTATTCAAATCTTAGAAGACATGTTACGATGTTGCATTTTGGACTTTAATGACGGATGGGCAAAGTATTTACATCTAGCTAAGTTTGCATACAACAACAGCTACCAAACTAGTATTGGCATGGCACCGTATGAGACTCTCTATGGTCGCTCTTGCAGATCCCCGGTATGCTGGTTATATATGGCAAATCGACTGCAGTTAGGCCCTGAACTAGTTCAAGAGACTTCTGAGAAGATCACACTAGTAAAGTAACGACTTCGTGTTGCACAAAGTCGACAGAAGAGCTATGTTGACAAGAGGAGACAACCTCTAGAATTTGATAAGGGGGACTTTGTTTTTCTAAAAGTTCAGCCCACAAGAGGTGCCAAACGCTTTGGGATCAAAGGAAAGCTCTCCCTGCGGTATATAGGTCCATTTCAGATCATTGAACGTATTGGCAAACTTGCTTATCATCTGTCCCTTCCATCGTCCATGCCTAAGAGGTTCATGACGTTTTTCACGTATCTTTGCTTCGCAAGTATTGTCCTGATCCTTCGCATATCATCCCTTTAGTCGAGGAGAAAGCGATATAGATTTTAGATAGAAAAACTCAAGAACTACGGCGACGTAGCATACCACTTGTGATAGTGCTCTGGGATCACCACGACATAGAGGAAGCAACATGGGAACTAGAAGCAACAATTAAACAGAAATATCCTGAATTGTTTTCTAGTACCAACTGATGATGTGATACATTGTACTATTTTCACTTATCAATAAAATGATGAGACATTGTTTACACTTATCTTAATACATTGTTTCACTTGAATAACTACGCAGATGTCTGAAAATAATATCAATGGATATAGTGATGCACACACGCATTGGCCTCCTTGGCAACCTGTGGCTACTTCTCAAGAAGCAGAGTCAAGTCACAACTATTTTGCATCACCAACTCCGTCACCACACAGATAGCGATCATTATCGCCAGAGCGTGCATGACTTTTTTGTAACAATCCCGTGCCCTCATCCTAGCAAGACCTTCTACCAAAATTGCCAGGCGGCAGGATTCGAGCAACTGCACGAGAAAGTATTCCACTGCTCAACTTACCTCCCCTCAAACGATGTAACCAGCACCCTCCACCACCATCTGTTATGCAAAGGTTGGAATCTTCAGAGGACGAGTCTGATTCCATTTGCTCACCATGGTTTTACGATGATGACGATTCCATCGGCCATAGTGCTATTCAAGGACCATTCAAGAACTATCCTGAACTCGCAAAAGATGACGCCGACAGTGAATCTCAAGCAGATAACCATCATAACTACTTGAATTGATTTCGAGAGCGAAATCCCTTTAAGGGGGTAGAGTGTAATACCCTATATTTCACAAAAAAAAAATTGGGCATACTAGCCCGGAAGTCCAGGCACATGCCCAAAAGTCCAGGCACATGCCCGGAAGGCCAGGCAAGTCGCCCGGAAGTCCAGGCACATGCCCGGAAGTCCAGGCAGCCCGCCTGGACTTCGAGGCGCCAAAACATCTATATAAACCAACCCCCCCTCTTCATTTTTCACCCCAAATTCACTCCAAATTGTGATTTTTCCTCCTCTTTTCACTCATTTTGAGTTTTTAGTCTTTTGAGACTCTATGTTCGAGACTCTCGGTGTAGTGCGACGAAGTTCTGTCGGGAGGAAAGCGCCAGATCAGGAAAATGAAGAAGTTCTTATCTGAAGGTGGGGAACGAAACATAGGTTTGCGTGTTTTATAACTTTTATTAAAGTTTACATTCAGTTATTATTATATCTACTATTCATTTACACTGCATTATGTCATATAATGTTTATATTGTCGCATTTATACATGTACACTTGGAATTCACGTATTATACTGTTACAATATCAGATTTGTGGTCAATCTGACTCAACTAGACTCGGTCTTGTCCTCAGTAACTTTAAATAGTGAGCGGGAGGCAGCGGTCTGCTCTAGGCGATTGGTATTTAAGCAGACCTTGTGTCTCACCTCTCAACTGGGGACTGATCTAGTTGGTCTTATTGAAAGCTATCAGCTTATACAAGTAATACTGAATGTCCTAACCTTGCACGTCGTGATACCGACCCTGATAAGGATCACCAGACGTTGCCAAAGTCAGTCTAAATGTCAAGAAAAGACCAGACCAGTTCATGCATTGGCATCATACATATCACCACCTAGGGACGTATATGGTTTATGACTCATAGAATAGTTATGAGCATTACTCGCTATTCATTATATTTCTCTGGAGAGGAACGTACATGAGAAACCGGCTAGGTTCGGGGAGGGACATCAGTACGTGAATCCAGAGCATCATTCCTTAGGAGGGACGTACAGTGAGAACCTGGCTACGCCCGGGGAAGGACACCTGTACGTGAACTCAGGCGATGTACGTTCATCAAACCATTACGAGACGGTGTCATGCATATATACATATTGATTGATTTTGATGCTCACATGTGTATTTAAGATATTTGATATTGAAGTATGCTTTATTAATTGTTATACTCACGAACTATTTACCCATTGAGCGCGTTAAGCTCACTCTATTATTATCAAAATTTTCACAGGAAATTAGGGTAGACTGGGTGCAGGTTTATGGAGCCCACATTTTGTACCCTTTGTATCATTCATTAGGGATTTTGGAGAGTATGTTCCCTTGACCGTTTCATGTACAAATTATATTCTGAATTAAATGAAATCAGATTTGTACTGTGTACTATATTTTCTGTTGAGCACTCTGTTGTTACCATTGTTATTGTTCCAAATGCGCGCCCCGTTCACGAATGTACCGCCAGTTTAGGCGCGTCCGGGCGGGGTGTGACATCTTTAGTCATCTAGGTTGAGTTTCCAGTTTGAACCTCTACTTAATAGGCTTTAACCCCATTCCCCTCGATAAACATTGTACTTGATCTCTAGGCAAACTTTAGTTAGTGGATCCGCAAGGTTGTCCTTTGATTTGATATAATCTATGGATATTACTCCATTTTCAAGTAACAATGAATGCATATTGTTGAGACAAGTTTGAACCAACACGAAATATCCTCTAAAAAGTTACGAAGCCATTTTGCTTCTTCTCCACCTTTTTCTAAAGCTATAAATTCAGATTCCATAGTGGATTTGGCTATACATGTTTATTTTGAGGATTTCCATGATATCGCTCCTCCTCCAATTGCGAACACATATCCACTCGTAGATTTTGTGTTCTTGGAGTCAGATATTCAGTTTGCATCATTATATCCTTTTAGAACAATTGAATATCTTGTATAATGCAATTCATAATGTTGTGTGTACCTTAGATATCTAAGTACCTTAATCAAATCTTTCCAATGAGCCTTGCCTGGATTTTTTGTAAATCGACTCAATTTATTAATTGCACAGGCTATGTCAGGTCGCATACATACCATAACATACATTTAGGGGTGTACAAATCTCGGTTCGGTTCGAACCGAACCGAACCTAGTTCGGGTTGGGTTTTTTGAAATCGAAACCGAACCAAACTAATACTCAAATTGAACCGAACCGAGCCGAATTTGTTCGATTTGGGTTGATCGGGTTAGTTACGTCAATTTTACAGTTATAAATTTTATACTTAACACTATTTTACCTTTTCAAAACACATTCAATCCTTTGAAAAATATAATATATAGTTTTATCACTACAATTAAAACACAAAATACATTATTACATTTAATAATAGGAATACTGAAAGAGATTGACATGGAAAATTTCTACATGTTTTTCATTCAAAGCCTTTCTTAAGGCAATTTTTTTATGTATCTGCACGTCCAATTCCAAGTATCCAATAGTTAAACAAATAAAAATTAAAAGCAAGTTTAAAGGATATTTTAATCATGTTCCTATATATTTAAAGCTTAGGGTTATAGGAGAAATGACAGTATTACCCTCAAGTTTGGTTCGGTTTTGGTTAAATTCAATTTTTCAATGTCTAAACTGAAAACCGAACCTAACCGATCGGTTTTTTTCATTCCTTAAATTGAAAACCAAACCGAACTTCACAAAAATCGAACCAATCACATTGGTTTGGTTCGGTTTTTTGGTTTGGTCGGTCTCGATGAACACCCCTACATACATTAGACTGCCAAGTATATACGTGAATATTCTAATTGATTTTTAGGTTGCCCTTTATTCTTGATAAGATGTAAATTCACATTTATTGGTGTTTTTATAGGACTAGTATCATATTTATTGAACTTAATCAATATTTTCTCAATATAATGAGATTGGGACAAGACTAATCCATCAAATATTTTAGAAATTTTAATCTCTAAAATAACACCAGCAATGCCCATATCTTTCATATCAAAATGTCTAGTCAACATTTTCTTGGTAAACTTGATTATAGCTTTATTATTATCTATAATCAACATATCATCTACGTAAAGGCACACTATGACTGTGGTGACCCCTCGCCCCGGACCACCAACCCCGCAAGGAATGGCGTGCGGAATACCGGGGCGGGACGCCCGGCGTAGGCATCTCCGACCACTCCTCAACTCCCGTGAGGTGGTTGAGACCCTACGAGCCTTATCTCAAACAACGACATAATATCAAAAGGTACTAAACAAAACTACCCACCGTATTAATCATCAAAGACAAGAGATAATCCATAAAAATAAACCACAAATAAAATCATAATCCCTACAGTCCATTAAAATTGACATACACATAAAGTCCAAAATTGTGGGTACAAATAAAAACCGTCATATGCCCACATGGTCTATCTAACAAGTCCCAACTCACCCATACTACAATGTGGTAAGTGTTATAATTACATAATCCAAAATATAATACTTCATAATTTAAAACACAGTTCAATCAAAATGCCTCTCAACTCACATCGAGGCCTTGGATTCTCTCGCAGGCAAGGCCCTCAAGATATAACTACTCCTTTGCCCTTATTCGGGACAGAAGGACCTGAAAGAGGAAAATGAGGGTGAGCCAACGGTGCCCAGTGAATAGAATTCAAATATGCTATCAATACTCATCAATAAATATCATGTATGCATGTCAATGTGTAGCATGATTAAAAGCTCATAATATATAGATATCAAGCATTTATAATAAGTTCGATGCAAGTAAAAGCTTATCAATTTGGATCCACATTCCACATGCGTTGGGTTACTAGTGCACGTCTATTTCACCGTACCGTTGACCCCAATCTCTTCCTTCCTTAAAACCCTCCTATGACAAGGTTAAGTCCCCCTATTAGCCAGATAGATGGGCCCAACCAAAGTCATAAGGTTTTCTCAAATCAATGCATCATTCAAAACATTAGAACACATTCATGATTTCAACATACAATATATAAGTGATATGATGACATAAAAGATATAATCATAAATGAAGTCTACTCACAATCAAGCCTCGCAAGAGTATTTAACCACACACGACCACCAAACCGAATCAACCCAATCAAGATCCTGAAACATACATCAATATCCTACCATACATCAATTTCTATGCTCAATCACATAGACATTACACATCAACCCTAAATCAGCCCACAAATAAACAATAGGCCTAAATCCCATCTAATCCCATCATTCAACTCAAATCACATGACTTAGGCCTCTAATGCATAGTTCTCATACATAAACCATTCTATTAATCAAAAATACTGATTTTCAATTCCTTTAGGCATAAACATGCCCAAATTGGGTCACTTGACCACAAGTAGGCCTAACCCATGATATGGTCACAACCACCAAATCAGTAGCATAATCAACCCTAATCATGCTTAATTAAACATAAGTTGCATCAATTCAATGATTTTAGGCCAAAAGCATCAAAAGCCCTAAAATATGAAAATTTTCATACTTAGGCCATATTGCCGATTTACATTAGGTCACCATGTTCAGCCATGTATATCACTGATTTTGCATCATGGGTTCATCAACAATGGCAACTAGGTCAACATAGTTGACATGCAAGCTATTTGGAAAGGTCTAAGTTCATATTCTAAATTTAGGTCTAATACAAGCAACCCTACCAATTCTTCATTTAATATTCTGTTCAGATGTATCAATCTACCAACACAAATATGTAATCACAAAATCAACCGTACAGATTGAAGTATGTGAAGAACCAAATCTTCTGTCCAAATATCAGCCCAATCCTACGGTGGACCGAAACGATAAGTATATTTGATGAACAAGTCTCTAATTAGACAATTTCTCCTTTCCTGCTGCAAATACTCAAACTCAGATGACTATATCACACAAAATACTAAATATATAAACATCTCCACCGTTAAGAATACAGAAATATCAGTTATAAACTACATACCCAAATTTGATATCCATCCAACGGTATATTGAGGAGATCTAAAGTTTGAGCGAAACGGCATGAGAAATTCAGACTTTCCGACCAGCTTTGTTTCAGAGGTTAGATCTCTCGGAAAACAACTCTAATAAAGATCTTCACCGTTCAGCATGCCGAAATATCAGTTGTACACTACGTACCCAAATTTTATATCCATCCAACGGTAGATTAAAGAGATCAAGAAGTTTGAGAGAAATGGTGCGAGAAATCCAGACTTTCCGACCAGCTTTGTTTGAGAGGTTAGATCTCTTAGACGAAACCTCTGATCAAGATCTCCACCGACCATAATGAATAACCATAAGCTACTAACTTGCTGACAAATTTTGAGCTCAATCTGACCATTTATCCCAAAGATCCACCTCTTTGATGAAAATATCGCAGAGATCTTCCTCCTGCAACTCCCTCCTTCTTTCTCTTCTTCTTTTCTTTCTCTTCTTTTTTCCTTTATCTCCACTCACCTCTTTCTAGCACTTCCTTGATTCCTTCCTTGATTCTCTCCTTGATTTCCTCCTTGATTCTCTCCTTGATTTCCTCCTTGATTCTCTCCTTGATTCCCTCCACTCATTCTAGCACTTCCTTGAGGGCATGAGACACTTGTCCACTTTCATGCACCAACCTTCACATGTGTTGGTCTCATACTACCCATACCAACCACATGTACTTTAACCAATTTCATGCTTCCATGTATTTTAGATGTCCAATCCATTTAATACACCAAATTTTCATTCTCATTTATCCTTTTATTCAATCAATCCTAACTCATATGAATTCATGGTTTAATGGGTCCATTCATAAATAATAACATATGCATTATAATTTAATTTAACATGACCCATATACAATTTATGATACACATATTTATATACATTATCAAGCATCAACTATACAAACATTAAACAACCATCAAACAAACACCAAACATATCAAGGCAACGCATAGAGTTTGGGCAAAGTGTAATTGGGTTATGGGCTAGATGAAATAATTTTCGAGGAGTCACAATTACATAACCCTTTGGTGTGTTTTTGACATATACACATTTGTCATATTCATTGATTTTAAAACCATTGGACAACATGACATTGTCAAATTTAATATGCCATTGTTTTGGTGCTTGTTAAAACTCCATATAATGATTTAACAAGTCTACACACCTTACGTTCTTGTCCAGATGCAACGAATCCTTCAGGTTGTTGCGTATATATCTCTTCTTCTAATTCACCATTTAAGAAAGCTGTCTTGACATCCATTTGACGAATTTCAATATTGTTTATTGTAGCAATAGCAATTAACATTCTTATGGATGTTATTCTAGTTACCGGTGAATATGTATCAAAGAAATCAAGGCCCTCTGTTTGTTTAAATCCCTTGGCTACCAACCTAGCCTTATATTTATCAATTGAATCGTCAACCTTTAATTTTCTTTTAAAAATCTATTTACACCCTAAAGGCGTCATACTTGATGGTAAATCTACCAATTCCCAAGTATGATTGTGCATGATTGATTCAATTTCACTATTTATTGCTTCTTTCCAGTAAGGAGGTTCGGGTGTTGATTTTGCCTCTTTAAAAGTTTGAGGTTCACTTTCTAACATATATATTAGAAAATCAGGACCAAAAGACTTTGCAACTTTAGCCTTTTTATTGCGTTTAGGTTCATCCTATAAAATTTTTATCTGGAGGATTACTACTACTATTTGCAGTGTCATAAATTCTTTTATTGGAACTTAGCTCTTGCATATTTTTATTTGGAAAAATATGCTAAAAAAATGATGCATTTCTAGATTCCATAATTGTATTCACATGTATATCATAAATATCTGATTTGTATACAAGGAACCTATATGCACTACTGTTATGAACATAACCAATGAATATACAATCAATGGTTTCAGGCCCTATCTTAACCCTTTTAGGTTAAGGTATTGTTACCTTAGCTAAACACCCCAACACTTTAAGTCACATATATCGCTGTGAATTAAGTCTAAAGGTTCAGTGTTTCTTTCAACTGAATGAAATGGTGTTTTAGTTAACTTTGCCTCAACACATATTTCACAGTTATGATTTAGATCAATTTGATAGTTAGGTAATAATTTTAAATTCATCAATTTTCGTAATGAATTAAAATTAACATGTCCTAATCTATCATGCCATAAACAAGAAGACTCTAAGAAATAAACAGAAGATGAATCTTTATTATCTTCAAAATTGCAGATTACAGGCATTATATTCATTTTGAATAATCCCCTTTCTAAGTACAATTTTTCCACTAATACACTATTTTAGGAAAGTACAAATTTATTAGAGTGAAAGACCATCCTAAAAGCACTTTTGCTCAACAGTAAGCCTGAAACATTATTCCGGATGTCAGGTACATGCAACACATCGATCAAGGTGAGTTCATTTCCTGAGGTCATCTTGAGAACCACCTTCCCAAGACCCGTTATTGTTGAAATTGCTGAATTGCCCATGATTAGATTACATCATCTTATTGTTGTATAAGAGGAAAACATGTTCTTATCAGCACAGACATGTCGGGTGGCTCCAGTATCAATCCACCACTCTCTGGGTTCATCAACCATGTTGGCTTCAAAGACCACAACATATAGCATCAGGTCAGTTACATCTTCAGTCTTCTCCTCAGTCATATTGACTTGATCGTTCTTGGACTTGTTCTTGACTGTGACTTGATTTAATTTTCTGTAGTCAATACACAGTCTCATCGCCCATCTTTCTTTTTGACAAACAATACTGGTGCTCCCCAGGGTGATTCGCTCGGCTGGATAAATTCCTTCGCACTAAGATCATCAAGCTGAGTCCTTAGTTCTATTAGTTCGCTAGGGGCCATTCTGTAGGGTGACATGGCTATGGGGTATGTTCTAAGGTATAGTTCTATCTTGAACTCTACTTCCCGCTTAGGAGGTAATCCTGGTAATTCTTCGGGAAACACTTTAGGGAAGTCTCTAACCACCAAGTGTTCTTCTAAATTCCTCAAGGTCTTTAGAGGCTCGGCTTCTGTTAGGGTTTTGAATTCCTCTTTTTGATTCACAGATTCGAGAAGTGCGGATATAATATTCCTCGGGATTTTGTTTATATCCCCATAGATTTTCAACAACTCTCCCGAAGGTAACCGCAAAGTAATCTTCTTTCGAAGGCAATCGATCTGGGCTTGGTACTCAGATAACCAATCCATACCCAAGATTACATCATAATCATTAATGGGTAAGAGTATCAATTCAGCTGAAATCAGCTTATCATTAATTCAAAGGTCACAACTACATTTTTCAGTTGTTGGGACGTTTACTCCTACTGTTGTTGAAATCTTCATAACAACAGATAAATGTACAATGGAAAGTTGTAGTTTCCTGGCTAAGTTTTCATCTATAAAATTTCAACCCATCTTTAGTACTACATGAGATAATTATTTTCGTTTAGGGTGACTCTAGATTCAAAATTCTAAGTTCTCGAAAATAAAATGATCCTATTGGTTCAGTTCTAGGTTTAATAAAATTTTGGCAATCCATGATTGTCACAGGGTACAGGATTTGGTTTTGATAAATGTAAACAAGACAAGCAAACAAACAAACAACATATCACACAACAATGGTATAAAGAAAATTCTCAAACTTTCACTTATACCCTTCGTATTCAAGTGTCCCATACCACTCTAGCCCGGTGATATAAGCTTCCACAAAGAAACTTCAATACACCCAAACAATGCGCAAATGTCCTACCAACTAAGGCTTCCCAAGTACCCACTATGTCCAAGCTGTCCCATACCAGTTGAACGTAGCGATACAAGCTCGTCCAGAGTTGTTAGTCATTCACCAAACGTGGCCTGTCAGTCTCCAAGTTCTAGACTCCTCAAATACCCTTAAATTCCTCCACGTCCCATACCGCTTTGGAACCAAGAATAAAATATTCATCCTGACCTTAGATTCTAACCAAACAGTTTTCATACAAGTTCTCGTCTCTAACCGATGTCCTAAAAGCTTTGAGTTTGTTAGACCCACTGTACTTTCATTCTCGATATTACGTTATAAAGTTTATAATTGGCATATTTATCTAGCTCAAGTTGGACCCTAATCTCATAAAAATCTGATACCTACTCACTGACAGTAAGCTTCTCAAAATCCATTGTAACACTTCCCATGATCTGAAGCCTACGCTCTGATACCAATCTGTAACACCCCGATTTTCAAAACTTAATTTTTTGTAAAATAATGAATATTTTAATTTTATCGAGAAAAATCACTGAAAATCGAGATGTTAGTCGTATCCGTTTATCTTTTCCTATAACCATTATATATGTAATAAAATTTGAAACACTATGAATTTATATTCTTCTAATTAACTTACTGGTTAAGATAAACAAATAACCTTTCATCTTCATACTAAGGACCACATATTTCCACTATACAAATTTCTATAGTGAATTATGAGGGTACTTGCCCTTGTCCATCCATTATGGACACAATATTTTAAATACATTCATTAAATAGAATTAATGTCCAAGGCATTCACACGTGAAATAAATCACAGGGTCTTTACTAACTGTAATAATATTCATAAATTTCAATTGTCAATACAACCCGTTTAAATAATAAACTTTAAAAAGGAATCAAATAAAAACATTCAGCCCTGTCACCACAATATTAACAAATTAATTAAACCCACCCCTACTACACTGAACTACGTCACAAACTCGCGACTTTATTTTCTAAGTACCTGCATGTGAAAACTAGGGGTAAGCTTGAAAGCCCAGTGGGTCATCTAAACGATTCACAACATTTTATTATAATATATACACAAGAACATTACAAACAAGTTTCACACATTAATCGTCACAACATCAGATTATTTGAGTCGAGAATTTTATCACGTTCTAAATCACGTACCAATAGGAAATCAGACTCAGGGTGGCACTACCCAAAAATTAGAACTCGTTGGCGATATTCATCATGAATAACTGCCCCATAATAAACATTGGCGATATTCCTTAGAATAACTGCCCCATAATAATCAATGGTGACATTCCTTAGAATAACTGCCCCATATGTGTGATTCTTATCTTAATCGTGTTCCTTAGTGATGTCACACCATACGTACGGTATAAGTACGATATTATTAAGTGCATTCATAAAACATTCAAACTCCACTGCGCATGGTATCATGTCACAAAGTCAATTATAATAGTATTCATGCATGAACTTTACTATGCCAATATTCCAAGTCATACATTTCATTATCAGGCATTATAATTTATAAATGAATTCAATTACCACATGAATTGCATGCATCCAATTATCATTTGATCAGAATAAAAATCATGTTGACACACATATCATCATGGCTAACAATCACAACATGGTATATATAAAATCATGTACAATAGGCATGCATAAGCAATCTAATAATACTATAAACCTAATTAATTTAACATTCCTATCTATATATCAAAATAAAATTTTATGAAGGCATAGAATCATCCCCACCTGAATCGCTAAATTCCAAATCCCTTAAATTCCTCGTCGCGCCTAGTACTCAACCTGTACATGTATATTACGTTTGTTAATATAAATACTCATAAGAACGATTATGAGTGTAGAAATATATACATATATATGGTGGTGGGATGTTTAAACAAGTATATATATATATATATATATATATATATATATATATATATATATATATATATATATATATATAATAACATATTATAATGCCTTGTGATATGATATAATGATGAGTATGGTATAACATGGTATAATACAATATGTGGTATATATATAATGTGTGGTGATGTGTGAAGCGTTTTGAAAAGGTGTGATATACAATATAATCTATAATAGGTGTGTGCTGTGGGACTAAAAAAATCAAAATGGAATAGGGGAAAATCAAAATGGTATAGGGGAAATAAAGAGAAAGGGAGGCGTTGATGGTGGTGAGTTGCAGAGAGGTGGTGGTGGTGCCAGTGGCTGTGGAAGTGGAGGCAGAACCGCCGGAGTGGAAGTTCAGATGAAGCAGAGTGGCCGGAGATTGCTTGATTTCTTACAGAGTGTGAATTTGAAGTACGTGAAGTTAGGTTACCATTACTTGATCACGCAGATGAAGCAGAGAGAGAGATCTGGGTGGGGTGGCGTAGTATTGGGGAAGAGAGAAGTGTTTCGAGCAAAAGAGAAGAGAGAAGAGAGCGGCGAGATTCAGAGAGCAGAGGAAGATGGCGGAGAAGAGAATAGAGAAGAGAGAAAGGGGGAACCGCGGCAGTTCACCGGCGTTCGTGAATCGGCAGCGATTTTCGTGAATATCAGAGAGGGGTTTCTTTTGGCGTTTTCGGAGTTGTAGCGGAGAGTTGCAGCGGCGAGAGAGCAGTTTGGAGTCTCACGCGTTCGGATGAAAGGATTGGGTGATGATGTTGCTTGGAGTTTTGGTTAGAGCGACGAGATGGGGTTTCAGGCACTGGGGTTTTGAGCAGAGAGTTGAGAGAGAGACCTGGCGAGAGCGAGAGAGCAGAGGAGAAGAAAAATCGAAGTTGCAGCGGCGATGAGCAGCAACGGTGAGTAGCAGCGGCTACAGACGGTGGCTCAACAGTGGCGATGAACCAGATGGGAGTTGCAACGTGCGATGGAGGAGAAAAGAAGAGAGAAGAGAGAGGCAATTGGGTTTTTTGTGAGGCTGGTTTTTGAGAGGGAGAGTTGGGTTTTGTGCGATTGGTTTCGAGAGAGAGGGGCTTGTGCGATTGAGTTTTTGAGAGAGAGGGGCGAGATTGCAGCTGTAGAGGGCGAGATTGCAGCGAGGTTGCAGCTGTAGAGGGCAAGATTGCAGCGGAGAGAGAGAAGTTTGACGATTAGTTTCCTTGATAAGGAAGGAGAGTCCGGGATGTGTGCGCGGAAACAGATCGCTACTCCGAAGAACAGGGGATGTTCTCGATTGCGATGATCTTGGCGAAGATTTGGATGAGGCGGCGATGGCTAGCGTAGATCGAGTTGTTAATCGAAGCAAAGACGACCGACAAAGCATTTGCAACGTTCTTGAATGGCGATTTCTTACGGCGACGGGGTCGGCTTTTTTTTTTATTATTATTGAATTTCCAGGGGATTACAATCATCCTAGAAAATTTCAAAATCTATGAATTTTGTTCTCTTATCTACTTTTAGCATTCTTTTGTGAGTGAGTACAACCAATTTTTGTTCGATTATTCTTGTGAGTTGAAGTGTTGTTGTCACAAGAAGGAGATTGTTATATCCTTAGAGACAAGTGTAATACCCAGAAAAAAAAAATCCAGAATTATAACAAAATAGAAAACCTCAACTACTAACAAATCATTAAAATAACCAAATCCAAAACAAGCTCTACTATCTTCAGAAAACACAGATTCAACAAACAAAAATGCTTAAAAAAAAAAAAGAAAAAAAAATTCAAACATGATCCTGAAATCACGCCGACATGTCGCCTGGAATCTCGCCGAGATCTCACCGGAAATCTCGCCGACATCTTGGCTGAAATCACGTCTCTCTCTCTCTAAAATCAGCGCCCTCTCTCTCCCTTCTCATCTTGCCGCTGCAACTTATCACCGCCCCTACTCTCTCGCTCTCGCCAGGTTTTTCTCTCAACCCTCTGCTCGAAACCTGAAACCCATCTCGGCGTTGCTCCTCATCTCGCCGTCGTCGCCCTCTTTTCTCTTCTTCGCCACTAATCTCACCACCGCCCTCTTCTCTGCCACTGATCTTGCCGCACTCTCTCCCTTCTCTTCGCCGATCTCTCACATCACCTCCGATCTCTCGCCTCCGATCTCTTTCCTCCGATGTCCCGATCTCTCGTCCCCTCGCCTTCACTCCCTTTTTCTTCTTCTTCTTCTTCTTCTCCTTCTCCTTTTCCCCATCCTCTTTTCTTTCCCTTTTCTCTCTCTCTCCTCTGTTTTCTTCCTTCCGCCCTCCTGCAACTCTTTTTATTTTTTTTTAAGCATTTTTGTTTGTTGAATCTGTGTTTTCTGAAGATAGTAGAGTTTGTTTTGGATTTGGTTATTTTAATGATTTGTTAGTAGTTGAGGTTTTCTATTTTGTTATAATTCTGGATTTTTTTTTCTGGGTATTACACAAGTGTCATATACCGTGAGCACCTAAGCAGGACATAATTGTCTTAAAGACATAGAGTTGCACTCTAGCCTCAATCTACGTCATTACTCTACTGAAATAGTAATTGATCTAGTTTAACTAGATATAATCTTGTACCTGATACCTTTAAATAGTGAACGGGAGGCGGCTTATTGCTCTAGAAGAGTGGTATTTAAGCGAGACCATTGTGACTCCACCACTTAAACTGGAGACTAATCTAGTTGATTATTTTGAAACATATTTTTTAGTGATTATTGCCACCATACAGTCACAGAACTATCTAAATTAATTCTACATGCCATTATTGGTTGCTTCAAAAAACACGAAGAACAATGAAATCACGGCCTTAATTAAAAACTAAAGATAGCCTTAATTAAAAACTCTTGCAGTTATCAACTACATCTTTTCCTCAAGAAATCACGGCCAAAAATAGAAATTGTATGGAATGGTAAGGCACGCCCACGCTCTATCGAACGAACTCAACTCTGCACGCACTGGATAAATAGAACGCGCCCGCGCCTTAAGCAAAAACCTCTTCTGGATCGTTAACAGTCTTGAGCTCCAAATTTTCTTCAAAATTTATGACTTCACTCACATCATGTTAAGTATTCGATTCCAACCTCATTTTGATTCAATTCTTCGATCTACTTCACAAAATACAAAATATAATCAAAATCTAAGAATTAAGCATTTTTAAACATTAAAGCACAAGGGAAAGTCACAAGTTATATAGCTATTATACACTCTATCAAGGAGTAATTAAAAGATTCCTCTCTGATGTACTAAAAGAGTAACATTCTGAAAAGAAAAGCATGCACACATCTTTCTATGACATTATTTGAGATTATTCCCATCATTAGTTGTGAGCTTATATATCCCACAAGAGCCTTGAAATGTTGTAATTTAAATAAGAACAAAAAAAAGTTTGACATATTTTTAGCTTGAAAATTTAAGAAGGTGAATAGAAAGCCAATCCGTTTTCATTAAAGGTGGAAAAGAAAAAAAATATGAGAATTAGAATAATAGCGGTGAGATAAGAAATTTTGCTGGTGGGTTAAGTGGCTTCCACTTTTTAGACATTTTTAAAATATTTTTTCTCCAAATTACCCTTGTAGGTTTTAAGTTTTATTTTTCATGACTTTTATACATATTTTTGAATGATTTTAAACATTTTGATTATATTAAAAGGTAAATATATATCTAATTTTTATTTATTAAAAATTATTTTATTTTAATGATAATCACATGCAGCGCACATCTATTTGTGCTAGTTATAATTAATATAAATAAATTCTTTTCTTTTCACTATTTCTTTAAAAAAATTCATTCAAAACAATCTCTCTCTTTTTTGTTTAAATGTAAAAGTATACATTCAAAAAGTATATATTACTATTAAATATCATTAAATTATCTTAAATCATGTATTTACATATAATTTAAGACAATCTAATAATATATAAAAATGATGTATACAATTTAGACTATAATTTAAGTATCAATCAAACATTATTCTTTGTTTTTTCCTTCCTCTCCCTTCTACTTTCACATATTATTTTAGGACTATATGGATAAAAACATTTGTTAAATAAGGTGGTTGCGGAGGACAATATCAAAAACATAAAACGAAGGTGGGCCAGAACTGTTGAGTTGGACAACCTGAACAAGGAAAACGTGGCGCTCTCATAACGTGGGAGTACGGAAAATCCAAATACCGTGGAACATAAGAGCATTCTCAGTTTTCAATTTTGAGAAAAGTATTAGAATCCGCTGTAGCGTCTCTTCATTAACGTGTGCCTGGCGCCTTCTTTCCTTCTCTGTTGCTCAGTAGTTCGTTCACCTTCTCTCTCTCTCTCTAATGCTCTGTCTCTCTCTCAAAAGCTGTTCTTCTTCTTAGCTTCTAAAACTCGATTCTCGCCGGAAAAATGGCTTTGAAAGGTAAAGAAGTAGCGACGAAAGCGCCGGCCGGAAAGAGGAAAAAAGAAACTGCGGGGAAGTCCAGTGGCCGGAAGCGGAGAAACCCCGGCGTTCTTCAATTTTTCGATGTCGCTGCAGATGTCCACGAAGAGGACGATGAAAGCGACGAGAACGTCGCCGATCAAGGTGATAGAAATAAAGGCTTCAGCTATTTTTTTTGTTGTACATAAGTTTGGAAATTCGATAATGCAAGAAAAGAAAAGCCCAAACCATTTCCATGTGAAACCATTTCCATGTGAAACCCAAGCCCAGTTAGCTATGTAGAGCGCACTTGACAGTTGAAAACGTACACGGCAAGTTATTCAAGTTATTGAGGAAGGTTGTAGTTTTTAACCGTTATCACATTTATTTTTTTAACTATAAATGATTAGGTGAGTAGAGGTAATTGAGTATTATCATCGATTAGTTACAAATCTGCTCTTATTACGATATTATGGAACATGTTTTCTGATAACATTCCTGATAACATGTTTTCTGTTTTTAAGGCTTTGTATTTTGTAATAGATATATATATTTGATGGTTGTGAATGGAAATAAAACAAGATTGAGAGACAATTTGACATGGTATCAGAGCCAAGAGAGCAAGTAATTTCCAGATCTTGGATCTGTTGAAGAACGTAAATCTTCAAGATCCGAGCTGGGGTTTGAGAACGAGATGTGTGTGTGAAGCCATCCGCCACAACTCCGATCTCTCAAACCCCAGCTCCGATACTGCGATTCTGAAGGTTTTCAATCCTGATTGTTCTTTGAAATTGTGATTGATCGATTTTATCTGTTGAGGGATTGGTTGGATCTGTTGGAGATTTCTAATTTTGATGATTTGTATAGTGTGAATTGATTTGTACCTGAAATTGCCGTCCACGTTCATGATCTCGTGGTTTCAGTTCATGGTGATGATCGATCCGCGGGAGATCGAAGCCTCGCGCTTCAGTTTCTCGAGGAAGTAGAAGATTTTAAGCTCATCGTCGCCGAGGTCGAGGACGTCACCGATCTGGACGTCGTTTGCGATCTGAGGGCCACCGGAGCTGATCAGAGGATCAAATAGAGATGCGAGGAAGATGCGTTCGCGCGATCGGCGATCGTACGTGGCGACGGCGTCGAACGGTGGGAGCGGATCGACCGCGTGAACGGCGGGCGAGAGATCGCAGAGAAAAGGTGGGATTTTGATGAGATTTTGGGGGTTTTACAGATCGAGTTTTTGGCGTTGTATGCACAGAGATCTGAGGACTACAATGGTGGGTCTCTTTGATCTTGTTGGAGATCTTAGCAAGAAGGGTTTTTGAGAGGTCATTTAAAAAAAAAAAAAAAAAAAAAAAAAAAAAAAAAAAGAAGAAGTGGGTATCCATGTGAGACGTAGATTGTTGACTAATCTTAGCAAGAAGTGTTTTTGAGAGGTGATTTAAGAAAAAAAAAAAAGGCTAAAATTCCAGGGGAAGAACTTGGTGAGTGCTGGAGATAGCCCACCTGTAAAATTATTTGAGAAGAGGATCAGCTTCAATAAGGTCTCTTCAGAAGAACTCTTTTTTGAGTTCAAATGTCATATTAATGAAACGGAAGCCCATCGTCTCCCTGTATTCACCAGTTCCAAAACACCAAGAACAATAGCCAAGACAACTTTCACCACAAGTCTTGCACCGAGAATTTTCCCCTGCACATCGCCGGTGAATAGCACAGCGTACAGCGTCCGCGTGGTGCACCGTGCAAGTGGTAAAGCGGGCGCGTGGTGCAGTGTGCAAGTGGAACAGCGTGATGAGTTGGGCAGCGTGCGTGGTGCAGCGTGCAGGGTGCTGCATTGGACAGCGCGTCGGTACAGCGTGTACAGTCTTGTGCAGCGTGTACAGCACAACGTGCACAGTATTGAGAAGCGTGCAGTGTGCCAGTGGGCAGTGTGCTGCGCTGGAAAGTGTGCAGCGTGCGCGCGCTTCAATGGAGGAGGTGAACTGCGCGGTCGTCAACAGCGACGGTTGTGAACAGAGCGGCCGTGAACAGAGGCTGCCGTGAACAGGGGCCGTGAAAGGTGGCTGTCGTGAACAGTGATTTATGAACAGTGATTTATGCACAGTGTTTTTTTTGTGTACGTGATTGGTGAAGCGTGCTCGCGGTGAAGCGTGCGCTTGTTAAGCTTACGTGATTGGTGAAGCATGCTCGCGGTGAAGCGTACGCTTGGAGAAGCGTACGTGATTAGTGAAGCGTGCTCGCAGTGATGCGTGCGCGTTGTGAAGTGTGCTCGCGGTGAAGCGTGCGCACTGGTGAGGCGTGCGATTGATGAACAACGCACGTGGTGAAGCGTGCGCGCAGTGATGCGTGCGCGTTGTGAAGTGTGCTCGCGGTGAAGCGTGCGCACTGATGAGGCGTGCGGTTGGAGAACAACGCACGTGGTGAAGCGTACACTTGGTAAACAGTGCACGTGGTGAAGCGTGCTCGCAGTGATGCGTGCGCGTTGTGAAGTGTGCTCGCGATGAAGCGTGCGCACTAGTGAAGCGTGAGCTTGGTGAACAGTGCTCGCGTTGTGAAGCGTGCTCGCGGTGATGCGTGCGCGTTGTGAAGCGTGCGCTTAGTGAAGCGTACGTGATTTGTAAAGCGTGCTCGCGGTGATGCGTGCGCGCGATGAAGCGTGTGCTTGGTGAAGCGTACGTGATTAGTGAAGCGTGCGAATGGTGAAGCGCGCGTGGTGAAGCACGCGTCAGTCGGCGTTGTGCATTCCTCAAAATTCGTTTTTTTTTTTTTTTTACGAAAAAAAAAAAAAAAAAAAATCGGGAAAGCGAACTTTGAGTTTCTTCTCTGCAAGTTGGGCGTTCAGAATCTTCACGCTCCAACTTGAGGGAGGGTATTACGATATTATGGAACATGTTTCCTGATAACATTCCTGATAACATGTTTTCTGTTTTTAAGGCTTTGTATTTTGTAATAGATATATATATTTGATGGTTGTGAATGGAAATAAAACAAGATTGAGAGACAATTTGACAGCTCTTCCTTCCATTCCTTGCTTTCTCTCTTTCTCTCTTTCTCTCTTTCTCTGATCTCTGCTCTCTTCATCACCAAACCCATCTTCTTCAATTAATAATCAACACATTTTTACCTGAGGAGAATTAATATCATGAATCCAGATATTTTCACCATCCAATATCTTCTCTCTAATCATCTTCAGGTTTAAAATTTTAAACCCTAACCCTATAAACCCTAAACTCTTTTAACTTTTGTGTCATTTAACTTCTTTTATTTCTTCGATTAATAAAATATTATAGTTGGCAACTAAATGATTATCGTTGTTGTAATGGTTATTTGCATTAAATATTGCAGTCTGAAACAAAGTTGGTAGAATTATTACGAAAGCTTGAAAAGATGGAAGTCTCCAAGCAATATCTACAGGTTTTAATCCTTGTCGACATTAGTTTATTGGTGGTATTGAAAATAGTAAAATAGAGAAATCTCTAGTGAAAAACTAAGAGACTTGGTGAAAAGTTTAGTTAGTTAAAATACATAAATTTATCTCTACAGGAAACTACAATTGGACGTACTGTTGATTATATCAAATGTACATCCAAATCGAAACAAGTTCGTTACCTTGCCAGCAATATCATCAAGTAAATATATGCAAAATTCTACCAATATCTCTCTATTATTTTAGTTCCAAGTTAATTAGTTACTACATATGCATGCAATCATGTTTATCTTAGTTTGATTCAAAATAATTAATTATTTTCCCTTGAATTTGAAATATCAGTGGATGGTGCAAAATGCTATATGAGAGAGTAGTGAACGTTAGTGCTGCTGCCACTACTACTAATAATGATCAACCTGGTAAGTACAAAATATAATCACTGAACACTTATTTAACAGTTTTAGCTAGTTAGCATTAATTTGTCTACCTGATGGCAAACTAGGAAAAGGAAATTCCAATACCACGAAAGTTACTGAACCAAAGTCACAGAAGAACAGGGCATTCATCATTAGGAATTCTATTCTTTCTATTAAGCAAGTAAGTATTAATTAAATAGAGGATGGGTATTAATTAACTAAACACCCATCTCACTATCATCCCCACAATTTGTAGGCAAAGTCCACTGATGAAAACTTCACTGGGCTGAAATTTGAGAATTCCAAAACAAAATCTCAAGAGGGGCATCAAAACCATAATTCTCACTTGGATGATCAGGTACAAATATATATATTATTTAATAGCTCTACCTAATTAGCATTAACATATTGAATTCTATTTCTACATCTCAGAATACCCAGAAGGAAAAGGAGCATTCTGTTGTGTCAACTGTGCAAGAATTTGCTTTCAAGCACATTGCTACTACTTCAAAAAGGAGGATATTTGCCATCAGAAATACCAAGACCTCTAGTACTCTTCCTACTAAGCAAGTAAGCATTAATTAAGTAAAGAATGAAGTATAATTAGTATGAGCTCGTTTATTAAGTATTACTTATATAAATGAAAGTTCAAATTCATCTAATGATCATCCCCAAAATTTGTAGGAAACCAAGTGCACTGATGGATTCGAATATGAGAATTCCAAAAGAAAATCTCAAGAGGGCCATCACACATTGACAGCTGCAGCAAATGGTTAGTTTGTCTTCTTTTGACTTTCTTCACTTGGTAAAGTTTAATTCAATACTCTATATATTATGCATTAGAGTATTGACATATTCTTACTTTATGTATATATACAGCAAAGAAACAAAAAATCAATGAGGCCACTGAACTGCAAGCAGAACTCCCAAAGGAGACTGTCATTCAAGAAGATGTACAAAAGAAACCCGAAGGCCATATCAATCATGTAGACTTGGAGTGCCAGAAGAAAGAAGACATTCTGTCCTTGAAGAATATTCTCTCCAACCATCATTTGCAGGTTTTTTTTCTTTTTGAACAAAGTAATATAGATGCCACTCTTAATCATTATATTTCGTGTCTATAATACATTTCTAATGTTGTATGATTTCTTTACATGTAATATATGGTTGGTGGTTGGTTGTTTTTGTTTAAATTATTGCAGACTGAACCAGAAGTGTTGGAATCACTGAGAAAGCTTCAAAAGATAGTAGACTCCAAGCAAATTCTTGAGGTTTTCGTCTATTCCTTAAAACTAATTGAAAGCAGTTTAACAGATAGGTCAGTTATATATATAATTTTTCCTCCTCAGGAAACTATGATTGGGTACACTGTAAATTCTATCAGAAAGACGTCCAAATCGAAGAAACTCCGTCACTTTTCCAACAATCTCATCAAGTATGGAATTAGTAAACTTCCAAGTAACACTTTCTTCTTGATAAACTTTGAAATTTATGAATCTATAATTATAATTTACATTTAATTTGCAGGGAGTGGAAAAAACTAGTAGACAAATGGTTGGAGTTGGAGGCTTCTGCAACCACAGGAGGTAACAGTGACTCAAACATGTTGCTTTTCTTTCAACCTTCTACCTTGTCTTAACATTGAACTATCTAAATTAATTCTACATACCATTATTGGTTGCTTCAGATAACACGAAGAACAATCAAATAGAGTTGCAGAAACATGTGTCTTGCTTCAGTGTCCCAATTCCTGATAAACAAGTAAGTATATATTATAATGATTACAGTTAATCTCTCTTATTTTTAGTCCAAACACTACCATATACATTCTATCCATCACTCAAATCCCTCTCCCCAATATGATGATTTAGGATGAACACGACGATGATGAGAACTTAATTCTACAGAAGATTGAAGGTTCCAAGAGGAAATTATATGAAGATTATCAAAAAGCTGAAAATGGTAATTACTACCTGCCCTTCATGTTTCTTCTTCCTCCACATTTTCCTTCTCACTTTATAAATCTTTTGGAGTCAATCTAATGGGTACTTATGGCACACAGCAAAGAAGCAAAGGAGTGTAAAGTTCTTTGATTTCCATGAACTCCTAGAAAAGAAGAACTCTAATCAAGACAAAGCTCCCGACACAAGACCACGAATCCGGTACCATCCTCGACCGTATCGAAGGAAAATAAGAGTTAATATGCAACCATGCATAAAAATGTGGTGACAAGTTTTTTTCAGTCAAATGTTGGTTTACATGGATATGGAAGGAACTGCACATACAGTTGTGTATTATGAACATTTTGTAAAACATTGTTTGCTAATGAAATAAATGCAATTATTTTTTTTAAGATCTATTGATTTATAATCACCCTTTTTTTTTAAATCTGCATGTTTATGCTTAACCATGACAAATGTAAAGAAGGCATTTGTCAAATATATCCTAAAGAACTAAACTCAACTAACTTAACAAAACCTTTTTCCTAATTACATGGATATATTCATGTCATAGTTGCTTAGAAGCCAATCTAAACCCCAAAGGGAAGTATAGTCTTGACTCAACTTCTCTCAAAAGACAAACAGCAGGCATTCCATTCACACAAACTGAACATGGTTAAACCAGGGAGTTTTTGTTTGTGTACAGCACATGTTAATTAACAAGATTTCAGTCAATCAGGGATGATTTAAAAAGAAACCCAAACTATAAGACAAATTGGGTTTATTGAGAAAGACAAATGCTAAACGTACGTGGCCTCCAATGAAATTCTCACCACAAATTATATGACTAGTGAGGTGGCTTTTGAGGTGGCCTAGTTTTGTTGGTTACGTTGAAAAGTTCAAAAATTTTCAACCCACTACGGGTAGTTAATGCCAAACGTAAAGTGCGACGCTAAAGGCTTTCTTTTTGCTAAAAAATTATTTTTATTTTTATTTTTTAACAAAAAAAATGATTTTAGTATTACATTATAAAATTACTTTCTTATTTGTATAAAAATAATTTTATTACTTAATAAAAATTAATTTTCTTATTATTAATAAAAAAAATTGTTTTTGATCAAAAATAATGTCATTGTCTTAATAAAATAATTTTAATTCTAATAAAAATTAATTTTAATATTTTAATAAAATTACTTTTAATAATTAAAAATATTATTTTTATAAAATAACAAGTTTATATTACTATCGCTTAAAAATAATATTATTCCTCTAATAAAAGTAATTTTATTACTTTAGAAAAATACTTTTATTATTTTAAATAAAAATTAATTAAATTATTTTTATTTATAATAAAAATAATTTATCATCAAAGGTTGTGTTTTTCATACTTTAGTGAGGCACATATTTTCTACAGTGAATACTTAAAACAAATTCATAAAAAAAATTAGAAATATCAACGAGGATGCACTGCTATGTCCAAATAACACTAAAGAAAAAAACAAGAACTCATTTCTATTAATCAACCTAAAACAATGTTCCATTACATAATTAAATACATAAAAACTTTATAATTCAACATGCAAACAAAAAAGGTCTACCATCTCAATTTGAAAACCACTTCTCCAAGGCACCTCACATCACATCGCCTTCTTTGTTACTACCATGTCTTTTCCATCATAAGTGTAATACTCTGTATTTCACAAAAAAAAAAAAAAAAAATTACTATTTGGGCAACGCCCGAACGTTCAGGCGCAATGCCAGAACGTTCAGGCGCAATGCCAGAACGTTCAGGCGCAATGCCAGAACGTTCAGGCGCAATGCCAGAACGTTCAGGCGCCTGCCAGAACGTTCAGGCGCCAAAAATCTCTATATAAGGAACCCTCCTCATTCTCATTTCTCACACCAAAATCACTCTCCTTATGATTTTCCTTCTCTTTCCACTCCTTCTAAGTTTTTAGTTTTTGAGACTCTCTGATCGAGACTCTCGGTACGGTGCGACGAAGTTCTGTTCGGAGGAAAGCGCCAGATCGGAAAGAAGAAGTTTTTATCTGAAGGTGGGGAACGAAACATAGGTTTGCGTGTTTCATAACTTTTATTAAAGTTTACATTCAATTATTATTATGTCTACTATTCATTTACATTGCATTATGTCAATAATGTTTATGACCTGAATGTCCTAACTTTGCACGTCGTGATACCGACCCTGACAAGGATCACCAGACGTTGCCAAAGTCAGTCTAAATGTCAAGAAAAGACCAGACCAGTAGACTAGACTAGTTCATGCATTGGCATCATACATATCACCACCTAGGGACGTATATGGTTTATGACTCATAGAATAGTTAGAAGCATTGCTCACTATTCATATTATTTCTCTGGAGAGGGACGTACATGAGAACTCGGCTATGCCGGGGAGGGACGTCAGTACGTGAATCCAGAGCATCGTTCCTGAGGAGGGACGTACAGTGAGAACCTGGCTACGCCCGGGGAAGGACACCTGTACGTGAACTCAGGCGATGTACGCTCATCAAACCATTAATACGTGACGGTGTCATGCATACATACATATTGATTGATTATGATCCTTACATGTGTATTTAAGATATTTGATATTGAAGTATGCTTTATTAATTGTTATACTCATGCACTATTTACCCACTGAGCGCGTTAAGCTCACTCCATTATTATCCAATCTTTCACAGGAAATTAAGGTGGACTGGGTGCAGGTTATGGGACCCACATTTTGTACCCTTTGTATGATTCATTGGGGATTTTGGGAGTATGTTCCCTTGACCATCTTATGTACAAAAGTATTCTGAATTAAATGAAATCAGATTTGTACTGTATATTGTATTTTCGCTGCGCACTCTGTTATTACCATTGTGATTATTCCAAATGCACGCCCCGTCCGGGTACTGCCGGTTTAGGCGCGTCCAGGCGGGGTGTTACACGTGGGCATTGTAAAATGCTCGTAATTTATAATATGTTAACTCGATCAACACATGTAGATGAGAAAATCATAATTACAATCTACAAACCGTAATACCTCGGAGCTACCAACATTATGCGTCAAGTCTAGAAAAGAAGAGTAATGAAAGTTATAGATGCCTTGGTTGCACGATTGTGATTGATATGAAACTTGTGAAGATACCATCATATCCTGTATTGAAATAAGGTTGTCAAAACTTTGAGCCAAATAAGTGAATTAATTCGTGAGTATGTTAATTACCAAATGACTTGATGCTATATTGGTGACTTCATGATTGTCACTTTACTAAAGTTGATGAAGATCCTAAAAATTGTTCCATCTACTATTATTTTGTATAAATAAATAAATAATAAAAGTAAAGCATGTCAAATAAATGTCATAAAGCACAAATAATTGCTATAAAATATTTTTTGAACATAATAATGTTACAATTATTAAAAAAAAAAACAATTAACTGTCTTTTTCTTGAATAATGAAATTTCCCAAAGGCTTTCAAACTCTTCAATCTCCAAAGATTCATACACCACATTTTTCGATAACATGTTCACGCTCTTTGTAACCACATAGTTTTCTGGCACCTTCTTCATTATGTGCCAAAAGCATACGCGATGTTTAGCTTTTGGGAAAGCTCTGGATATCGTTGCTTGGATTGAAGGACATTGATCAGTGATAAAGGCATTAGGCACTCTCCCTGACATACAAGTTAGCCAAGTAGTAAAAAGACACTTATAACTATTAATTGTCTCACTTGAAAGTGAGTGACACCCTAATAACACAGATTGATCATGATGATTAACTTCAACAAATAAAGCAAATGACATGTCATATTTGTTTGTTAAATATGTGGTGTCAAATGAAATAACATTCCCAAAGTAATGATAGGAGGCCCTTGACCTTGCATGAACCCAAAAAACATGTCTTAAATGACCTTCATCATCTATATCCATCACATGAAAGAAATTGGAATTTCTCTTTTGATTATGCACAAAGTATAAACGTATTGCCTCTCCATTACCAACACCAAGTTTTAATCTCCCGACTTTTTCTACATAATTCCTTGCATCCTTCTCCCCCAAATTTAATGTTCTTGTAACCTCCAACTCTCTTAGCAAAGGTAAGATATGACTTTGAAAGCGAGATTTCTATTTCATCATTTACCTCAAGTTGTTTCATAACCCGATGATTCAACATTCGGCTGCTTCGAAAAAATCTTGTCTTTCGCGAGCTAACCAAATGATTGTGTTCAAGGTTCACACTTATCAAGTGCCACAAACCATATCTGACATGAGCCTAACAGTTATTTGAGCTTTACAATTACACTTTGATGTAATTGTGTTTATGTACTTGTTCTTATGCTTTTGATCACATTTACTGTAACATCTCGTACCTCTAGTCAAACTTTTATGTCGACTTGTACATATTGTCAGACGTATTTATACGCTTGTTGATGATCGTAAATTGTTGTATTTGTATGCACTCTAGGGTAATAGGAATTCCGAGACCCTAGTTGTAACATTGGAGGCATGATACTTAGGAAATTCACTTTGGACACCAAGGAGCGCGCTCCAGTGTTGGCAAACAGAGAGTGAAAATTTGAGCTTGAGTAGAAATACACTCCTTGGGGAGAAGCGCGCTCTTTGCGGGGAAACAAAGACCAAATCTGTTTCTGGGCAAGGAGGAGCACGCTCCTGAGCCTTCTGATAATTTTTTTTTATAAGTCGTTAAAGCAGTTTGCACGTAAATAAAAGAGGTTTCTGGCCCATTCTTAGCTCATTTGAGCTGGTTTGAGTTCTAAAGAAAGGGAAAATGAAGGGGAAAAGGAGAACGGAGAGCTAGGGTAGCAATTCTAAGGCTTCGGTAAGTGATTTTTAGCTCAAAACTTGCGAATTTTCATTCCTTTCTTTGATTTGTTCATCATATGTGAAGTTGAACGGATTTGGTGATGGTTGAACGAAATTGTGATGGCCTGGGGTTGGCCAAATCCGTGGCTTTTGCATTTAATTATGTTTTTAATGGGTTCTTGATAGAAATTAAGATTATGGCATGTAAAATCTACAGGGAAATTGGTGTTGAATTGAGGGTACAACCAAACCTTGTTGTATACAAAAACAGCTAAGGGTTTGAGGGTGTTCAAATGGGTGTTTATGAGATTTAAATGATGAATCTTGATTTAAATAGGTTCTATTAGGATGTGTACATAAATTGGACGGTGAAATTGGAGGAAATTGATGTTTTGTGTTGGGAATGTCCCAACTAGGGACTGTTTAAGCTTGGAGTGGGAGTTTTGTGTGTTGTAGCTAGAAATTGTAGTTGAATGTGAATTATATTGTGATATGTACAGATTGTCATTGTGAAAGTGGCTGGCTCTTGAGTGATTAGCTGGAAATCTATGAACAACTTGTGTAGGGGCTATAAAGGTGTACTTTGATGAGTGGGAAAGCATAGGATTGTACCCATTGTGAGTATTTCTTACTTTTGGTTTTATGTATGGTATTATATGTATAAATCCAATAAGTTAAATGTAAGCATGATATTGTACTTACATATGTGTTTTAAATACATGAAATAGTTTTAGTAATGGAGCATGTCTTGGGATCCGATCACATCGGTTTGGTTCAGTTTTTCGGTTTGGTTGGTCTCGATGAACACCCCTACATACATTAGACTGCCAAGTATATACGTGAATATTCTAATTGATTCTTGGGTTGCCCTTTATTCTTGATAAGATGTAAATTCACATCTATTGGTGTTTTTATAGGACTAGTATCATATTTATTGAACTTAATCAATATTTTCTCAATATAATGAGATTGAGACAAGACTAATCCATCAAATATTTTAGAAATTTTAATCTCTAAAATAACACCAGCAATGTCCATATCTTTCATATCAAAATGTCTAGTCAACATTTTCTTGGTAAACTTTATTATAACTTTATTATTACCTATAATTAACATATCATCTAAGTAAACGCACACTATGACATAGCCCTTTGGTGTGTTTTTGACATATACACATTTGTCACATTCATTGATTTTAAAACCATTGGACAACATGACATTGTCAAATTTAATATGCCATTGTTTTGGTGCTTGTTTTAATTCATATAATGATTTAACAAGTCTACACACCTTACGTTCTTGTCCAGATGCAACGAATCCTTCAGGTTGTTGCATATATATCTCTTATTCTAATTCACCATTTAAGAAAGCTGTTTTAACATCCATTTGACGAATTTCAAGATTGTTTATTGTAGCAATAGCAATTAACATTCTTATGGATGTTATTCTAGTTATCGGTGAATATGTATCAAGGAAATCAAGGCCCTCTGTTGTTTAAATCCCTTGGCTACTAACCTAGCCTTATATTTATCAATTGAATCGTCAACCTTTAATTTTCTTTTAAAAATCTATTTACACCCTAAAGGCGTCATACTTGATGGTAAATCTATCAATTCTCAGGTATGATTGTGCATGATTGATTCAATTTCACTATTTATTGCTTCCTTCCAGTAAGGAGCTTCGGGTGTTGGCATTGCCTCTTTAAAAGTTTGAGGTTCACTTTCTAACATATACGTTAGAAAATCAGGACCAAAATACTTTGCAACTTTAGCCTTTTTATTGCGTTTAGGTTCATCCTATAAAATCTTTATCTGGAGGATTTGCAGTGTCATAAATTCTTTTATTGGAACTTAGCCCTTGCATATTTTTATTTGGAAAAATATGCTAAAAAAATGATGCATTTCTAGATTCCATAATTGTATTCACATGTATATCATAAAAATTTGATTTGTATACAAGGAACCTATATGCACTACTGTTATGAACATAACCAATGAATATACAATCAATGGTTTTAGGCCCTATCTTAACCCTTTTCGGTTAAGGTATTGCTACCTTAGCTAAACACCCCCACACTTTAAGTCACATATATCGTTGTGAATTAAGTCTAGAGGTTCAGTGTTTCTTTCAACTGAATGAAATGGTGTTTTAGTTAATTTTGCCTCAACACATATTTCACACTTATGATTTGGATCAATTTGATAGTTAGGTAATAATTTTAAATTCATCAATTTTCGTAATGAATTAAAATTAACATGTCCTAATCTGTCATGCCATAAACGAGAAAACTCCAAAAATAAACAGAAGATGAATCTTTATTATCTTCAAAGTTGCGGATTACAGGCATTATATTCATTTTGAATAATCCCCTTTCTATGTACCATTTTTCCAAAAATACACTATTTTAGGAAAGTACAAATTTATTGGAGTCAAAGACCATCCTAAAACCACTTTTGCTTAATAGTGAGCCTGAAACATTATTCCGGATGCCAGGTACATGCAACACGTCGATCAAGATGAGTTCATTTCCTGAGGTCATCTTGAGAACCACCTTCCCATGACCCATTATTGTTGGAATTACTAAATTGCCCATGATTAGATTACGTCATCTTATTGTTGTATAAGAGGAAAACATGTTCTTATTAGCACAGACATGTCGGGTGGCTCCAGTATCAATCCACCACTCTCTGGGTTCATCAACCATGTTGGCTTCAAAAACCAGAGCAGATAGCATCAGGTCAGTTACATCTTCAGTCTTCTCCTCAGTCATATTGACTTGATCGTTCTTGGACTTGCCTTTCAATCGAAAATCTTTGGCTTTGTGCCCTTGTTTTTAGCAATTATAGCACTTACCATTGAACTTATGAGATTTGCCTTTCTTTTTGGCCTGACTATCACCAGAGTGCTTGCGCTTTCATGGTGTGCTTTCCCTCCACAAGGTTAACTTTAGGCTCTGCATGGTCTCTAGTTTTCTTGTCTTGACTCTTATTGTCTTGTTCAATCCGCAATCTGATAATAAGGTCCTCAAGTCCCATCTCCTTACGCTTGTGCCTGAGATAGTTCTTGAAATCTTTCCAAGTAGGTGGCAATTTCTGCATGAATCTCATGGAGAATAATCTGAAACTCTTGAACTTGATCCAACATAGTCTTTGAGTCCACCACAAATTTCTTATGGCCAGCATCTTCAGTCTTGTATTTTTTATCCAAAGAATTCTAGAGTTCCTTGACAGTACGGACTGTACTATACACATTATACAGTGTATTTTCTAGCCCATTCAGAATATAATTCTTGCATAGAAAATCAGTGTCTCCATGCTTGAATTGCAGCAATAACTTGTTTGTCAGTTTCATCATCTCTCAGTTCAGGTTCGTCTTAATTTAGCACCTTTTCCAAGTTGATGGTGGTCAGGTAAACTAACATCTTCTGTTGCCAACTTTTGAAGTCAGTGCTAGCGAACTTCTCTGGCTTCTCAGGTTTCATAGAAGGAGTAGTTGGTTTAGGGACAAAGTCTATCTCCATTAGCATAATTGTCTTAAGATTGTTGGTTGTATGGTGGCAATAATCACTGAAAAATAGCTTTCAAAATAATCAACTAGATTAGTCTTCAGTCTGAGTGGTGCAGTCAAAATGGTTTCGCTT
Source organism: Paratinospora sagittata (assembly GCA_035771175.1). NCBI lineage: Eukaryota > Viridiplantae > Streptophyta > Magnoliopsida > Ranunculales > Menispermaceae > Paratinospora > Paratinospora sagittata. The sequence continues at coordinate 43,242,376 of CM069593.1, forward strand.
AAATAACACTCTTCTAAAACAGCAAGCTGCCTCCCGTTCACTATTTTAAGGTACCAGGTACAAGACTATATCTAGTTAAATTAGATCAATTACTATTCCAATAGAGTAATGACGTAGATTGAGGCTAGAGTGTAACTCTATGTCTTTAAGCAATTATGTCCTACTTAGGTGCTCACGGTATATGACACTTGTATCTAAGGATACAACAATCTCCTTTTAGTGACAACAACACTTTAACTCATCGCTCTTTCGCCCTTGCACACTCGAGCACGTGCGCGGGGTGATGTAAAACATCACTCTTGAGCCTTCATTGTGTGTGTGTGTGTTAGCTGAAATTCAAGTGTAGTATTCTAGCTACACTTATAAGTAAATAATTAGAATTTTATCTTTCCCATGTGGGACTAAAAGATTGTTTTCAAATTTTACCACTTTACATATATAAATGGGTATAGCTAAATACTTATATATTCTTAATCTTCACATATCAAAGATTAATAATCAACTTGGACCCACCCAAAATGACTTGTGGGTCCCACTTTAATATTTAACTGAAAATGGTGAAAAACCATGTTTTATTTGCCCATTTTCCAACAAGTTCAATGTTAAGACAAGGTAGAAGGTTGAAAGAAAAGCAACCTGTATGAGTTAATATTACCTCCAGTGGTTGCGAAAGCCACCACTAATTCGAATGTTAAAGAAATTATAACTCATTTGAAGTGGATAGTTAGATTTTGAGAAATTTATGGTTTATCTTGTGTGAATCACATGCGATGATGTAATTTATATATATTTATATCCTTTTAATTTATTTTATTTTTGTTTAGTTTTTTTAATTTATTATTATTTTTGTATTTGCTTCACTCTACTACAATGTTTGATGATTTATTTTGATAACGGAAGAACTATCAACAGAAGAGCTATCTAGCAAGGAAGCAGTGGTAAAAAATGGTGAAAAATCAACTGATAAAAGAAAAAATATCGAAAGAGATAATGGGGAAGCTAGTCAAATATTATATATACAAAGTCAATGATGATCATTTAGTACCAAAGACAGGGATGCAATTCAAATCATTACAAGATATTCAAGAGTTCTACAATGAGTATGCTCAACGCGTAGGCTTTGGTACAAAGATCAGAGGTACATGGAGAAACGAGAAATGGTAAAAAAATAGACAAATTTTAGCATGTGGTAGAGAAGGTAAATGTCGCGACCACCTTTCGTAAGGTGACGTCATGACCGACACAGAATACCACATACGCCACACCTAGAAGTACTTGATACCCTGTCATCCCAACCTATCCACACACTGAATCATCCATTTGCATATCATACAATATCATTCTAAAAATTCTTCCATCTACTAATAATAACATATTATCAAACCATTCCATTTTATCCATTTCACATAACAACTTAGTCGTTCATCTTTATATACATGTCCACACACTCATCTAAATTATAAATACATTACATAGTGTCATGTATAGGTAAACAAAATACATAATGACTTCCCAAAACTCCACAAATATATAAATACATACATTTTGCAAAGATGGTAGTTACATCTCCTGTATCTTGCCATTGCCCTTGATGTCTTGCCCTGAAAATATTGGGAGTTTGGGTTGAGCAATAACTAGCCCAGTGAATATTCTACCTATGACATTACATATGCATAGATAACAAAACATGACATTAAAACAATATTTATATCATGATGCAAGCAAGTTAATCAGTTATGAATACATGATCAATATATGTTTCATCATATTCACGCATTTTCACGACAATGAAAATCTCAGTATAAGACCATACTGTCCATCTCCCACCTTTTAGGTAATTACACATCCTAATAGAACCTATTTAAGTCAAGATTCATCATTTAAATCTCATAAACACCCATTTGAACACCCTCAAACCCTTAACTGTTTTTGTATAGAACAAGGTTTGGGTGTACCCTCAATTCAACACCAATTTCCCTGTAGAATTCACATGCCATAATCTTAATTTCCATCAAGAACCCATTAAAAACATAATTAAATGCAAAAGCCACAGATTTGGCCAACCCCAGGCCATAACAATTTTGTTCAACCATCACCAAATCCGTTCAACTTCACATATGTTGAACAAATCAAAGAAAGGAATGAAGTGCACTTCTCCCCAAGGAGTGTACTTCTACCCAAGCTCAAATTTTCACTCTCTGTTTGCCAACACTGGAGCACGCTCCTTGGTGTCCAAAGTGAATTTCCTAAGTATCATGCCTCCAATGTTACAACTAGGGTCTTGGGACTCCTATTACCCTAGAGTGCATACAAATACAACAATTTACGGTCATCAACATGCGTATAAATACATCTAACAATATGTACAAGTCAACATAAAAGTTTGACTAGAGGTACGAGATGTTACAGTAAATGTGATCAAAAGCATAAGAACGAGTACATAAACACAATTACATCAAAGTGTAATTGTAAAGCTCAAATAACTGTTAGGCTCATTTCAGATATGGTTTGTGGCACTTGATAAGTGTGAACCTTGAACACAATCATTTGGTTAGCTCGCGAAAGACAATATTTTTTCGAAGCAACCGAATGTTGAATCATCGGGTTATGAAACAACTTGAGGTAAATGATGAAGTAGAAATCTCGCTTTCAAAGTCATATCTTACCTTTGCTAAGAGAGTTGGAGGTTACAAGAACTTAAATTTGGGGAGAAGGATGCAAGGAATTATGTAGAAAAAGTCGGGAGATTAAAACTTGGCGTTGGTGATGCAGAGGCAATACGTTTATACTTTATGCATAATCAAAAGAGAAATTCCAATTTCTTTCATGTGATGGATATAGATGATGAAGGCCATTTAAGACATGTTTTTTGGGTTGATGCAAGGTCAAGGGCCTCCTATCATTACTTTGGGAATGTTATTTCATTTGACACCGCATATTTAACAAACAAATATGACATGCCATTTGCTTTATTTGTTGAAGTTAATCATCATGATCAATCTGTGTTATTAGGGTGTCACTTACTTTCAAGTGAGACAATTAATAGTTATAAGTGACTTTTTACTACTTGGCTAACTTGTATGTCAGGGAGAGTGCCTAATGCCTTTATCACTGATCAATGTCCTTCAATCCAAGCAACGATATCCAGAGCTTTCCCAAAAGCTAAACATCGCGTATGCTTTTGGCACATAATGAAGAAGGTGCCAGAAAACTATGTGGTTACAAAGAGCGTGAACATGTTATCGAAAAATGTGGTGTATGAATCTTTGGAGATTGAAGAGTTTGAAAGCCTTTGGGAAATTTCATAATTCAAGAAAAAGACAGTTAATTGTTTTTTTTTTAATAATTGTAACATTATTATGTTCAAAAAATATTTTATAGCAATTATTTGTGCTTTATGACATTTATTTGACATGCTTTACTTTTATTATTTATTTATTTATACAAAATAATAGTAGATGGAACAATTTTTAGGATCTTCATCAACTTTAGTACAGTGACAATCATGAAGTCACCAATGTAGCATCAAGTCATTTGGTAATTAAAATACTCACGAATTAATTCACTTATTTGGCTCAAAGTTTTGACAACCTTATTTCAATACAGGATATGATGGTAACTTCACAAGTTTCATATCAATCACAATCGTGCAACCAAGGCATCTATAACTTTCATTAGTCTTCTTTTCTAGACTTGACGCATAATGTTGGTAGCTTCGAGGTATTACGGTTTGTAGATTGTAATTATGATTTCCTCATCTACATGTGTTGATCGAGTTAACATATTATAAATTACGACCATTGTACAGTGCCCACGGATGATGGAAAAGACATGGTAATGACAAAGAAGGGGATGTGATGTGAGGTGCCTTGCAGAAGTGGTTTTCAAATTGAGATGGTAGACCTTTTTTGTTTGCATGTTGAATTATAAAGTTTTTGTCTTTAATTATGTAATGGAACATTGTTTTAGGTTGATTAATAGAAATGGGTTCTTGTTTTTTTGTTTCAATGTTATTTGGCCATAGCAGTGCATCTTCGTTGATATTTCTAAATTTTTTATGAATTTGTTTTAAGTATTTACTACAGAAAATATGTGCCTCACTAAAGTATGAAAAACAAAATCTTTGATGATAAATTATTTTTATTATAAATAAAAATAATTTAATTAATTTTATTTAAAATAATAAAAGTATTTTTCTACACTAATAAAATTACTTTTATTAGAGGAATAATATTATTTTTTTTTATCAAAAAGTAAATTTATTGTTTATTAAAAACAATTTAGTACTAAAAATATGATAAATTAAGTTTTTTTATAATAATAATTTTACCAAAACTAAAAGAATTAGCTTTTTAAAATAGTAGAATTATTTTATTAAATAGAATTTAATTAAAAATAATATTATTTTTAAGAGATAGTAATATAAACTTGTTATTTTATAAAAATAATATTTTTAATTATTAAAAGTAATTTTATTAAAATACTAAAATTAATTTTTATTAGAATTAAAATTATTTTATTAAGACAATGACACTATTTTTTATCAAAAACAATTTTTTTTATTAATAATAAGAAAATTAATTTTTATTAAGTAATAAAATTATTTTTTTTACATATAAGAAAGTAATTTTAAAATGTAATACTAAAATTATTTTTTTATTAAAAAATAAAAATAAAAATAGTTTTTTAACAAAAAGAAAGCCTTTAGCGTTGCACTTTACGTTTGGCATTAACTACCCGTAGTGGGTTGAAAATTTTTGAACTTTTCAACGTAACCAACAAAACTAGGCCACCTCAAAAGCCACCTCACTAGTCATGTAATTTGTGGTGAGAATTTCATTGGAGGCAGCGTACGTTTAACATTTTTCTTTCTCAATAAACCCAATTTGTCTTATAGTTGGGTTTCTTTTTAAATCATCCTTGATTGATTGAAATCTTGTTAATTAACATGTGCTGTACACAAACAAAAACTCTCTGGTTACTATAGAAGATTTATTCTAAATTTTTCGAGACTAGCTGAGCCTATGACAAAGCTAACAAGAAAGGATGTCAAATTTAGTTGGGATGAGAAATGTGAGAATTCCTTTCAGGAGTTGAAGAGACGATTAACCACAGCCCCAATATTGATCACTCCTGCAAGCAGAGTCGGTTATGTTATTTACACTGATGCTTCTAAGAATGGCCTTGGCGCTGTTCTGATGCAGGAAGGTAAAGTGGTTGCTTATGCTTCTAAGCAACTGAAGACTCATGAACAGAACTATCCGACTCATGATTTAGAATTGGCTGCTATTGTATTTTCCTTGAAGATATAGAGACATTATCTTTATGAAGAGAAATTTGATCTATACTCTGATCATAAGAGTTTGAAGTACATCTATGCACAAAAAGAGTTAAATTTGAGGCAAAGGAGATGAATGGAATTGCTGAATGATTATGATTCTCAACTACATTATCACCGAGGGAAAGCCAACGTAGTCGCAGATGCTTTAAGTCAAAAATCGTATAAGAACGATGCAGAAAAAGCCCATATGTACCAATTGATTGAAGATTATAATTTGGGCGTACAAAAAGGTGAAAATCAGATTTTCTTATATAATATGAGCTGCAAGCCAGACCTACTACATCAAATTAACCGTCCAATTTATTCAAAAAAAAAAGGGAGATAAACTTCCAAAATCAAAGACAGACAAATTCGAAGTATGAACTTAAATCTCTCTGGTGACAGCATCATTGAAAAGATCAAAACTCCAAAACGAGCAAGAGAATAAAAAAAAAAGATCAAAAAAAGAAGAAGAAGATTTCAAACATGATCCTGAAATCATGCCAGAAATCTCGCCGACATGTCGCCTGGAATCTCGCCGAAAATCTTTCACGTCTCGCTCTCTCTAAACCCAATCGCACAAGCGTTCTTTCGAAACCAACGCACAAGCCTCCTCTTCCTCTCGAACCCTCGCTCTTATCTTCCTTTCTCTGCCAGCGCACACCGTGACTCATCGCCCCTGCAACTCATCACTGCCTCTGCTCTCTCGCTCTCGCCAGGTCTCTCTCTCAACTCTCTGCTCAAAACTTCAGTGCCCGAAACCCTCATCTCGCTGCCGCTCTCTCTCTCTTCTCCACCACAGATCTCGCCGCCCTTTCTCTCTCTCTCTTCTCCGCCACTGCTCTCTCGATCTCTCAATCTCTCGTCCCATCGCCCTCACTTTCTTCTTCTTCTTCTTCTTCTCCTTTTCCCCATCCTCTTTTCTTTCCCCTCCCCTGTTTTCTTCCTTCCGCCCTGCAACTCATTTTTTTATTTTTTTATTTTTTTTCTTTCTTTTCTTTTCTTTTAAACAACCGACATGTTATATGATATATATATATATATATCATACATACAATACCACATATAAACTCCCCTGTTTTCTTCCTTCCACCCGGCAACTCAAGTGTATTTTATTATTTTATTTTTTTAAGCAACCAAAATGTTATATAATATATTTATATATATATATCATACATACAATACATTATTATTTATTTTTTTACATTGCAACTCAAGTGTTATTATTTTTTTAAGCAACCAAAATGTTATATAATATATTTATTTATATATATATTATACATACAATACCGCATATAATATATTAGATTATGGTATATCATATTTTACGTTTTTACTATCTAGACCATCATATTATATCAGGTGGAAGTTATTAGCTAAGTTATATTATATGTATAATGTGACCACCACCATACAACATAGACATGTGTGCATATTATATTAATATAATATAATACAAAACAAGTGATTAACGTGTGATTTATGCGTGGATAGGTTGATAACGCCCAACGTCGAGGAATCAATCTCAACACTTTTGGAACTTAGCTATTCAGGTGGGGATGATTCTAGGCCTTCATAATATTTTATTTGATATATAGATAGGAATGTTAAATTAATTAGGTCCATAGTATTATTAGATTGCTTATGCATGCCTATTGTACATGATTATATATATACAATGTTGTGATTGTTTAGCCATGATGATATGTGTGTTAACATGAATTTTATTCTGATCAAATGATAATTGGATGCATGAAATTCATGTGGTAGTTGAATTTATTTATAAATTATAATGCCTGATAATGAAATGTATGATTTGGAATATTGGCGTAGTGAATGCGTGAACACTATTATAATTGATTTTGTGACATGATACCATGTGTAGTGGAGTTGAATATGTTTTATGAATGCACTTATTATCGTGCTTATACCGTACGTATGGCGTGACATCACTAAAGAACACGATTAAGATAAGAATCACACATATGAGGCAGTTATTCTAAGGAATATCGCCAATGTTCTAATTTTTGGGCTGTGCCACCCTGAGTTTGGTTTTCCTAAAGGTACGTGATATAGAACGTGATGAAATTCTCGACTCAAACAATCTAATGTTGCAACGATTAATGTGTGAAACTTGTTTGTAATGTTCTTGTGTATGTATCATAATAAAATATTATGAATTGTTTAGATGACCCACTGGGCTTTCAAGCTCATCCCTATTTTTTTTACGTGCAGGTACTTAGAAAATAAAATCGCAAGTTCGTGACGTAGTTCAGTGTAGTTGGGGTGGGTTTAATTAATTAATTAGTATTATGGGGAAAGACTGAATATTTTTATTTGACTTTTAAAGGTTTATGATTTGAATGAATTGTATTGATAATCGAAATACAATGAATATTATTACGGTTAGTAAAGACTCTGTGATTTATTTCACGTGTGAATGCCATGGAATAGAATTCATTAATTCTATTTGATGATTGTATTTAAATGTTGGGTCCATAATGGATGAACAAGGGCAAGTACCTCGTATGAAGATAACGATTGTATGAAGAATTAAAGGTATTCGTTTATCTTAACCAGTAAGTTGGTTGGAAGAATATAAACTCATAGTTTTGCAAATTTTATTATTTATAAAATGGTTATGGGTTAAGATAGACGGATACGAGTAACGTCTCGATTTTCAGTGATATTTTATATAAAAGTAAAATATTCATTATCTTACAAAAAAAGAAATTTAGTTTTGAAAATCGGGGTGTTACGGTTTGGTATCAGAGCTTTAGGCTTCAGATCATGGGAAGTGTTACAACGAATTATGAGAAGCTTAGTATCAGTGAGTAGGTATCAAATCTTTATGAGATTAGGGTCCAACTTGAACTAGATAAATATGTCAATCATAAACTTTATAACGTAATATCAGGAATGAAAGTACAGTGGGTCTAACAAACTCAAAACTTTTAGGACATCGGTTAGAGACAAGAACTTGTATGAAAACTGTTTGGTTAGAATCTGAGATCAGGATGAATCTTTTATTCTTGGTTCCAAAGCGGTATGAGACGTGGAGGAATTTAAGGGTATTTGAGGAGTCTTGATCTTGGAGACTAGCAGACCATGTTTGGTGAATGACTAACAACTCTGGACGAGCTTGTATCGCTACGTTCAACTGGTATGGGACAGCTTGGACATAGTGGGTACCTGGGAAGCCTTAGTTGGTAGGACATTTGTGCATTGTTTGGGTGTATTGAAGTTTCTTTATGGAAGCTTATATCATTGGGCTAGAGTGGTATGGGACACTTGAATACGGAGGGTATAAGTGAAAGTTTGGGAATTTTCTTTATACCATTGTTGTGTGGTATGTTGTTTGTTTGTTTGCTTGTCTTGTTTACTTGTATCAAAACCAAATCTTGTACCCTGTGACAATCATGGATTGTCAAAATTTTATGAAACCTAGAAACTGAATCAATAGGATCATTTTATTTTCGAGAACTTAGAATTCTGAATCTAGAGTCACCCTAACCGGAAATAATTATCTCCTGTAGTACTAAAGATGAGTTGAAATTTTATAGATGGTTGCACCTCGAAGAAGGAACACAAGGTCTGTGAGTGATCTCGTAAGGGACACTGATCCAGCTGTGCAGACACAATCGACATCCGAATCTCAGCCGACGGAGCAAGAACATGCAAATCAAATAGTGAATGTTGACTCTGCTGGAATAGAGAACGTCCAACCTACAACAGTTCCAACCCCTGGAATTGTTTTGGGACCAGAGATGATGGCTGAATTTGTGAGGCAAGTCGTGGAACAGGTGACCAGACAGATGCCTCAACCTCTACTGAATCCAACAATTGTGGTGTAGAATGAAACAGGAACTCAAAATATCAGGAGACCTGAAGAAAAGGAATGGGAAGATCAATTGAAAGACTTCCAACGTATGCATCCTTCGAAATTTGAAGGAAAACCAGACCCAAGGGAAGCTGACAAGTGATTCCAGGAGGTTCAGGAACACTTGGAAGTTCTGGGAGTAACTGGTCCAAGAATGGTGGCAATTGCGGCTCACCAATTCATAGGTGAGGCCAAACATTGGTGGAGAATGGTTAAAGAAAGTCCTACAGTTGATGTAAATACTATGACCTGGGCAACTTTTGAAGAAATATTTTATGATAAATTCTTTCCCAAAGCGAACAGAAAAGAGCTACAATCTGAATTTGTGAGACTGATACAGAGGAACATGACAGTGGCAGAATATGAGGCGAAGTTTATCGAACTTTCCAGATTTGCTCGTGAACTGGTCGCCAATGAACAGATGAAAGCTAGTAGATTTGCAGAAGGTCTCAAAATGGAGATTAGAAAGGTGGTTGTTCCAATGAATCTGGAGACTTACAAAGAGGTAGTTGAACGAGCCCTGTTAGTAGAAAGAGAAATGAACCTACAAGAAACAATACGGAACATGAACAAAAGGCCTCAAGGACAGAATTTTGATTACCAGGGTAATCACAACAAGAGGCAGAATCTGAATAACTTCGGTGGCAATAATAATAATTGGAACAGAAACAAGTTCAATAATGGGAACCAGTGGAACAGGGGGCAGAATCACAACGACGGGTCAGGAGGGTCTAGGCATAATGGTAGACAACAGATGCAGCAAAACAATATTCGTCCACCCCAACAAAATAGAAACCAAGTAGTAGATACGAGCCTTTGCTTCAAATGCAATCGATCTGGTCATTTGGCGCGAAACTGCACGATGCAAGGAGTTCGACAAAATTTTCGTCCGGGCAACTGGCAGAACAACAACAATGTGCAAGGACGAAATCAAGCCAATCGTCCGAGTTATAATCAGAACCAAATCCAAAACCAAAATCAAGGCAGAGTCTTTGCAATGACAGAAGGAAATCCTGAACAAGAAGTTGGTACAAACGAAGTGGTGGAAGGTACATTCATTTTATTTCATGTTACAGTTAAAATCTTGTTTGATTCTAGAGCATCAAGGTCTTTTATTTCTGAAAACATAGCCAGCAAACTACAACTTTCCACTGTACCTTTATCGGTCGATCCAATCGATTGCAATCTGATGGTTTCGGTCAGAGCATCCGATCCCACACCGTCGGATCTTCGTACATCAGACCTAGACAAATAACTACATTCATCGTATCTGGACGTTCCAGATCCGATCTTACACGGACGCATCTCATTCTTCTGATCAAAGATCGACGATGTGTACGGGCGAAGTGCAAAGTGTTGTGCGCCCAATGTACCCTAAGTCCCCCAATCGCCTTTTCGCCCTCTCACATGCGTGCGCGAGCATCACCCCTAAGCCTTCATTGTGTGTGTGTCTGTTAGCTGAAATTCAAGTGTAGTATTCTATCTATACTTATAAGAAAATAATTAGAACTCTGTCTTTCCCATGTGGGACTAAAAGATTATTTTCAAATTTTACCACTTTACACCTATCAAGTAGGCTACTTTAGACTCAATTTCTCATTCATATATAAATGGGAATAGCTAAATACTTATATATTCTTAATCTTCACATATCAAAGATTAATAATCAACTTCGATCCACCCAAAATCACTTGTGGGCCCTACTTTAATATTTATCTGAAAATGGTGAAAAACCATATTTTATATGCCCATTTTCCAACAATCCCCCCACATGAATGGAAATTGAACTAATTGCACTTTCTATCATCCCCCACATAAATGGATTTTTGATGTAATTTTGAAAAAAAAATTAATGCAGACACTAGAAAGAGTACAAGTGGAACGAGTTGCATCGAGATAGGTAACTTGTGGCTTTGAACCTTCCCTAGTGAAACACTATCGAATTTGCTAGCTAATCAGCGAACACAATGTCTTGAACTGTTCAGCCGTTGATGCAAACCAAGACAATAATGTACACACAACAATTTTGGTTCTCACGGTTGTGCTCATTTTGGCCCTAAACAACTCCTGGATTCATGAGTGCTTTAGAAAATTCAAGCCTTAAAATCCTCATATAATTGGCCCAGTCCTATTAAGAGTATCCCTGCTATACCCCACATAATTAATATGTCGTAAGAATCATTAAAAACAATGCTTATCCTTACTCATTTTACAGGCAGAACTATTGTATCATAAGAATGGGTAGGAGTGTGATTTTCCTTAGTGCTACACCAGATTTCATAATTTAGTTGCCCCTTTTGAACCTAGTTCTTGGGATCTCTAGTCATCTAGGTTGGGTTTCCAGTTTGAACCTCTATTAAATAGGCTTTAACCCCATTCCCCTCGATAAACATTGTACTTGATCTCTAGGAAAACCTTTAGTTAGTGGATCCGCAAGGTTGTCCTTTGATTTTATATAATCTATGGATATTACACCATTTTCAAGTAACTGTTTAATGGTGTTGTGTCTTCGACGTATATGTCTTGACTTACCATTATACATCTTATTTTGCGCTCTAGCTATAGCAGACATACTATCACAATGAATGCATATTGCTGAGACAGGTTTGAACCAACACGGAATATCCTCTAAAAAGTTACGAAGCCATTCTGCTTCTTCTCCAACTTTTTCTAAAGCTATAAATTCAGATTCCATAGTGGATTTGGCTATACATGTTTATTTTGAGGATTTCCATGATATCGCTCCTCCTCCAATTGTGAACACATATCCACTCGTAGATTTTGTGTTCTTGGAGTCAAATATTCAATTTGCATCACTATATCCTTTTAGAACAATTGAATATCTTGTATAATGCATTTCATAATGTTGTGTGTACCTTAGATATCTAAGTACCTTAATCAAAGCTTTCCAATGAACCTTGCCTGGATTTTTTGTAAATCGACTCAATTTATTAATTGCACATGCTATGTCAGGTTGCGTACATACCATAACATACATTTAAGGGTGTACAAATCTCGGTTCGATTCGATTTTTGATAAAAATCGAAACCGAACCGAACTTAGTTCGGATTGGGTTTTGATAAAAATCGAAACCGAACCGAACTTAGTTCGGGTTGGGTTTTTTGAAATTGAAACCGAGCCAAACTAATACTCAAATCGAACCGAACTGAACCGAATTTGTTCGATTTGGGTTGATCGGGTTAGTTACGTCAATTTTACAATTATGAATTTTATACTCAACACTATTTTACCTTTTCAAAACACATTTAATCATTTGAAAAATATAATATATAGTTTTATCACTACAATTAAAACACAAAATACATTATTACATTTAATAATAGGAATACTGAAAGAGATTGACATGGAAAATTTCTACATGTTTTTCATTTAAAGCCTTTCTTAAGACAATTTTTTTATGTACCTGCACGTCCAATTCCAAGTATCCAATAGTTAAACAAATAAAAATTAAAAGCAAGTTTAAAGGATATTTTAATCATGTTCCTACATATTTAAAGTTTAGGGTTATAGGAGAAATGACAGTATTGCCCTCAAGTTCAGTTCGATTTGGGTTAAATTCGATTTTTCAATGTCTAAACTGAAAACCGAACCAAACTGATCGATTTTTTTTTCATTCCTTAAATTGAAAACCGAATCGAACTTCACAAAAACCGAACCAAATCGAACCGATCACGTCGGTTTGGTTCGGTTTTTCGGTTTGGTCGGTCTCGATGAACACCCCTACATACATTAGACTGCCAAGTATATACGTGAATATTCTAATTTATTTTTGGGTTGCCCTTTATTCTTGATAAGATGTAAATTCACATCTATTGGTGTTTTTATAGGACTAGTATCATATTTATTGAACTTAATCAATATTTTCTCAATATAATGAGATTGAGACAAGACTAATCCATCAAATATTTTAGAAATTTTAATCTCTAAAATAACACCAGCAATGCCCATATCTTTCATATCAAAATGTCTAGTCAACATTTTCTTGGTAAACTTGATTATAGCTTTATTATTATCTATAATCAACATATCATCTACGTTAAGGCACACTATGACATAGCCCTTTGGTGTGTTTTTGACATATACACATTTGCCATATTCATTGATTTTAAAACCATTGGACAACATGACATTGTCAAATTTAATATGCCATTGTTGTGGTGCTTGTTTTAATCCATATAATGATTTAACAAGTCTACACACCTTACGTTCTTGTCCAAATGCAACGAATCCTTCAGGTTGTTGCATATATATCTCTTCTTCTAATTCACCATTTAAGAAAGTTGTCTTAACATCCATTTGACGAATTTCAAGATTGTTTATTGTAGCAATAGCAATTAACATTCTTATGGATGTTATTCTAGTTACCGGTGAATATGTATCAAAGAAATCAAGGCCCTCTGTTTGTTTAAATCCCTTGGCTACCAACCTAGCCTTATATTTATCAATTGAACAGTCAACCTTTAATTTTCTTTTAAAAATCTATTTACACCCTAAAGGCGTCATACTTGATGGTAAATCTACCAATTCCCAGGTATGATTGTGCATGATTGATTCAATTTAACTATTTATTGCTTCCTTCCAGTATGGAGCTTCGGGTGTTGACCTTGCCTCTTTAAAAGTTTGAGGTTCACTTTCTAACATATACATTATAAAATCAGGACCAAAAGACTTTGCAAGTTTAGCCTTTTTATTACGTTTAGGTTCATCCTATAAAATTTTTATCTGGAGGATTACTACTGCTATTTGCAGTGTCAGAAATTCTTTTATTGAAACTTAGCTCTTGCATATTTTTATTTGGAAAAATATGCTAAAAAATTGATGCATTTCTAGATTCCATAATTGTATTCACATGTATATCATAAATATCTGATTTGTATACAATGAACCTATATGCACTACTATTATGAACATAACCAATGAATATACAATCAATGGTTTTGGGCCCTATCTTAACCCTTTTAGGTTAAGGTATTGCTACCTTAGCTAAACACCCCAACACTTTAAGTCACATATATCGCTGTGAATTAAGTCTAGAGGTTCAGTGTTTCTTTCAACTAAATGAAATGGTGTTTTAGTTAACTTTGCCTCAACGCATATTTCACACTTATGATTTGGTTCAATTTGACAGTTAGGTAATAATTTTAAATTCATCAATTTTCGTAATGAATTAAAATTAACATGTCCTAATCTATCATGCCATAAACAAGAAGACTCCAAAAAATAAACAGAAGATGAATCTTTATTATCTTCAAAGTTGCGGATTACAGGCATTATATTCATTTTGAATAATCCCCTTTCTAAGTACCATTTTTCCACAAATACACTATTTTAGGAAAGTACAAATTTATTAGAGTCAAAGACCATCCTAAAACCACTTTTGCTTAACAGTGAGCCTGAAACATTATTCCGGATGTCAGGTACATGCAACACATCGATCAAGGTGAGTTCATTTCCTGAGGTCATCTTGAGAACCACCTTCCCAAGACATGTTATTGTTGAAATTGCTGAATTGCGCATGATTAGATTACGTCATCTTATTGTTGTATAAGAGGAAAACATGTTCTTATCAGCACAGACATGTCGGGTGGCTTCAGTATCAATCCACCACTCTCTAGGTTCATCAACCATGTTGGCTTCAAATACCACAGCATATAACATCAGGTTAGTTACATCTTCAGTCTTCTCCTCGGTCATATTGACTTGATCGTTCTTGGACTTGCCTTTCAATCGAAAATCTTTGGCTTTGTGCCCTTGTTTTTATCAATTATAGCACTTGCCATTGAACTTATGAGATTTGCCTTTCTTTTTGGCCTGACTATCATCAGTGTGCTTGCGCTTCTTATTCATGGTGTGCTTTCCTTCCACAAGGTTAACTTTAGACTCTGTATGGTCTCTAGTTTTCTTGTCTTGACTCTTATTGTCTTGTTCAATCCACAATCTGATAATAAGGTTCTCAAGTCCCATCTCTTTACGCTTGTGCTTGAGATAGTTCTTGAAATCTTTCCAAGTAGGTGGCAACTTCTGCATGAATCTCATGGAGAATAATCTGTAACTCTTGAACTTGATCCAACACAGTCTTTGAGTCCACCATCTTGTAATCAAGGAACCTGCTGACCACAAATTTCTTATGGCCAGCATCTTCAGTCTTGTATTTTTTATCCAAAGAATTCTAGAGTTCCTTGACAGTACGGACTGTACTATACACATTATACAGTGTATTTTCTAGCCCATTCAGAATATAATTCTTGCATAGAAAATCAGTGTCTCCATGCTTGAATTGCAGCAATAACTTGTTTGTCAGTTTCATCATCTCTCAGTTCAGGTTCGTCTTAATTTAGCACCTTGTCCAAGTTGAGGGTGGTCAGGTAAACTAACATCTTCTGTTGCCAACTTTTGAAGTCAGTGCTAGCGAACTTCTCTGGCTTCTCAGGTTTCATAGAAGTAGTAGTTGGTTTAGGGACAAAGTCTATCTCCATTAGCATAATTGTCTTAAGATTGTTGATTGTATGGTGACGTTACGACCGACACAAAATACCACATACGCCACACCTATAAGTACTTGATACCCTGTCATCCTAACCTATCCACACACTGAATCATCCATTTGCATATCATACAATATGATCCTAAAAATTCTTCCATCCACTAATAATAACATATTATCAAACCATTCCATTTTATCCATTTCACATAACAACTTAGTCGTTCATCTTTATACACATGTCCACACACTCATCTAAATTATAAATACGTTACATAGTGTCATGTATATGTAAACAAAATACATAATGACTTCCCAAAACTCCACAAATATATAAATGCATACATTTATCAAAGATCGTAGTTACATCTCCTGAATCTTGCCTTTGCCCTTGATGTCTTGCCCTGAAAAGATTGAGAGTTTGGGTTGAGCAACAACTAGCCCAGTGAATATTCTACCTATGACATTGCATATGCATTGATAACAAAACATGACATTAAAACAATATTTATATCATGATGCAAGCAAGTTAATCAGTTATGAATACATGATCAATATATGTTTCATCATATTCATGCATTTTCACGACAATGCAAATCTCAGTATAAGACCATACTGTCCATCTCCCACCTTTTAGGTAATTATGCGCATTTGCCCCTCATTATGCATCGATAAGGAGTGCACAGTCTTCAATTTATCCATTCATAGATCTTAGGAAAGTAAGTGCTTCTTCCCCTCATTATACCCAAGGAGTGCACCGTCCCTACTTTTGCCATTTATAGATCCTAGCCAATCAGATTCTCTTAGGAGGGCTTCTCATGTCGGTGACCTATTCAATAGATCCCAAGACATGCTCCATTACTAAAACTATTTCATGTATTTAAAACACATATGTAAGTACAATATCATGCTTACATTTAACTAATTGAATTTATACATATAATACCATACATAAAACCAAAAGTAAGAAATACTCACAATGGGTACAATCCTACGCTTTCCCACTCATCAAAGTACACCTTTATAGCCCCTACACAAGTTGTTCATAGATTTCCAGCTAATCACTCAAGATCCAGCCACTTTCTCAATGACAATCTGTACATATCACAATATAATTCACATTCAACTACAATTTCTAGCTACAACACACAAAACTCCCACTCCAAGCTTAAACAATCCCTAGTTGGGACATTCCCAACACAAAACATCAATTTCCTCCAATTTCACCGTCCAATTTATGTACACATCCTAATAGAACCTATTTAAGTCAAGATTCATCATTTAAATCTCATAAACACCCATTTGAACAACCTCAAACCCTTAGCTGTTTTTGTATACAACAAGGTTTGGGTGTACCCTCAATTCAACACCAATTTCCCTGTAGATTTTACATGCCATAATCTTAATTTCCATCAAGAACCCATTAAAAACATAATTAAATGCAAAAGCCACAGATTTGGCCAACCCCAGGCCATCACAATTTTGTTCAACCATCACCAAATCCGTTCAACTTCACATATGTTGAACAAATCAAAGAACGGAATGAAAATTCGCAAGTTTTGAGCTAAAAATCACTTATCGGAGCCTCAAAATTGCTACCCTAGCTCTTCGTTCTCCTTTTCCCCTTCATTTTCCCTTTCTTTAGAACTCAAATCAGCTCAAATGAGCTAAGAATGGGCCAGAAACCTCTTTTATTTACGTGCAAACTGCTTTAACGACTTATACATTTTTTTTTTCAGAAGGCTCAGGAGCGCGCTCCTCGTTGCCCAGAAACAAATTTGGTCTTTGTTTCCCCGCAAAGAGCGCGCTTCTCTGCAGGGGAGCACGCTTCTCTGTAGATTTTCAGAATGCATGCTCTTCGATTTCCACCACTAAAGTGCGCTTGTCCCTAAGGAGTGTACTTCTACTCAAGCTCAAACTTTCACTCTCTGTTTGCCAACACTGGAGCGCGCTCCTTGGTGTCCAAAGTGAATTTCCTAAGTATCATGCCTCCAATGTTACAACTAGGGTCTCGGGATTCCTATTACCCTAGAGTGCATACAAATACAATAATTTACGGTCATCAACATGCGTATAAATACGTCTGACAATATGTACAAGTCGATATAAAAGTTTGACTAGAGGTACGAGATGTTATAGTAAATGTGATCAAAAGCATAAGAACAAGTACATAAACACAATTACATCAAAGTGTAATTGTAAAGCTCAAATAACTGTTAGGCTCACGTCAGATATGGTTTGTGGCACTTGATAAATGTGAACCTTGAACATAATCATTTGGTTAATTGTTTGGAGATTGAAGAGTTTGAAAGCCTTTGGGAAATTTCATAATCCAAGAAAAAGACACTTAATTGTTTTTTTTTTAATAATTGTAACATTATTATGTTCAAAAAATATTTTATAGCAATTATTTGTGCTTTATGACATTTATTTGACATACTTTACTTTTATTATTTATTTATTTATACAAAATAATAGTGGAGGGAACAATTTTTAGGATGTTCACCAACTTTAGTACAGTGACAATCATGAAGTCACCAATGTAGCATCAAGTCATTTGGTAATTAAAATACTCATAAACTAATTCACTTATTTGGCTCAAAGTTTGGACAACCTTATTTCAATACAGGACATGATGGTATCTTCACAAGTTTCATATCAATCACAATGGAGCAACCAAGGCATCTATAACTTTCATTAGTCTTCTTTTCTAGACTTGATGCATAATGTTGGTAGCTCCTAGGTATTACGGTTTGTACATTGTAATTATGATTTCCTCATCTACGTGTTCATCGAGTGAACATATTATAAATTACGACCATTTTACAATGCCCACGTTTGATGGAAAAGACATGGTAGTAACAAAGAAGGCGATGTGATGTGAGGTGCTTTGCATAAGTGGTTTTCAAATTGAGATGGTAGAGCTTTTTTGTTTGCATGTTGAATTATAAAGTTTTTGTCTTTAATTATGTAATGGAACATTGTTTTAGGTTGATTAATAGAAATGGGTTCTTGTTTTTTTCTTTCAGTGTTATTTGGCCATAGCAGTGCATCCTCGTTGATATTTCTAAATTTTTTATGAATTTGTTTTAAGTATTCACTGCAGAAAATATGTGCCACACTAAAGTATGAAAAACATAATCTTTGATGATAAATTATTTTTATTATAAATAAAAATAATTTAATTAATTTTTATTTAAAATAATAAAAGTATTTTTCTAAAGTAATAAAATTACTTTTATTAGAGGAATAATATTATTTTTTTATCAAAAAGTAAATTTATTGTTTATTAAAAACAATTTAGTACTAAAAATATGATAAATTAAGTTTTTTTATAATAATAATTTTACCAAAACTAATAGAATTAGCTTTTTAAAATAGTAGAATTATTTTATTAAATAGAATTTAATTAAAAAATAATATTATTTTTAAGTGATAGTAATATAAACTTGTTATTTTATAAAAATAATATTTTTAATTATTAAAAGTAATTTTATTAAAATATTAAAATTAATTTTTATTAGAATTAAAATTATTTTATTAAGACAATGACATTATTTTTTATCAAAAACAATTTTTTTTATTAATAATAAGAAAATTGTTTTTTATTAAGTAATAAAATTATTTTTATACAAATAAGAAAGTAATTTTAAAATGTAATACTAAAATCATTTTTTTTGTTAAAAAATAAAAATAAAAATAATTTTTTAGCAAAAAGAAAGCCTTTAGCGTCGTACTTTACGTTTGGCATTAACTACCCACTACCCTTAGTGGGTTGAAAATTTTTGAACTTTTCAACGTAACCAACAAAACTAGGCCACCTCAAAAGCCACCTCACTAGTCATATAATTTGTGGTGAGAATTTCATTGGAGGCCATTTAGCATTTGTCTTTCTCAATAAACCCAATTTGTCTTATAGTTTGGGTTTCTTTTTAAATCATCCCTGATTGACTGAAATCTTGTTAATTAACATGTGCTGTACACAAACAAAAACTCCCTGGTTTAACCATGTTCAGTTTGTGTGAATGGAATGCCTGCTGTTTGTCTTTTGAGAGAAGTTGAGTCAAGACTATACTTCCCTTTGGGGTTTAGATTGGCTTCTAAGCAACTATGACATGAATATATCCATGTAATTAGGAAAAAGGTTTTGTTAAGTTAGTTGAGTAAAGTTCTTTAGGATATATTTGACAAATGCCTTCTTTACATTTGTCATGGTTAAGCATAAACATGCAGATTTAAAAAAAAAGGGTGATTATAAATCAATAGATCTTAAAAAAAATAATTGCATTTATTTCATTAGCAAACAATGTTTTACAAAATGTTCATAATACACAACTGTATGTGCAGTTCCTTCCATATCCATGTAAACCAACATTTGACTGAAAAAAACTTGTCACCACATTTTTATGCATGGTTGCATATTAACTCTTATTTTCCTTCGATACGGTCGAGGATGGTACCGGATTCGTGGTCTTGTGTCGGGAGCTTTGTCTTCATTAGAGTTCTTCTTTTCTAGGAGTTCATGGAAATCAAAGAACTTTACACTCCTTTGCTTCTTTGCTGTGTGCCATAAGTACCCATTAGATTGACTCCAAAAGATTTATAAAGTGAGAAGGAAAATGTGGAGGAAGAAGAAACATGAAGGGCAGGTAGTAATTACCATTTTCAGCTTTTTGATAATCTTCATATAATTTCCTCTTGGAACCTTCAATCTTCTGTAGAATTAAGTTCTCATCATCGTGGTGTTCATCCTAAATCATCATATTGGGGAGAGGGATTTGAGTGATGGATAGAATGTATATGGTAGTGTTTGGACTAAAAATAAGAGAGATTAATTGTAATCATTATAATATATACTTACTTGTTTATCAGGAATTGGGACACTGAAGCAAGACACATGTTTCTGCAACTCTATTTTATTGTTCTTCGTGTTATCTGAAGCAACCAATAATGGTATGTAGAATTAATTTAGATAGTTCAATGTTAAGACAAGGTAGAAGGTTGAAAGAAAAGCAACATGTTTGAGTCACTGTTACCTCCTGTGGTTGCAGAAGCCTCCAACTCCAACCATTTGTCTACTAGTTTTTTCCACTCCCTGCAAATTAAATGTAAATTATAATTATAGATTCATAAATTTCAAAGTTTATCAAGAAGAAAGTGTTACTTGGAAGTTTACTAATTCCATACTTGATGAGACTGTTGGAAAAGTGACGGAGTTTCTTCGATTTGAACGTCTTTCTGATAGAATTTACAGTGTACCCAATCATAGTTTCCTGAGGAAGACAAATTATATATATAACTGACCTATCTGTTAAACTGCTTTCAATTAGTTTTAAGGAATAGACGAAAACCTCAAGAATTTGCTTGGAGTCTACTATCTTTTGAAGCTTTCTCAGTGATTCCAACACTTCTGGTTCAGTCTGCAATAATTTAAACAAAAACAACCAACCACCAACCATATATTACATGTAAAGAAATCATACAACATTAGAAATGTATTATAGACACGAAATATAATGATTAAGAGTGGCATCTATATTACTTTGTTCAAAAAGAAAAAAAACCTGCAAATGATGGTTGGAGAGAATATTCTTCAAGGACAGAATGTCTTCTTTCTTCTGGCACTCCAAGTCTACATGATTGATATGGCCTTCGGGTTTCTTTTGTACATCTTCTTGAATGACAGTCTCCTTTGGGAGTTCTGCTTGCAGTTCAGTGGCCTCATTGATTTTTTGTTTCTTTGCTGTATATATACATAAAGTAAGAATATGTCAATACTCTAATGCATAATATATAGAGTATTGAATTAAACTTTACCAAGTGAAGAAAGTCAAAAGAAGACAAACTAACCATTTGCTGCAGCTGTCAATGTGTGATGGCCCTCTTGAGATTTTCTTTTGGAATTCTCATATTCGAATCCATCAGTGCACTTGGTTTCCTACAAATTTTGGGGATGATCATTAGATGAATTTGAACTTTCATTTATATAAGTAATACTTAATAAACGAGCTCATACTAATTATACTTCATTCTTTACTTAATTAATGCTTACTTGCTTAGTAGGAAGAGTACTAGAGGTCTTGGTATTTCTGATGGCAAATATCCTCCTTTTTGAAGTAGTAGCAATGTGCTTGAAAGCAAATTCTTGCACAGTTGACACAACAGAATGCTCCTTTTCCTTCTGGGTATTCTGAGATGTAGAAATAGAATTCAATATGTAAATGCTAATTAGGTAGAGCTATTAAATAATTGTTCAATTGAGAACATATATATATTTGTACCTGATCATCCAAGTGAGAATTATGGTTTTGATGCCCCTCTTGAGATTTTGTTTTGGAATTCTCAAATTTCAGCCCAGTGAAGTTTTCATCAGTGGACTTTGCCTACAAATTGTGGGGATGATAGTGAGATGGGTGTTTAGTTAATTAATACCCATCCTCTATTTAATTAATACTTACTTGCTTAATAGAAAGAATAGAATTCCTAATGATGAATGCCCTGTTCTTCTGTGACTTTGGTTCAGTAACTTTCGTGGTTTTGGAATTTCCTTTTCCTAGTTTGTCATCAGGTAGACAAATTAATGCTAACTAGCTAAAACTGTTAAATAAGTGTTCAGTGATTATATTTTGTACTTACCAGGTTGATCATTATTAGTAGAAGTGGCAGCAGCACTAACGTTCACTACTCTCTCATATAGCATTTTGCACCATCCACTGATATTTCAAATTCAAGGGAAAATAATTAATTATTTTGAATCAAACTAAGATAAACATGATTGCATGCATATGTAGTAACTAATTAACTTGGAACTAAAATAATAAAGAGATATTGGTAGAATTTTGCATATATTTACTTGATGATATTGCTGGCAAGGTAACGAACTTGTTTCGATTTGGATGTACATTTGATATAATCAACAGTACGTCCAATTGTAGTTTCCTGTAGAGATAAATTTATGTATTTTAACTAACTAAACTTTTCACCAAGTCTCTTAGTTTTTCACTAGAGATTTCTCTATTTTACTATTTTCAATACCACCAATAAACTAATGTCGACAAGGATTAAAACCTTTAGATATTGCTTGGAGACTTCCATCTTTTCAAGCTTTCGTAATAATTCTACCAACTTTGTTTCAGACTGCAATATTTAATGCAAATAACCATTACAACAACGATAATCATTTAGTTGCCAACTATAATATTTTATTAATCGAAGAAATAAAAGAAGTTAAATGACACAAAAGTTAAAAGAGTTTAGGGTTTATAGGATTAGGGTTTAAAATTTTAAACCTGAAGATGATTAGAGAGAAGATATTGGATGGTGAAAATATCTGGATTCATGATATTAATTCTCCTCAGGTAAAAATGTGTTGATTATTAATTGAAGAAGATGGGATTGGTGATGAAGAGAGCAGAGATCAGAGAAAGAGAGAAAGAGAGAAAGAGAGAAAGCAAGGAATGGAAGGAAGAGCAGATTTGTAACTAATCGATGATAATACTCAATTACCTCTACTCACCTAATCATTTATAGTTAAAAAAATAAATGTGATAACGGTTAAAAACTACAACCTTCCTCAATAACTTGAATAACTTGCCGTGTACGTTTTCAACTGTCAAGTGCGCTCTACATAGATAACTGGGCTTGGGTTTCACATGGAAATGGTTTGGGCTTTTCTTTTCTTGCATTATCGAATTTCCAAACTTATGTACAACAAAAAATAATAGTTGAAGCCTTTATTTCTATCACCTTGATCGGCGACGTTCTCGTCGCTAAAAATATGTCAAACTTTTTTTTTTCTTATTTAAATTACAGCATTTCAGAGGGCCATGCTCACCAATACCATATTAAGGCTCTTGTGGCATATATAAGCTCACAACTAATGATGGGAATAATCTCAAATAATATCATAGAAAGATGTGTGCATGCCTTTCTTTTCAGAATGTTACTCTTTTAGTACATCAGGGAGGCATCTTTTAATTACTCCTTGATAGAGTGTATAATAGTTATATAACTTGTGACTTTTCCTTGTGCTTTAATGTTTAAAAATGTTTAATTCTTAGATTTTGATTATGTTTTGTATTTTGTGAAGTAGATTGAAGAATTGCATCAAAATGAGGTTGGAATCGAATACTTAACATGATTTGAGTGAAGTCATAAATTTTGGAGAAAATTTGGAGCTCAAGACTGTGAATGATCCAGAAGAGGTTTTTGCTTAAGGCGCGGGCTTGTTCTATTTATCCAGTGCGTGCAGAGTTGAGTTCGTTCGATAGAGCGTGGGCGTGCTTTACCATTCCATACAATTCCTATTTTTGGCCGTGATTTCTTGAGGAAAAGATGTAGTTGATAGCTGGAAGAGTTTTTAATTAAGGCTATCTTTAGTTTTTAATTAAGGCCGTGATTTCATTGTTTTTCGTGTTATTTGAAGCAACCAATAATGACATGTAGAATTAATTTAGATAGTTCTGTGACTGTATGGTGGCAAAAATCACTAAAAAACAGGTTTCAAAATAATCAATTAGATTAGTCTCCAGTCGAAGTGGTGGAGTCACAATGGTCTCGCTTAAATACCACTCTTCTAGAGCTCCCGTTCACTATTTAAAGGTATCAGGTACAAGATTATATCTAGTTAAACTAGATCAATTACTATTTCAGTAGAGTAACGACGTAGATTGAGGCTAGAGTGTAACTCTATGTCTTTAAGACAATTATGTCCTGCTTAGGTGCTCACGGTATATGACACTTGTCTCTAAGGATACAACAATCTCCTTCTTGTGACAACAACACTTCAACCCATAAGAATAATCGAACGAAAATTGGTTATACTCACTCACAAAAGAATGCTAAAAGCAGAGAAGAGAAGAAAATTCATAGATTTTGAAATTTTCTAGGATGATTTTCTGAGTTCTGGAAGGCTCTATTTAGAGGCAAATCTTGGATGTACATGGTGCGTGTTTCTACACCGTTGGATCGAGTCTGATCGATTTAGGCGCAATCTAACGATTCACAGCTCGTCGCAACCGACCCCGTATCGTTGGATCGCGGTCGATCCAATCGGTCGCGATCTAACGGTCTTTATCAGCGCATCCGATCCCACACCGACGGATCTTCGTACATCGCACCTAGACAAATAACTACATTCATCGTATCTAGACGTTCCAGATCCGATCTTACGCGGACGCATCTCATCCGTCTGATCAAAGATCGGCGATGTGTACGTGCGAAGTGCAAAGTGTTGTGCGCCCAATGCGCCCTAAGACGCCCAATCGCCCTCACACATGCGTGCGCGAGCATTACCCCTGAGCCTTCATTGTGTGTGTGTGTTAGCTGAAAATTCAAGTGTAGTATTATAGTTATACTTATAAGTAAATAATTAGAACTTTGTCTTTCCCATGTGGGACTAAAAGATTGTTTTTAAATATTACCACTTTACGCATATCAAGTAGGCTACTTTAGACTCAATTTCTCATTCATATATAAATGGATATAGCTAAATACTTATATATTCTTAATCTTCACATATCAAAGATTAATAATTAACTTGGATCCACCCAAAATCACTTGTGGGCCCCACTTTAATATTTATCTGAAAATGGTGAAAAACCATATTTTATTTGCTCATTTTCCAACAATCCCTCACATGAATGAAAATTGAACTAATTGCACTTTCTATCATCCCCCACATAAATGGATTTTTGATGTAATTTTGAAAAAAAAATTAATGCAGACACTAGAGAGAGTACTAGTGGAACGAGTTGCATCGAAATAGGTAACTTGTGGCTTTGAACCTTCCCTAGTGAAACACTATTGAATTTGCTAGCTAATCAGCGAACACAATGTCTTGAACTGTTCAGCCGTTGATGCAAACCAAGACATTAATGTACACACAACAATTTTGGTTCTCACGGTTGTGCTCATTTTGGCCCTAAACAACTCCTGGATTCATGAGTGCTTTAGAAAATTCAAGCCTTAAAATCCTCATATAATTGGCCCAGTCCTATTAAGAGTATCCCTGCTACACCCCACATAATTAATATGTCGTAGGAATCATTAAAAACAATGCTTATCCTTACTCATTTTACAGGCAGAACTATTGTATCATAAGAATGGGTAGTAGTGTGATTTTCCTTAGTGCTACACCAGATTTCATAATTTAGTTGTCCCTTTTGAACCTAGTTCTTGGGATCACTTGTAATACCCTGTATTTCACAAAAAAAAAAAAATTGGGCATACGTGCCCGGAAGTCCAGGAAAGCCGCCTGGAAGTCCAGGCACATGCCCGGAAGTCCAGGCAAGCCGCCCGGAAGTCCAGGCACATGCCCGGAAGTTCAAGCAACCTGCCCGAAGGTCCAGGCACATGCCTGGAAGTCCAGGCACATGCCTGGAAGTCCAGGCAACCTGCCCGAAAGTACAGGCACATGCCCGGAAGTCCAGGCAACCCGCCCGGAAGTCCAGCCACATGCCCGGAAGTCCAGGCAGCCCGCCTGGACTTGCAGGCTCCAAAACATATAAACCAACCCCCCCTCTCCATTTTTCACACCAAATTCACTCCAAATTGTGATTTTTCCTCCTCTTTTCACTCATTTTGAGTTTTTAGTCTTTTGAGACTCTCTGTTCGAGACTCTCGGTGTAGTGCGACGAAGTTCTGTCTGGAGGAAAGCTCCAGATCTGAAAAAGAAGAAGTTCTTATCTGAAGGTGGGGAACGAAACATAGGTTTGCGTGTTTTATAACTTTTATTAAAGTTTACATTCAGTTATTATTATATCTACTATTCATTTACACTGCGTTATGTCATATAATATTTATACTGTCGCACTTATACCTGTACACTTGGAATTCACGTATTATACTGTTATAATGCCGGATTTGTGGTCAATCTGACTCAACTAGACTCGGTCTTGTCCTCAGTAACTTTAAATAGTGAACGGGAGGCAGCGGGCTTGTGACGCCCCGAAAATTATTTCATCTAGCCCATAACCCAATTGCATTTTTTGCCCAAACTCCATGTGTTGTCTTGATATGTTTGGTGTTTGTTTGATGATTGTTTAATGTTTGTATAGTTGATGCTTGATAATGTATATAAATATATGTATCATAAATTGTATATGAGTCATGTTAAATTAAAGTATAATGCATATGTTATGATTTATGCATGGGCTCATTAAACCATGAATTGATATGGGTTAGGATTGATTGAATAAAAGGATAAATGAAATTGAAAATTTGGTGTATTAAATGGATTGGACATTTAAAATACATGTGGTTGGTATGGGTAGTATGAGACCAACACATGTGAAGGTTGGTGCATGAAAGTGGACAAGTGTCCAATGCCCACTTCTCTTCTTCAAGGAAGTGCTAGAATGAGTGGAGGGAATCAAGGAGAGAATCAAGGAGAGAATTAAGGAGATAATCAAGGAGGGAATCAAGGAAGTGCTAGAAAGAGGTGAGTGGAGAAAAAGAAAAGAAGAGAAAGGAAAGAAGAAGAGAAGGAAGGAGAGAGTTGCAGGAGGAAGATCCCTGCGACGTTTCCATCAAAGTGGTGGATCTTTGGAATATAGGGTCAGATTGAGCTCAAATTTTTTCAGCACGTTCGTAGCTTATGGTTCTTCATTCTGTCGGTGGAGATCTTGATCAGAGGTTTCGTCTAAGAGATCTAACCTCTCAAACAAAGCTGGTCGGAAAGTCTGGATTTCTCGCACCGTCTCGCTCAAACTTATTGAACTCCTACATCTACCGTTAGATGGTTATCAAATTTTGGTATGTAGTGTACAACTGATATTTCTACATTCTGAACGGTGACGATCTTAATTAGAGGCTTTGTCTAAGAGATATAACCTCTCAAACAAAGCTGATCGGAATTTCTGGGTTTCTCGTGCCATTTCGGTCAAACTTGTAGATCTCCTCAATCTACCGTTGGATGGATATAAAATTTTTGCATGTAGTTTATGACAGATATATATGTATTCTGAACGGTTGAGATGTTTATAAGTCTAGTATTTTGTGTGATATAGCCATCTGAGTTTGGGTATTTGCAGCAGGAAAGGAGAAACTGTCTGATTATATACTTGTTCATCAAAGATACATATCTTTTCGGTCCACCGTTGGATTGGGCTGATGTTTGGACAGAAGGTTTGTTTCTTCACATAATTCAATATATACGGTTGATTTTGTGATTACTTATTTCTATTGGTAGATTAATACATCTGAACAGAATATTAAATGAAGAATTGGTAAGGTACTTGTATTGGACCTAAATTTAGAATATGAACTTAGACATTTCCAAATAGCTTGCATGTCAACTATGTTGACCCTAGTTGCCATTGTTGATGAACCTATGATGCAAAATCAGTGATATACATGGCTGAACATGGTGACCTAGTGTAAATCGACAATATGGCCTAAGCATGGAAAATTTCATATTTTAGGGCTTTTGATGCTTTTGGCCTAGAATCATTGAATTGATGCAACTTATGTTTAATTAAGCATGATTAGAGTTGATTATGCTACTGATTTGGTGGTTGTGACCATATCATGGGTTAGGCCTACTTGTGATCAAGTGACCAAATTTGGGCATGTTTATGCCTAAGGAATTGAAAATCAGTATTTTTGATTAATAGAATGGTTTATGTATGAGAACTATGCATTAGAGGCCTAAGTCATGTGATTTGAGTTGAATGATGGGATTAGATGGGATTTAGGCCTATTGTTTATATGTGGGCTGATTTAGGGTTGATGTGTAATGTCTATGTGATTGAGCATAGAAATTGATGTATGGTAGGATATTGATGTATGTTTCAGGATCTTGATTGGGTTCATTCGGTTTGGTGGTCGTGTGTGGTTAAATACTCTCGCGAGGCTTGGTTGTGAGTAGACTTCATTTATGATTATATCTTTTATGTCATCATATCACTTATATATATTGTATCTTGAAAGCATGAATGTGTTCTAATGTTTTGAATGATGCATTGATTTGAGAAAACCTTATGACTTTGGTTGGACCCATCTATCTGGCTAATAGGGGGACTTAACATTGTCATAAGAGGGTTTTAGGAAAGAAAATGATTGGGATCAACGGCACGGTGAAATAGACGTGTACTAGTAACCCAAATAAACATGATTGGGATCAACGGCACGGTGAAATAGACGTGTACTAGTAACCCAAGGCATGTGGAATGTGGATCCAAATTGATAAACTTTTACTTGCATCGAACTTATTATAAATGCTTGATATCTATATGTTATGAGATTTTAATCATGCTACACATTGACATGCATACATGATATTTATTGATGAGTATTGATAACATATTTGAATTCTATTCACTGGGCATCGTTGGCTCACCCTCATTTTCCTCTTTCAGGTCCTTCTGTCCCGAATAAGGGCAAAGGAGTAGTCATATCTTGAGGGCCTTGCCTGCGAGAGAATCCAAGGCCTCGATGTGAGTTGAGAGGCATTTTGATTGAATTGTGTTTTAAATTATGAAGTACTATATTTTGGATTATGTAATTATAACACTTACCACATTGTAGTATGGGTGAGTTGGGACTTGTTAGATAGACTATGTTGGCATATGACGATTTTATTTGTACCCACAATTTTGGACTTTATGAGTATGTCAATTTTAATGGACTGTAGGGATTATGATTATTATTTATGGTTCATTTTTTTTTATGGATTATCTCTTGTCTTGGATGATTAATACGGTGGGTAGTTTTGTTTAATACCTTTTGATATCATATCGTTGTTTGGGATAAGGCTTGTAGAGTCTCAACCACCTCACGGGAGTTGAGGAGTGGTCGGAGATACCTACGCCTGGCGTCCCGCCCCGGCATTCCGCACGCCATTCCCTGCGGGGTTGGTGGTCCGGGGCGCGGGGTCGCCACAGTTGGTATAAGGCCTTTTTGTCGCACCCTGGGTTGCACCACGTGCCCGCTACCCAGGTGCGGGCGCACCCCCTCGGGGCGAACGCCTAGCCATTATGGATCCATAATATTGTCCCATCTCGGCCAGCCACGCCACACAAGGACGCCGGTCACCGAGATCATTTATCCATATTATTCACACTCCCATGAATGGATACTCAAGTTGCGAAATCTAACCTTATGAGGAAGAGGTTGCGAGTTCAAACTTGGGGGAGGCCCTATATTATTCATGGGAGTGTGAATAATATGGATAAATGATCTCGTTGTTCGGCGTCCTTGTGTGGCGTGGCTGGCCGAGATGGGACAATATTATGAATCCATAATGGCTAGGCGTTCGCCCCGAGGGGGTGCGCCCGCACCTGGGTAGGGGGCACGCTGTGCAACCCAGGGTGTGACAGGGCTGCTCTAGGCGATTGATATTTAAGCAGACCTTGTGTCTCACCTCTCAACTGGGGACTGATCTAGTTGGTCTTATTGAAAGTTATCAGCTTATACAAGTAATACTGAATGTCCTAACCTTGCACGTCGTGATACCGACTCTGATAAGGATCACCAGACGTTGCCAAAGTCAGTGTAAATGTCAAGAAAAGACCAGACCAGTTCATGCATTGGCATCATACATATCACCACCTAGGGACGTATATGGTTTATGACTCATAGAATAGTTAGGAGCATTACTCGCTATTCATTATATTTCTCTGGAGAGGGACGTACATGAGAACACGGCTACGTTCGGGGAGGGACATCAGTATGTGAATCCAGAGCATCGTTCCTGAGGAGGGACGTACAGTGAGAACCTGGCTACGTCCGGGGAAGGACACCTGTACGTGAAATCAGACGATGTACGTTCATCAAACCATTACGAGACGGTGTCATGCATACATACATATTGATTGATTATGATGCTCACATGTGTATTTAAGATATTTGATATTGAAGTATGCTTTATTAATTGTTATACTCACGAACTATTTACCCTTTGAGCACGTTAAGCTCACTCCATTATTACCCAAATTTTCACAGGAAATTAGGGTGGACTGGGTGCAGGTTTATGGGGCCCACATTTTGTATCATTCATTAGGGATTTTGGGGAGTATGTTCCATTGACCGTTTCATGTACAAATTATATTCTGAATTAAATGAAATCAGATTTGTACTATGTACTATATTTTTCGCTGCGCACTCTGTTGTTACCTTTATTATTGTTCCAAATGTGCGCCCCCTCCGCGAGTGTACCGTTGGTTTAGGCGCGTCCGGCCGGGGTGTGACATTTAATGGTATCAGAGTGTACAGTCCACGGCCCCCCCAAGTCCACCAAATTAGGGGAAGAAAAATGTTATAAGATATATATATATATATATATATATATATATATATAGAACTATATATATGAATCATATATAGTTAAGATTTGTATTAAATATATATCTAGAAAACTATATGATTTTTATATAGTTTGATTTAAATATATATATAGTTGTGATTTATGAAAACTATATATATTGTTATGATTAAATATATATATCTATATATCTATGCATATAGGAGATATATATATACCTTGTTACGAATGAAAAAAAATTTGGATAAAAAATAATAATTATTAGATATATATATATATCTAGAACTATATATATATGTCAATTATATATAGTGAGATCTATATTAAATATATATCTAGAAAACTATGTATATTGATGATTAAATATATATATCTATATATCCATGCATATAGGAGATATATATATACCATGTTATTATTGATGAAAAATTTTATTAGATATATATATCTCTAAAACTATATATATATATATATATATATATGTGTCAATTATATATAGTGAGATTTATATTAAATATATATCTAGAAAACTATATGATTTTTATATAGTTTGATTTAAATATACATATAGTCATGACTTATTAAAAATTAGATGTATAGTTATGATTGAATATATATATCTATATACCTTAGTATATATGGTTGATGGCTCGATTGTCCCATATGTGGAGGGTAGGTCATTGGCATTGGGGGAAAGTATTGGTTGTACGGGTGATTCCTAGGTGGAAGGTAATTGTTTTAATTGTACGGGGATCCCCTAATTGGAACCCCTTGGGCATTTGACGTAGGATTCTGATTTGTCTCGTTATTTGGTACTTCCCTGACAGGAATCTTGCGTCGACTTCTTCGAAGACAACGTCCATGTTTGTCTCTCATTTTCTCGGCATTTCCTATCGTCGTGCCGAATACTTCCTCGTCAGTTACCCCTCCCCTCGAGACGTATATCTTGAAGATAGAAGATGTTGTCACTGGTTCAATGATTTGTCTCGAAGTCCCATCAAAAGTGTTGATGTTTGCTTCGTATAGCATCCTCATGATCAAGACTCCGTAACCGAGGAATTCCTTTCTTAAAGGGTTTTGAATCACCCTCAACATTTGTTGGATGATGATGGGTGGTAGGGAGACCTTTATTTCCTTCTCTATGCAATATAATACGAGAAGTTGGGCCCTTGACATAGTGCCATTAGCCCCCCTTTCTGACAAGATGTTGCCGAACACGATCTTTCCAAGGCCGGCAAGAGATGGCTTAAGATAATTTTTTGGGAGGTTTGTGAACGTCGATTGAGTGTATGGCTCCTTGGTGAGGGAATTGAATAATTGTTCATTAGACTCTGCGATCTCTGTAATTGTCTGGGGTTCATGTGGATCAATAATTCTCTCCTCAATCGGAATCTCCATAAGTCGAGCGATGATTTCGACGTTAATAGGAGTTTTTATCCCCATGACTGTTGTCTCTAATACAGGGCTAATTCCCTCTTCTGGAAGTCCCACGCGATTCATGGCTTCGTAGAAAGATCTCACTAAGCTGTAAGAGACGTGACCCTCAACTTTTGTTATGTTCAACCAACCTAGAGTTGCGAGTTTGTCGTGAAGGATTGGGCGGAGGTGGAGATCTCTATTGTCAATGCTCCTCATAGTCATAACCTCCCTCTTGAACAATTCCTTGAGTCTAGAGGGAATAGGTTCCCTACTACTGGAAGTTGCTCCTTCACATGAGGCCATTTCTTGCTGAAAGAAAAATGATTACTGGCATTGTAAACTTTTCTTTTATATATGAATGAAATGTTTTATTTAAAGACTATCTTTGGTGGGCCGACTTACAACCATTCATTATTTTGTATCACTAACTTTGGAATGGTATGGGACATAACAAAATTGGAAGATACTAAATAAAATGTGGAAGTAAGAAAACCCATGACCTTGTATGAAAAGAAACATTTGGAGAAAGTTGCATTACTATTATTATCACTAAGTTTATACGGTATGGGACGAGTAAATTTGGACGTACTATTAGTGAACTTCTGTTCAGTCAATGTTTTTAGAGACTGTGTTCATGCAACTTAACTTGGTTAACACCCTTATTACCAAAGTCATGTGGTATGGGACACATGAACTTGGATAATAATCGAAAAGACTAAGAGTAAGAGTTTGAATATATAAGATTGCGATAGAACGTTAGATTAGGATATTTACCGAGACAAATCTTAGAATTCTTATGACTCGAATGAATTTTCAATGAAATATATATATGTATGTTCACAAAGACCAAAACCAAATCATTTGAAATACTTGCAAAGTTTTATACTTATTATATAAACATTCTAACCTTGTTTGTTTTTACACCATGGCCAAACATACGAGATATATAAGATTTTTTGATTCCTCAACAAGAACCTTACACTATACTTAGAAAAATAGGTGATTTTAATATTGCAGTACTCTCGAAATTGTTGCTGAGCATACTATAACATTATACTTGGTTACAGTTCCTAAATCTTGGTTTTATTTTTCTCCTTGCCAGTGAGAAAATGCAAACCAGGAAGAGAAGAAGGCCACGTACTGTTCGTCCAGCAGTAGAGGCACCTCCTGAGATTCAGGAACCGCCGCCTCCGAAAACAGCACAGGCCACACCCGACACTGCCACTACATCTGGACAGGCAATACCACACCCACCCGCACCCTTTGCCATGCCTTCAAGCATGGAAACCTTCTTCGCCGAATTTATTGAGGCGATGAAGGTCACTGTTCAAACTGTCGTTCGTGAGACCACGACAAGTCAGGTTGCCACTGTTCAGGCACCTGCACGATTTGGATCAGAATCTCAAACCGATCAGATTACTAAGTACAAGAGGCTACAACCTCTTACTTTTGCTGGCACCATTGAGGCTGATGAGGTGCAAAAGTGGCTGGATGAGTCAAAGAAGGCTCTTGATGCAATGGGAGTCGATGAGACTCGCAAAATTCTACTAGCGACCTACCAACTTGTTGGTGGGGAAAACACATGGTGGATGACAGTGAAAGAGGACCCAAGGGTCAACATAGCAGATATGACTTGGCAATAGTTCGAGTCAATGTTTATTGATGACTATTTTCCCAGCGCTGTGAAGAGGCAAAAGCGTCAGGAATTCGCTAAGTTATACCAGGGCACCATGACAGTCAGGGAATATGCTGGAAAGTTCAAAGAATTATCAGTCTACTCTTTCTCCACCATCTCAACGGAGCAAGATAAGACTGAGAAATTTTATAATGGCCTTCGTCATGATATTTGACAAGCCTTGTCAATCTTAGATCTCAAGATTTACAAGGAGGTTGTTGACAAGACCATGAGCTTTGAACAAGAGAAGATTTTACAGGAGCAGAGAATGAATAAGGGAAAACGACCTGCAACGTTTTCCCAACAGGGCTCGCAACAGGGCAATAAGAAGAAGCTCTACTACAATCAAAACCCAACCCTCCCAGCCCCTGTTTCGAAGAATGAGGCCACAACACCTGCGGCTGAACCTTCTAACCCTAACCATCAGAGTTTTTGAAATCATGGCCGTGGAGGTCGTTTTGGAAGGGGTGGCCGTAAAAACGGCAATGGCAGAGGTGGTGGTCGACACCACAATCAGCAAGGCCAGCAGAACAATCAGAATGGCCAACAAAACAATCAGTAGTACAGGCCGACTTGTTTCAACCGTGGCCAGCAGGGCCATGTAAAATATCTCTGTCCCCACATTCAGCAACCTATTCCCGTTGTTCCAATCCATCAAGCACCACCTGCTACTAATTTCCAACCTAGGCAGAATTAGCATAACCAGGGTCAACGAAATCAGGGCAGAGCATTTGCCATCGCTCAACAACCCCTCCCAGACAACAATGTAGTTGAAGGTACCTTTTCTTTGTTCAATACAATGGTGCATGTTTTGTTTGATTTAGGTGCTACGCATTCTTTTATATCGTCGGCATTGGTAAGACATTTAGGCCTGCATCCTGAACCCACAAACATCACACTCCATGTTATATCACCGTTCGGATCTGGTACTGACGTGAATTTGCAGTGTTCTCGATGTGAGCTTCGAAATGTCAGAACATATAATATATGCAGATCTTTTTGTGATGGATATTGAAGACTTTGACATCATCCTCGGCATGGACTGGCTAGCACCATTGAATGCAAAGATCGACTGTATGAAGAAGCAAGTTCAGTTAACCTTGCCTACAGGAGAGTTGGCCAAGATTCAGGGAACAAGGAAATGGATACACAAATCAATAGTTGCACTTCTCAAGGCACAACTTCGAGCTCTATCCCTTGGTGACGGAAATGAATCACCAGCAATGTACCCTCTCGAAATACATAATGTTCTAGTCATATCTGAATTCCCAACAATTTTTCTGAATGACCTTCCTGGTCTACCTCCAGTTAGGGAATTTGATTTTGAGATCAACCTCATACCTGGGACAGGGCCTATCTCAATTCCACCATATAGAATGTCAAATGTCGAGCTGGTCGAATTAGACACACAACTGAAGGAATTAGAGAGTAATGGCTTTATCAGAAAGAGTTCATCACCCTGGGGCGCTCCAGTTCTGTTTGTTCGCAAAAAGGATGGTTCGTTACGACTTTGCATCGACTATGGCAAGTTGAATAACGTCACCATCAAGAACAAATATCCATTGCCGAGGATCGATGACTTGTTCGACCAACTTAGAGATGCCAAATACTTCTCTAAAATTGATTTACGGTCCGGTTATCACCAACTCCGGATCCGAGAGTCGGACATCACCAAGACGGCGTTTAGAACTCGGTACGGTCATTACGAGTTCTTGGTTATGCCATTTGGTCTAACAAATGCACCTACTGCATTCATGGATTTGATGAATCGCATTTTCAGGTTATACTTAGACCGATTTGTGGTGGCTTTTGTGGACGACATCTTGATATACTCCTCAACCGAGGAAGACCATAAGATACATTTGAAGATAGTCCTCCAGACCTTGAGAAGCCACCAACTGTATGCAAAGTTGAGTAAGTGCGAATTTTGTGCGAAAAGAGTTCAATTCCTAGGCCATGTGGTTTCAGGCAATGGCATTGAGGTAGATCCTTCTACGGTTGAAGCAGTTTTAAACTGGAAGCAGCTTACCACTGTTACTCAGATTAGGAGTTTTCTTGGTTTGACTCGCTATTACAAATGCTTCATCAAGGACTTCTCAAAGATTACTGAACCTATGACCAAGCTCACTCGAAAGGACGTGCGATTCATCTGGAATCCTGCCTATGAAGCATCATTTCAGGAATTGAAGAAACGCCTCACAA
The DNA here is from genome assembly GCA_035771175.1 of Paratinospora sagittata. Taxonomy (NCBI): domain Eukaryota; kingdom Viridiplantae; phylum Streptophyta; class Magnoliopsida; order Ranunculales; family Menispermaceae; genus Paratinospora; species Paratinospora sagittata. The sequence goes on from CM069593.1 coordinate 43,278,636, forward strand.
CGACACCTGTACTTATCACTCCAAGAAATGCAATTGGATTTTCATTATACACCGATGCCTCTCTCCAAGGCTTAGGTGTCGTACTAATGCAAGAAGGCCAAGTTGTTGCATATGCCTCGAGGCAACTGAAGATTCATGAGGGTAATTACCCAACACATGACTTGGAACTTGCAGTTGTTGTGTTTGTACTGAAGTTATGGCTTCATTACCTATACGGTGAACGGTTTGAGGTCTTCTCGGATCACAAGAGTCTTAAGTACATATACACTCAGAGAGACCTAAACCTCCGCCAGAGAAGATGGTTGGAATTCTTGAAAGATTATGACTTTCAACGCCAGTACCATCCCGGAAAAACCAATGTTGAGGTTGATGCCCTGAGTAAAAAATCGTACGTTGCTTGCACTCTTAACTTTGATACGGGGAAGTTGGCTACAGAGATGGAGAACTTTAATCTACAACTGAACGAAGAGGGACCAAGACCACGACTCTCTCAATTATCAGCCAACTCTGAGCTAGTTCGAAAGATTTCAGCTGCTCAAGCCAATGACCCTATGTTAATGGAAAAACGAGAACTTCTACTCAGCGGAAAGGACCTTCCTTACTGGTCAGTCTCAGAAGACGGGGTCGTTTTCTATAAAAAAACGTCTCTGTCTACCGAACGATCCTGATGTTCGAAAAGAAGTGCTTACTGAGATGCACTGTTCAAGGTACGCTATGCATCCTGGGGGTGACAAAATGTACAAGGATGTCAAGTGACAATTCTGATTTTCTGGAATGAAAAAGGCAATTGCAGACTTTGTTGCTTTATGTCTCGTTTGCCAAAAAGTTAAAGCAAAACGAAGACTTCCCTCTAGACTTCTCCAGCCGCTACCTATTGGAGAATGAAAATGGGAGAACATCGCAATGGATTTTGTCACGGCCTTACCTCAAAACAATAAAGGGCAAATGTTATCTGGGTTATCATTGACAGACTTACAATGTGGCGACCCCGCTCCCCGGACCACCAACCCCGCAGGGAATGGCATGCGGAATGCCGGGGTGGGACGCCCGGCGTAGGCATCTCCGACCACTCCTCAACTCCCGTGAGGTGGTTGAGACCCTACAAGCCTTATCCCAAACAACGATATGATATCAAAAGGTATTAAACAAAACTACCCACCGTATTAATCATCCAAGACAAGAGATAATCCATAACAAAAAATGAACCATAAATAATAATCATAATCCCTACAGTCCATTAAAATTGACATACTCATAAAGTCCAAAATTGTGGGTACAAATAAAACCGTCATATGCCCACATAGTCTATCTAACAAGTCCCAACTCACCCATACTACAATGTGGTAAGTGTTATAATTACATAATCCAAAATATAGTACTTCATAATTTAAAACACAATTCAATCAAAATGTCTCTCAACTCACATCGAGGCCTTGGATTCTCTCGCAGGCAAGGCCCTCAAGATGTGACTACTCCTTTGCCCTTATTCGGGACAGAAGGACCTGAAAGAGGAAAATGAGGGTGAGCCAACGATGCCCAGTGAATAGAATTCAAATATGCTATCAATACTCATCAATAAAAACCATGTATGCATGTCAATGTGTAGCATGATTAAAAGCTCATAACATATAGATATCAAGCATTTATAATAAGTTCGATGCAAGTAAAAGTTTATCAATTTGGATCCACATTCCACATGCCTTGGGTTACTAGTACACGTCTATTTCACCGTGCCGTTGATCCCAATCATGTTTATTTGGGTTACTAGTACACGTCTATTTCACCGTGCCGTTGATCCCAATCATTTTTTTATTTGGGTTACTAGTACACGTCTATTTCACCGTGCCGTTGATCCCAATCATTTCCTTTCCTAAAACCCTCTTATGACAAGGTTAAGTCCCCCTATTAGCCAGATAGATGGGTCCAACCAAAGTCATAAGGTTTTCTCAAATCAATGCATCATTCAAAACATTAGAACACATTCATGCTTTCAAGATACAATATATATAAGTGATATGATGACATAAAAGATATAATCATAAATGAAGTCTACTCACAACCAAGCCTCGCGAGAGTATTTAACCACACACGACCACCAAACCGAATGAACCCAATCAAGATCCTGAAACATACATCAATATCCTACCATACATCAATTTCTATGCTCAATCACATAGACATTACACATCAACCCTAAATCAGCCCACATATAAACAATAGGCCTAAATCCAATCTAATCCCATCATTCAACTCAAATCACATGACTTAGGCCTCTAATGCATAGTTCTCATACATAAACCATTCTATTAATCAAAAATACTGATTTTCAATTCCTTAGGCATAAACATGCCCAAATTTGGTCACTTGATCACAAGTAGGCCTAACCCATGATATGGTCACAACCACCAAATCAGTAGCATAATCAACTCTAATCATGCTTAATTAAACATAAGTTGCATCAATTCAATGATTCTAGGCCAAAAGCATCAAAAGCCCTAAAATATGAAATTTTCCATACTTAGGCCATATTGTCGATTTACATTAGGTCACCATGTTCAGCCATGTATATCACTGATTTTGCATCATAGGTTCATCAACAATGGCAACTAGGTCAACATAGTTGACATGCAAGCTATTTGGAAATGTCTAAGTTCATATTCTAAATTTAGGTCCAATATAAGCACCTTACCAATTCTTCATTTAATATTCTGTTCAGATGTATTAATCTACCAATAGAAATATGTAATCACAAAATCAACCGTACATATTGAAGTATGTGAAGAAACAAACCTTCTGTCCAAATATCAGCCCAATCCAACGGTGGACCGAAAAGATATGTATCTTTGATGAACAAGTATCTAATCAGACAGTTTCTCCTTTCCTGCTGCAAATACCCAAACTCAGATGGCTATATCACACAAAATACTAAATGTATAAACATCTTCACCGTGCAGAATACATATATATCTGTCATAAACTACATACCAAAATTTAATATCCATCCAACGGTAGATTGAGGAGATCTACAAGTTTGACCGAAATGGCACGAGAAACCCAGAAATTCCGATCAGCTTTGTTTTAGAGGTTATATCTCTTAGACAAAGCCTCTAATTAAGATCTTCACCGTTCAGAATGTAGAAATATCAGTTGTGCACTACATACCAAAATTTGATAACCATCTAACGGTAGATGTAGGAGTTCAATAAGTTTGAGCGAAACGGTGCGAGAAATCCAGAATTTCCGACCAGCATTGTTTGAGAGGTTAGATCTCTTAGACGAAACCTCTGATCAAGATCTCCACCGACAGAATGAAGAACCATAAGCTACGAACGTGCTGACAAAATTTGAGCTCAATCTGACCGTATATTCCAAAGATCCACCACTTTGATGGAAACGTCGCAGGGATCTTCCTCCTGCAACTCTCTCCTTCCTTCTCTTCTTCTTTCCTTTCTCTTCTTTTCTTTCTCTCCACTCACCTCTTTCTAGCACTTCCTTGATTCCCTCCTTGATTCTCTCCTTAATTCTCTCCTTGATTCTCTCCTTGATTCCCTCCACTCATTCTAGCACTTCCTTGAAGAAGAGAAGTGGGCATTGGACACTTGTCCACTTTCATGCACCAACCTTCACATGTGTTGGTCTCATACTACCCATACCAACCACATGTATTTTAAATGTCCAATCCATTTAATACACCAAATTTTTAATTTCATTTATCCTTTTATTTAATCAATCCTAACCCATATCAATTCATGGTTTAATGAGCCCATGCATAAATCATAACATATGCATTATACTTTAATTTAACATGACTCATATACAATTTATGATACATATATTTATATACATTATCAAGCATCAACTATACAAACATTAAACAATCATCAAACAAACACCAAACATATCAAGACAACACATAGAGTTTGGGCAAAAATGCAATTGGGTTATGGGCTAGATGAAATAATTTTCGGGGCGTCACATACAAAGTCTGCACACTTCTTGCCAATAAAGTTCACGGATAATCCCTCCAAACTTGCAGAACTATATGAAAGAGAGATCGTACGCCTTCATGGAATACCACTCATAATCGTCTCTGATCGAGACCCTCGATTCACATCAAACTTTTGGAAAAGCTTCCAGAGTAGAATGAGTTCTAAGATCACCAAGAGCACAACATTTCACCCTCAGACTAATGGGCAGTCAGAGTGGCTTATTCAAATCTTAGAAGACATGTTACGGTGTTGTATTTTGGACTTTAATGACGGATGGGCAAAGTATTTACATCTAGCTAAGTTTGCATACAACAACAGCTACCAAACTAGTATTGGCATGACACCGTATGAGACTCTCTATGGTCGCTCTTGCAGATCCCCGGTATGCTGGTTAGATATGGCAAATCAACCGCAGTTAGGCCCTGAACTAGTTCAAGAGACTTCTGAGAAGATCACACTAGTAAAGGAACGACTTCGTGTTGCACAAAGTCGACAGAAGAGCTATGTTGACAAGAGGAGACAACATCTAGAATTTGATAAGGGGGACTTTGTTTTTCTAAAAGTTCAGCCCACAAGAGGTGTGAAACGCTTTGGGATCAAAGGAAAGCTCTCCCCGCGGTATATAGGTCCATTTCAGATCATTGAATGTATTGGCAAACTTGCTTATCATCTGTCCCTTCCATCGTCCATGCCTAAGGTTCATGACGTTTTTCACGTATCTTTGCTTCGTAAGTATCGTCCTGATCCTTCGCATATCATCCCTTTAGTCGAGGAAAAAGCGATATAGATTTTAGATAGAAAAACTCAAGAACTACGGCGACGTAGCATACCACTTGTGAAAGTGCTCTGGGATCACCACGGCGTAGAGGAAGCAACATGGGAACTAGAAGCAACAATTAAACAGAAATATCCTGAATTGTTTTCTAGTACCAACTAATGATGTGATACATTGTACTATTTTCACTTATCAATAAAATGATGAAACATTGTTTACACTTATCTTAATACATTGTTTCACTTGAATAACTACGCAGATGTCTGAAAATAATATCAATGGATATAGTGATGCACACACGCATTGGCCTCCTTGGCAACCTGTGGCTACTTCTCAAGAAGCAGAGTCAAGTCACAACTACTTTGCATCACCAACTCCATCACCACACAGATAGCGATCATTATCGCCAGAGCGTGCATGACTTTTTCGTAACAATCCCGTGCCCTCATCCTAGCAAGACCTTCTACCAAAATTGCCAGGCTGCAGGATTCGAGCAACTGCAAGAGAAAGTATTCCACTGCTCAACCTACCTCCCCTCAAACGATGTAACCAGCACCCTCCACCACCATCTGTTATGCAAAGGTTGGAATCTTCAGAGGACGAGTCTGATTCCATTTGCTCACCATGGTTTTACGATGATGACGATTCCACCGGCCATAGTGCTATTCAGGGACCATTCAAGAACTATCCTGAACTCGCAAAAAATGACGCCGGCAGTGAATCTCAAGCATATAACCATCATAACTACTTGAATTGATTTCGAGGGCGAAATCCCTTTAAGGGGGGTAGAGTGTAATACCCTATATTTCACAAAAAAAAAAAAATTGGGCATACATGCCCGGAAGTCCAGGCACATGCCCAATAGTCCAGGCACATGCCCGGAAGGCCAGGCAAGTCGCCCGGAAGTCCAGGCACATGCCAGGAAGTCCATGCAGCCCGCCTGGACTTCGAGGCGCCAAAACATCTATATAAACCAACCCCCCCTCTTCATTTTTCACCCCAAATTCACTCCAAATTCACTCCAAATTGTGATTTTTCCTCCTCTTTTCACTCATTTTGAGTTTTTAGTCTTTTGAGACTCTCGGTGCAGTGCGACGAAGTTCTGTCGGGAGGAAAGCGCCAGATCTGGAAAAAGAAGAAGTTCTTATCTGAAGGTGGGAAACGAAACATAGGTTTGCGTGTTTTATAACTTTTATTAAAGTTTACATTCAGTTATTATTATATCTACTATTCATTTACACTGCATTATGTCATATAATGTTTATACTGTCGCACTTATACCTGTACACTTGGAATTCACGTATTATACTGTTACAATATCAGATTTGTGGTCAATCTGACTGAACTAGACTCGGTCTTGTCCTCAGTAACTTTAAATAGTGAACGGGAGGCAGCGGTCTGCTCTAGGCGATTGGTATTTAAGCACACCTTGTGTCTCACCTCTCAACTGGGAACTGATCTAGTTGGTCTTATTGAAAGCTATCAGCTTATACAAGTAATACTGAATGTCCTAACCTTGCACGTCGTGATACCGACCCTGATAAGGATCACCAGACGTTGCCAAAGTCAGTCTAAATGTCAAGAAAAGACCAGACTAGTTCATGCATTGGCATCATACATATCACCACCTAGGGACGTATATGGTTTATGACTCATAGAATAGTTATGAGCATTACTCGCTATTCATTATATTTCTCTGGAGAGGAACGTACATGAGAAACCGGCTAGGTTCGGGGAGGGACATCAGTACGTGAATCCAGAGCATCATTCCTTAGGAGGGACGTACAGTGAAAACCTGGCTACACCCGGGGAAGGACACCTGTACGTGAACTCAGGCGATGCACATTCATCAAACCATTACGAGACGATGTCATGCATACATACATATTGATTGATTATGATGCTCACATGTGTATTTAAGATATTTGATATTGAAGTATGCTTTATTAATTGTTATACTCACGAACTATTTACCCATTGAGCGCGTTAAGCTCACTCTATTATTATCAAAATTTTCACAGGAAATTAGGGTAGACTGGGCGCAGGTTTATGGGGCCCACATTTTGTACCCTTTGTATCATTCATTAGGGATTTTGGAGAGTATGTTCCCTTGACCGTTTCATGTACAAATTATATTCTGAATTAAATGAAATCAGATTTGTACTGTGTACTATATTTTCTGTTGAGCACTCTGTTGTTACCATTGTTATTGTTCCAAATGCGCGCCCCGTCCACGAATGTACCGCCGGTTTAGGCGCGTCTGGGCGGGGTGTGACATCTTTAGTCATCTAGGTTGAGTTTCCAGTTTGAACCTCTATTTAATAGGCTTTAACCCCATTCCCCTCGATAAACATTGTATTTGATCTCTAGGTAAACCTTTAGTTAGTGGATCCGCAATGTTGTCCTTTGATTTGATATAATCTATGGATATTACTCCATTTTCAAGTAACAATGAATGCATATTGTTGACACAAGTTTGAACCAACACGAAATATCCTCTAAAAAGTTACGAAGCCATTTTGCTTCTTCTCCAGCTTTTTCTAAAGCTATAAATTCAGATTCCATAGTGGATTTGGCTATACATGTTTATTTTGAGAATTTCCATGATATCGCTCCTCCTCCAATTGTGAACACATATCCACTCGTAGATTTTGTGTTCTTGGAGTCAGATATTCAGTTTGCATCACTATATCCTTTTAGAACAATTGAATATCTTGTATAATGCAATTCATAATGTTGTGTGTACCTTAGATATCTAAGTACCTTAATCAAAGCTTTCCAATGAGCCTTGCCTGGATTTTTTGTAAATCGACTCAATTTATTAATTGCACATGCTATGTCAGGTCGCGTACATACCATAACATACATTTAGGGGTGTACAAATCTCGGTTCGGTTCGAACCGAACCGAACCTAGTTCGGGTTGGGTTTTTTGAAATCGAAACCGAACCAAACTAATACTCAAATTGAACTGAACCGAGCCGAATTTGTTCGATTTGCATTGATCGGGTTAGTTACGTCAATTTTACAGTTATAAATTTTATACTTAACACTATTTTACCTTTTCAAAACACATTCAATCCTTTGAAAAATATAATATATAGTTTTATCACTACAATTAAAACACAAAATACATTATTACATTTAATAATAGGAATACTGAAAGAGATTGACATGGAAAATTTCTACATGTTTTTCATTCAAAGCCTTTCTTAAGGTAATTTTTTTATGTATCTGCACGTCCAATTCCAAGTATCCAATAGTTAAACAAATAAAAATTAAAAGCAAGTTTAAAGGATATTTTAATCATGTTCCTATATATTTAAAGCTTAGGGTTATAGGAGAAATGACAGTATTACCCTCAAGTTTGGTTCGGTTTGGGTTAAATTCAATTTTTCAATGTCTAAACTGAAAACTGAACCAAACCGATCGGTTTTTTTCATTCCTTAAATTGAAAACCAAACCGAATTTCACAAAAATCTAACCAATCACATTGGTTTGGTTCGGTTTTTCGGTTTGGTCGGTCTCGATGAACACCCCTACATACATTAGACTGCCAAGTATATACGTGAATATTCTAATTGATTTTTAGGTTGCCCTTTATTCTTCATAAGATGTAAATTTACATTTATTGGTGTTTTTATAGGACTAGTATCATATTTATTGAACTTAATCAATATTTTCTCAATATAATGAGATTGGGACAAGACTAATCCATCAAATATTTTAGAAATTTTAATCTCTAAAATAACACCAGCAATGCCCATATCTTTCATATCAAAATGTCTAGTCAACATTTTCTTGGTAAACTTTATTATAGCTTTATTATTATCTATAATCAACATATCATCTACGTAAAGGCACACTATGACTGTGGCGACCCCGCGCCCCGGACCACCAACCCCGCAAGGAATGGCATGCGGAATGCCGGGGCGGGACGCCCGGCGTAGGCATCTCCGACCACTCCTCAACTCTCGTGAGGTGGTTGAGACCCTACGAGCCTTATCTCAAACAACGACATAATATCAAAAGGTACTAAACAAAACTACCCACCGTATTAATCATCAAAGACAAGAGATAATCCATAAAAATAAACCACAAATAAAATCATAATCCCTACAGTCCATTAAAATTGACATACACATAAAGTCCAAAATTGTGGATACAAATAAAAACCGTCATATGCCCACATGGTCTATCTAACAAGTCCCAACTCACCCATACTACAATGTGGTAAGTGTTATAATTACATAATCCAAAATATAATACTTCATAATTTAAAACACAGTTCAATCAAAATGCCTCTCAACTCACATCGAGGCCTTGGATTCTCTCGCAGGCAAGGCCCTCAAGATATAACTACTCCTTTGCCCTTATTCGGGACAGAAGGACCTGAAAGAGGAAAATGAGGGTGAGCCAACGGTGCCCAGTGAATAGAATTCAAATATGCTATCAATACTCATCAATAAATATCATGTATGCATGTCAATGTGTAGCTGATTAAAAGCTCATAACATATAGATATCAAGCATTTATAATAAGTTCGATGCAAGTAAAAGCTTATCAATTTGGATCCACATTCCACATGCATTGGGTTACTAGTGCACGTCTATTTCACCGTACCGTTGACCCCAATCTCTTCCTTTCCTAAAACCCTCCTATGACAAGGTTAAGTCCCCCTATTAGCCAAATAGATGGGCCCAACCAAAGTCATAAGGTTTTTTCAAATCAATACATCATTCAAAACATTAGAACACATTCATGATTTCAACATACAATATATAAGTGATATGATGACATAAAAGATATAATCATAAATGAAGTCTACTCACAACCAAGCCTCACTAGAGTATTTAACCACACACGACCACCAAACCGAATCAACCTAATCAAGATCCGGAAACATACATCAATATCCTACCATACATCAATTTCTATGCTCAATCACATAGACATTACACATCAACCCTAAATCAACCCACATATAAACAATAGGCCTAAATCCCATCTAATCCCATCATTCAACTCAAATCACATGACTTAGGCCTCTAATGCATAGTTCTCATACTTTAACCATTCTATTAATCAAAAATACTGAATTTCAATTCCTTTAGGCATAAACATGCCCAAATTGGGTCACTTGATCACAAGTAGGCCTAACCCATGATATGGTCACAACCACCAAATCAGTAGCATAATCAACCCTAATCATGCTTAATTAAACATAAGTTGCATCAATTCAATGATTTTAGGCCAAAAGCATCAAAAGCCCTAAAATATGAAAATTTTCATACTTAGGCCATATTGCCGATTTACATTAGGTCACCATGTTCAGCCATGTATATCACTGATTTTGCATCATGGGTTCATCAACAATGGCAACTAGGTCAACATAGTTGACATGCAAGCTATTTGGAAAGGTCTAAGTTCATATTCTAAATTTAGGTCTAATACAAGCAACCCTACCAATTCTTCATTTAATATTCTGTTCAGATGTATCAATCTACCAACACAAATATGTAATCACAAAATCAACCGTACTGATTGAAGTATGTGAAGAAACAAACCTTCTGTCCAAATATCAGCCCAATCCAACGGTGGACTGAAAAGATAAGTATATTTGATGAAAAAGTCTCTAATTAGACAATTTCTCCTTTCCTGCTACAAATACTCAAACTCAGATGACTATATCACACAAAATACTAAACGTATAAACATCTCCACCGTTCAGAATACAGAAATATCAGTTATAAACTACATACCCAAATTTTATATCCATCAAACAGTAGATTGAGGAGATCTATAAGTTTGAACGAAACGGCATGAGAAATCCAGACTTTCCGACCAGCTTTGTTTCAGAGGTTAGATCTCTCGGACAAAACCTCTAATCAAGATCTCCACCGTTCAGCATGCCGAAATATCAGTTGTACACTACGTACCCAAATTTTATATCCATCCAACGGTAGATTAAAGAGATCAAGAAGTTTGAGAGAAACGGCGAGAGAAATCCAGACTTTCCGACCAGCTTTGTTTGAGAGGTTAGATCTCTTAGACGAAACCTCTGATCAAGATCTCCACCGACCTGAATGAATAACCATAAGCTACGAACTTGCTGACAAATTTTGAGCTCAATCTGACCATTATCCCAAATTCCAACTCTTTGATGAAAATATCGCAGAGATCTTCCTCCTGCAACTCCCTCCTTCTTTCTCTTCTTCTTTTCTTTCTCTTCTTTTCTTTCTCTTCTTTTTTCCTCTCTCTCCACTCACCTCTTTCTAGCACTTCCTTGATTCCCTCCTTGATTCTCTCCTTAATTCTCTCCTTGATTTCCTCCTTGATTCTCTCCTTGATTTCCTCCTTGATTCTCTCCTTGATTCCCTCCACTCATTCTAGCACTTCCTTGAGGGCATGGGACACTTGTCCACTTTCATGCACCAACCTTCACATGTGTTGGTCTCATACTACCCATACCAACCACATGTACTTTAACCAATTTCATGCTTCCATGTATTTTAGATGTCTAATCCATTTAATACACCAAATTTTCATTCTCATTTATCCTTTTATTCAATCAATCCTAACTCATATGAATTCATGGTTTAATGGGTCCATGCATAAATAATAACATATGCATTATAATTTAATTTAACATGGCCCATATACAATTTATGATACACATATTTATATACATTATCAAGCATCAACTATACAAACATTAAACAACCATCAAACAAACACCAAACATATCAAGGCAACGCATAGAGTTTGGGCAAAGTGCAATTGGGTTATGGGCTAGATGAAATAATTTTCGGGGCGTCACAATGACATAACCCTTTGGTGTGTTTTTGACATATAAACATTTGTCATATTCATTGATTTTAAAACCATTGGACAACATGACATTGTCAAATTTAATATGCCATTGTTTTGGTGCTTGTTAAAACTCCATATAATGATTTAACAAGTCTACACACCTTACGTTCTTGTCCAGATGCAACAAATCCTTCAGGTTGTTGCATATATATCTCTTCTTCTAATTCACCATTTAAGAAAGCTGTCTTGACATCCATTTGACGAATTTCAATATTGTTTATTGTAGCAATAGCAATTAACATTCTTATGGATGTTATTCTAGTTACCGGTGAATATGTATCAAAGAAATCAAGGCCCTCTGTTTGTTTAAATCCCTTGGCTACCAACCTAGCCTTATATTTATCAATTGAATCGTCAACCTTTAATTTTCTTTTAAAAATCTATTTACACCCTAAAGGCGTCATACTTGATGGTAAATCTACCAATTCCCAGGTATGATTGTGCATGATTGATTCAATTTCACTATTTATTGCTTCCTTCCAGTAAGGAGGTTCGGGTGTTGATTTTGCCTCTTTAAAAGTTTGAGGTTCACTTTCTAACATATATATTAGAAAATCAGGACCAAAAGACTTTGCAACTTTAGCCTTTTTATTGCGTTTAGGTTCATCCTATAAAATTTTTATCTGGAGGATTACTACTACTATTTGCAGTGTCATAAATTCTTTTATTGGAACTTAGCTCTTGCATATTTTTATTTGGAAAAATATGCTAAAAAAATGATGCATTTCTAGATTCCATAATTGTATTCACATGTATATCATAAATATCTGATTTGTATACAAGGAACTTATATGCATTACTGTTATGAACATAACCAATGAATATACAATCAATGGTTTCAGGCCCTATCTTAACCCTTTTAGGTTAAGGTATTGCTACCTTAGCTAAACACCCCAACACTTTAAGTCACATATATCGCTGTGAATTAAGTCTAGAGGTTCAGTGTTTCTTTCAACTGAATGAAATGGTGTTTTAGTTAACTTTGCCTCAACACATATTTCACACTTATGATTTGGATCAATTTGATAGTTAGGTAATAATTTTAAATTCATCAATTTTCGTAATGAATTAAAATTAACATGTCCTAATCTATCATGCCATAAACAAGATGACTCCAAAAAATAAACAGAAGATGAATCTTTATTATCTTCAAAATTGCAGATTACAGGCATTATATTCATTTTGAATAATCCCCTTTCTAAGTACCATTTTTCCACAAATACACTATTTTAGGAAAGTACAAATTTATTAGAGTCAAAGACCATCCTAAAAGCACTTTTGCTCAACAGTAAGCCTGAAACATTATTCCGGATGTCAGGTACAGGCAACACATCGATCAAGGTGAGTTCATTTCCTGAGGTCATCTTGAGAACCACCTTCCCAAGACCCGTTATTGTTGAAATTGCTGAATTGCCCATGATTAGATTACATCATCTTATTGTCGTATAAGAGGAAAACATGTTCTTATCAGCACAGACATGTCGGGTGGCTCCAGTATCAATCCACCACTCTCTGGGTTCATCAACCATGTTGGCTTCAAAGACCACAACATATAGCATCAGGTCAGTTACATCTTCAGTCTTCTCCTCAGTCATATTGACTTGATCGTTCTTGGACTTGCCTTTCAATCGAAAATCTTTGGCTTTGTGCCCTTGTTTTTAGCAATTATAGCACTTGCCATTGAACTTATGAGATTTTCCTTTCTTTTTGGCCTGATTATCACCAGTGTGCTTTCCCTCCACAAGGTTAACTTTAGGCTCTGTATGGTCTATAGTTTTCTTGTCTTGACTCTTATTGTCTTGTTCAATCCACAATCTGATAATAAGGTCCTCAAGTCTCATCTCCTTACGCTTGTGCTTGAGATAGTTCTTGAAATCTTTCCAAGTAGGTGGCAACTTCGCATGAATCTCATGGAGAATAATATGTAACTCTTGAACTTGATCCAACACAATCTTTGAGTCCACCATCTTGTAATCAAGGAACCTGCTGACCACAAATTTCTTATGGCCGGCATCTTCAGTCTTGTATTTTTTATCCAAAGAATTCCAGAGTTCCTTGGTAGTAGGGACTGTACTATACAAATTATATAGTGTATTTTCTAGCCCATTTAGAATATAATTCTTGCATAGAAAATCAGAGTGTCTCCATGCTTGAATTGTAGCAATAACATGTTTGTCAGTTTCATCATCTCTCAGTTCAGGTTCGTCTTAATTTAGCACCTTGTCTAAGTTGAGGGTGGTAAGGTAAACTAACATCTTCTGTTGCCAACTTTGGAAGTCAGTGCTAGCGAACTTCTCTGGCTTCTCAGGTTTCATAGAAGTAGTAGTTGGTTTAGGGAAAAAGTCTATCTCCATTAGCATAATTGTCTTAAGATTGTTGACTGTATGGTGGCAATAATCACTGAAAAATAGCTTTCAAAAGAATCAATTAGATTAGTCTTCAGTCTAAGTGGTGGAGTCAAAATGGTTTCGCTTAAATAACACTCTTCTAAAGCAGCAAGCTGCCTCCCGTTCACTATTTAAAGGTACCAGGTACAAGACTATATCTAGTTAAATTAGATCAATTACTATTCTAGTAGAGTAATGACGTAGATTGAGGCTAGAGTGTAACTCTATGTCTTTAAGCAATTATGTCCTACTTAGGTGCTCACGGTATATGACATTTGTCTCTAAGGATACAACAATCTCCTTTTAGTGACAACAACACTATAACTCATCGCTCTTTCGCCCTCGCACACTCGAGCACGTGCGTGGGGTGATGCAAAGCATCACTCCTGAGCCTTCATTGTGTGAGTGTGTTAGCTGAAATTCAAGTGTAGTATTCTAGCTACACTTATAAGTAAATAATTAGAATTTTATCTTTCCCATGTGGGGCTAAAAGATTGTTTTCAAATTTTACCACTTTAGATATATCAAGTAGGCTACTTTAGACTTAATTTTTCATTCATATATAAATGGGTATAGCTAAATACTTATATATTCATAATCTTCATATATCAAAGATTAATAATCAACTTGGACCCACCCAAAATGACATGTGGGTCCTACTTTAATATTTAACTGAAAATGGTGAAAAACCATGTTTTATTTGCCCATTTTCCAACAAGTTCAATGTTAAGACAAGGTAGAAGGTTGAAAGAAAAGCAACATGTATGAGTTAATATTACCTCCAGTGGTTGCAAAAGCCTCCACTAATTCGAATGTTAAAGAAATTATAACTCATTTGAAGTGGATAGTTAGATTTTGAGAAATTTATGGTTTATCTTGTGTGAATCACATGCGATGATGTAATTTATATATAATTATATCCTTTTAATTTATTTTATTTTTGTTTAGTTTTTTTAATTATTATTGTTTTTTGTATTTGCTTCACTCTACTACAATGTTTGATGATTTATTTTGATAACGGAAGAACTATCAACAAAAGAGCTATCTAGCAAGGAAGCAGTGGTAGAAAATGGTGAAAAATCAACTGATAGAAGAAAAAATATCGAAAGAGATAATGGGGAAGCTAGTCAAAGAATATATATATATGAAGTCAATGATGATCATTTAGTACCAAAGACAGGGATGCAATTCAAATCATTACAAGATATTCAAGAGTTCTACAACGAGTATGCTCAACGCGTAGGCTTTGGTACAAAGATCAGAGGTACATGGAGAAACGAGAAATGGTGAAAAAAATAGAAAAATTTTAGCATGTGGTAGAGAAGGTAAATGTCGCGACCACCTTTCGTAAAGTGACGTCACGACCGACACAGAATACCACATACGCCACACCTAGAAGTACTTGATACCCTGTCAGCCTAACCTATCCACACACTGAATCATCCATTTGCATATCATACAATATCATCCTAAAAATTCTTTCATCCACTAATAATAACATATTATCAAACCATTCCATTTTATCCATTTCACATAACAACTTAGCCGTTCATCTTTATATACATGTCCACACACTCATCTAAATTATAAATACGTTACATAATGTCATGTATATGTAAACAAAATACATAATGACTTTCCAAAACTCAACAAATATATAAATACATACATTTAGCAAAGATCGTAGTTACATCTCCTGAATCTTGCCTTTGCCCTTGATGTCTTGCCCTGAAAAGATTGGGAGTTTGGGTTGAGCAACAACTAGCCCAGTGAATATTCTACCTATGACATTACATATGCATTGATAACAAAACATGACATTAAAACAATATTTATATCATGATGCAAGCAAGTTAATTAGTTATGAATACATGATCAATATATGTTTCATCGTATTCATGCATTTTCACGACAATGCAAATCTCAGTGTCCATCTCCCACCTTTTAGGTAATTATGCGCATTTGCCCCTCATCATGCATCGATAAGGAGTGCAAAGTCTACAATTTACCCATTCATAGATCTTAGGAAAGTAAGTGCTTCTTCCCCTCATTATACCCAAGGAGTGCACCGTCCTTACTTTTGCCATTTATAGATCCTAGCCAATCGGATTCTCTTAGGAGGGCTTCTCATGTCGGTGACCTATTCAATAGATCCACTACACATGGTATCATGTCACAAAGTCAATTATAATAGTATTAACGCATAAATTTTACTATGCCAATATTCTCAAGTCATACGTTTCATTATCAGACATTATAATTTATAAATAAGTCTCAAATATCACATGAATTTCATGCATCCAATTATCATCTAATCAAAACAAGAAGTCATGTTGACACACATATCATCATAGCTAACAATCACAACATGGTATATATAAAATCATGTACAATAGGCATGCATAAGCAATCTAATAATACTATAGACCTAATTAATTTAACATTCCTATCTATATATTAAAATAAAACATTGTAAATGCATAGAATCCTCCACACCTGAATCACTAAATTCCAAATCCCTTAAATTCCTCGTCACGCCTAGTACTCAACCTGTACACGTATATTACGTTTGTTAATATAATTACTCATAATAACGATTATGAGTGTAGAAATATATACATATATATGGTGGTGGGATGTTTAAACAAGTATATATATATATATATATATATAATAACATATTATAATGCCTTGTGATATAATATAATGATGTGTATGGTATAAAATGGTATAATACAATATGTGGTATATAAATAATGTGTGGTGATGTGTGAAGCATTTTGAAAAGATATGATATACAATATAATCTATAATAGGTGTGTGCTGTGGGACGTTTTAAAAAAATCAAAATGGAATAGGGAAATAAAGAAGAAGGGAGGCGTTGATGGTGGTGAGTTGCAGAGAGGTGGTGGGGGCGATGTGCCGCGGGGAACGAAGCGAGCAAAGCAAAGAAAGGTGCGAGAGAGTTTGGATTTTGAGAGAGGGTTTCGAGAGAGATTCGGAACGAGAGAGCGAGAGCGAGAGATTAGAGAGCGGCGAGAGCAGGGGAAGATGGCGGGGAAGAGAAGAGAGAGAGAGAGCGGCGAGATTTCAGAGAGACATATGGGTTTGAGTTTGAGCGATAGAAAAGAGAGGGGCGAGTTGTAGCGGCGAGAGAGGAGTTTAGAGTCTCGCACGTTCGGATGAAAAGATTGGGTGATGATGTTGCTTGGAGTTTTGGTTACAACGACGAGATGAGGTTTCAGGCATTGGGGTTTTGAGCAGAGAGTTGAGAGAGAGACCTGGCGAGAGTGAGAGAGCAGAGGAGAAAAAGAATCGAAGTCGCAGCGGCGACGAGCAGCAACGGTGATGAGTCGCAGTGATGAGTAGCAGCGGCTACAGACAGTGGCTCAACAGTGGTGATGAACCAGATGGGAGTTGCAGCGTGCGATGGCGGAGAAAAGAATAGAGAAGAGAGAGGCGATTGGGTTTTTTGTGCGGCTGGGTTTGAGAGGGAGAGTTGGGTTTTGTGCGATTGGTTTCGAGAGAGAGAGGCTTGTGCGATTGAGGTTTTGAGAGAGAAGGGCGAGATTGCAGCTGTAGAGGGCCAGATTTGCAGGATCGCAGGGCGAGATTGCAGCGGAGAAAGAGAAGTTTGGCGATTAGTTTCCTTGATAAGGAAGGAGAGTCTGGGATGTGCGCGCGGAAACAGATCGCAACTCCGAAGAACAAGGGATGTTCTCAATTGCGATGATCTTGGCGAAGATTTTGATGAGGCGGCGATGGCAAGCGTAGATCGAGTTGTTGATCGAAGCGAAGATGACCGACAAAGCATTTGCGACGTTCTTGAATGGCGATTTCTTGCGGCGACGGGGCCGGCTTTTTTTTTTTTTGAATTTCCAGGGGATTACATTCTTCCCGCCTTAAAAAAAATTTCATCCCGAAATTAAAGTTTAAGCTTACTTACTTGATGATGTTTAACTTTTTCCACTGCTGACCAGTTGTATCTCGAAACCTAAAATGTTGAAAATATTCCAATAGCAGTCTATTAAGTTTACCAACCCATTGGTGAGTTTGAAGAAAAAAAAAATTGATTGTACGCACATAGAATGAAGTACTATTAATTACCTAGAGTGTTCTTTGAAATAAGTCGGCATATTTGGCTTTCATTTCACTTTCAGGTTCCCAAGTGGCTTCTTCAACTCCATGATTCTTCCACAACAGTTTAACTAATGGAATGTCTTTTTTCCTCAAACTATGAACTTTCCAATCTAGGACCTTTAAAGGTCTTTCTTCATAGGTGGCATCAGCTTGTACTTTTACTTTTTTCCAATCGATGGTGTCGGAAGGGTCTGGTTTATATTTTCGCAACATTGACACGTGGAACACATTGTGGATGGCGGATAAAATAGTTGGCAAGTCTAGTTTGTAAGCATTCTCGCCAATTCGATCACTAATCTTGAACGGGCCGATGAATCGCGGCGATAATTTCCCTTTCTTACCAAACCTCATGATACCTTTTTGAGGGCTTATTCTCAGAAATACCTTATCACCTTTTCGGAACTCTAAAGGTCGGCACCTCTTATCTGCGTAGCTCTTCTGTCTACTCTGTGCAATAACTAGCCTTTCCTGGATCAACTTCACTTTTTCGTTCATTTCCATTATCATATCAGGTCTTGTAAGTACCTTATCTTCCCAATCGGCCCAACACAGTGGGGACCTACATGGTCGTCCATATAGGGCTTCATATGGAGCCATTTGTACACTTGCTTGGTAACTATTGTTATAAGCAAACTCTGCTAGGTGTAAGTATTTACTCCAATTTCCCTTGAAATCTAGCACACAAGCTCTCAACATGTCTTCCAAGATCTGAATAACCCTTTCGGATTGACCATCTGTCTGAGAATGATAGGCGGTGCTCATGGTTAATTTGGTTCCCAATTCCCGCTGTAAGCTCTGCCAGAACTGAGATGTGAATAAGGAATCTCTATCTGACACTATCGATTTGGGTACTCCGTGTAGCTTCACAATCTCTTTTACATACAGCTCACCCAGTTTACTAATCGGATCTGTGGATTTAATAAGTAAGAAGTGTGCCACTTTAGTAAGTTGATCCACAATTACCCAAACCTTATCTTCACCTTTCTGATTTCTAGGGAGAGCTCCGAAGAAATCCATTGCTATGTTATCCCATTTCCATTCAGGGATTTTTAAAGGTTGTAACAATGCAAACGGTCTTTTATGTTCAACCTTAACTTGCTGACATGGAAGGCATTTAGGCACATATTTGGCCACATCTCTCTTCATACCTTTCCACCAGTAGTTTTTCTTCAAATTTTGGTACATCTTATCTCCACCAGGATGTAAAGTGTATTTAGTCTAATGTGCCTCATCAAATAAGATCTTTTTGATTTCCTTAATTATGGGTATACAAATTCGATCTTTGAATCTCAATAACCCCTCTGAATCGATCTTGAAATTTGTATTTCCATTATTGGCTCTTGCAACTGCCACCCATTTTATCAATTTTCTATCCTGAGCTTGACCTTCCTTAATTTGATGTAGTAGGTCTGGCTTGCAGCTCATATTATATAAGAAAATTTGATTTTCTCCTTTTTGTACGCCCAAATTATAATCTTCAATCAATTGGTACATCTGGGCTTTTTCTGCATCGTTCTTATATGATTTTCGACTTAAAGCATCTGCGACTACGTTGGTTTTCCCTGGGTGATAATGCAGCTGAAAATCATAATCATTCAGCAATTCCATCCATCTCCTTTGCCTCAAATTTAACTCCTTTTGTGTATAGATGTACTTCAAACTCTTATGATCAGAGTATAGATCAAATTTCTCTCCATAAAGATAGTGTCTCCATATCTTCAAAAAGAATACAATAGCAGCCAATTCTAAATCATGAGTCGGGTAATTCTGTTCATGAGTCTTCAGTTGCCTAGAAGCATAAGCAACCACTTTACCCTCTTGCATCAGAACAACGCCAAGACCATTCTTAGAAGCATCAGTGTAAATAACATAACCGACTCCGCTTGCAGGAGTGATCAATATTGGGGCTGTGGTCAATCGTCTCTTCAACTCTTGAAAGGAATTCTCACATTTCTCATCCCAACTAAATTTGGCATCCTTCCTTGTCAGCTTTGTCATAGGCTCAGCTAGTCTCGAAAAATTTAGAATAAATCTTCTATAGTAACCAGTTAGTCCCAAAAAGCTTCTAATTTCTGTCACTGATTTTGGCTTTTCCCAATTCATTACTGCTTCAACTTTTGTTGGATTTACGGATATCCCTTCTAATAACACTACATGGCCCAAAAATTTTACTAACTTCATCCAAAATTCACATTTTTCAAATTTGGCATACAATTGATTTCTCCTCAATGTTTCCAAAACTACTATAAGGTGTTCCTGATGTTCCTCATTGGTCTTCGAATAAACCAAAATATCATCAACAAATACTACTACAAATTTGTCTAGATGAGGCCTAAACGTCCTATTCATTAGGTCCATAAATGTTGCCGGTGCATTAGTGAGTCCAAATGGCATGACTCTGAATTCAAAGCGTCCATACCTAGTCCTGAATGTTGTCTTCGGTATGTCTGACTCTTTGATTCTAAGTTGGTGATAACCGGACCTTAGGTCGATCTTGGAAAAATAAGTTGCTCCCTTCAGTTGATCGAACAAATCATTTATTCTGGGTAGGGGGTACTTGTTCTTGACTGTGACTTGATTTAATTTTCTGTAGTCAATACATTGTCTCATCGCCCATCTTTCTTTTTGACAAACAATATTGGTGCTCCCCAGGGT
Organism: Paratinospora sagittata; assembly: GCA_035771175.1. NCBI lineage: Eukaryota > Viridiplantae > Streptophyta > Magnoliopsida > Ranunculales > Menispermaceae > Paratinospora > Paratinospora sagittata. Next base: position 43,299,453 of record CM069593.1, read on the forward strand.
GATTCGCTCGGCTGGATAACCGCAAAGTAATCTTCTTTCGAAGGCAATCGATCTGGGCTTGGTACTCAGATAACCAATCCATACCCAAGATTACATCATAATCATTAATGGGTAAGAGTATCAATTCAGCTGAAATCAGCTTATCATTAATTCAAAGGTCACAACTACATTTTTCAGTTGTTGGGACGTTTACTCCTACTGTTGTTGAAATCTTCATAACAACAGATAAATGTACAATGGAAAGTTGTAGTTCCTGGCTAAGTTTTCATCTATAAAATTCCAACCCATCTTTAGTACTACATGAGATAATTATTTTCGTTCAGGGTGACTCTAGATTCAGAATTCTAAGTTCTCGAAAATAAAATGATCCTATTGGTTCAGTTCTAGGTTTAATAAAATTTTGGCAATCCATGATTGTCACAGGGTACAGGATTTGGTTTTGATACATGTAAACAAGACAAGCAAACAAACGAACAACATATCACACAACAATGGTATAAAGAAAATTCTCAAACTTTCACTTATACCCTCCGTATTCAAGTGTTCCATACCACTCTAGCCCGGTGATATAAGCTTCCACAAAGAAACTTCAATACACCCAAACAATGCGCAAATGTCTTACCAACTAAGGCTTCCCAAGTACCCACTATGTCCAAGCTGTCCCATACCAGTTGAACGTAGCGATACAAGCTCGTCCAGAGTTGTTAGTCATTCACCAAACGTGGCCTGTCAGTCTCCAAGTTCAAGACTCCTCAAATACCCTTAAATTCCTCCACGTCCCATACCGCTTTGGAACCAAGAATAAAAGATTCATCCTGACCTTAGATTCTAACCAAACAGTTTCCATACAAGTTCTCGTCTCTAACCGATGTCCTAAAAGCTTTGAGTTTGTTAAACCCACTGTACTTTCATTCTCGATATTACGTTATAAAGTTTATAATTGGCATATTTATCTAGCTCAAGTTGGACCCTAATCTCATAAAAATTTGATACCTACTCACTGACAGTAAGCTTCTCAAAATCCATTGTAACACTTCCCATGATCTGAAGCCTACGCTCTGATACCAATATGTAACACCCCGATTTTCAAAACTTAATTTTTTGTAAAATAATGAATATTTTAATTTTATCGAGAAAAATCACTGAAAATCGAGATGTTAGTCGTATCCGTCTATCTTTTCCTATAACCATTATATAAGTAATAAAATTTGAAACACTATGAATTTATATTCTTCTAATTAACTTACTGGTTAAGATAAACAAATACCCTTTCATCTTCATACCAAGGACCACATATTTCCACTATACAAATTTCTATAGTGAATTATGAGGGTACTTGCCCTTGTCCATCCATTATGGACACAATATTTTAAATACATTCATTAAATAGAATTAATGTCCAAGGCATTCACACGTGAAATAAATCACAGGGTCTTTACTAACTGTAATAATATTCATAAATTTCAATTGTCAATACAACCCGTTTAAATAATAAACTTAAAAAAAAAAATCAAATAAAAACATTCAGCCCTGTCACCACAATATTAACAAATTAATTAAACCAACCCCTACTACACTGAACTACGTCACAAACTCGCGACTTTATTTTCTAAGTACCTGCATGTGAAAACTAGGGGTAAGCTTGAAAGCCCAGTGGGTCATCTAAACGATTCACAACATTTTATTATAATATATACACAAGAACATTACAAACAAGTTTCACACATTAATCGTCACAACATCAGATTATTTGAGTCGAGAATTTTATCACGTTCTAAATCACGTACCTTTAGGAAATCAGACTCAGGGTGGCACTACCCAAAAATTAGAACTCGTTGGCGATATTCATCATGAATAACTGCCCCATAATAAACATTGGCGATATTCCTTAGAATAACTGCCCCATAATAATCAATGGTGACATTCCTTAGAATAACTGCCCCATATGTGTGATTCTTATCTTAATCGTGTTCCTTAGTGATGTCACGCCATACGTATGGTATAAGTACGATATTATTAAGTGCATTCATAAAACATATTCAAACTCCACTACGCATGGTATCATGTCACAAAGTCAATTATAATAGTATTCATGCATGAACTTTACTATGCCAATATTCCAAGTCATACATTTCATTATCAGGCATTATAATTTATAAATGAATTCAATTACCACATGAATTGCATGCATCCAATTATCATTTGATCAGAATAAAAATCATGTTGACACACATATCATCATGGCTAACAATCACAACATGGTATATATAAAATCATGTACAATAGGCATGCATAAGCAATCTAAGAATACTATAGACCTAATTAATTTAACATTCCTATCTATATATCAAAATAAAATTTTATGAAGGCATAGAATCATCCCCACCTGAATCGATAAATTCCAAATCCCTTAAATTCCTCGTCACGCCTAGTACTCAACCTGTACATGTATATTACGTTTGTTAATATAAATACTCATAAGAACGATTATGAGTGTAGAAATATATACATATATATGGTGGTGGGATGTTTAAACAAGTATATATATAGATAATAACATATTATAATGCCTTGTGATATGATATAATGATGAGTATGGTATAACATGGTATAATACAATATGTGGTATATATATAATGTGTGGTGATGTGTGAAGCGTTTTGAAAAGGTGTGATATACAATATAATCTATAATAGGTGTGTGTTGTGGGACTAAAAAAATCAAAATGGAATAGGGGAAAATCAAAATGGTATAGGGGAAATAAAGAGAAAGGGAGGCGTTGATGGTGGAGAGTTGCAGAAAGGTGGTGGTGGTGCCGGTGGCTGTGGAAGTGGAGGCGGAACCGCCGAAGTGGAAGTTCAGATGAAGCAGAGTGGTCGGAGATTGCTAGATTTCTTACAGAGTGTGAATTTGAAGTACGTGAAGTTAGGTTACCATTACTTGATCACGCAGATGAAGCAGAGAGAGAGATCTGGGTGGGGTGGCGTAGTATTAGGGAAGAGAGAAGTGTTTCGAGCAAGAGAGAAGAGAGAAGAGAGCGGCGAGATTCAGAGAGCAGAGGAAGATGGCGGAGAAGAGAAGAGAGAAAAGAGAAGAGAGAAAGGGGGAACAGTGGCAGTTCACCGGCGTTCGTGAATCGGCAGCGATTTTCGTGAATATCAGAGAGGGGTTTCTTTTGGCGTTTTCAGAGTTGTAGCGGAGAGTTGCAGCGGCGAGAGAGCAGTTTGGAGTCTCACGCGTTCGGATGAAAGGATTGGGTGATGATGTTGCTTGGAGTTTTGGTTAGAGCGACGAGATGGGGTTTCAGGCATTGGGGTTTTGAGCAGAGAGTTGAGAGAGAGACCTGGCGAGAGCGAGAGAGCAGAGGAGAAGAAGAATCGAAGTTGCAGCGGCAATGAGCAGCAACGGTGATGAGAGGCAGTGATGAGTAGCAGCGGCTACAGACGGTGGCTCAACAGTGGCGATGAACCAGATGGGAGTTGCAATGTGCGATGGCGGAGAAAAGAAGAGAGAAGAGAGAGGCGATTGGGTTTTTTGTGAGGCTGGTTTTTGAGAGGGAGAGTTGGGTTTTGTGCGATTGGTTTCGAGAGAGAGGGACTTGTGCGATTGAGTTTTTGAGAGAGAGGGGCGAGATTGCAGCTGTAGAGGGCGAGATTGTAGCGAGGTTGCAGCTGTAGAGGGCGAGATTGCAGCGGAGAGAGAGAAGTTTGACGATTAGTTTCCTTGATAAGGAAGGAGAGTCTGGGATGTGTGCGCAGAAACAGATCGCTACTCCGAAGAACAAGGGATGTTCTCGATTGCGATGATCTTGGCGAAGATTTGGATGAGGCGGCGATGGCTAGCGTAGATCGAGTTGTTAATCGAAGCAAAGACGACCGACAAAGCATTTGCAACGTTCTTGAATGGCGATTTCTTACGGCAACGAGGTCGGCTTTTTTTTTTATTATTATTGAATTTCCAGGGGATTACAATCATCCTAGAAAAATTCAAAATCTATGAATTTTGTTCTCTTATCTACTTTTAGCATTCTTTTGTGAGTGAGTACAACCAATTTTTGTTCGATTATTCTTGTGAGTTGAAGTGTTGTTGTCACAAGAAGGAGATTGTTGTATCCTTAGAGACAAGTGTAATACCCAGAAAAAAAAAATCCAGAATTATAACAAAATAGAAAACCTCAACTACTAACAAATCATTAAAATAACCAAATCCAAAACAAGCTCTACTATCTTCAGAAAACACAGATTCAACAAACAAAAATGCTTAAAAAAAAAGAAAAAAAAATTCAAACATGATCCTGAAATCACGCCGACATGTCGCCTGGAATCTCGCCGAGATCTCGCCGGAAATCTCGCCGACATCTTGGCTGAAATCGCGTCTCTCTCTCTCTCTAAAATCAGCGCACCCTCTCTCTCCCTTCTCATCTTGCCGCTGCAACTCATCACCGCCCCTACTCTCTCGCTCTCGCCAGGTTTTTCTCTCAACCCTCTGCTCGAAACCTGAAACCCATCTCGGCGTTGCTCCTCATCTCGCCGTCGTCGCCTTCTTTTCTCTTCTTCGCCACTGATCTCGCCACCGCCCTCTTCTCCGCCACTGATCTTGCCACTCTCTCTCCCTTCTCTTCGCCGATCTCTCATATCACCTCCGATCTCTCGCCTCCGATGTCCCGATCTCTCGATCTCTCGTCCCCTCGCCTTCACTCCCTTCTTCTTCTTCTTCCTCTCCTTCTCCTTTTCCCCATCCTCTTTTCTTTCCCTTTTCTCTCTCTCTCCTCTGTTTTCTTCCTTCCGCCCTCCTGCAACTCTTTTTATTTTTTTTTATTTTTTTTAAGCATTTTTGTTTGTTGAATCTGTGTTTTCTGAAGATAGTAGAGTTTGTTTTGGATTTGGTTATTTTAATGATTTGTTAGTAGTTGAGGTTTTCTATTTTGTTATAATTCTGGATTTTTTTTTCTGGGTATTACACAAGTGTCATATACCGTGAGCACCTAAGCAGGACATAATTGTCTTAAAGACATAGAGTTACACTCTAGCCTCAATCTACGTCATTACTCTACTGAAATAGTAATTGATCTAGTTTAACTAGATATAATCTTGTACCTGGTACCTTTAAATAGTGAACGGGAGGCGGCTTATTGCTCTAGAAGAGTGGTATTTAAGCGAGACCATTGTGACTCCACAACTTAAACTGGAGACTAATCTAGTTGATTATTTTGAAACATATTTTTTAGTGATTATTGCCACCATACAGTCACAGAACTATCTAAATTAATTCTACATGCCATTATTGGTTGCTTCAAAAAACACGAAGTACAATGAAATCACGGCCTTAATTAAAAACTAAAGATAGCCTTAATTAAAAACTCTTGCAGCTATCAACTACATCTTTTCCTCAAGAAATCACGACCAAAAATAGAAATTGTATGGAATGGTAAGGCACGCCCACGCTCTATCGAACGAACTCAACTCTGCACACACTGGATAAATAGAACGCGCCCGCGCCTTAAGCAAAAACCTCTTCTGGATCGTTAACAGTCTTGAGCTCCAAATTTAGTACCTCATATTCAGTTTCTGTCCATTCAAAATTACTTCAGACTCTTAAAATCTGAAGAGAATGTGACATTTTTCATCTGGGGACACAAGTATGTAACCTATCCTTTTGTATCAATGCACAACCCAGATCTGGACGTGATATTCATCAATCACAATTACTTCCAGGTTCTGGAAATAGTAATAACATTTAATACTGTGAGAGTTTTCCCATGCACAATGGTCCACGGTATATAACATTCATCTGGTTTAGTTTCGTGAGTGGAATAGATAGCTTCAAGGATCTTTCCACGCACTTTCTAACCTACAACTAATACCAGAAACTTCTGATTTCCATCATTAAAATCAGTTTGAACAGTACTATGATCACTTTGACCTTCCCAGCATCCTTAAAGATATGATTTAAATTGGTCATGTGATCCAAAAATTTCTCATCTTAATTATAGTCAAAACTCATATTCACCGAGCTTGGCACTCAATCGGTGCTCTCTCAGTGACTACAAGATCATGCCGAGGTGCTATTCATGCTCCTCTCATTTTTCTTGGGACAATTTCATATATCATCATCGAAGACTATGTAGTCAAGATATGGTTCATATACCCACTGCATCAATCCTATAACGTGATTGACATATTAATTACGATTACCAACATTTCATAATATCCATATCTTGTCTTAACACAGTCTGCATTACACCCTTTTCTCGAATTCTTAACTGATGGTGCCTAGATCTCAAAATGATCTTAAAGATTTGGCTCCATAGTTAATCGAATTCGACCATTTGTCCATGGTAAAGGATATTCATTATTTATGGGTACCTTGCTCAGTTAACCGTAATTCATACTTAAACATATTTCAGTATACCTTTTTTCCATCTTATCACAAATGCTCTCCAAGGTGGCATATCAAGGATAATAAATCTTTTGTTCATTAACACATTTACCTACACCTTAAATCCTCACAATTTCTCAAGTACTCTTTATATGAAGGCATGGAGATACATAGTATACTGGCATCAGTTTTATATGCTATCAATCTCTTGTCCAGGTAGAAATTTTAATACTTCATCAAAGAACTCCAAGATACCAGCTCACCACAGGAATTTAAATCAACTGCATGCCTTATTACGTTACTCTAAATGGCTTTGTACTAACCATATTCTCCATTTCCTCGTCAATAACTAGCTTATCTTTTTGAGGGTATAAATTCCTCGAGATTCAAATAAGTTTCCACTTATGCAGCAGAGTACTTCTTTTCGGCGAGACGCTCAACCTAGCATGAGAGGTGACTAGCCAATCATACCAACAAAACATCCAATTCCAAAAATTTCAGATTCTAGAGCCCATAATTACATGATGACTCTCATAGTTATTACACATAATCTTTGCTAACCATATCATGATAGATTTTTTCTCCTGTAGGCATACTCACAATCAATCTACTATGATAACAAAAGATAATACAATCTATCTACCATATCACTCGAGGTACAAGACCAGGTAGATCCAACAATACATCAGAATATACACAGTAACAAAATGTTGATCATACCTGTTATCAATGTCATCCTACTATCTGACTTTGGTCTTGTATTTACTTTAATTTCTTCTCTAAAATCTGGTGGAGTCACATTGATAAATATTGGGGCATTCCATATCGACTAATTGGACATAACACATCTCGTGTCTTTTTTTTTTTTTTAGATTGATAAGAAACAATCATAGGTCGAGATACAATGTACGCAGTTTGTGACTCCTGCTCAGGCAATGGAAACCAATTCTGGTTTTCATAATTCGTTAACATCACTTCCCTTTTTCCCATTTTTATTGGGTTAGTACCTGACCCAATACTGCCAAACTCTCAACCTTACTCAATGTTTCACTTATCTTCAATTTCATATTTTTGCCCCAACATTTCCTTACATTACTTATTTCGTCTTGTACCTAACACTGGTGTTGATGACTCGGCTTCAACTGGCGGTACAAGTTATATCACTAATATTGCTAGGGTTAACAATTTCACCACAGTTTTGGCTGACCCGAAATTTATAGGCTGTCTCACAACTTGCGCATATATTTATACAAACCTGCCGTATAGGATCCCACAATTTATTCTAGATCCTTATCCTTCTCAGAATATCCTTAGTGATCATTTCAAAAATAAACTATACCAGTCTATTTAATTCATGTTTGTCTTTATGGTTAGGCATGTCACTACATTTTAACAAGATAAGATTTTTCATGCCTTCAGTCAATTTCAGCATGAGGATAGAAGCCCTCCTAAACTAGCTTCTTTAATTAATCTCATGCCTTAATCATCTCAGGAGTCCTTAACCCAATTTTCTATCATCTTTTATCATCAGTTAGCTTAAACGTAACTAACTTGCTTTATCATGTTCAGAGACTTAATCATTCTCGAAGATAATCTCCACTCAGAGTTTCAAATTCTTTACTCCGTCTACTATCAGACTGTCATTTAAAATAGAGTCTCTTCTCCTGAAAGTTTCCATAACTTTCACATCTCTTTGCATTTCATCTGGCTTATCATTGAGACCTTCTATGTATTTTATGTTGACTTCAGTCTTAACTATATATGTTTTTACAGAAGTACTCACACCATTAGCACCACATCTGGAGCTATCAACGGTTCAAGCCTCTGTCTTTCTCACATTACAACTTTACCACAAGCTCATAAGCTGTGCATTTCGTTGTTGTTGGGTAGTTACTAGCCATATATAAGCTATATCGTTTATTATCACTGGATTACATCCAGTTCGTTTTCTTTCAGCCCTCTGATCCTTTCTTTATCAGCAATTTCCATTATTACTCTTGACTATTCTTTTCCAAATCTAGAATTCACCGACACAGGTGATTCTCAGTCAAGATAACATATTGGATTAGACTCAGCATAATAGAACTACCCATATATATACCCATACAATCAATCATAATATTATACAGCTTTTAATCTTTAGGCTTTTAATCCTAAACTTGGCTCTGATACCAATATTGTCACGACGCCCCTGACGTAGGCTGACGTCATGACCGGCACAGCGTACTATACACTGTACATACCCATATACAGTATATAATACACTGTCAGCCTTCACGTACTCTCACAATACTTCCCAAAATGTACAGAAATTTTATTTTTTTTTGTTCCTAAGACCACAAATCAAATCCAATATAGATCTCTATAATCATTCCATTCATTCCACAAAATAAATTCTCACCTGATACGTATCTATGATCAGCTTATTTCATCATCCCAAGCATTATATCATATTACCACACAACCCATCTAGGTGATATTACATATATATCGTGTGTGATAATTATACATATCAAAATAAAATAAATATAATCTATTTCCTCCAAGCATACATACACATACCAGACGAAGGCTCATGTGATTATCACTCACGGAGTTTCCTTTTCCCTTCAACTCAATACCTGAAATATTGGAGGAAATAGGGTGAGCAAACAACAGCTCAGTGAATATAGTTCTTGAGATGACAATTATATACATTTAGAGAAATATGACATTTAAAATCATTTCAAACACTTATGCAACACATGCATCATTCAACGAATATATTATACATGTCAATAACATAAATTTCATGAGTTTTCCATAATACAATGCACAATCTCCCTCCTCCGCAAGGCAAGAGAGCGGGTCTAACCCTTGTATGGTCGTACAAGGTAGACACAGCCTCTCATTACCCAATTCACAGTCATTTCAAGGATCGCAACCCTTGTTAGGACAGACCTACTGACAATGAGGACTCGCAAAACCTCATCTAGGTCTAATTCCTAACGAAATGACAATGAGGATTCGCAAAACCTCATCATTACAAACTCCAATGCTAAAATCAGTTTGCATGATCCATAAAACTCAATGCCTTATATATAAATATAACATGCATAAAATCAAACATTTTATATGCGTACAATGTCATACAAGAACCAAATCAAGGAAACTATACTCACAGTGGTTACACGGGTTTCTAATCCAATATATCCTCTAAAATCGAGCACCATAAACGTCATTGCTTCCTCAAGAGCGTTTAGCCATGTACTTAAGCTCTCAACTGAAATAAACCAGAGCTTATCATGAGAAGCACCATTTATCATATCGTTAGCTACTAAAAATATCAAATCATATCCAAAAATCACAATCTTAGCATCGAAACGTCCGGAATTCAGTTCTCTACGATTCTATGATCTCAAACCGGAGTTTCATTGGATGCACATCATTGTTCACAGTACTATTCATATCACGGTTTAGATAGTACTGTTCACATTCACTATTCATTATTCACTATTCATCCGAAAGATGTAAATTGTATTAAAATTGTCAAACGGTCTCCAAAACGCATGAAATAGAATCTAACCACAGATTCGGGGTTCCGACTGTCCAGGGAGTATTTTTTCTACCTTCCTAGCGGATTTTCAGTCAAGTTGGGTCAAAACCCCCATTTTGGAAAACGCCGTAAAATGGCTCCCACAGTCAAAATTACTCCGCTAGAAAGTTTACATCTAGCTTAGATATCAATTTTACGAAGAAAGGGAGTGAAAATCACTTACCGCGAGGCCCGATTGGACGCGAATCCCGCGTTCTTTCTTCTTTTTTTTCCTTCCCTGCTGTCGGTTCTTCTTTCTCCCCTTTCTGCAACTTCGTTTAGATTGTTTTTATTTATTTATTTTTTTCCTTCCTTCAGCCACTCACTTCTTTTCTCTCTTCTTTTATTTATTTTTTTTGTTTGGACGTTGGTGAGAGAGATTAAAGTAGAAATGACTTCTTTTGTTTTCTTTTATTTTTTTAATGTAAACGTTTGAGAGATTTAGATGAGAAAGGAGAAGTTGATATTTTATATATAAGACAATGATCCAATGCTCCTAGACTCCCCTTATTAACCAACTCCTCCATCAAATTTCATTAAATTCAACTCATCTCATTTATATAAGTCATTTAATAATTCGATTTTAATCTACACCATTTAATAATTCACTTATTTAAGTCATTAAATCATACTCTAATTGTCACACCCTGGGTTGCACAGCGTGCCCCCTACCCAGGTGCGGGCGCACCACCGCAGTGGAGAACGCCTAGCCATTATGGATCCATAATATTGTCCCATCTCGGCCAGCCACGCCACACAAGGACGCCGGTCACCAAGATCATTTATCCCCCTGCACAATCCACAGCACAGGGAGGGCCTCCCCCAAGTTCGAACTCGCAACCACTTCCTCATAAGGTTAGATTTCGCAACTTGAGTATCCATATTGGTTCAATGGATACTCAAGTTGCGAAATCTAACCTTATGAGGAAGAGGTTGCGAGTTCGAACTTCGGGGAGGCCCTCCCTGTGCTGTGGATTGTGCAGGGGGATAAATGATCTCGGTGACCGGCGTCCTTGTGTGGCGTGGCTGGCCGAGATGGGACAATATTATGGATCCATAATGGCTAGGCGTTCTCCACTGCGGTGGTGCGCCCGCACCTGGGTAGGGGGCACGCTGTGCAACTCAGGGTGTGACAAAAAGGCCTTATGTATACTGTGGCGACCCTGCACCCCGGACCACCAACCCCTCAGGGAATGGCGTGCGGAATGCCGGGACGGGACTCCCGGCGTAGGCATCTCCGACCACTCCTCAACTCTCGTGAGGTGGTTGAGACCCTACGAGCCTTATCTCAAACAACGACATAATATCAAAAGGTACTAAACAAAATTACCCACCGTATTAATCATCCAAGACAAGAGATAGTCCATAAAAATGATTCATAAATAAAATCATAATCCCTACAGTCCATTAAAATTGACATACACATAAAGTCCAAAATTGTGGGTACAAATAAAAACCGTCATATGCCCACATGGTCTATCCAACAAATCCCAACTCACCCATACTACAATGTGGTAAGTATTATAATTACATAATCCAAAATATAATACTTCATAATTTAAAACACAATTCAATCAAAATGCCTCTCAACTCACATCGAGGCTTTGGATTCTCTCGCAGGCAAGGCCCTCAAGATATAACTACTCCTTTGCCCTTATTCGGGACAGAAGGACCTGAAAGAGGAAAATGAGGGTGAGCCAACGGTGCCCAGTGAATAGAATTCAGATATGCTATCAATACTCATCAATAAATATCATGTATGCATGTCAATGTGTAGCATGATTTAAAAGCTCATAACATATAGATATCAAACATTTATAATAAGTTCGATGCAAGTAAAAGCTTATCAATTTGGATCCACATTCCACATGCATTGGGTTACTAGTGCACGTCTATTTCACCGTACCGTTGATCCCAATCATGTTTATTTGGGTTACTAGTACACGTCTATTTCACCGTGCCGTTGACCCCAATCATTTCCTTTCCTAAAACCCTCCTATTACAAGGTTAAGTCCCCCTATTAGCCAGATAGATGGGCCCAACCAAAGTCATAAGGTTTTCTCAAATCAATGCATCATTCAAAACATTAGAACACATTCATGCTTTCAACATACAATATATATAAGTGATATGATGACATAAAAGATATAATCATAAATGAAGTCTACTCACAACCAAGCCTCGCGAGAGTATTTAACCACACACGACCACCAAACCGAATCAACCCAATCAAGATCCTGAAACATACGTCAATATCCTACCATACATCAATTTCTATGCTCAATCACATAGACATTACACATCAACCCTAAATCAACCCACATATAAACAATAGGCCTAAATCCCATCTAATCCCATCATTCAACTCAAATCACATGACTTAGGCCTCTAATGCATAGTTCTCATACATAAGCCATTCTATTAATCAAAAATACTGATTTTCAATTCCTTTTTTCAGAGGTTAGATCTCTCAGAAGAAAACCTAAATCAAGATCTCCACCGTTCAGAATGTAGAACTATCAGTTGTACACGACATACCCAAATTTTATATCCATCCAACGGTAGATTAAGGAGATCTATAAGTTTGAGCGAAACGGTGCGAGAAATCCAGACTTTCCGACCAGCCTTGTTTGAGAGGTTAGATCTCTTAGAAGAAACCTCTGATCAAGATCTCCACCGACCAGAATGAATAACCATAAGTTACGAACTTGCTGACAAAGTTTGAGCTCAATCTGATCATAGATTCCAAAGATCTACCTCTTTGATGAAAACGTCGCAGGGATCTTCCTCCTGCAAGTCTCTCCTTCTTTCTTTTCTTCTTTCCTTTCTCTTCTTTTCTTTCTCTTCTTCTTTCCTTTCTCTCCACTCACCTCTTTCTAGCACCTCCTTGATTCTCTCCTTGATTCCCTCCACTCATTCTAGCACTTCCTTGAGGGCATGGGACACTTGTCCACTTTCATGCACCAACCTTCACATGTGTTGGTCTCATACTACCCATACCAACCACATGTACTTTAACCAATTTCATGCTTCCATGTATTTTAAATGTCCAATCCATTTAATACACCAAATTTTCATTCTCATTTATCATTTTATTCAATCAATCCTAACTCATATCAATTCATGGTTTAATGGGTCCATGCATAAATAATAACATATGCATTATAATTTAATTTAACATGACCCATATACAATTTATGATACACATATTTATATACATTATCAAGTATCAACTATACAAACATTAAACAACCACCAAACAAACACCAAACATATCAAGGCAACGCATAGAGTTTGGGCAAAGTGCAATTGGGTTATGGGCTAGATGAAATAATTTTCGGGGCGTCACACTAATCCACATATATAATTAACCAACCTCATACATTAATCAATTTAAGTCAACTCCAATTTTTAACTTGTAAGCAATCATATAGGATGATCCCATATGTATCATCTTCTTTCTGTACATACACACGTATATTGGGCTCCTACGTAAAATACGTGTATTATCCAGCATATATTTAGCTCATACGTATCAAATACGTGTATTATCACGCGTATATTTAGCTCATACGTATAAAATACGTGTATTATATATCTCGATATACGCGTACTTCAACGTATGTATTTAATTAAATTTACAGGGTGTTACAATATAGCTATTATACACTCTATCAAGGAGTAATTAAAAGATTCCTCTCTGATGTACTAAAAGAGTAACATTCTGAAAAGAAAGGCATGCACACATCTTTCTATGACATTATTTGAGATTATTCCCATCATTAGTTGTGAGCTTATATATCCCACAAGAGCCTTGAAATGTTGTAATTTAAATAAGAACAAAAAAAAGTTTGACATATACTTTAGCTTGAAAATTTAAGAAGGTGAATAGAAAGCCAATCCGTTTTCATTAAAGGTGGAAAAGAAATAAAAAAATATGAGAATTAAAATAATAGTGGTGAGATAAGAAATTTTGCTGGTGGGTTAAGTGGCTTCCACTTTTTATACATTTTTAAAATATTTTTTTTCCAAATTACCCTTGTAGGTTTTAAGTTTTATTTTTCATGACTTTTATACATATTTTTGAATGATTTTAAACATTTTGATTATATTAAAAGGTAAATATATATCTAATTTTTATTTACTAAAAATTATTTTATTTTAATGATAATCACATGCAACGCACATCTATTTGTGCTAGTTATAATTAATATAAATAAATTCTTTTCTTTTCGCTATTTCTTTAAAAAAATTCATTCAAAACAATCTCTCTTTTGGTTTAAATGTAAAAGTATACATTCAAAAAGTATATATTACTATTAAATATCATTAAATTATCTAAAATCATGTATTTACATATAATTTAAGGCAATCTAATAATATATAAAAATGATGTATACAATTTAGACTATAATTTAAGTATCAATCAAACATTATTCTTTGTTTTTTCCTTCCTCTCCCTTCTACTTTCACATATTATTTTAGGACTATATGGATAAAAACATTTGTTAAATAAGGTGGTTGTGGAGGACAATATCAAAAACATAAAACGAAGGTGGGCCAGAACTGTTGAGTTGGACAACCTGAACAAGGAAAACGTGGCGCTCTCATAACGTGGGAGTACGGAAAATCCAAATACCGTGGAACATAAGAGCATTCTCAGTTTTCAATTTTGAGAAAAGTATTAGAATCCGCTGTAGCGTCTCTTCATTAACGTGTGCCTGGCGCCTTCTTTCCTTCTCTGTTGCTCAGTAGTTCGTTCACCTTCTCTCTCTCTCTCTCTCTAATGCTCTGTCTCTCTCTCAAAAGCTGTTCTTCTTCTTAGCTTCTAAAACTCGATTCTCGCCGGAAAAATGGCTTTGAAAGGTAAAGAAGTAGCGACGAAAGCGCCGGCCGGAAAGAGGAAAAAAGAAACTGCGGGGAAGTCCAGTGGCCGGAAGCGGAGAAACCCCGGCGTTCTTCAGTTTTTCGATGTCGCTGCAGATGTCCACGAAGAGGACGATGAAAGCGACGAGAACGTCGCCGATCAAGGTGATAGAAATAAAGGCTTCAACTATTATTTTTTGTTGTACATAAGTTTGGAAATTCGATAATGCAAGAAAAGAAAAGCCCAAACCATTTCCATGTGAAACCCAAGCCCAGTTAGCTATGTAGAGCGCACTTGACTGTTGAAAACGTACACGGCAAGTTATTCAAGTTATTGAGGAAGGTTGTAGTTTTTAACCGTTATCACATTTATTTTTTTAACTATAAATGATTAGGTGAGTAGAGGTAATTGAGTATTATCATCGATCGATTAGTTCTTCCTTCCATTCCTTGCTTTCTCTCTTTCTCTCTTTCTCTGATCTCTGCTCTCTTCATCACCAAACCCATCTTCTTCAATTAATAATCAACACATTTTTACCAAAGGAGAATTAATATCATGAATCCAGATATTTTCACCATCCAATATCTTCTCTCTAATCATCTTCAGGTTTAAAATTTTAAACCCTAACCCTATAAACCCTAAACTCTTTTAAGTTTTGTGTCATTTAACTTCTTTTATTTCTTGGATTAATAAAATATTATAGTTGGCAACTAAATGATTATCGTTGTTGTAATGGTTATTTGCATTAAATATTGCAGTCTGAAACAAAGTTGGTAGAATTATTACGAAAGCTTGAAAAGATGGAAGTCTCCAAGCAATATCTACAGGTTTTAATCCTTGTCGACATTAGTTTATTGGTGGTATTGAAAATAGTAAAATAGAGAAATTTCTAGTGAAAAACTAAGAGACTTGGTGAAAAGTTTAGTTAGTTAAAATACATAAATTTATCTCTACAGGAAACTACAATTGGACGTATTGTTGATTATATCAAATGTACATCCAAATCGAAACAAGTTCGTTACCTTGCCAGCAATATCATCAAGTAAATATATGCAAAATTCTACCAATATCTCTCTATTATTTTAGTTCCAAGTTAATTAGTTACTACATATGCATGCAATCATGTTTATCTTAGTTTGATTCAAAATAATTAATTATTTTCCCTTGAATTTGAAATATCAGTGGATGGTGCAAAATGCTATATGAGAGAGTAGTGAACGTTAGTGCTGCTGCCACTACTACTAATAATGATCAACCTGGTAAGTACAAAATATAATCACTGAACACTTATTTAACAGTTTTAGCTAGTTAGCATTAATTTGTCTACCTGATGACAAACAAGGAAAAGGAAATTCCAATACCACGAAAGTTACTGAACCAAAGTCACAGAAGAACAGGGCATTCATCATTAGGAATTCTATTCTTTCTATTAAGCAAGTAAGTATTAATTAAATAGAGGATGGGTATTAATTAACTAAACACCCATCTCACTATCATCCCCACAATTTGTAGGCAAAGTCCACTGATGAAAACTTCACTGGGCTGAAATTTGAGAATTCCAAAACAAAATCTCAAGAGGGGCATCAAAACCATAATTCTCACTTGGATGATCAGGTACAAATATATATATGTTCTCAATTGAACAATTATTTAATAGCTCTACCTAATTAGCATTAACATATTGAATTCTATTTCTACATCTCAGAATACCCAGAAGGAAAAGGAGCATTCTGTTGTGTCAACTGTGCAAGAATTTGCTTTCAAGCACATTGCTACTACTTCAAAAAGGAGGATATTTGCCATCAGAAATACCAAGACCTCTAGTACTCTTCCTACTAAGCAAGTAAGCATTAATTAAGTAAAGAATGAAGTATAATTAGTATGAGCTCGTTTATTAAGTATTACTTATATAAATGAAAGTTCAAATTCATCTAATGATCATCCCCAAAATTTGTAGGAAACCAAGTGCACTGATGGATTCGAATATGAGAATTCCAAAAGAAAATCTCAAGAGGGCCATCACACATTGACAGCTGCAGCAAATGGTTAGTTTGTCTTCTTTTGACTTTCTTCACTTGGTAAAGTTTAATTCAATACTCTATATATTATGCATTAGAGTATTGACATATTCTTACTTTATGTATATATACAGCAAAGAAACAAAAAATCAATGAGGCCACTGAACTGCAAGCAGAACTCCCAAAGGAGACTGTCATTCAAGAAGATGTACAAAAGAAACCCGAAGGCCATATCAATCATGTAGACTTGGAGTGCCAGAAGAAAGAAGACATTCTGTCCTTGAAGAATATTCTCTCCAACCATCATTTGCAGGTTTTTTTTCTTTTTGAACAAAGTAATATAGATGCCACTCTTAATCATTATATTTCGTGTCTATAATACATTTCTAATGTTGTATGATTTCTTTACATGTAATATATGGTTGGTGGTTGGTTGTTTTTGTTTAAATTATTGCAGACTGAACCAGAAGTGTTGGAATCACTGAGAAAGCTTCAAAAGATAGTAGACTCCAAGCAAATTCTTGAGGTTTTCGTCTATTCCTTAAAACTAATTGAAAGCAGTTTAACAGATAGGTCAGTTATATATATAATTTGTCTTCCTCAGGAAACTATGATTGGGTACACTGTAAATTCTATCAGAAAGACGTCCAAATCGAAGAAACTCCGTCACTTTTCCAACAATCTCATCAAGTATGGAATTAGTAAACTTCCAAGTAACACTTTCTTCTTGATAAACTTTGAAATTTATGAATCTATAATTATAATTTACATTTAATTTGCAGGGAGTGGAAAAAACTAGTAGACAAATGGTTGGAGTTGGAGGCTTCTGCAACCACAGGAGGTAACAGTGACTCAAACATGTTGCTTTTCTTTCAACCTTCTACCTTGTCTTAACATTGAACTATCTAAATGAATTCTACATACCATTATTGGTTGCTTCAGATAACACGAAGAACAATAAAATAGAGTTGCAGAAACATGTGTCTTGCTTCAGTGTCCCAATTCCTGATAAACAAGTAAGTATATATTATAATGATTACAATTAATCTCTCTTATTTTTAGTCCAAACACTACCATATACATTCTATCCATCACTCAAATCCCTCTCCCCAATATGATGATTTAGGATGAACACCACGATGATGAGAACTTAATTATACAGAAGATTGAAGGTTCCAAGAGGAAATTATATGAAGATTATCAAAAAGCTGAAAATGGTAATTACTACTTGCCCTTCGTGTTTCTTCTTCCTCCACATTTTCCTTCTCACTTTATAAATCTTTTGGAGTCAATCTAATGGGTACTTATGGCACACAGCAAAGAAGCAAAGGAGTGTAAAGTTCTTTGATTTCCATGAACTCCTAGAAAAGAAGAACTCTAATCAAGACAAAGCTCCCGACACAAGACCACGAATCCGGTACCATCTTCGACCGTATCGAAGGAAAATAAGAGTTAATATGCAACCATGCATAAAAATGTGGTGACAAGTTTTTTTCAGTCAAATGTTGGTTTACATGGATATGGAAGGAACTGCACATACAGTTGTGTATTATGAACATTTTGTAAAACATTGTTTGCTAATGAAATAAATGCAATTATTTTTTTTAAGATCTATTGATTTATAATCACCCTTTTTTTTTAAATCTGCATGTTTATGCTTAACCATGACAAATGTAAAGAAGGCATTTGTCAAATATATCCTAAAGAACTAAACTCAACTAACTTAACAAAACCTTTTTCCTAATTACATGGATATATTCATGTCATAGTTGCTTAGAAGCCAATCTAAACCCCAAAGGGAAGTATAGTCTTGACTCAACTTCTCTCAAAAGACAAACAGCAGGCATTCCATTCACACAAACTGAACATGGTTAAACCAGGGAGTTTTTGTTTGTGTACAGCACATGTTAATTAACAAGATTTCAGTCAATCAGGGATGATTTAAAAAGAAACCCAAACTATAAGACAAATTGGGTTTATTGAGAAAGACAAATGCTAAACGTACGTGGCCTCCGATGAAATTCTCACCACAAATTACATGACTAGTGAGGTGGCATTTGAGGTGGCCTAGTTTTGTTGGTTACGTTGACAAGTTCAAAAAATTTCAACCCACTACGGGTAGTTAATGCCAAACGTAAAGTGCGACCCTAAAGGCTTTCTTTTTGCTAAAAAACTATTTTTATTTTTATTTTTTAACAAAAAAAATGATTTTAGTATTACATTTTAAAATTACTTTCTTATTTGTATAAAAATAATTTTATTACTTAATAAAAATTAATTTTCTTATTATTAATAAAAAAAATTGTTTTTGATAAAAAAATAATGTCATTGTCTTAATAAAATAATTTTAATTCTAATAAAAATTAATTTTAATATTTTAATAAAATTACTTTTAATAATTAAAAATATTATTTTTATAAAATAACAAGTTTATATTACTATCGCTTAAAGATAATATTATTTTTTAATTAAATTCTATTTAATAAAATAATTCTACTATTTTAAAAAGCTAATTCTATTAGTTGTGGTAAAATTATTATTATAAAAAAACTTAATTTATCATATTTTTAGTACTAAATTGTTTTTAATAAACAATAAATTTACTTTTTGATAAAAAAATAATATTATTCCTCTAATAAAAGTAATTTTATTACTTTAGAAAAATACTTTTATTATTTTAAATAAAAATTAATTAAATTATTTCATCAAAGATTATGTTTTTCATACTTTAGTGTGGCACATATTTTCTGCAGTGAATACTTAAAACAAATTCATAAAAAATTTAGAAATATCAACGAGGATGCACTGCTATGGCCAAATAACACTGAAAGAAAAAAACAAGAACCCATTTCTATTAATCAACCTAAAACAATGTTCCATTACATAATTAAAGACAAAAACTTTATAATTCAACATGCAAACAAAAAAGCTCTACCATCTCAATTTGAAAACTACTTCTGCAAAGCACCTCGCATCACATTGCCTTCTTTGTTACTACCATATCTTTTCCATCAAACGTGGGCATTGTAAAATGGTCGTAATTTATAATATGTTATCTCGATCAACACATAGATGAGGAAATCATAATTACAATGTACAAACCGTAATACCTAGGAGCTACCAACATTATGCATCAAGTCTAAAAAAGAAGACTAATGAAAGTTATAGATGCCTTGGTTGCTCCATTGTGATTGATATGAAACTTGTGAAGATACCATCATGTCCTGTATTGAAATAAGGTTGTCAAAACTTTGAGCCAAATAAGTGAATTAGTTTATGAGTATTTTAATTACCAAATGACTTGATGCTACATTGGTGACTTCATGATTGTCACTGTACTAAAGTTGGTGAACATCCTAAAAATTGTTCCCTCTACTATTATTTTGTAACATTGGTGACTTCATGATTGTCACTGTACTAAAGTTGGTGAACATCCTAAAAATTGTTCCCTCTACTATTATTTTGTATAAATAAATAAATAATAAAAGTAAAGCATGTCAAATAAATGTCATAAAGCACAAATAATTGCTATAAAATATTTTTTGAACATAATAATGTTACAATTATTAAACAAAAAAAAACAATTAACTGTCTTTTTCTTGAATTATGAAATTTCCCAAAGGCTTTCAAACTCTTCAATCTCCAAAGATTCATACACCACATTTTTCGATAACATGTTCACGCTCTTTGTAACCACATAGTTTTCTGGCACCTTCTTCATTATATGCCAAAAGCATACGCGATGTTTAGCTTTTGGGAAAGCTCTGGATATCGTTGCTTGGATTGAAGGACATTGATCAGTGATAAAGGCATTAGGCACTCTCCCTGACATACAAGTTAGCCAAGTAGTAAAAAGACACTTATAACTATTAATTGTCTCACTTGAAAGTGAGTGACACCCTAATAACACAGATTGATCATGATGATTAACTTCAACAAATAAAGCAAATGGCATGTCATATTTGTTTGTTAAATATGTGGTGTCAAATGAAATAACATCCCCAAAGTAATGATACGAGGCTCTTGACCTTGCATCAGCCCAAAAAACATGTCTTAAATGACCTTCATCATCTATATCCATCACATGAAAGAAATTGGAATTTCTCTTTTGATTATGCACAAAGTATAAACGTATTGCCTCTCCATTACCAACACCAAGTTTTAATCTCCCGACTTTTTCTACATAATTCCTTGCATCCTTCTCCCCCAAATTTAATGTTCTTGTAACCTCCAACTCTCTTAGCAAAGGTAAGATATGACTTTGAAAGCGAGATTTCTACTTCATCATTTACCTCAAGTTGTTTCATAACCCGATGATTCAACATTCGGTTGCTTCGAAAAAATCTTGTCTTTCGCGAGCTAACCAAATGATTGTGTTCAAGGTTCACACTTATCAAGTGCCACAAACCATATCTGACATGAGCCTAACAGTTATTTGAGCTTTACAATTACACTTTGATGTAATTGTGTTTATGCACTTGTTCTTATGCTTTTGATCACATTTACTGTAACATCTCGTACCTCTAGTCAAACTTTTATGTCGACTTGTATATATTGTCAAACGTATTTGTACGCTTGTTGATGACCGTAAATTGTTGTATTTGTATGCACTCTAGGGTAATAGGAATCCCGAGACCCTAGTTGTAACATTGGAGGCATGATACTTAGGAAATTCACTTTGGACACTAAGGAGCGCGCTCCAGTGTTGGCAAACAGAGAGTGAAAATTTGAGCTTGAGTAGAAATACACTCCTTGGGGAGAAGCGCGCTCTTTGCGGGGAAACAAAGACCAAATCTATTTCTGGGCAAGGAGGAGCACGCTCCTGAGCCTTCTGATAATTTTTTTTTATAAGTCGTTAAAGCAGTTTGCACGTAAATAAAAGAGGTTTCTGGCCCATTCTTAGCTCATTTGAGCTGGTTTGAGTTCTAAAGAAAGGGAAAATGAAGGGGAAAAGGAGAACGGAGAGCTAGGGTAGCAATTCTGAGGCTTCGGTAAGTGATTTTTAGCTCAAAAGTTGCGAATTTTCATTCCTTTCTTTGATTTGTTCATCATATGTGAAGTTGAACGGATTTGGTGATGGTTGAACGAAATTGTGATGGCCTGGGGTTGGCCAAATCCGTGGCTTTTGCATTTAATTATGTTTTTAAGGGGTTCTTGATAGAAATTAAGATTATGGCATGTAAAATCTACAGGGAAATTGGTGTTGAATTGAGGGTACACCCAAACCTTGTTGTATACAAAAACAGCTAAGGGTTTGAGGGTGTTCAAATGGGTGTTTATGAGATTTAAATGATGAATCTTGACTTAAATAGGTTATATTAGGATGTGTACATAAATTGGACGGTGAAATTGGAGGAAATTGATGTTTTTGTGTTGGGAATGTCCCAACTAGGGACTGTTTAAGCTTGGAGTGGGAGTTTTGTGTGTTGTAGCTAAAAAATGTAGTTGAATGTGAATTATATTGTGATATGTACATATTGTCATTGTGAAAGTGGCTGGCTCTTGAGTGATTAGCCTATGAACAACTTGTGTAGGGGCTATAAAGGTGTACTTTGATGAGTGGGAAAGCATAGGATTGTACCCATTGTGAGTATTTCTTACTTTTGGTTTTATGTATGGTATTATATGTATAAATCCAATTAGTTAAATGTAAGCATGATATTGTACTTACATATGTGTTTTAAATACATGAAATAGTTTTAGTAATGGAGCATTGTAACACCCCGTAAATTTAATGAAATACATACGTTGAAGTACACGTATATCGAGATGTATAATACACGTATTTTATACGTAGGAGCTAAATATACGCTTGATAATACACGTATTTTATACGTATGAACCAAATAAACGCGTGTATGATTAGTAAATAAAATTATGAAATAAAGATGATATGGGATCATCCTATATGGGTGCTTACAAGTTCAAAATTGGAGTTGAATTAAATTGATTAATTTATGGGGTTGGTTAATTAAATATGTGGATTGGAGTATGATGTAATGGCTTAATGCATAGTATGATGAATACATGTATAATAAGTGAATTGAGTTGATGGTATATGGTTTAATGAATTAAAGGGATTAATTTAGGGGGAAAGTTGGTTTGTTAACTTGCATGAGGAGCATGGGATAAAATGCAAAAGTTAGTTTGTTAACTTGCATGAGGAGCATGGAATCATTTGTATATATAAATATAAATCAAAAAAATAAATTTCTCTTGCTAGTTGGTTCCAACGTGTGACAACAAGCAATAAAAAAAAATCAAATAAAATGGAAATCAAAAGAAAAGAGATGAAAGAAGTTGCAAAAAGAAAGAGAAGGAGAAGAAGAAGGTGCAGAACCAGAGAGGACGGAAGGAAGAAAAAAAAAAAAAAGGAAAACAGAGGGAGAACGCGAAATCCGAACCTGTGGTAAGCTATTTTTGCTATTTTTCGTCGTAAAATTACTATCTAAGCTAGATGTAACCTTTCTAGCGGAGTAATTTTTGTTGTGGGAGCCGTTTTACGGCGATTTCAAAAATTGGGGTTTTAACCCAACGTGAATGAAAATCCGCTAGAAAGGTAGAAAAACGTTCCCTGGAGTGTCGGGACCCCGAATATGTGGTTAGATTCAATTTCATGATTTTTGGAGACCATTTGACAATTTTAATACAATTTACATCTTTCGGATGAATAGTAAATAGTAAATAATAAATAGTGAATAGTAATAGTAAAAGTAAATAGTTAATAGTGAATAGTAATAGTAATAGTGAATAGTGAATAGTGAATAGTGAATAGTAGTGAATAATAAATAGTAAATAGTACTGTGAACAGTGATTTGATATTTTAGTAGCTACTGATACGGTAAATGATGATTCTCATGATACTCTATGGGTAATTTCAGTGTTTAAATTGAGGCTTAAGGGCATGGATAAACGCTTTTGAGGAAGCAATGACGTTTATTGTTGCTCGATTTTAGAGGTTGACTTAGAAACCC
Source organism: Paratinospora sagittata (assembly GCA_035771175.1). Taxonomy (NCBI): domain Eukaryota; kingdom Viridiplantae; phylum Streptophyta; class Magnoliopsida; order Ranunculales; family Menispermaceae; genus Paratinospora; species Paratinospora sagittata. The sequence goes on from CM069593.1 coordinate 43,323,264, forward strand.
TGTGTAACCACTGTGAGTATAGTTTTCTTGATTTGGTTCTTGTATGGCATTGTACGCATATAAACTGTTTGATTGTATGCATGTGATATTATATATAAGGCATTGAGTTTTATGGATCATGCAAACTGATTTTAGCATTGGAGTTTGTAATGATGAGGCTTTGCGAATCCTCATTGTCATTTCGTTAGGAATTAGACCCGGATGAGGTTTTGCTAGTCCTCATTGTCAGTAGGTCTGTCCTAACAAGGGTTGCGATCCTTGAAATGACTGTGAATTGGGTAATGAGAGGCTGTGTCTACCTTGTACGGCCATACAAGGGTTAGACCCGCTTTCTTGCCTTGCGGAGGAGGGAGATTGTGCATTGTATTATGGAAAACTCATGAAATTTATGTTGTTGACATGTATAATATATTCGTTGAATGATGCATGTGTTGCATAAGTGTTTGAAATGATTTTAAATGTCATATTTCTCTAAATGTATATAATTGCCATCTCAAGAACTATATTCACTGAGCTGTTGTTTGCTCACCCTAGTTCCTCCAATATTTCAGGTATTGAGTCGAAGGGAAAAGGAAACTCCGTGAGTGATAATCACGTGAGCCTTCGTCTGGTATGTGTATGTATGCTTGGAGGAAATAGATTATATTTTTGTTATTTTGATATGTATACTTATCACACATTATATATATATGTATTATCATCTAGATGGGATGTGTGGGCAAAAATAGCTTAATATATTGGATGATGAAATGAAAATGTGATGTGTGAATGAATGAACGATATTGGATTTGATTTGATGTGTGGTAGATTAAAAAAAAAAAATTCTATACATTTTTGGGAGTTTTGTGAGAGTACGTGAAGGCTGACAGTGTGTTATGTATTGTATATGGTTATTTACAGTGTATAGTACATTGTGCCGGTCATGACGTCAGCCTACGTCAGGGGCGTCGTGACAATATTAGTATCAGAGCCTAAGTTTAAAATTCGTAAAAAGATAAAAGCTTTATGATATTATGATTGTTTGTATGGGTATACATATGGGTAGTCCTATTATGTTGAGCCTAATGAAATATGTAATCTTGCCTGAGAATCACCTGTGTCGGTGAACTCTAGATGTGGAAAAGACCAGTCAAGATTAACAATGGAAATTGCTGATTAAGAAAGGATCAGAAGGCTGAAAGAAAAAGAACTAGATGTAATCCAGTAATAATAAACTATATAACTGATATATGGCTAGTAACTACCCAATAACAACGAAATGCACAGCTTATGAGCTTGTGGCAAAGTTGTAATGTGAGAAAGACAGAGGCTTGAACCATTGATAGCTCCAGATGTGGGTGTCAATGGTGTGGGTACTTCTGTAAAACCATATATAGTTAAGACTGAAGTCAACATAAAATACATAGAAGGTCTCAATGATAAACCAGATGAAATACAAAGAGATGTGAAAGTTATGGAAACTTTCAGGAGAAGAGACTCTATTTTAAATGACAGTTTGATAGTAGACGGAGTAAAGAATTTGAAACTTTGAGTGGAGACTATCTTCGAGAATGATTAAGTCTCTGAACATGATAAAGCAAGTTAGTTACGTTTAAGCTAACTGATGATAAGAGATGATAGAAAATTGGGTTAAGGACTCCTGAGATGATTAAGGCATGAGATTAATTAAAGAAGCTAGTTTAGGAGGGCTTCTATCATCATGCTGAAATTGACTGAAGGCATGAAAAAGTTTATCTTGTTCAAATGTAGTGCCATGCCTAACCATAAATACAAACATGACTGAAATAGACTGGTATAGTTTATTTTTGGACTGATCACGATGGATACTCTGAGAATGATAAAGATCTAGAATACATGTTGGGATCCTATACGGCAGGTTTGATAATTGTTGGGTTATAAATATATACGCAAGTTGTGAGACTGACTATAAATTTTGGGTCAGCCAAAGTTGAGGTGAAATTGTTAACATCAGTAATAATGAGATAGTTTTCACTGTCGTTTGAAGTCGAGTCATCAACACCAGTGTTAGGTAAAAGGTGAACTAAGTAATGTAAGGAAATGTTGGGGCAAGAATATGAAATTCAAGATAAGCGAAACATTGAGTAAGGTTGAGATTGTGGCAGTATTTGTGACTCTAATTGTTTTAGTACCAAACCCAATGAGAATGGGAAAAAGGGAAGTGATGTTAACGAATTATGAAAACCAAAAGTGGTTTCCATTGCCTGAGCAGGAGTCACGAACTGAGTACATTGTGTCTCGACCTATAATTGTCTATTATCAATCTAAACAAAAAAAAAACACAGGAGGTGTTAGTCTCCAGTTAGTCGATATGGAATGCCTCAATCTTTTTATCAAAAAAAGTACAGTAAATGAAAGACCAGATCCAAAGATTAGTAAGATGTTGATAACATGTATGATCAAGATTTTGTTATTGTGTATCTTCTGATGTATTGTTGGATCTACCTGGTCTTGTGCCTCTAGTGATATGGTAGATAGATTGTATTATCTTTTGTTATCATAGTAGATCATTGATTGTGAGCATGTCTACAGGAGAAAGAATCTACCTTGATATGGTTAGCAAATAATAGATGGAATAAATATAGGGTCATCACGTATTTATGGACTTTAAAATATGAAATTTTTGGAATTGGATGCTTGGTGGGTATGATTGGCTGGTCACCTCTCATGCCAGGTGGACCATCTCTCCGAAAAGGAGTAATATTCTGAATAAGTGGAAAATTCCCATTTTGAATATCGAGAAATTTATACCCTCAAAATCTTGTATCTAAGATAAGATAGTTATTGACGAGGAAATGGAGAATATGGCTAGTACAAAGCCATTTAGAGTAACGTAATAAGGCATGCAGTTGATTAAAATTCCTGTGGTGAGCTGGTATCTTGGAGTATTCTCTGATGAAGTATTAAAATGGCTACCTGGACAGGAGATTGATAGCATATAAAAATGATGCCAGTATAATATGTATCTCTATTCCTTCATATGAAGAGTACTTGAGAAATTGTGAGAATTTAAGGTGTAGGTAAATATGTTAATGAGCAAAAGATTTATTATCCTTGATATGTCACCTTGGAGAGCATTTGTGATAATATGGCAAGAAAGTATAATGAAATATATTTAAGTATGAATTATTGTTAACTGAGCAGGATAATAAGAAAGAATGAATATCCTTTATCCATAACCATGGATAGATAGTCGAATGCGATGAACTAAATGGAGCCAAAGTTTCGTTAAGATCCTTTTGAGATCTAGGCACCATCAGTTAAGAATTCGAGAAAAGGATGTAATGCAAAACTATTTTTTACATAGTCTTCGATGATGATATATGAAATCGTCCCAAGAAAAATGAGAGGAGCATGAATAACACCTCGGAATTATCTTGTAGTCACTGAGAGAGCACCGATGGAGTGCCAAGCTTGGTGAATATGAGTTTTGAATATAAATGAGATGAGAATTTTTGGATCACATGACTAGTTTAAATAGTATCTTCAAGGATGTTGGGAAAGTCAACGTGATCATAGAACTGTTAACACTGAGTTAAAGGATGGAAATCAGAAGTTCTCTGGTAGTAGTTGTATGTTATAGAAAGTGCGTGGAAAGACTGTTCCACTCACGAAACTAAACCAGATGAATGCTATAAAATGTGTGGATCGTTGTGCATGGGGAAGCTCTCACAGTATTAAATGTTGTGACTAGTTTGAGAACCTGGAAGTAATTGTGATTGATGAACACGTCCAGATTTGGATTTTGCATTGATACAAAAAGATAGGTTAATTACTTGTGTCTCCAGATATTTGGTAGTACACGAGAATAACTATCGTGAGAGTGAATAAAAATTTGTTGGTAGTTATTTGACATAATGAGAGCATTGCCTCTATAATAAAAATGTCACATTCTCTTCAGATTTTAAGAGTCTGAAGTAATTATTTGAACGGAAAGAAACTGAATATGAGGTACTAAATGTGGCAAGAATTCCCGAAGGATTTGATTTTATATTGAATTATTATCCTGGGAAAGGCCAATATGTTGCTGAGGCATTGAGCAGGAAACAGGCTGAAACTGGAGTAGTAACTATCAGGAAGGCCATAAATGGAGATTGTTTGTGAATGAGAGTTACAGTTATGAGTGTACTCTATATTACTCCATGTGTTGATATTTGTGCTCAAATGCATGTTCAGCTGATTGAGCCTCATATTCAGAGAGTAAGATTTTATGATGAGACGAGTATGATCTCAGTATGCAAGATTATGGAATTGGTAATATGGATTGTATTCATTAAAGATGGGATTCAAATGGTTTCTTATGGGTTATGGGTAGATATGATACCATCTGGATGACCATTGATGGACTGATAAGTCTATGTCTTCTTCCAATGAACACCAGAATTCTTTTGATAGCCTGAGCAGATTGTATATGTGTGAGATAGGGAGATTTGATGGGAGTACTCAGATATTTGTCATGTCGGATTAAGATCCGAAGATTGTTTCGAGATCTGATATATGATGCAGACTTGATTTGGTACTCATCTCCTTCTCAGTGTGATATTGTATTCTCAGACTGGCTAACAGACTGAGAGAGTGACTTTGATGCTTGCGAGCATGCTCGGGTCTGGCATACTTGAATTTTGGTGGAAGTTGGAAAGAATATGTTATATGTGTAAACTTCTGTAAACTTATGTGTATAAATAGCTATTATAAGAACATAATGATGGCACTCTAAAGGTTTTAGAATAAGCCTTATAGATTTCCAACTTGTTTGACTTGAAAGTATGGAGTTATTGTGATTGGTGCCAGAGGATATTATTAAAGCACAGGGTTGGTATATAGGCCTTGAACTTTATTGTGGTTGACTCAGTTTTGCTAAGGGTCTTACCACAGAAAGGCCAAATGAGATTTGGAATGAAAAGAAAGCTCGCATTTGTTGGACCATTAGAGATCCTTGATAGGATAGGTCCATTGGCTTACCGATTTGCTCTACCGTCACAGTTGATAGCTATTATCTATATATTGATGTTGAGGAAATATCATTCGGATTCCATATATGTTATGGATATAACTCAACGCTAAGTTGGGGAGGATACCACGTATCAAGAAGAGCAAACATAGAAGCGGAATATAAAAGGCGGGAGCAGTTTTCTGGGATTGAGTATCACGTGAGGAATCGTCCTTTCTAAATTTCGAGGACGAAATTCCTTAAGTTGGGGAGATTGTAACACCCCGTAAATTTAATGAAATACATACGTTGAAGTACACGTATATCGAGATATATAATACACATATTTTATACATAGGAGCTAAATATACGCTTGATAATACACGTATTTTATACGTATGAACCAAATAAACGCGTGTATGATTAGTAAATAAAATTATGAAATAAAGATGATATGAGATCATCCTATATGGGTGCTTACAAGTTCAAAATTGGAGTTGAATTAAATTGATTAATTTATGGGGTTGGTTAATTAAATATGTGGATTGGAGTATGATGTAATGGCTTAATGCATAGTATGATGAATACATGTGAAATAAGTGAATTGAGTTGATGGTATATGGTTAAATGAATTAAAGGGATTAATTTAGGGGGAAAGTTGGTTTGTTAACTTACATGAGGAGCATAGGATAAAATGGAAAAGTTAGTTTGTTAACTTGCATGAGGAGCATGGAATCATTTGTATATATAAATATAAATCAAAAAAATAAATTTCTCTTGCTAGTTGGTTCCAACGTGTGACAACAAGCAATAAAAAAAAGAAATCAAATAAAATGGAAATCAAAAGATAAGAGATGAAAGAACTTGCAAAAAGAAAGAGAAGGAGAAGAAGAAGGTGCAGAACCAGAGAGGACGGAAGGAAGAAAAAAAAAAAAGGAAAACGGAGGGAGAACGCGAAATCAGAACCTGTGGTAAGCTATTTTTGCTATTTTTCGTCGTAAAATTACTATCTAAGCTAGATGTAACATTTCTAGCGGAGTAATTTTTGTTGTGGGAGCCGTTTTACGGCGTTTTCAAAAATTGGGGTTTTAACCCAACGTGAATGAAAATCCGCTAGAAAGGTAGAAAAACTTTCCCTGGACTGTCGGGACCTCGAATATGTGGTTAGATTCAATTTCATGATTTTTGGAGACCATTTGACAATTTTAATAAAATTTACATCTTTCAGATAAATAGTAAAAATGAATAGTGAATAGTAAATAATGAATAGTGAATAGTAGTAATAGTGAATAGTGAATAATGAATAAAAAATAGTGAACAGTGATTTGATATTTTAGTAGCTACTGATATGGTAAATGATGATTCTCATGATACTCTATGGGTAATTTCAGTGTTTAAATTGAGGCTTAAGGGTATGGATAAACGCTTTTGAGGAAGCAATGACGTTTATTATTGCTCGATTTTAGAGGTTTGCTTAGAAACCCTGTGTAACCACTGTGAGTATAGTTTTCTTGATTTGGTTCTTGTATGACATTGTACGCATATAAACTGTTTGATTGTATGCATGTGATATTATATATAAGGCATTGAGTTTTATGGATCATGCAAACTGATTTTAGCATTGGAGTTTGTAATGATGAGGCTTTGCGAATCCTCATTGTCATTTCGTTAGGAATTAGACCCGGATGAGGTTTTGCGAGTCCTCATTGTCAGTAGGTCTGTCCTAACAAGGGTTGCGATCCTTGAAATGACTGTGAATTGGATAATGAGAGGCTGTGTCTACCTTGTACGGCCATACAAGGGTTAGACCCGCTCTCTTGCCTTGCGGAGGAGGGAGATTGTGCATTGTATTATGGAAAACTCATGAAATTTATGTTGTTGACATGTATAATATATTCGTTGAATGATGCATGTGTTGCATAAGTGTTTGAAATGATTTTAAATGTCATATTTCTCTAAATGTATATATTTGTCATCTCAAGAACTATATTCACTGAGCTGTTGTTTGCTCACCCTAGTTCCTCCAATATTTCAGGTATTGAGTCGAAGGGAAAAAGAAACTCCGTGAGTGATAATCACGTGAGCCTTCGTCTGGTATGTGTATGTATGCTTAGAGGAAATATATTATATTTTTGTTATTTTGATATGTATACTTATCACACATTATATATATATGTATTATCATCTAGATGAGATGTGTGGGCAAAGATAGCTTAATATATTGGATGATGAAATGAAAATGTGATGTGTGAATGAATGAACGATATTGGATTCGATTTGATGTGTGGTAGATTAAAAAAAAAAAAAATTCTATACATTTTTGGGAGTTTTGTGAGAGTACGTGAAGGCTGACAGTGTATTATGTATTGTATATGGTTATGTACAGTGTATAGTACATTGTGCCGGTCATGACGTCAGCCTACGTCAGGGGCATCATGACAATATTGGTATCAGAGTTCGATTCCTAGGAAGGCCCTGCACTATTCATGAATAGTGGCAGACAAATAATCGTTTCGATGTAGACCAGCTGCGGTTGGGTTGCTACATGGCGATATGACAATATTATGTGGTACTATGGTTAGGCGTTCGCCCTGAGGGGGTGCGCCCGCACCTGGGTAGGGGGCACGCTGTGCAACCCAAGGTATGAAAAGCATGTCTTGGGATCTATTGAATAGGTCACCGACATGAGAAGCCCTCCTAAGAGAATCCGATTGGCTAGGATCTATAAATGGCAAAAGTAAGGACGGTGCACTCCTTGGGTATAATGAGGGGAAGAAGCACTTACTTTCCTAAGATCTATGAATGGGTAAATTGTAGACTTTGCACTCCTTATCGATGCATGATGAGGGGCAAATGCGCATAATGACCTAAAAGGTGGGAGATGGACACTGAGATTTGCATTGTCGTGAAAATGCATGAATACGATGAAACATATATTGATCATGTATTCATAACTGATTAACTTGCTTGCATCATGATATAAATATTGTTTTAATGTCATGTTTTGTTATCAATGCATATGTAATGTCATAGGTAGAATATTCACTGGGCTAGTTGTTGCTCAACCCAAACTCCCAATCTTTTCAGGGCAAGACATCAAGGGCAAAGGCAAGATTCAGGAGATGTAACTACGATCTTTGCTAAATGTATGTATTTATATATTTGTTGAGTTTTGGAAAGTCATTATGTATTTTGTTTACATATACATGACACTATGTAACATATTTATAATTTAGATGAGTGTGTGGAAATGTATATAAAGATGAACGACTAAGTTGTTATGTGAAATGGATAAAATGGAATGGTTTGATAATATGTTATTATTAGTGGATGGAAGAATTTTTAGGATGATATTGTATGATATGCAAATGGATGATTCAGTGTGTGGATAGGTTAGGCTGACAAGGTATCAAGTACTTCTAGGTGTGGCGTATGTGGTATTTTGTGTCGGTCGTGACGTCACTTTACTAAAGGTGGTCGCGACATTTACCTTCTCTACCACATGCTAAAATTTTTCTATTTTTTTCACCATTTCTCGTTTCTCCATGTACCTCTGATCTTTGTACCAAAGCCTACGCGTTGAGCATACTCGTTGTAGAACTCTTGAATATCTTGTAATGATTTGAATTGCATCCCTGTCTTTGGTACTAAATGATCATCATTGGCTTCATATATATATATATTCTTTGACTAGCTTCCCCATTATCTCTTTCGATATTTTTTCTTCTATCAGTTGATTTTTCACCATTTTCTACCACTGCTTCCTTGCTAGATAGCTCTTTTGTTGAAAGTTCTTCCGTTATCAAAATAAATCATCAAACATTGTAGTAGAGTGAAGCAAATACAAAAAACAATAATAATTAAAAAAACTAAACAAAAATAAAATAAATTAAAAGGATATAATTATATATAAATTACATCATCGCATGTGATTCACACAAGATAAACCATAAATTTCTCAAAATCTAACTATCCACTTCAAATGAGTTATAATTTCTTTAACATTCGAATTAGTGGTGGCTTTCGCAACCACTGGAGGTAATATTAACTCATACAGGTTGCTTTTCTTTCAACCTTCTACCTTGTCTTAACATTGAACTTGTTGGAAAATGAGCAAATAAAACATGGTTTTTCACCATTTTCAGTTAAATATTAAAGTGGGACCCACAAGTCATTTTGGGTGGGTCCAAGTTGATTATTAATCTTTGATATGTGAAGATTAAGAATATATAAGTATTTAGCTATGTCCATTTATATATGAATGAGAAATTGAGTCTAAAGTAGCCTACTTGATATGTGTAAAGTGGTGATATTTAAAAACAATCTTTTAGTCCCACATGGGAAAGACAAAGTTCTAATTATTTACTTATAAGTATAACTATAATACTATACTTGAATTTTCAGCTAACACACACACACAATGAAGGCTCAGGAGTGATGTTTTGCATCACCCCACGCACGTGCTCGAGTGTGCGAGGGCGAAAGAGCGATGAGTTAAAGTGTTGTTGTCACTAAAAGGAGATTGTTGTATCCTTAGAAACAAGTGTCATATACCGTGAGCACCTAAGTAGGACATAATTGCTTAAAGACATAGAGTTACACTCTAGCCTCAATCTACGTCATTACTCTACTGGAATTGTAATTGATCTAATTTAACTAGATATAGTCTTGTACCCGGTACCTTTAAATAGTGAACGGGAGGCAGCTTGCTGCTTTAGAAGAGTGTTATTTAAGCGAAACCATTTTGACTCCACCACTTAGACTGAAGACTAATCTAATTGATTATTTTGAAAGCTATTTTTCAGTGATTATTGCCACCATACAGTCAACAATCTTAAGACAATTATGCTAATGGAGATAGACTTTGTCCCTAAACCAACTACTACTTCTATGAAACCTGAGAAGCCAGAGAAGTTCGCTAGCACTGACTTCCAAAGTTGGCAACAGAAGATGTTAGTTTACCTTACCACCCTCAACTTGGACAAGGTGCTAAATTAAGACGAACCTGAACTGAGAGATGATGAAACTGACAAACATGTTATTGCTACAATTCAAGCATGGAGACACTCTGATTTTCTATGCAAGAATTATATTCTAAATGGGCTAGAAAATACACTGTATAATTTGTATAGTACAGTCCGTACTGCCAAGGAACTCTGAAATTCTTTGGATAAAAAATACATGACTGAAGATGCCGGCCATAAGAAATTTGTGGTCAGCAGGTTCCTTGATTACAAAATGGTGGACTCAAAGATTGTGTTGGATCAAGTTCAAGAGTTACATATTATTCTCCATGAGATTCATGCAGAAGTTGCCACCTACTTGGAAAGATTTCAAGAACTATCTCAAGCACAAGCGTAAGGAGATGGGACTTGAGGACCTTATTATCAGATTGCGGATTGAACAAGACGATAAGAGTCAAGACAAGAAAACTAGAGACCATACAGAGCCTAAAGTTAACCTTGTGGAGGGAAAGCACACTGGTGATAATCAGGCCAAACAGAAAGGAAAATCTCATAAGTTCAATGGCAAGTGCTATAATTGCTAAAAACAAGGGCACAAAGCCAAAGATTTTCGATTGAAAGGCAAGTCCAAGAACGATCAAGTCAATATGACTGAGGAGAAGACTGAAGATGTAACTGACCTGATGCTATATGTTGTGGTCTTTGAAGCCAACATGGTTGATGAACCCAGAGAGTGGTGGATTGATACTGGAGCCACCCGACATGTCTGTGCTGATAAGAACATGTTTTCCTCTTATACAACAATAAGATGATGTAATCTAATCATGGGCAATTCAGCAATTTCAACAATAACGGGTCTTGGGAAGGTGGTTCTCAAGATGACCTCAGGAAATGAACTCACCTTGATCGATGTGTTGCATGTACCTGACATCCGGAATAATGTTTCAGGCTTACTGTTAAGCAAAAGTGCTTTTAGGATGGTCTTTGACTCTAATAAATTTGTACTTTCCTAAAATAGTGTATTTGTGGAAAAATGGTACTTAGAAAGGGGATTATTCAAAATGAATAAAATGCCTGTAATCTGCAACTTTGAAGATAATAAAGATTCATCTTCTGTTTATTTTTTCGAGTCTTCTTGTTTATGGCATGATAGATTAGGACATGTTAATTTTAATTCATTACGAAAATTGATGAATTTAAAATTATTACCTAACTATCAAATTGATCCAAATCATAAGTGTAAAATATGTGTTGAGGCAAAGTTAACTAAAACACCATTTCATTCAGTTGAAAGAAACACTGAACCTCTAGACTTAATTCACAGCGATATATGTGACTTAAAGTGTTGGGGTGTTTAGCTAAGGTAGCAATACCTTAACCTAAAAGGGTTAAGATAGGGCCTGAAACCATTGATTGTATATTCATTGGTTATGTTCATAACAGTAGTGCATATAGGTTCATTGTATACAAATCAGATATTTATGATATACATGTGAATACAATTATGGAATCTAGAAATGCATCATTTTTTTAGCATATTTTTCCAAATAAAAATATGCAAGAGCTAAGTTCCAATAAAAGAATTTATGACACTGCAAATAGTAGTAGTAATCCTCCAGATAAAAATTTTATAGGATGAACCTAAACGCAATAAAAAGGCTAAAGTTGCAAAGTCTTTTGGTCCTGATTTTCTAATATATATGTTAGAAAGTGAACCTCAAACTTTTAAAGAGGCAAAATCAACACCCGAACCTCCTTACTGGAAGGAAGCAATAAATAGTGAAATTGAATCAATCATGCACAATCATACCTGGGAATTGGTAGATTTACCATCAAGTATGACGCCTTTAGGGTGTAAATAGATTTTTAAAAGAAAATTAAAGGTTGACGATTCAATTGATAAATATAAGGCTAGGTTGGTAGCCAAGGGATTTAAACAAACAGAGGGCCTTGATTTCTTTGATACATATTCACCGGTAACTAGAATAACATCCATAAGAATGTTAATTGCTATTGCTACAATAAACAATATCGAAATTCGTCAAATGGATGTCAAGACAGCTTTCTTAAATGGTGAATTAGAAGAAGAGATATATATGCAACAACCTGAAGGATTCGTTGCATCTGGACAAGAACGTAAGGTGTGTAGACTTGTTAAATCATTATATGGAGTTTTAACAAGCACCAAAACAATGGCATATTAAATTTGACAATGTCATGTTGTCCAATGATTTTAAAATCAATGAATATGACAAATGTGTATATGTCAAAAACACACCAAAGGGCTATGTCATTGTGACACCCCGAAAATTATTTCATGTAGCCCATAACCCAATTGCACTTTGCCCAAACTCTATGCGTTGCCTTGATATGTTTGGTGTTTGTTTGATGGTTGATTAATGTTTGTATAGTTGATGCTTGATAATGTATATAAATATGTGTATCATAAATTGTATATGGGTCATGTTAAATTAAATTAAAATGCATATGTTATTATTTAGGCATGGACCCATTAAACCATGAATTGATATGAGTTAGGATTGATTGAATAAAAAGATAAATGAGAATGAAAATTTGGTGTATTAAATGGATTGGACATCTAAAATACATGGAAGCATGAAATTGGTTAAAGTACATGTGGTTGGTATGGGTAGTATGAGACCAACACATGTGAAGGTTGGTGCATGAAAGTGGACAAGTGTCCCATGCCCTCAAGGAATTGCTAGAATGAGTGGAGGAATCAAGGAGAGAATCAAGGAGGAAATCAAGGAGAGAATCAAGGAGAGAATCAAGGAGGGAATCAAGGAAGTGCTAGAAAGAGGTGAGTGGAGAGAAAGGAGAAAAGAAGAGAAAGAAAAGAAGAGAAAGGAAAGAAGAAGAGAAAGAAGGAGGGAGTTGCAGGAGGAAGATCTCTGCGACATTACATCAAAGAGTTGGATCTTTGAGATAAATGGTCAGATTGCGCTCAAAGTTTGTCAGCAAGTTCTTAGCTTATGGTTATTCATTCTGGTCGGTGCAGATCTTGATCAGAGGTTTCGTCTAAGAGATCTAACATCTCAAACGAAGTTGGTCGGAAAGTCTGGATTTCTCGCGTCGTTTCGCTCAAACTTCCTGATCTCTTTAATTTACCGTTGGATGGATATAAGATTTGGGTACGTAGTGTACATCTGATATTTCTGCATGCTGACCGGTAAGATCTTGATTAGAGGTTTTGTCCGAGAGATCTAACCTCTGAAACAAAGCTGGTCGAAAAGTCTTGTAGATCTCCTCAATCTACCGTTGGATGGATATCAAATTTGGGTATGTAGTTTATAACTGATATTTCTGTATTCTGAACGGTGAAGATGTTATGCGTTTAGTATTTTGTGTGATATAGTCATCTAAGTTTGAGTATTTGCAGCAGGAAAGAAGAAATTGTCTAATTAGAGACTTGTTCATCAAATATACTTATCTTTTCGGTCCACCGTTGGATTGGGCTGATATTTGGACAGAAGGTTTGTTTCTTCACATACTTCAATCTGTACGGCTGATTTTGTGATTACATATTTGTGTTGATAGATTGATACATCTGAACAAAATATTAAATGAAGAATTGGTAGGGTTGCTTGTATTAGACCTAAATTTAGAATATGAACTTAGACCTTTCCAAATAGCTTGCATGTCAACTATGTTGACCTAGTTGCCATTGTTGATGAACCCATGATGCAAAATCAGTGATATACATGGCTGAACATGGTGACCTAATGTAAATCGACAATATGGCCTAAGTATGAAAAATTTCATATTTTAGGGCTTCTGATGCTTTTGGCCTAAAATCATTGAATTGATGCAACTTATGTTTAATTAAGCATGATTAGGGTTGATTATGCTACTGATTTGGTGGTTGTGACCATATCATGGGTTAGGCCTACTTGTGATCAAGTGACCCAATTTGGGCATGTTTATGCCTAAAGGAATTGAAAATCAATATTTTTGATTAATAGAATGGTTTATGTATGAGAACTATGCATTAGAGGCCTAAGTCATGTGATTTGAGTTGAATGATGGGATTAGATGGGATTTAGGCCTATTGTTTATATGTGGGCTGATTTAGGGTTGATGTGTAATGTCTATGTGATTGAGCATAGAAATTGATGTATGGTAGGATATTGATGTATGTTTCAGGATCTTGATTGGGTTGATTCGGTTTGGTGGTCGTGTGTGGTTAAATACTCTCGCGAGGCTTGGTTGTGAGTAGACTTCATTTATGATTATATTTTTTATGTCATCATATCACTTATATATTGTATGTTGAAATCATGAATGTGTTCTAATATTTTGAATGATGCATTGATTTGAGAAAACCTTATGACTTTGGTTGGGCCCATCTATCTGGCTAATAGGGGGACTTAACCTTGTCATAGGAGGGTTTTAGGAAAGGAAGAGATTGGGGTCAACGGTACGGTGAAATAGACGTGCACTAGTAACCCAAAATAAACATGATTGGGATCAACGGTACGGTGAAATAGACGTGCACTAGTAACCCAATGCATGTGGAATGTGGATCCAAATTGATAAGCTTTTACTTGCATCGAACTTATTATAAATGCTTGATATCTATATGTTATGAGCTTTTAATCATGCTACACATTGACATGCATACATGATATTTATTGATGAGTATTGATAGCATATTTGAATTCTATTCACTGAGCACCGTTTGCTCACCCTTATTTTTCTCTTTCAGGTCCTTCTGTCCCGAATAAGGGCAAAGGAGTAGTTATATCTTGAGGGCCTTGCCTGCGAGAGAATCCAAGGCCTCGATGTGAGTTGAGAGGCATTTTGATTGAACTGTGTTTTAAATTATGAAGTATTATATTTTGAATTATGTAATTATAACACTTACCACATTGTAGTATGGGTGAGTTGGGACTTGTTAGATAGACCATGTGGGCATATGACGATTTTTATTTGTACCCACAATTTTGGACATTATGTGTATGTCAATTTTAATGGACTGTAGGGATTATGATTTTATTTGTGGTTTATTTTTATGGATTATCTCTTGTCTTTGATGATTAATACGGTGGGTAGTTTTGTTTAGTACCTTTTGATATTATGTCGTTGTTTGAGATAAGGCCCGTAGGGTCTCAACCACCTCACGGGAGTTGAGGAGTGGTCGGAGATGCCTACGCCGGGCGTCCCGCCCCGTCATTCCGCACGCCATTCCCTGCGGGGTTGGTGGTCCGGGGCGCGGGGTCTCCACAGTTGGTATCAGAGCCTGATTTTTCTAGGTTTGGTCTATGTATTGGACTTAGATGACTTTCACCTAGGAATTGGGTGAGAGATTTAGGTGATTAAAAAGCTTAAAGGAACTAACTTAAAAGCCTTAGTATCATATTTTATGTGTGTATTATAGGATATGGGTAGTTATGAGGCTTTGTTAATGTTTTAAATGTGTGATGGTTGCTCGTATTTCTACTTCTCACTGTCATGAGGAGGAGCGAGAGATTGGGACAACCACGCACAGGGCCATCCGATGATGACCGGATGGGGAGAATGAAGGAGATCATTCAGGCACAGGGCTGCTTGATGGCAGCCAGACTTCACAGATACAGGCGTTAGTGCAGCAGGTTGAGGCTATTGCTCGACAGTCACCTCAAACAATACCTTAGGAGGTGGGCACTAGTGGGGTCGAGGCTAGTGGAGCTGCAGGGGCAGCAGGACCTCAAATGGCTGTACCTCAGCCTATGCCTACACCTGCTCCTATTGTTGTGAAGAACCCCACTGATCGGCGGATCAGACTGCTAGAGAAGTTCATGAAGCTAAAACCTAAGGAATTCACTGGTGGGGTTGACTTGAAGAAGGCCGAAGATTGGCTGAAGAATGTCGAGAAGGTCAGTCGCTCCTTAGAGCTTGATGAGAAGTCTCAGGTCCTATGTGCTGCTCACACACTAGAGAGTGATGCAGAGGACTGGTGGCTTTCAGTGTTGGATACACAGGGGGCAGTGAAGAGTTGGGACACCTTCAAACGGTTGTTCTTACAGGCTTACGTTCCAAAGACTGAGAGACAGGCTAAGCAACTCGAGTTTTTGAACCTCGCACAGGGCACCATGTCAGTCAGGGAGTACGAGCTCAGGTTTAGGCAACTCGCAGTTTATGCCCCTGGGTTACTTCAGACGTCGAGTGACAAGATTATGAGGTTTTCTTTGAACCTAAGGCCTGCGATCCGACAGGCCTTGTCTGTGACGAAGATGACTGATTTTACCACAGTGGTCCAAAGGGCCAAACAATATGAGTTGGCTGAGCGGGTTGATGGTATGTCTACACGGGCAGCTCTAGGTGAACAGACTTCACAAGCAGAGTCTGGGGGACAGTTCCAGACTCTATGGAAGAAGGGAATATGGGAAAGGAAGAGAAAGTTTTATGGAAGAGCACAGTCTAATGGTGCTCAGAGTAAGGCATCACAGGTTCAGACTAGTATGATGGCCTCACCAGTGGTTTCCTCTCCTGTTCGATTCCTATTCAGGCACCGAGTGCACCGAGACCCCCATTCCCACAGACTGCTGGCCGAGGCAGAGGTAGAGGTCGAGGAAGCTATGTGACGACATCTCAGAATGGATCATCTGCGCCTAGGGCTCCGTTCTTATGTTTTCAATGTGGGCAGGCTGGGCATAGGAAGTCCGAGTGTCCGAATTTTCAGAGAGCTCAGGGATTTGTGCAGCAGTCTAGTACCAGAGAGACAGCGAAGGCAGCTACTGAGCCAGACCCGATAGCATCCAGGACCTTGGTGGAAGGTACTCTTATTATTTGTGGTACTTCTATGCATGTATTATTTGATGCTGGATCTACATTATCATTCATATCTGGACGTATGGTAGATAGTTTGCATTTGACTCCCATTAGGGCTAGTACAGGGTTAGTGGTGAGTAGTGTAGCTGGGGAAAGGATCTACCCGAACATGATCTGTAGCCAGTGTGTGGTTCAGATTGGTGATGTTGAGATGCCTATTGACTTTCGAGTCCTAGAGTTTTTAGAGTTTGATGCAATTCTAGGGATGGATTGGCTCGCGGATTATCATGCAGTTGTCGACTGTTTCACGAAGAGAATCATTTTTCAGATCCCGGACACCCAGTATTTACACTACAGGGTAGAGCTTCAGACCAGATAGTCACAAGGGGTAGATTTGTGACTGATGGAGATAGAGAGATTTTGGCTGGGTTAGTGCCTGATGAAGAAGAGACTAGTGAGGCGATACTTGAGGATATTGCCATTGTTAGGGACTTTCCAGATGTGTTCCCTGCGGATCTTCCAGGATTACCACCGAAGCGAGAGATCGATTTCATTATTGAACTAGTCCCTAGCGCGAAGCCTATCTCCATGGCACCATATAAAATGGCGCCAGCCGAGTTGAGAGAATTGCAGAAACAACTCGAAGAGTTATTGGCTAAGGGCTTTATTTGCCCGAGCGTGTCACCCTGGGGAGCTCCAGTTCTTTTTGTGAAAAAGAAAGATGGGAGCTTGCGGTTGTGCATCGATTATCGCCAATTGAACAGGGTGACCATCAAGAACAAATATCATCTCCCAAGGATTGATGACTTGTTTGATCAGTTGAGGGGAGCGAGGTATTTTTCAAAGATTGATTTGCGCTCTGGGTATCATCAGCTGAGGTCAGGGAGGAGGATGTGCCTAAGACAGCATTCAGAACCCGCTATGGACAATATGAGTTCCTTATGATGCCATTTGGTGTGACTAATGCACCGGCGATGTTCATGGACCTGATGCAGAGGGTCTTTAGGCAGTATCTGGATAAGTTTGTCATCGTCTTCATTGATGACATATTGGTGTATTCCAAGACTCGGGCTGAGCATGAGGAACACCTTAGAGTGACCTTGCAAACTCTGAGAGAGCATAGGCTATATGCAAAGCTGAGCAAGTGCGAGTTTTGGATCACCGAAGTGAAGTTCTTAGGTCATGTGGTGAGTTCTGAGGGGATTTCAGTTGATCCGTCTAAGGTTGAAGCCATTATCAGTTGGCCTAGGCCTACCACAGTAACCGAGATCAGAAACTTTCTTGAGTTAGCTGGTTACTATAGGAGATTCATTCAGGGATTCTCCAAGATAGCTACGCCTATGACTAGGCTCACCCAGAAATATGTGTCCTTTGCATGGACCGAGGAGTGTGAGAATGCCTTTTTAGAGCTGAAGAAAAGATTGACATCTACGCCAGTGTTGATTTTGCCAGAGCCTGATCAGGAGTTGGTTATTTATACTGATGCCTCTCGTATCGGCTTGGGTTGCGTGTTGATGCAGAAGGATAGGGTCATTGCTTATGCATCGAGGCAGTTGAAGGTGCATGAAAAGAACTACCATGTTCATGACTTAGAACTGGCCGCAGTGGTTTTTGCTTTGAAGATTTGGAGGCATTATCTCTATGGTGAGAGATTCACTTTGTATTCTGACCATAAGAGCCTCAAGTAATTGTTCTCTCAGAAGGAATTGAACATGAGGCAGAGAAGGTGGTTAGAGATCCTCAAAGACTATGATTTTACATTGGAATACCACCCAGGTAAAGCCAATGTAGTGGCTGATGCGTTGAGCAGGAAGCGGGTAGAGACAGTTATGGTAGCACGCCAGATGTCTCATGGGTGGAGACTACTTGAGGCGGCTATGGTTATGAGTATATGTGCTACCCCTTCAGATCAGATTGTGATATGTGCTCAAATGAGAGCTCGGCCTACACAAGTCCAGGAGGTAATTGACCAACAGAGACTTGACGTTGATCATGGGATGTACAAGTCTTGGGCTGAGAGCAGTGATTTTACTGATTGGCACTTGTCATCTGATGGTGCCTTGAGATTTAGGGGGCGTTTATGGGTTCCCACAGATCCACGACTCAGACAAAGTGTTCTCCAAGAGGCTCACAGATCTCATTATGCTATTCATCCTGGCGGAACCAAGATGTATCATGATATGAAAAGAATGTATTGGTGGCCCGACATGAAGAGAGAGATAGCGCAGTTCATTCAGAGGTGTGAGATCTATCAAAGAGTCAAAGCTGAGCATCAGAGGCCTGGAGGGCAGATGCAACCGCTTGCCATTCCTAAGTGGAAATGGGAGCACGTCACTATGGACTTTGTTGTGGGATTACCCAACACCCCGAGGAGACATAATGCTGTTTGGGTTATTATTGATCGCTTGACCAAGTCCGCTCACTTTCTACCGGTGAACACTAGGGATTCTATGGACAAGCTGAGCAGACTCTATATGCGGGAAATAGTCAGATTACATGGAGTGCCAGTTTCGATTGTGTCAGATAGGGATCCGAGGTTTACATCGGTATTCTGGCAGGGGTTGCAGAGGCAGCTCGACACTAGACTAGATCTCAGTACCGCTTTTCACCCCCAGACGGATGGCCAGTCTGAGAGGTTGATATCGATTTTAGAGGATATGCTTCAAGCTTGTGTCCTTGAGTCCAGTGGTAACTGGGAGGAGTACATACATCTGTGTGAGTTCGCGTACAACAACAGCTATCAGTCCAGTATTGGCATGGCTCTTTTTGAGGCATTGTATGGTCGACCCTGTAGATCTGTTGGACAGAGGTAGGGGATGTTGCGGTGATGGGACCAGAGTTTGTACAAGAACACACAGAGAAGATTAAGAGGATCAAACATAATATGAAAGTAGCCCAAGACAGGCAGAAGAGTTACACTGATGCCAAGCGGAAGACCGTAGCGTTCGAGGTGGGTGACCAAGTTTTATTGAAGGTCTCACCTCAGAAGGGCCAAACTAGATTTAGGATAAAAGGCAAGCTCGCTCCGAGATTTATTGGGTCGTTCAAGGTTTTAGAACGAATTGGCCCCGTCGCTTACCGATTAGCCTTGCCACCTCAGTTAGCAGCAGTCCACAATGTCTTTCATGTGTCAATGTTGAGAGTGTACAAGAGCGATTTTGATCACGTCTTGGACTGGAGGAACATTGAACTGAGGCAGGATGGGACTTATGATGAGGAACCTATTCAGATACTTGACAGGAAGGTCCAGAGGTTACGTAACCGCGAGATTCCGATGGTTAAGGTGAGATGGCAGTTCCATGGCGAGGAGCAGGTTACTTGGGAACGTGAGGACTACATGATGGAGCACTTTGCTGAGTTCATGGGCTTAGGTATTTCTTAACCTTAAAACTTCGAGGACGAAGTTCATTCCAAGATGGGTGTGATGTGACGCCCCGAAAATTATTTCATCTAGCCCATAACCCAATTGCACTTTGCCCAAACTCTATGCGTTGCCTTGATATGTTTGGTGTTTGTTTGATGGTTGTTTAATGTTTGTATAGTTGATGCTTGATAATGTATATAAATATGTGTATCATAAATTGTATATGGGTCATGTTAAATTAAATTAAAATGCATATGTTATTATTTATGCATGGACCCATTAAACCATGAATTGATATGAGTTAGGATTGATTGAATAAAAGGATAAATGAGAATGAAAATTTGGTGTATTAAATGGATTGGACATCTAAAATACATGGAAGCATGAAATTGGTTAAAGTACATGTGGTTGGTATGGGTAGTATGAGACCAACACATGTGAAGGTTGGTGCATGAAAGTGGACAAGTGTCTCATGCCCTCAAGGAAGTGCTAGAATGAGTGGAGGGAATCAAGGAGAGAATCAAGGAGGAAATCAAGGAGAGAATCAAGGAGAGAATCAAGGAGGGAATCAAGGAAGTGCTAGAAAGAGGTGAGTGGAGAGAAAGGAGAAAAGAAGAGAAAAAAAAGAAGAGAAAGGAAAGAAGAAGAGAAAGAAGGAGGGAGTTGCAGGAGGAAGATCTCTACGACATTTTCATCAAATAGCTGGATCTTTGGGATAAATGGTCAGATTGCGCTCAAAATTTGTCAGCAAGTTCGTAGCTTATGGTTATTCATTCAGGTCGGTGCAGATCTTGATCAGAGGTTTTGTCTAAGAGATCTAACCTCTCAAACAAAGCTGGTCGGAAAGTCTAGATTTCTCGTGCCGTTTCGCTCAAACTTCTAGATATCTTTAATCTACCGTTGGATGGATATAAAATTTGGGTACATAGTGTACAACTGATATTTCTGCATTCTGAACAGTGAAGATCTTAATTAGAGGTTTTGTCCGAGAGATCTAACCTCTGAAACAAAGCTGGTCGGAAAGTCTGGATTTCTCGTGCCATTTCGCTCAAACTTGTAGATCTCCTCAATCTACCGTTGGATGGATATCAAATTTGGGTATGTAGTTTATAACTGATATTTCTGTATTCTGAACGGTGAAGATGTTATGCGTTTAGTATTTTGTGTGATATAGTCATCTGAGTTTGAGTATTTGCAGCAGGAAAGGAGAAATTGTCTAATTAGAGACTTGTTCATCAAATATACTTATCTTTTCGGTCCACCGTTGGATTGGGCTGATATTTGGACAGAAGGTTTGTTTCTTCACATACTTCAATCTGTACGGCTGATTTTGTGATTACATATTTGTGTTGATAGATTGATACATCTGAACAAAATATTAAATGAAGAATTGGTAGGGTTGCTTGTATTAGACCTAAATTTAGAATATGAACTTAGACCTTTCCAAATAGCTTGCATGTCAACTATGTTGACCTAGTTGCCATTGTTGATGAACCCATGATGCAAAATCAGTGATATACATGGCTGAACATGGTGACCTAATGTAAATCGACAATATGGCCTAAGTATGAAAAATTTCATATTTTAGGGCTTCTGATGCTTTTGGCCTAAAATCATTGAATTGATGCAACTTATGTTTAATTAGAGATCTTGATTAGAGGTTTTGTCCGAGAGATCTAACCTCTGAAACAAAGCTGGTCGAAAAGTCTTGTAGATCTCCTCAATCTACCGTTGGATGGATATCAAATTTGGGTATGTAGTTTATAACTGATATTTCTGTATTCTGAACGGTGAAGATGTTATGCGTTTAGTATTTTGTGTGATATAGTCATCTAAGTTTGAGTATTTGCAGCAGGAAAGAAGAAATTGTCTAATTAGAGACTTGTTCATCAAATATACTTATCTTTTCGGTCCACCGTTGGATTGGGCTGATATTTGGACAGAAGGTTTGTTTCTTCACATACTTCAATCTGTACGGCTGATTTTGTGATTACATATTTGTGTTGGTAGATTAATACATCTGAACAGAATATTAAATGAAGAATTGGTAGGGTTGCTTGTATTAGACCTAAATTTAGAATATGAACTTAGACCTTTCCAAATAGCTTGCATGTCAACTATGAGAACTATGCATTAGAGGCCTAAGTCATGTGATTTGAGTTGAATGATGGGATTAGATGGGATTTAGGCCTATTGTTTATATGTGGGCTGATTTAGGGTTGATGTGTAATGTCTATGTGATTGAGCATAGAAATTGATGTATGGTAGGATATTGATGTATGTTTCAGGATCTTGATTGGGTTGATTCGGTTTGGTGGTCGTGTGTGGTTAAATATTCTCGCGAGGCTTGGTTGTGAGTAGACTTCATTTATGATTATATCTTTTATGTCATCATATCACTTATATATTGTATGTTGAAATCATGAATGTGTTCTAATGTTTTGAATGATGCATTGATTTGAGAAAACCTTATGACTTTGGTTGGGCCCATCTATCTGGCTAATAGGGGGACTTAACCTTGTCATAGGAGGGTTTTAGGAAAGGAAGAGATTGGGGTCAACGGTACGGTGAAATAGACATGCACTAGTAACCCAAAATAAACATGATTGGGATCAACGGTACGGTGAAATAGACGTGCACTAGTAACCCAATGCATGTGGAATGTGGATCCAAATTGATAAGCTTTTACTTGCATCGAACTTATTATAAATGCTTGATATCTATAAGTTATGAGCTTTTAATCATGCTACACATTGACATGCATACATGATATTTATTGATGAGTATTGATAGCATATTTGAATTCTATTCACTGAGCACGGTTGGCTCACCCTCATTTTCCTCTTTCAGGTCCTTCTGTCCCGAATAAGGGCAAAGAAGTAGTTATATCTTGAGGGCCTTGCCTGCGAGAGAATCCAAGGCCTCGATGTGAGTTGAGAGGCATTTTGATTGAACTGTGTTTTAAATTATGAAGTATTATATTTTGGATTATGTAATTATAACACTTACCAAATTGTAGTATGGGTGAGTTGGGACTTGTTAGATAGACCATGTGGGCATATGACGATTTTTATTTTTACCCACAATTTTGAACTTTATGTGTATGTCAATTTTAATGGACTGTAGGGATTATGATTTTATTTGTGGTTTATTTTTATGGATTATCTCTTGTCTTTGATGATTAATACGGTGGGTAGTTTTGTTTAGTACCTTTTGATATTATGTCGTTGTTTGAGATAAGGCTCGTAGGGTCTCAACCACCTCACGGGAGTTGAGGAGTGGTCGGAGATGCCTACGCCGGGCGTCCCTCCCCGTCATTCCGCAGGCCATTCCCTGTGGGGTTGGTGGTCCGGGGCGCGAGGTAGCCACAGTCATAGTGTGCCTTTACGTAGATGATATGTTGATTATAGATAATAATAAAGCTATAATCAAGTTTACCAAGAAAATGTTGACTAGACATTTTGATATGAAAGATATGGGCATTGCTGGTGTTATTTTAGAGATTAAAATTTCTAAAATATTTGATGGATTAGTTTTGTCCCAATCTCATTATATTGAGAAAATATTGATTAAGTTCAATAAATATGATACTAGTCCTATAAAAACACCAATAAATGTGAATTTACATCTTATCAAGAATAAAGGGCAACCCAAAAATCAATTAGAATATTCACGTATATACTTGGCAGTCTAATGTATGTAGGGGTGTTCATCGAGACCGACCAAACCGAAAAACCGAACCAAACCAATGTGATTGGTTCGATTTTTGTGAAGTTCGGTTTGGTTTTCAATTTAAGAATGAAAAAAACCGATCGGTTTGGTTCGGTTTTCAGTTTAGACATTGAAAAATTGAATTTAACCCAAACCGAACCAAACTTGTGGGTAATACTGTCATTTCTCCTATAACCCTAAGCTTTAAATATATAGGAACATGATTAAAATATCCTTTAAACTTGCTTTTGATTTTTATTTGTTTAACTATTGGATACTTGGAATTGGACGAGCAGATACATAAAAAAATTGCCTTAAGAAAGGCTTTGAATGAAAAACATGTAGAAATTTTTCATGTCAATCTCTTTCAGTATTCCTATTATTAAATGTAATAATGTATTTTGTGTTTTAATTGTAGTGATAAAACTATATATTATATTTTTCAAAGGATTGAATGTCTTTTGAAAAGGTAAAATAGTGTTAAGTATAAAATTTATAACTGTAAAATTGACGTAACTAACCCGATCAACCCAAATCGAACAAATTCGGCTCGGTTTGGTTCAATTTGAGTATTAGTTTGGTTCGGTTTCGATTTCAAAAAACCCAACCTGAACTAGGTTCGGTTCGGTTCGAACCAAACCGAGATTTGTACACCCCTAAATGTATGTTATGGTATGTACGCGACCTGACATAGCATGTGCAATTAATAAATTGAGTCGATTTACAAAAAATCCAGGCAAGGCTCATTGGAAAGCTTTGATTAAGGTACTTAGATATCTAAGGTACACACAACATTATGAATTGCATTATACAAGATATTCAATTGTTCTAAAAGGATATAGTGATGTAAACTGAATATCTGACTTCAAGAACACAAAATCTACGAGTGGATATGTGTTCACAATTGGAGGAGGAGCGATATCATGGAAATCCTCAAAATAAACATGTATAGCCAAATCCACTATGGAATCTGAATTTATAGCTTTAGAAAAAGCTGGAGAAGAAGCAGAATGGCTTCGTAACTTTTTAGAGGATATTTCGTGTTGGTTCAAACTTGTCTCAACAATATGCATTCATTGTTACTTGAAAATGGAGTAATATCCATAGATTACATCAAATCAAAGGACAACCTTGCGGATCCACTAACTAAAGGTTTGCCTAGAGATCAAGTACAATTTTTATCGAGGGGAATGGGGTTAAAGCCTATTAAATAGAGGTTCAAACTGGAAACTCAACCTAGATGACTAAAGATGTCACACCTCGCCCGGACGCGCCTAAATCGGCGGTACATTCGCGGACGGGGCGCGCATTTGGAACAATAACAATGATAACAACAGAGTGCTCAACAAAAAATATAGTACACAGTACAAATCTGATTTCATTTAATTCAGAATATAATTTGTACATGAAATGGTCAAGGGAACATACTCTCCAAAATCCCTAATGAATGATATAAAGGGTACAAAATGTGGGCCCCATAAACCTGCACCCAATCTACCCTAATTTCCTGTGAAAATTTTGATAATAATAGAGTGAGCTTAACGCGCTCAATGGGTAAATAGTTCGTGAGTATAACAATTAATAAAGCATACTTCAATATCAAATATCTTAAATACACATGTGAGCATCATATTCAATCAATATGTATGTATGCATGACACCGTCTCGTAATGGTTTGATGAACGGACATCGCCTGAGTTCACGTACAGGTGTCCTTCCCCGGGCGTAGCCAGGTTATCACTGTACGTCCCTCCTAAGGAATGATGCTCAGGATTCACGTACTGATGTCCCTCTCCGAACCTAGCCGGTTTCTCATGTACGTTCCTCTCCAGAGAAATATAATGAATAGCGAGTAATACTCATAACTATTCTATGAGTCATAAACCATATACGTCCCTAGGTGGTGATATGTATGATGCCAATGCATGAACTGGTCTGGTCTTTTCTTGACATTTAGACTGACTTTGGCAACGTCTGGTGATCCTTATCAGGGTCGGTATCACGACGTGCAAGGTTAGGACATTCAGTATCACTTGTATAAGCTAATAGCTTTCAATAAGACCAACTAGATCAGTCCCCAGTTGAGAGGTGAGACACAAGGTCTGCTTAAATACCAATCGCCTAGAGCAGACCGCTGCCTCCCGTTCACTATTTAAAGTTACTGAGGACAAGACCGAGTCTAGTTGAGTCAGATTGACCACAAATCTGATATTATAACAGTATAATACGTGAATTCCAAGTGTACAGGTATAAGTGCGACAGTATAAACATTATATGACATAATGCAGTGTAAATGAACAGTAGATATAATAATAACTGAATGTAAACTTTAATAAAAGTTATAAAACACACAAACCTATGTTTCGTTCCCCACCTTCAGATAAGAACTTCTTCTTTTTCCAGATCTGGCGCTTTCCTCCCGACAGAACTTCGTCGCACTGCGCCGAGAGTCTCGAACATAGAGTCTCAAAAGACTAAAAACTCAAAATGAGTGAAAAGAGGAGGAAAAATCACAATTTGGAGTGAATTTGGAGTGAATTTGGGGTGAAAAATGAAGATGGGGGTTGGTTTATATAGATGTTTTGGCGCCTCAAAGTCCATACGGGCTGCTTGGACTTCCGGGCGACTTGCCTGGCCTTCCAGGCATGTGCCTGGACTTTTGGGCATGTGCCTGGACTTCCGGGCACGTATGCCCAATTTTTTTTTTTTTTTGTGAAATATAGGGTATTACACTCTACCCCCCTTAAAGGGATTTCGCCCTCGAAATCAATTCAAGTAGTTATGATGGTTATCTGCTTGAGATTCACTACCAGCGTCATCTCTTGCGAGTTCAGGATAGTTCTTGAATGGTCCCTGAATAGCACTATGGCCGGTGGAATCGTCATCATCGTAAAACCATGGTGAGCAAATGGAATCAGACTCGTCCTCTGAAGATTTCAACCTTTGCATAACAGATGGTGGTGGAGGGTGCTGGTTACATCGTTTGAGGGGAGGTAGGTTGAGCAGTGAAATACTTTCTCGTGCAGTTGCTCGAATCCTGCCGCCTGGCAATTTTGGTAGAAGGTCTTGCTAGGATGAGGGCACGGGATTGTTACGAAAAAGTCATGCACGCTCTGGCGATAATGATCGCTATCTGTGTGGTGATGGAGTTGGTGATGCAAAGTAGTTGTGACTTGATTCTGCTTCTTGAGAAGTTGCCACAGGTTGCCAAGGAGGCCAATGCGTGTGTACATCACTATATCCATTGATATTATTTTTAGACATCTGCGTAGTTATTCAAGTGAAACAATGTATTAAGATAAGTGTAAACAATGTTTCATCATTTTATTGATAAGTGAAAATAGTACAATGTATCACATCATCAGTTGGTACTAGAAAACAATTTAGGATATTTCTGTTTAATTGTTGCTTATAGTTCCCATGTTGCTTCTTCTACGCCGTGGTGATCCCAGAGCACTTTCACAAGTGGTATGCTACGTCGCCGTAGTTCTTGAGTTTTTCTATCTAAAATCTATATCGCTTTCTCCTCGACTAAAGGGATGATATGCGAAGGATCAGGACGATACTTGCGAAGCAAAGATACGTGAAAAACGTCATGAACCTTAGGCATGGACGATGGAAGGGACAGATGATAAGCAAGTTTGCCAATACGTTCAATGATCTGAAATGGACCTATATACCGCGGGGAGAGCTTTCCTTTGATCCCAACGCATTTGACACCTCTTGTGGGTTGAACTTGTAGAAAAATAAAGTCCCCCTTATCAAATTCTAGAGGTTGTCTCCTCTTGTCAACATAGCTCTTCTGTCGACTTTGTGCAACACGAAGTCGTTCCTTTACTAGTGTGATCTTCTCAAAAGTCTCTTGAACTAGTTCAGGGCCTAACTGCGGTCGATCTGCCTTATCTAACCAGCATACCGGGGATCTGCAAGAGCGACCATAGAGAGTCTCATACGGTGCCATGCCAATACTAGTTTGGTAGCTGTTGTTGTATGCAAACTTAGCTATATGTAAATACTTTTCCCATCCGTCATTAAAGTCCAAAATGCAACACCGTAACATGTCTTCTAAGATTTGAATAAGCCACTCTGACTGCCCATCAGTCTGAGGGTGAAATGTTGTGCTCATGGTGATCTTAGAACCCATTCTACTCTGGAAGCTTTTCCAAAAGTTTGATGTGAATCGAGGGTCTCGATCAGATACGATTATGAGTGGTATGCCATGAAGGCGTACGATCTCTCTTTCATATAGTTCTGCAAGTTTGGCGGGATTATCCGTGAACTTTATTGGCAAGAAGTGTGCAGACTTTGTAAGTCTGTCAATGATAGCCCAGATAACATCTTGCCCTTTATTGTTTTGAGGTAAGGCCGTGACAAAATCCATTGCGATGTTCTCCCATTTCCATTCTCCAATAGGTAACGGCTGGAGATGTCCAGAGGGAAGTCTTCGTTCTGCTTTAACTTTCTGGCAAACGAGACATAAAGCAACAAAGTCTGCAATTGCCTTTTTCATTCCAGAAAACCAGAATTGTCACTTAACATCCTTGTGCATCTTGTCACCCCCAGGATGCATAGCGTACCTCGAATAGTGCATCTCAGTAAGCACTTCTTTTCGAACCTCAGGATCGTTCGGTAGACAGAGATGTTTTTTTATAGAAAACGACCCCGTCTTCTGAGACCGACCAATAAGGAAGGTCCTGTCCGCTGAGTAGAAGTTCTCGTTTTTCCATTAACATAGGGTCATTGGCTTGAGCAGCTGAAATCTTTCGAACTAGCTCAGAGTTGGCTGATAATTGAGAGAGTCGTGGTCTTGGTCCCTCTTCGTTCAGCTGTAGATTAAAGTTCTCCATCTTTGTAGCCAACTTCCCCGTATCAAAGTTAAGAGTGCAAGCAACGTACGATTTTTTACTCAGGGCATCAACCTCAACATTGGCTTTTCCGAGATGGTACTGGCGTTGAAAGTCATAATCTTTCAAGAATTCCAACCATCTTCTCTGGCGGAGGTTTAGGTCTCTCTGAGTGTATATGTACTTAAGACTCTTGTGATCCGAGAAGACCTCAAACCATTCACCGTATAGGTAATGACGCCATAACTTCAGTGCAAACACAACAGCTGCAAGTTCCAAGTCATGTATTGGGTAATTACCCTCATGAATCTTCAGTTGCCTCGAGGCATATGCAACAACTTGGCCTTCTTGCATTAGTACGACACCTAAGCCTTGGAGAGAGGCATCGGTGTATAATGAAAATCCAATTGCATTTCTTGGAGTGATAAGTACAGGTGTCGTCGTGAGGCATTTCTTCAATTCCTTAAATGATGCTTCACAGGCAGGATTCCAGATGAATCGCACGTCCTTTCGAGTGAGCTTGGTCATAGGTTTGGTAATCTTTGAGAAGTCCTTGATGAAGCATTTGTAATAGCCAGTCAAACCAAGAAAACTCCTAATCTGAGTAACAGTGGTAGGCTGCTTCCAGTTTAAAACTGCTTCAACCTTAGAAGGATCTACCTCAATGCCATTGCCTGAAACCACATGGCCTAGGAATTGAACTCTCTTCGCACAAAATTCGCACTTACTCAACTTTGCATATAGTTGGTGGCTTCTCAAGGTCTGGAGGACTATCTTCAAATGTATCTTATGGTCTTCCTCGGTTGAGGAGTTTATCAAGATGTCGTCCACAAAAGCCACCACAAATCGGTCTAAGTATAACCTGAAAATGCGATTCATCAAATCCATGAATGCAGTAGGTGCATTTGTTAGACCAAATGGCATAACCAAGAACTCGTAATGACCGTACCAAGTTCTGAACGCCGTCTTGGTGATGTCCGACTCTCGGATCCGGAGTTGGTGATAACCGGACCGTAAATCAATCTTAGAGAAGTATTTGGCATCTCTAAGTTGGTCGAACAAGTCATTGATCCTCGGCAATGGATATTTGTTCTTGATGGTGACGTTATTCAACTTGCCATAGTCGATGCAAAGTCGTAACGAACCATCCTTTTTGCGAACAAACAGAACTGGAGCGCCCCAGGGTGATGAACTCTTTCTGATAAAGCCATTACTCTCTAATTCCTTCAGTTGTGTGTCTAATTCGACCAGCTCGACATTTGACATTCTATATGGTGGAATTGAGATAGGCCCTGTCCCAGGTATGAGGTTGATCTCAAAATCAAATTCCCTAACTGGAGGTAGACCAGGAAGGTCATTTAGAAAAATTGTTGGGAATTCAGATATGACTGGAACATTATGTACTTCGAGAGGGTACATTGCTGGTGATTCATTTCCGTCACCAAGGGATAGAGCTTGAAGTTGTGCCTTGAGAAGTGCAACTATTGATTTGTGTATCCATTTCCTTGTTCCCTGAATCTTGGCCAACTCTCCTGTAGGCAAGGTTAACTGAACTTGCTTCTTCATACAGTCGATCTTTGCATTCAATGGTGCTAGCCAGTCCATGCCGAGGATGATGTCAAAGTCTTCAATATCCATCACAAAAAGATCTGCATATATTATATGTTCTGACATTTCGAAGCTCACATCGAGAACACTGCAAATTCACGTCAGTACCAGATCCGAACGGTGATGTAACATGGAGTGTGATGTTTGTGGGTTCAGGATGCAGGCCTAAATGTCTTACCAATGCCGACGATATAAAAGAATGAGTAACACCTAAATCAAACAAAACATGCACCATTGTATTGAACAAAAGAAAGGTACCTTCAATTACATTGTTGTCTGGGAGGGGTTGTTGAGCGATGGCAAATGCTCTGCCCTGATTTCGTTGACCCTGGTTATGCTGATTCTGCCTGGGTTGGAAATTAGTAACAGGTGGTGCTTGATGGACTGGAACAACGGGAATAGGTTGTTGAATGTGGGGACAGAGATATTTTACATGGCCCTGCTGGCCACGGTTGAAACAAGTCAGCCTGTACTACTGATTGTTTTGTTGGCCATTCTGATTGTTCTGCTGGCCTTGCTGATTGTGGTGTCGACCACCACCTCTGCCATTACCATTTTTACGGCCACCCCTTCCATAACGACCTCCACGGCCATGATTTCGGAAACTCTGATGGTTAGGGTTAAAAGGTTCAGCCGCAGGTGTTGTGGCCTCATTCTTCGAAACAGGGGCTGGGAGGGTTGGGTTTTGATTGTAGTAGGGCTTCTTCTTGTTGCCCTGTTGCGAGCCCTGTTGGAAAAACGTTGCAGGTCGTTTTCCCTTATTCATTCTCTGCTCCTGTAAAATCTTCTCTTGTTCAAAGCTCATGGTCTTGTCAACAACCTCCTTGTAAATCTTGAGATCTAAGATTGACAAGGCTTGTCAAATATCATGTCGAAGGCCATTATAAAATTTCTCAGTCTTATCTTGCTCCGTTGAGATGGTGGAGAGAGAGTAGACTGATAATTCTTTGAACTTTCCAGCATATTCCCTGACTGTCATGGTGCCCTGGTATAACTTAGCGAATTCCTGACGCTTTTGCCTCTTCACAGCGCTGGGAAAATACTCATCAATAAACATTGACTCGAACTATTGCCAAGTTTTATCTGCTATGTTGACCCTTGGGTCCTCTTTCACTGTTATCCACCATGTGTTTGCTCCACCAACAAGTTGGTAGGTCGCTAGTAGAATTTTGCGAGTCTCATCGACTCCCATTGCATCAAGAGCCTTCTTTGACTCATCCAGCCACTTTTGCACCTCATCAGCCTCAATGGTGCCAGCGAAAGTAAGAGGTTGTAGCCTCTTGTACTTAGTAATCTGATCGGTTTGAGATTCTGATCCAAATCGTGCAGGTACCTGAACAGTGGCAACCTGACTTGCCGTGGTCTCACGAACGATAGTTTGAACAGTGACCTTCATCGCCTCAATAAATTCGGCAAAAAAGGTTTCCATGCTTGAAGGCATGGAAAAGGGTGCTGGTGGGTGTGGTATTGCTTGTCCAGATGTAGTGGCAGTGTCGGGTGTGGCCTGTGCCTCTACTGCTGGACGAACAGTACGTGGCCTTCCTCTCTTCCTGGTTTGCATTTTCTCACTGGCAAGGAGAAAAATAAAACCAAGATTTAGGAACTGTAGCCAAGTATAATGTTATAGTATGCTCAGCAACAATTTCGAGAGTATTGCAATATTAAAATCACCTATTTTCCTAAGTATAGTGTAAGGTTCTTGTTGAGGAATCAAAAAATCTTATATATCTCGTATGTTTGGCCATGGTGTAAAAACAAACAAGGTTAGAATGTTTATATAATAAGTATAAAACTTTGCATATATTTCAAATGATTTGGTTTTGGTCTTTGTGAACATACATATATATTTCATTGAAAATTCATCCGAGTCATAAGAATTCTAAGATTTGTCTCGGTAAATATCCTGATCTAACGTTATATCGCAATCTTATATATTTAAACTCTTACTCTTAGTCTTTTCGATTATTATCCAAGTTCATGTGTCCCATACCACATGACTTTGGTAATAAGGGTGTTAACCAAGTTAAGTTGCATGAACACAGTCTCTAAAAACATTGGCTGAACAGAAGTTCACTAATAGTACGTCCAAATTTACTCGTCCCATACCGTATAAACTTAGTGATAATAATAGTAATGCAACTTTCTCCAAATGTTTCTTTTCATACAGGGTTATGGGTTTTCTTAGTTCCACATTTTATTTAGTATCTTCCAATTTTGTTATGTCCCATACCATTCCAAAGTTAGTGATACAAAATAATGAATGGTTGTAAGTCGGCCCACCAAAGATAGTCTTTAAATAAAACATTTCATTCATATATAAAAGAAAAGTTTACAATGCCAGTAATCAGTTTTGATTCCCTGCCTACTACCGTTCCTTCTAGATCTCCTGCTAGGTACAGAACGACTACTAACAGAAGGTTGAGAGTTTGCTCGCACTGCTTCAGAGTTTTGCATATGTATTAATATATGATTTTGAGTCTCTCATTTCCGCCATATTGGATGTCATTTCATTTAACCGTTCAAAAAGGTTAGTCGATAGGCCCATTGGTGGTTGATGGCTCGATTGTCCCATAGGTGGAGGGTAGGTCATTGGCATTGGGGGAAAGTATTGGTTGTACGGGTGATTCCTAGGTGGAAGGTAGTTGTTTTGATTGTACAGGGATCCCCTAATTGGAACCCCTTGGGCATTTGACGTAGGATTCTGATTTGTCTCGTTATTTGGTACTTCCCTGACAGGAATCTTGCGTCGACTTCTTCGAAGACAACGTCCATGTTTGTCTCTCATTCTCTCGGCATTTCCTATCGTCGTGCCGAATACTTCCTCGTCAGTTACCCCTCCCCTCAAGACGTATATCTTGAAGATAGAAGATGTTGTCACTGGTTCAATGATTTGTCTCGAAGTCCCATCAAAAGTGTTGATGTTTGCTTCGTATAGCATCCTCATGATCAAGACTCTGTAACCAAGGAATTCCTTTCTTAAAGGGTTTTGAATCACCCTCAACATTTGTTGGATGATGATGGGTGGTAGGGAGACCTTTATTTCCTTCTCTATGCAATATAATACGAGAAGTTGGGCCCTTGACATAGTGCCATTAGCCATCCTTTCTGGCAAGATGTTGCCGAACACGATCTTTCCAAGGCCGGCAAGATGTGGCTTAAGATAATTGTTTGGGAGGTTTGTGAACGTCGATTGAGTGTATGGCTCCTTGGTGAGGGAATTGAATAATTGTTCATTAGACTTTGCGATCTCTGTAATTGTATGGGGTTCACGTGGATCAATAATTCTATCCTCAATCGGAATCTCCATAAGTCGAGCGATGATTTCGACGTTAATAGGAGTTTTTATCCCCATGACTGTTGTCTCTAATACAGGGCTAATTCCCTCTTCTGGAAGTCCCACGTGATTCATGGCTTCGTAGAAAGATCTCACCAAGCTGTAAGAGACGTGACCCTCAACTTTTGTTATGTTCAACCAACCTAGAGTTGCAAGTTTGTCGTGAAGGATTGGGCGGAGGCGGAAATCTCTATTGTCAATGCTCCTCATAGTCATAACCTCCCTCTTGAACAATTCTTTGAGTCTAGAGGGAATAGGTTCCCTACTACTGGAAGTTGCTCCTTCACATGAGGCCATTTCTTGCTGAAAGAAAAATAAATTTGTGAAAGACACAAATTACATTCCTAACATTTTTAAAATTTATGCCTTGTCAGTTGGATAATATTATATATTCTTAATGTTGATGCCATCATTTAATCCAAATTTTTTTATTGGCAATATGATATAATATATATCGTATTCATATATGAATGTATAGATATATATATTTAATCATAACTATATATATAGTTTTCATAAATCAACTATATATATATTTGAAATTAAACTATATAAAAATCATATATAGTTTTCTTAGATATATATTTAATACAAATTTTAACTATATATAATTCATATATATATAGTTCTAAAGATATATATATCTAATAACATTTTTCATTCAAATTTTTTCATCAATAATATGATATATATATATATATATATATATATATATATATATATATATATATATCTCATATATACTAAGGTATATAGATATATATATTCAATCATAACTATACATATAGTTTTTAATAAGTCATGACTATATGTATATTTAAATCAAACTATATAAAAATCATATAGTTTTCTAGATATATATTTAATATAAATCTCACTATATATAATTGACATATATATATATATATATATATATATATATATATATATATATATATAGTTTTAGAGATATATATATCTAATAAAATTTTTCATCAATAATAACATGGTATATATATATCTCCTATATGCATGGATATATAGATATATATATTTAATCATCAATATACATAGTTTTCTAGATATATATTTAATATAGATCTCACTATATATAATTGACATATATATATAGTTCTAGATATATATATATATATCTAATAATTATTTTTTTTATCCAAATTTTTTTTCATTCGTAACAAGGTATATATATATCTCCTATATGCATAGATATATAGATATATATATTTAATCATAACAATATATATAGATTTCATAAATCATAACTATATATATATATATATATATATATTTAAATCAAACTATATAAAAATCATATAGTTTTCTAGATATATATTTAATACAAATCTTAACTATATATGATTCATATATATAGTTCTAAAGATATATATATATATATATATATATATATATATATATATATATATATATATATATATATATATATATCTTATAACATTTTTCTTCCCCTAATTTGGTGGACTTGGGCGGGCCGTGGACCGTACACTCTGATACCATTAAATGTCACATCTCGCCCGGACGCGCCTAAACCGACGGTACACTTGCGGAGGGGGCACACATTTGGAACAATAACAATGGTAACAACAGAGTGCGCAGCGAAAAATATAGTACATAGTACAAATCTGATTTCATTTAATTCAGAATATAATTTGTACATGAAACGGTCAAAGGAACATACTCCCCAAAATCCCTAATGAATGATACAAAGGGTACAAAATGTGGGCCCCATAAACCTGCACCCAGTCCACCCTAATTTCCTGTGAGAATTTGGATAATAATGGAGTGAGCTTAACGTGCTCAAAGGGTAAATAGTTCGTGAGTATAACAATTAATAAAGCATACTTCAATATCAAATATCTTAAATACACATGTGAGCATCATAATCAATCAATATGTATGTATGCATGACACCGTCTCGTAATGGTTTGATGAACGTACATCGTCTGAGTTCACGTACAGGTGTCCTTCCCCGGGCGTAGCCAGGTTCTCACTGTACGTCCCTCCTCAGGAACGATGCTCTGGATTCACATACTGATGTCCCTCCCCGAACGTAGCCGGGTTCTCATGTACGTCCCTCTCCAGAGAAATATAATGAATAGCGAGTAATGCTTCTAACTATTCTATGAGTCATAAACCATATACGTCTCTAGGTGGTGATATGTATGATGTCAATGCATGAACTGGTCTGGTCTTTTCTTGACATTTAGACTGACTTTGGCAACGTCTGGTGATCCTTATCAGAGTCGGTATCACGACGTGCAAGGTTAGGGCATTTAGTATTACTTGTATAAGCTGATAGCTTTCAATAAGACCAACTAGATCAGTCCCCAGTTGAGAGGTGAGACACAAGGTCTGCTTAAATACCAATCGCCTAGAGCAGCCCGCTGCCTCCCGTTCACTATTTAAAGTTACTGAGGACAAGACCGAGTCTAGTTGAGTCAGATTGACCACAAATCCGGCATTATAACAATATAATACGTGATTTCCAAGTGTACAGGTATAAGTGTGACAGTATAAACATTATATGACATAACGCAGTGTAAATGAAAAGTAGATATAATAATAACTGAATGTAAACTTTAATAAAAGTTATAAAACACGCAAACCTATGTTTCGTTCCCCACCTTCAGATAAGAACTTCTTCTTTTTCAGATCTGGAGCTTTCCTCCAGACAGAACTTCGTCGCACTACACCGACAGTCTCAAACAGAGAGTCTCAAAAGACTAAAAACTCAAAATGAGTGAAAAGAGGAGGAAAATTCACAATTTGGAGTGAATTTGGTATGAAAAATGAAGAGGGGGGGTTGGTTTATATAGATGTTTTGGAGCCTGCAAGTCTAGGCGGGGTGCCTGGACTTCAGGGCATGTGGCTGGACTTCTGGGCGGCTTGCCTGGACTTCCGGGCATGTGCCTGGACTTTCGGGCAGGTTGCCTGGACTTCTGGGCATGTGCCTGGACCTTTGGGCAGGTTGCTTGAACTTCCGGGCATGTGCCTGGACTTCCGGGCACGTATGCCCAATTTTTTTTTTTTGTGAAATACAGGGTATTACAAGAGATCCCAAGAACTAGGTTCCAAAGGGACAACTAAATTATGAAATCTGGTGTAGCACTAAGGAAAATCACACTACTACCCATTCTTATGATACAATAGTTCTGCCTGTAAAATGAGTAAGGATAAGCATTGTTTTTAATGATTCGTATGACATATTAATTATGTGGGGTATAGCAGGGATACTCTTAATAGGACTGGGCCAATTATATGAGGATTTTAATGCTAGAATTCTCTAAAGCACTCATGAATCTAGGAGTTGTTTAGGGCCAAAATGAGCACAACCGTGAGAACCAAAATTGTTGTCTGTACATTAATGTCTTGGTTTGCATCAACGGCTGAACAGTTCAAGACATTGTGTTCGTTGATTAGCTAGCAAATTCAATAGTGTTTCACTAGGGAAGGTTCAAAGCCACAAGTTACCTATTCCGATGCAACTCGTTCCACTAGTACTCTCTCTAGTGTCTGCATTAATTTTTTTTTCAAAATTACATCAAAAATCCATTTATGTGGGGGATGATAGAAAGTGCAATTAGTTCAATTTCCATTCATGTGGGGGATTGTTGGAAAATGAGCAAATAAAATATGGTTTTTTACCATTTTCAGATAAATATTAAAGTGGGGCCCACAAGTGATTTTGGGTGGATCCAAGTTGATTATTAATCTTTGATATGTGAAGATTAAGAATATATAAGTATTTAGCTATATCCATTTATATATGAATGAGAAATTGAGTCTAAAGTAGCCTACTTGATATGTGTAAAGTGGTAATATTTAAAAACAATCTTTTAGTCTCACATGGGAAAGAAAAAGTTCTAATTATTTACTTGTAAGTATAACTATAATACTACACTTGAATTTTCAGCTAACACACACACACAATGAAGGCTCAGGGGTAATGCTCGCGCACGCATGTGTGAGGGCGATTGGGCGTCTTAGGGAGCATTGGGCGCACAACACTTTGCACTTCTCACGTACACATCGCCAATCTTTGATCAGACGGATGAGATGCGTCCGCGTAAGATCGGATCTGGAACGTCTAGATACGATGAATGTAGTTATTTGTCTAGGTGCGATGTACGAAGATCCGTCGGTGTGGGATCGGATGCGCTGATAAAGACCATTAGATCGCGACCGATTGGATCGATCGCGATCCAACGATACGGGGTCGGTTGCGACGAGCTGTGAATCGTTAGATTGCGCCTAAATCGATCAGACTCGATCCAACGGTGTAGAAACATGCACCATGTACAACCAAGATTTGCCTCTAAATAGAGCCTTCCAGAACTCAGAAAATCATCCTAGAAAATTTCAAAATCTATGAATTTTCTTCTCTTCTCTGCTTTTAGCATTCTTTTGTGAGTGAGTACAACCAATTTTCGTTCGATTATTCTTGTGGGTTGAAGTGTTGTTGTCACAAGAAGGAGATTGTTGTATCCTTAGAGACAAGTGTCATATACCGTGAGCACCTAAGCAGAACATAATTGTCTTAAAGACATAGAGTTACACTCTAACCTCAATCTACGTCATTACTCTACTGAAATAGTAATTGATCTAGTTTAACTAGATATAATCTTGTACCTGATACATTTAAATAGTGAACGGGAGGCAGCTTATTGCTCTAGAAGAGTGGTATTTAAGCGAGACCATTGTGACTCCACAACTTAGACTGGAGACTAATCTAGTTGATTATTTTGAAACCTGTTTTTTAGTGATTATTGCCACCATACAGTCACAGAACTATCTAAATTAATTCTACATGCCATTATTGGTTGCTTCAAATAACACGAAAAACAATGAAATCACGGCCTTAATTAAAAACTAAAGATAGCCTTAATTAAAAACTCTTCCAGCTATCAACTACATCTTTTCCTCAAGAAATCACGGCCAAAAATAGGAATTGTATGGAATGGTAAAGCACGCCCGCGCTCTATCGAACGAACTCAACTCTGCACGCACTGGATAAATAGAACAAGCCCGCGCCTTAAGCGAGAACCTCTTCTGGATCATTCACAGTCTTGAGCTCCAAATTTTCTCCAAAATTTATGACTTCACTCAAATCATGTTAAGTATTCGATTCCAACCTCATTTTGATGCAATTCTTCAATCTACTTCACAAAATACAAAACATAATCAAAATCTAAGAATTAAACATTTTTAAACATTAAAGCACAAGGAAAAGTCACAAGTTATATAACTATTATACACTCTATCAAGGAGTAATTAAAAGATGCCTCCCTGATGTACTAAAAGAGTAACATTCTGAAAAGAAAGGCATGCACACATATTTCTATGATATTATTTGAGATTATTCCCATCATTAGTTGTGAGCTTATATATGCCACAAGAGCCTTAATATGGTATTGGTGAGCATGGCCCTCTGAAATGCTGTAATTTAAATAAGAAAAAAAAAAGTTTGACATATTTTTAGCGACGAGAACGTCGCCGATCAAGGTGATAGAAATAAAGGCTTCAACTATTATTTTTTGTTGTACATAAGTTTGGAAATTCGATAATGCAAGAAAAGAAAAGCCCAAACCATTTCCATGTGAAACCCAAGCCCAGTTATCTATGTAGAGCGCACTTGACAGTTGAAAACGTACACGGCAAGTTATTCAAGTTATTGAGGAAGGTTGTAGTTTTTAACCGTTATCACATTTATTTTTTTAACTATAAATGATTAGGTGAGTAGAGGTAATTGAGTATTATCATCGATTAGTTACAAATCTGCTCTTCCTTCCATTCCTTGCATTCTCTCTTTCTCTCTTTCTCTCTTTCTCTGATCTCTGCTCTCTTCATCACCAATCCCATCTTCTTCAATTAATAATCAACACATTTTTACCTGAGGAGAATTAATATCATGAATCCAGATATTTTCACCATCCAATATCTTCTCTCTAATCATCTTCAGGTTTAAAATTTTAAACCCTAACCCTATAAACCCTAAACTCTTTTAACTTTTGTGTCATTTAACTTCTTTTATTTCTTCGATTAATAAAATATTATAGTTGGCAACTAAATGATTATCGTTGTTTTAATGGTTATTTGCATTAAATATTGCAGTCTGAAACAAAGTTGGTAGAATTATTACGAAAGCTTGAAAAGATGGAAGTCTCCAAGCAATATCTACAGGTTTTAATCCTTGTCGACATTAGTTTATTGGTGGTATTGAAAATAGTAAAATAGAGAAATTTCTAGTGAAAAACTAAGAGACTTGGTGAAAAGTTTAGTTAGTTAAAATACATAAATTTATCTCTACAGGAAACTACAATTGGACGTACTGTTGATTATATCAAATGTACATCCAAATCGAAACAAGTTCGTTACCTTGCCAGCAATATCATCAAGTAAATATATGCAAAATTCTACCAATATCTCTCTATTATTTTAGTTCCAAGTTAATTAGTTACTACATATGCATGCAATCATGTTTATCTTAGTTTGATTCAAAATAATTAATTATTTTCCCTTGAATTTGAAATATCAGTGGATGGTGCAAAATGCTATATGAGAGAGTAGTGAACGTTAGTGCTGCTGCCACTACTACTAATAATGATCAACCTGGTAAGTACAAAATATAATCACTGAACACTTATTTAACAGTTTTAGCTAGTTAGCATTAATTTGTCTACCTGATGACAAACTAGGAAAAGGAAATTCCAATACCACGAAAGTTACTGAACCAAAGTCACAGAAGAACAGGGCATTCATCATTAGGAATTCTATTCTTTCTATTAAGCAAGTAAGTATTAATTAAATAGAGGATGGGTATTAATTAACTAAACACCCATCTCACTATCATCCCCACAATTTGTAGGCAAAGTCCACTGATGAAAACTTCACTGGGCTGAAATTTGAGAATTCCAAAACAAAATCTCAAGAGGGGCATCAAAACCATAATTCTCACTTGGATGATCAGGTACAAATATATATATGTTCTCAATTGAACAATTATTTAATAGCTCTACCTAATTAGCATTAACATATTGAATTCTATTTCTACATCTCAGAATACCCAGAAGGAAAAGGAGCATTCTGTTGTGTCAACTGTGCAAGAATTTGCTTTCAAGCACATTGCTACTACTTCAAAAAGGAGGATATTTGCCATCAGAAATACCAAGACCTCTAGTACTCTTCCTACTAAGCAAGTAAGCATTAATTAAGTAAAGAATGAAGTATAATTAGTATGAGCTCGTTTATTAAGTATTACTTATATAAATGAAAGTTCAAATTCATCTAATGATCATCCCCAAAATTTGTAGGAAACCAAGTGCACTGATGGATTCGAATATGAGAATTCCAAAAGAAAATCTCAAGAGGGCCATCACACATTGACAGCTGCAGCAAATGGTTAGTTTGTCTTCTTTTGACTTTCTTCACTTGGTAAAGTTTAATTCAATACTCTATATATTATGCATTAGAGTATTGACATATTCTTACTTTATGTATATATACAGCAAAGAAACAAAAAATCAATGAGGCCACTGAACTGCAAGCAGAACTCCCAAAGGAGACTGTCATTCAAGAAGATGTACAAAAGAAACCCGAAGGCCATATCAATCATTTAGACTTGGAGTGCCAGAAGAAAGAAGACATTCTGTCCTTGAAGAATATTCTCTCCAACCATCATTTGCAGGTTTTTTTCTTTTTGAACAAAGTAATATAGATGCCACTCTTAATCATTATATTTCGTGTCTATAATACATTTCTAATGTTGTATGATTTCTTTACATGTAATATATGGTTGGTGGTTGGTTGTTTTTGTTTAAATTATTGCAGACTGAACCAGAAGTGTTGGAATCACTGAGAAAGCTTCAAAAGATGGTAGTCTCCAAGCAAATTCTTGAGGTTTTCGTCTATTCCTTAAAACTAATTGAAAGCAGTTTAACAGATAGGTCAGTTATATATATAATTTGTCTTCCTCAGGAAACTATGACTGGGTACACTGTAAATTCTATCAGAAAGACGTCCAAATCGAAGAAACTCCGTCACTTTTCCAACAATCTCATCAAGTATGGAATTAGTAAACTTCCAAGTAACACTTTCTTCTTGATAAACTTTGAAATTTATGAATCTATAATTATAATTTACATTTAATTTGCAGGGAGTGGAAAAAACTAGTAGACAAATGGTTGGAGTTGGAGGCTTCTGCAACCACAGGAGGTAACAGTGACTCAAACATGTTGCTTTTCTTTCAACCTTCTACCTTGTCTTAACATTGAACTATCTAAATTAATTCTACATACCATTATTGGTTGCTTCAGATAACACGAAGAACAATCAAATAGAGTTGCAGAAACATGTGTCTTGCTTCAGTGTCCCAATTCCTGATAAACAAGTAAGTATATATTATAATGAGTACAATTAATCTCTCTTATTTTTAGTCCAAACACTACCATATACATTCTATCCATCACTCAAATCCCTCTCCCCAATATGATGATTTAGGATGAACACCACGATGATGAGAACTTAATTCTACAGAAGATTGAAGGTTCCAAGAGGAAATTATGTGAAGATTATCAAAAAGCTGAAAATGGTAATTACTACTTGCCCTTCATGTTTCTTCTTCCTCCACATTTTCCTTCTCACTTTATAAATCTTTTGGAGTCAATCTAATGGGTACTTATGGCACACAGCAAAGAAGCAAAGGAGTGTAAAGTTCTTTGATTTCCATGAACTCCTAGAAAAGAAGAACTCTAATCAAGACAAAGCTCCCGACACAAGACCACGAATCCGGTACCATCCTCGACCGTATCGAAGGAAAATAAGAGTTAATATGCAAC
Organism: Paratinospora sagittata; assembly: GCA_035771175.1. Taxonomy (NCBI): domain Eukaryota; kingdom Viridiplantae; phylum Streptophyta; class Magnoliopsida; order Ranunculales; family Menispermaceae; genus Paratinospora; species Paratinospora sagittata. The sequence goes on from CM069593.1 coordinate 43,365,660, forward strand.
CATGCATAAAAATGTGGTGACAAGTTTTTTTCAGTCAAATGTTGGTTTACATGGATATGGAAGGAACTGCACATACAGTTGTGTATTATGAACATTTTGTAAAACATTGTTTGCTAATGAAATAAATGCAATTATTTTTTTTAAGATCTATTGATTTATAATCACCCTTTTTTTTTAAATCTGCATGTTTATGCTTAACCATGACAAATGTAAAGAAGGCATTTGTCAAATATATCCTAAAGAACTAAACTCAACTAACTCAACAAAACCTTTTTCCTAATTACATGGATATATTCATGTCATAGTTGCTTAGAAGCCAATCTAAACCCCAAAGGGAAGTATAGTCTTGACTCAACTTCTCTCAAAAGACAAACAGCAGGCATTCCATTCACACAAACTGAACATGGTTAAACCAGGGAGTTTTTGTTTGTGTACAGCACATGTTAATTAACAAGATTTCAGTCAATCAGGGATGATTTAAAAAGAAACCCAAACTATAAGACAAATTGGGTTTATTGAGAAAGACAAATGCTAAACGTACGTGGCCTCCAATGAAATTCTCACCACAAATTATATGACTAGTGAGGTGGCTTTTGAGGTGGCCTAGTTTTGTTGGTTTCGTTGAAAAGTTCAAAAATTTTCAACCCACTACGGGTAGTTAATGCCAAACGTAAAGTACGACGCTAAAGGCTTTCTTTTTGCTAAAAAATTATTTTTATTTTTATTTTTTAACAAAAAAAATGATTTTAGTATTACATTTTAAAATTACTTTCTTATTTGTATAAAAATAATTTTATTACTTAATAAAAATTAATTTTCTTATTATTAATAAAAAAAATTGTTTTTGATAAAAAATAATGTCATTGTCTTAAAACAAATTCTAATAAAAATTAATTTAAATATTTTAATAAAATTACTTTTAATAATTAAAAATATTATTTTTATAAAATAACAAGTTTATATTACTATTGCTTAAAAATAATATTATTCCTCTAATAAAAGTAATTTTATTACTTTAGAAAAATACTTTTATTATTTTAAATAAAAATTAATTAAATTATTTTTATTTATAATAAAAATAATTTATCATCAAAGATTATGTTTTTCATACTTTAGTGTGGCACATATTTTCTGCAGTGAATACTTAAAAAAAATTCATAAAAAATTTAGAAATATCAACGAGGATGCACTGCTATGGCCAAATAACACTGAAAGAAAAAAACAAGAACTCATTTCTATTAATCAACCTAAAACAATGTTCCATTACATAATTAAAGACAAAAACTTTATAATTCAACATGCAAACAAAAAAGCTCTACCATCTCAATTTGAAAACCACTTCTGCAAAGCACCTCACATCACATCGCCTTCTTTGTTACTACCATGTCTTTTCCATCAAATGTGGGCATTGTAATGGTCGTAATTTATAATATGTTAAGTCGATCAACACATAGATGAGGAAATCATAATTACAATGTACAAACCGTAATACCTAGGAGCTACCAACATTATGCATCAAGTCTAGAAAAGAAGACTAATGAAAGTTATAGATGCCTTGGTTGCTCCATTGTGATTGATATGAAACTTGTGAAGATACCATCATGTCCTGTATTGAAATAAGGTTGTCAAAACTTTGAGCCAAATAAGTGAATTAGTTTATGAGTATTTTAATTACCAAATGACTTGATGCTACATTGGTGACTTCATGATTGTCACTGTACTAAAGTTGGTGAACATCCTAAAAATTGTTCCCTCTACTATTATTTTGTATAAATAAATAAATAATAAAAGTAAAGCATGTCAAATAAATGTCATAAAGCACAAATAATTGCTATAAAATATTTTTTGAACATAATAATGTTACAATTATTAAACAAAAAAAAAACAATTAACTGTCTTTTTCTTGAATTATGAAATTTCCCAAAGGCTTTCAAACTCTTCAATCTCCAAAGATTCATACACCACATTTTTCGATAACATGTTCACGCTCTTTGTAACCACATAGTTTTCTGGCACCTTCTTCATTATATGCCAAAAGCATACACGATGTTTAGCTTTTGGGAAAGCTCTGGATATCGTTGCTTGGATTGAAGGACATTGATCAGTGATAAAGGCATTAGGCACTCTCCCTGACATACAAGTTAGCCAAGTAGTAAAAAGACACTTATAACTATTAATTGTCTCACTTGAAAGTGAGTGACACCCTAATAACACAGATTGATCATGATGATTAACTTCAACAAATAAAGCAAATGGCATGTCATATTTGTTTGTTAAATATGCGGTGTCAAATGAAATAACATCCCCAAAGTAATCATACGAGGCTCTTGACCTTGCATCAGCCCAAAAAACATGTCTTAAATGACCTTCATCATCTATATCCATCACATGAAAGAAATTAGAATTTCTCTTTTGATTATGCACAAAGTATAAACGTATTGCCTCTCCATTACTAACACCAAGTTTTAATCTCCCGACTTTTTCTACATAATTTCTTGCATCCTTCTCCCCCAAATTTAATGTTCTTGTAACCTCCAACTCTCTTAGCAAAGGTAAGATATGACTTTGAAAGCGAGATTTCTTCTTCATCATTTACCTCAAGTTGTTTCATAACCCGATGATTCAACATTCGGTTGCTTCGAAAAAATCTTCTCTTTCGCGAGCTAACCAAATGATTGTGTTCAAGGTTCACACTTATCAAGTGCCACAAACCATATCTGACATGAGCCTAACAGTTATTTGAGCTTTACAATTACACTTTGATGTAATTGTGTTTATGTACTTGTTCTTATGCTTTTGATCACATTTACTGTAACATCTCGTACCTCTAGTCAAACTTTTATGTCGACTTGCACATATTGTCAGACGTATTTATACGCATGTTGTTGACCGTAAATTGTTGTATTTGTATGCACTCTAGGGTAATAGGAATCCCGAGACCCTAGTTGTAACATTGGAGGCATGATACTTAGGAAATTCACTTTGGACACCAAGGAGCGCGCTCCAGTGTTGGCAAACAGAGAGTGAAAATTTGAGCTTGAGTAGAAATACACTCCTTGGGGAGAAGCGCGCTCTTTGCGGGTAAACAAAGACCAAATCTGTTTCTGGGCAAGGAGGAGCACGCTCCTGAGCCTTCTGATAAATTTTTTTTATAAGTCGTTAAAGCAGTTTGCACGTAAATAAAAGAGGTTTCTAGCCCATTCTTAGCTCATTTGAGCTGGTTTGAGTTCTAAAGAAAGGGAAAATGAAGGGGAAAAGGAGAACGGAGAGCTAGGGTAGCAATTCTGAGGCTTCGGTAAGTGATTTTTAGCTCAAAACTTGCGAATTTTCATTCCTTTCTTTGATTTGTTCATCATATGTGAAGTTGAACGGATTTGGTGATGGTTGAACGAAATTGTGATGGCCTGGGGTTGGCCAAATCCGTGGCTTTTGCATTTAATTATGTTTTTAATGGGTTCTTGATAGAAATTAAGATTATGGCATGTAAAATCTACAGGGAAATTGGTGTTGAATTGAGGGTACACCCAAACCTTGTTGTATACAAAAACAGCTAAGGGTTTGAGGGTGTTCAAATGGGTGTTTATGAGATTTAAATGATGAATCTTGACTTAAATAGGTTCTATTAGGATGTGTACATAAATTGGACGGTGAAATTGGAGGAAATTGATGTTTTGTGTTGGGAATGTCCCAACTAGGGACTGTTTAAGCTTGGAGTGGGAGTTTTGTGTGTTGTTGTGGCGACCCCGCGCCCCGGACCACCAACCCCACAGGGAATGGCATGCGGAATGCCGGGGCGGGACGCCCGGCGTAGGCATCTCCGACCACTCCTCAACTCCCGTGAGGTGGTTGAGACCCTACGAGCCTTATCTCAAACAACGACATAATATCAAAAGGTACTAAACAAAACTACCCACCGTATTAATCATCAAAGACGAGATAATCCATAAAAATGAACCATAAATAAAATCATAATTCCTACAGTCCATTAAAAATTGACATACACATAAAGTCCAAAATTGTGGGTACAAATAAAAAAAACCGTCATGTGCCCACATGGTCTATCTAGCAAGTCCCAACTCACCCATACTAAAATGTGGTAAGTATTATAATTACATAATCCAAAATATAATACTTCATAATATAAAACACAATTCAATCAAAATGCCTCTCAACTCACATAGAGGACTTGGATTCTCTCGCAGGCAAGGCCCTCAAGATATGACTACTCCCTTGCCCTTATTCGGGACAGAAGGACCTGAAAGAGGAAAATGAGGGTGAGCCAACGATGCCCAGTGAATAGAATTCAAATATGCTATCAATACTCATCAATAAAAACCATGTATGCATGTCAATGTGTAGCATGATTAAAAGCTCATAACATATAGATATCAAGCATTTATAATAAGTTCGATGCAAGTAAAAGTTTATCAATTTGGATCCACATTCCACATGCCTTGGGTTACTAGTCCCCGTCTATTTCGCCGTGCCGTTGATCCCAATCATGTTTACTTGGGTTACTAGTCCACGTCTATTTCACCGTGCCGTTGATCCCAATCATTTCCTTCTTAAAACCCTCCTATGACAAGGTCAAGTCCCCCTATTAGCCAGATAGATAGGCCCAACCAAAGTCATAAGGTTTTCTCAAATCAATGCATCATTCAAAACATTAGAACACATTCATGCTTTCAACATACAATATATATAAGTGATATGATGACATAAATGATATAATCATAAGTGAAGCCTACTCACAACCAAGCCTCGCGAGAGTATTTAATCACACACGACCACCAAACCGAATCAACCCAATCAAGATCCTGAAACATACATCAATATCCTACCATACAACAATTTCTATGCTCAATTACATAGACATTACAAATCAACCCTAAATCAGCCCACATATAATTAATAGGCCTAAATCCCATTTAATCCCATCATTCAACTCAAATCACATGACTTAGGCCTCTAATGCATAGTTCTCATTCATAAACCATTCTATTAATCAAAAATACTGATTTTCAATTCCTTAGGCATAAACATGTCCAAATTTGGGTCACTTGATCACAAGTAGGCCTAACCCATGATATGGTCACAACCACCAAATCAGTAGCATAATCAACCCTAATCATGCTTAATTAAACATAAGTTGCATCAATTCAATGATTCTAAGCCAAAAGCATCAAAAGCCCTAAAATATGAAATTTTCCATACTTAGGCCATATTGTCGATTTACACTAGGTCGCCATGTTCAGCCATGTATATCACTGATTTTGCATCATGGGTTCATCCACAATGGCAACTAGGTCAACATAGTTGACATGCAAGCTATTTGGAAAGGTCTAAGTTCATATTCTAAATGTAGGTCTAATACAAACAACCCTACCAATTCTTCACATGTATTATTCTGTTCAGATGTATCAATCTACCAACAGAAATATGTAATCACAAAATCAACCGTACAGATTGAAGTATGTGAAGAAACAAACCTTCTGTCCAAATATCAGCCCAATCCAACGGTGGACCGAAAAGATATGTATCTTTGATGAGCAAGTGTCTAATCAGACAGTTTCTCCTTTCCTGCTGCAAATACCCAAACTCAGATGGCTATATCACACACAATAATTAACGTATAAATATTTTCACCGTTCATAATACAGAAATATCTGTTGTAAACTACATACTCAAATTTGATATCCATCCAACGGTACGTTGAGGAGATCTACAAGTTTTACCGAAACGGAACGAGAAACCCAGAAATTCCGACCAGCTTTGTTTCAGAGGTTATATCTCTTAGCACAAGCTTTTAATTACGATCTCCACCGTTCAGAATGTATAAATATCAGTTATAAACTACATACCCAAATTTGATAACCATCTAACGGTAGATTTAGGAGATCTATAAGTTTGAGCGAAACAGTGCGAGAAATCCAGACTTTCTGGCCAGCTTTGTTTGAGAGGTTAGATCTCTCAGAAGAAACCTCTGATCAAGATCTCCACCGACCAGAATGAAGAACCATAAGCTACGAACGTGCTGACAAAATTTGAGCTCAATCTGACCGTAAATTCCAAAGATCCACTTCTTTGATGAAAATCTCGCAGGGTTCTTACTCCTGCAACTCTCTCCTTCTTTCTCTTCTTCTTTCCTTTCTCTTCTTTTCTTTCTCTTCTTCTTTCTTTTCTCTCCACTCACCTCTTTCTAGCACTTCCTTGATTCCCTCCTTGATTCTCTCCTTGATTCTCTCCTTGTTTTCCTCTCCTTGGTTCCCTCCACTCATTCTAGCACTTCCTTGAAGAAGACAAGTGGGCATTGGACACTTGTCCACTTTCATGCACCAACCTTCACATGTGTTGGTCTCATACTACCCATACCAACCACATGTATTTTAAATGTCCAATCCATTTAATACACCAAATCTTCAATTTCATTTATCCTTTTATTCCATCAATCCTAACCCATATCAATTCATGGTTTAATGAGCCCATGCATAAATAATAACATATGCATTAAACTTTAATTTAACATGACTCATATACAATTTATGATACATATATTTATATACATTATCAAGCATTAACTATACAAACATTAAACAATCATCAAACAAACACCAAACATATCAAGGCAACACATAGAGTTTGGGCAAAATACAATTGGGTTATGGGCTAGATGAAATAATTTTCGGGGCGTCACAGTTGTAGCTAGAAATTGTAGTTGAATGTGAATTATATTGTGATATGTACAGATTGTCATTGTGAAAGTGGCTGGCTCTTGAGTGATTAGCTGGAAATCTATGAACAACTTGTGTAGGGGCTATAAAGGTGTACTTTGATGAGTGGGAAAGCATAGGATTGTACCCATTGTGAGTAGTTCTTACTTTTGGTTTTATGTATGGTATTATATGTATAAATCCAATTAGTTAAATGTAAGCATGATATTGTACTTACATATGTGTTTTAAATACATGAAATAGTTTTAGTAATGGAGCATGTCTTGGGATCCGGTCACATCGGTTTGGTTCGGTTTTTCGGTTTGGTTGGTCTCGATGAACACCCTACATACATTAGACTGCCAAGTATATACGTGAATATTCTAATTGATTTTTGGGTTGCCCTTTATTCTTGATAAGATGTAAATTCACATCTATTGGTGTTTTTATAGGACTAGTATCATATTTATTGAACTTAATCAATATTTTCTCAATATAATGAGATTGAGACAAGACTAATCCATCAAATATTTTAGAAATTTTAATCTCTAAAATAACACCAGCAATGTCCATATCTTTCATATCAAAATGTCTAGTCAACATTTTCTTGGTAAACTTTATTATAACTTTATTATTACCTATAATAAACATATCATCTAAGTAAACGCACACTATGACATAGCCCTTTGGTGTGTTTTTGACATATACACGTTTGTCACATTCATTGATTTTAAAACCATTGGACAACATGACATTGTCAAATTTAATATGCCATTGTTTTGGTGCTTGTTTTAATTCATATAATGATTTAACAAGTCTACACACCTTACGTTCTTGTCCAGATGCAACGAATCCTTCAGGTTGTTGCATATATATCTCTTCTTCTAATTCACCATTTAAGAAAGCTGTTTTAACATCCATTTGACGAATTTCAAGATTGTTTATTGTAGCAATAGCAATTAACATTCTTATGGATGTTATTCTAGTTATCGGTGAATATGTATCAAGGAAATCAAGGCCCTCTGTTGTTTAAATCCCTTGGCTACTAACCTAGCCTTATATTTATCAACTGAATCGTCAACCTTTAATTTTCTTTTAAAAATCTATTTACACCCTAAAGGCGTCATACTTGCTGGTAAATCTATCAATTCTCAGGTATGATTGTGCATGATTGATTTAATTTCACTATTTATTGCTTCCTTCCAGTAAGGAGCTTCGGGTGTTGGCATTGCCTCTTTAAAAGTTTGAGGTTCACTTTCTAACATATACGTTAGAAAATCAGGACCAAAATACTTTGCAACTTTAGCCTTTTTATTGCGTTTAGGTTCATCCTATAAAAATTTTATCTGGAGGATTACTACTGCTATTTGCAGTGTCATAAATTCTTTTATTGGAACTTAGCTCTTGCATATTTTTATTTGGAAAAATATGCTAAAAAAATGATGCATTTCTAGATTCCATAATTGTATTCACATGTATATCATAAAAATCTGATTTGTATACAAGGAACCTATATGCACTACTGTTATGAACATAACCAATGAATATACAATCCATGGTTTGAGGCCCTATCTTAACCCTTTTCGGTTAAGGTATTGCTACCTTAGCTAAACACCCCCACACTTTAAGTCACATATATCGTTGTGAATTAAGTCTAGAGGTTCAGTGTTCCTTTCAACTGAATGAAATGGTGTTTTAGTTAATTTTGCCTCAACACATATTTCACACTTATGATTTGGATCAATTTGATAGTTAGGTAATAATTTTAAATTCATCAATTTTCGTAATGAATTAAAATTAACATGTCCTAATCTGTCATGCCATAAACGAGAAGACTCCAAAAAATAAACAGAAGATGAATCTTTATTATCTTCAAAGTTGCGGATTACAGGCATTATATTCATTTTGAATAATCCCCTTTCTATGTACCATTTTTCCAAAAATACACTATTTTAGGAAAGTACAAATTTATTGGAGTCAAAGACCATCCTAAAACCACTTTTGCTTAATAGTGAGCCTGAAACATTATTCCGGATGCCAGGTACATGCAACACGTCAATCAAGGTGAGTTCATTTCCTGAGGTCATCTTGAGAACCACCTTCCCATGACCCGTTATTGTTGGAATTACTGAATTGCTCATGATTAGATTACGTCATCTTATTGCTGTATAAGAGGAAAACATGTTCTTATTAGCACAGACATGTCGGGTGGCTCCAGTATCAATCCACCACTCTCTGGGTTCATCAACCATGTTGGCTTCAAAGACCAGAGCATATAGCATCAGGTCAGTTACATCTTCAGTCTTCTCCTCAGTCATATTGACTTGATCGTTCTTGGACTTGCCTTTCAATCGAAAATCTTTGGCTTTGTGCCCTTGTTTTTAGCAATTATAGCACTTACCATTGAAATTATGAGATTTGCCTTTCTTTTTGGCCTGACTATCACCAGAGTGCTTGCGCTTCTTATTCATGGTGTGCTTTCCCTCCACAAGGTTAACTTTAGGCTCTGCATGGTCTCTAGTTTTCTTGTCTTGACTCTTATTGTCTTGTTCAATCCGCAATCTGATAATAAGGTCCTCAAGTCCCATCTCCTTACGCTTGTGCTTGAGATAGTTCTTGAAATCTTTCCATGTAGGTGGCAATTTCTGCATGAATCTCATGGAGAATAATCTGAAACTCTTGAACTTGATCCAACACAGTCTTTGAGTCCACCATCTTGTAATCAAGGAACCTGCTGACCACAAATTTCTTATGGCCAGCATCTTCAGTCTTGTATTTTTTATCCAAAGAATTCCAGAGTTCCTTGGCAGTACGAACTGTACTATACACATTATACAGTGTATTTTCTAGCCCATTCAGAATATAATTCTTGCATAGATAATCAAAGTGTCTCCATGCTTGAATTGCAGCAATAACATGTTTGTCAGTTTCATCATCTCTCAGTTCAGGTTCGTCTTCATTTAGCACCTTGTCCAAGTTGAGGGTGGTCAGGTAAACTAACATCTTCTGTTGCCAACTTTTGAAGTCAGTGCTAGCGAACTTCTCTGGCTTCTCAGGTTTCATAGAAGGAGTAGTTGGTTTAGGGACAAAGTCTATCTCCATTAGCATAATTGTCTTAAGATTGTTGGCTGTATGGTGGCAATAATCACTGAAAAATAGCTTTCAAAATAATCAACTAGATTAGTCTTCAGTCTGAGTGGTGCAGTCAAAATGGTTTCGCTTAAATAACACTCTTCTAAAACAGCAAGCTGCCTCCCGTTCACTATTTTAAGGTACCAGGTACAAGACTATATCTAGTTAAATTAGATCAATTACTATTCCAATAGAGTAATGACGTAGATTGAGGCTAGAGTGTAACTCTATGTCTTTAAGCAATTATGTCCTACTTAGGTGCTCACGGTATATGACACTTGTATCTAAGGATACAACAATCTCCTTTTAGTGACAACAACCCTTTAACTCATCGCTCTTTCGCCCTCGCACACTCGAGCACGTGCGCGGGGTGATGTAAAACATCACTCTTGAGCCTTCATTGTGTGTGTGTGTGTGTGTTAGCTGAAATTCAAGTGTAGTATTCTAGCTACACTTATAAGTAAATAATTAGAATTTTATCTTTCCCATGTGGGACTAAAAGATTGTTTTCAAATTTTACCACTTTACATATATAAATGGGTATAGCTAAATGCTTATATATTCTTAATCTTCACATATCAAAGATTAATAATCAACTTGGACCCACCCAAAATGACTTGTGGGTCCCACTTTAATATTTAACTGAAAATGGTGAAATACCATGTTTTATTTGCCCATTTTCCAACAAGTTCAATGTTAAGACAAGGTAGAAGGTTGAAAGAAAAGCAACCTGTATGAGTTAATATTACCTCCAGTGGTTGCGAAAGCCTCCACTAATTCGAATGTTAAAGAAATTATAACTCATTTGAAGTGGATAGTTAGATTTTGAGAAATTTATGGTTTATCTTGTGTGAATCACATGCGATGATGTAATTTATATATATATTTATATCCTTTTAATTTATTTTATTTTTTTTTAGTTTTTTTAATTATTATTATTTTTGTATTTGCTTCACTCTACTACAATGTTTGATGATTTATTTTGATAACGGAAGAACTATCAACAGAAGAGCTATCTAGCAAGGAAGCAGTGGTAGAAAATGGTGAAAAATCAACTGATAAAAGAAAAAATATCGAAAGAGATAATGGGGAAGCTAGTCAAATATTATATATACAAAGTCAATGATGATCATTTAGTACCAAAGACAGGGATGCAATTCAAATCATTACAAGATATTCAAGAGTTCTACAACGAGTATGCTCAACGCGTAGGCTTTGGTACAAAGATCAGAGGTACATGGAGAAACGAGAAATGGTAAAAAAATAGACAAATTTTAGCATGTGGTAGAGAAGGTAAATGTCGCGGCCACCTTTCGTAAGGTGACGTCACGACCGACACAGAATACCACATACGCCACACCTAGAAGTACTTGATGCCCTGTCATCCTAACCTATCCACACACTGAATCATCCATTTGCATATCATACAATATCATTCTAAAAATTCTTCCATCTACTAATAATAACATATTATCAAACCATTCCATTTTATCCATTTCACATAACAACTTAGTTGTTCATCTTTATATACATGTCCACACACTCATCTAAATTATAAATATGTTACATAGTGTCATGTATATGTAAACAAAATACATAATGACTTCCCAAAACTCCACAAATATATAAATACATACATTTTGCAAAGATCATAGTTACATCTCCTGTATCTTGCCTTTGCCCTTGATGTCTTGCCCTGAAAATATTGGGAGTTTGGGTTGAGCAACAACTAGCCCAGTGAATATTCTACCTATGACATTACATATGCATAGATAACAAAACATGACATTAAAATATCATGATGCAAGCAAGTTAATCAGTTATGAATACATGATCAATATATGTTTCATCATATTCACGCATTTTCACGACAATGCAAATCTCAGTATAAGACCATACTGTCCATCTCCCACCTTTTAGGTAATTACACATCCTAATAGAACCTATTTAAGTCAAGATTCATCATTTAAATCTCATAAACACCCATTTGAACACCCTCAAACCCTTAACAGTTTTTGTATAGAACAAGGTTTGGGTGTACCCTCAATTCAACACCAATTTCCCTGTAGAATTTACATGCCATAATCTTAATTTCCATCAAGAACCCATTAAAAACATAATTAAATGCAAAAGCCACAGATTTGGCCAACCCCAGGCCATCACAATTTTGTTCAACCATCACCAAATCCGTTCAACTTCACATATGTTGAACAAATCAAAGAAAGGAATGAAGTGCGCTTCTCCCCAAGGAGTGTACTTCTACCCAAGCTCAAATTTTCACTCTCTGTTTGCCAACACTGGAGCACGCTCCTTGGTGTCCAAAGTGAATTTCCTAAGTATCATGCCTCCAATGTTACAACTAGGGTCTTGGGACTCCTATTACCCTAGAGTGCATACAAATACAACAATTTACGGTCATCAACATGCGTATAAATACGTCTGACAATATGTACAAGTCAACATAAAAGTTTGACTAGAGGTACGAGATGTTACAGTAAATGTGATCAAAAGCATAAGAACGAGTACATAAACACAATTACATCAAAGTGTAATTGTAAAGCTCAAATAACTGTTAGGCTCATGTCAGATATGGTTTGTGGCACTTGATAAGTGTGAACCTTGAACACAATCATTTGGTTAGCTCGCGAAAGACAATATTTTTTCGAAGCAACCGAATGTTGAATCATCGGGTTATGAAACAACTTGAGGTAAATGATGAAGTAGAAATCTCGCTTTCAAAGTCATATCTTACCTTTGCTAAGAGAGTTGGAGGTTACAAGAACTTAAATTTGGGGAGAAGGATGCAAGGAATTATGTAGAAAAAGTCGGGAGATTAAAACTTGGTGTTGGTGATGCAGAGGCAATACGTTTATACTTTATGCATAATCAAAAGAGAAATTCCAATTTCTTTCATGTGATGGATATAGATGATGAAGGTCATTTAAGACATGTTTTTTGGGTTGATGCAAGGTCAAGGGCCTCCTATCATTACTTTGGGAATGTTATTTCATTTGACACCGCATATTTAACAAACAAATATGACATGCCATTTGCTTTATTTGTTGAAGTTAATCATCATGATCAATCTGTGTTATTAGGGTGTCACTTACTTTCAAGTGAGACAATTAATAGTTATAAGTGACTTTTTACTACTTGGCTAACTTGTATGTCAGGGAGAGTGCCTAATGCCTTTATCATTGATCAATGTCCTTCAATCCAAGCAACGATATCCAGAGCTTTCCCAAAAGCTAAACATCGCGTATGCTTTTGGCACATAATGAAGAAGGTGCCAGAAAACTATGTGGTTACAAAGAGCGTGAACATGTTATCGAAAAATGTGGTGTATGAATCTTTGGAGATTGAAGAGTTTGAAAGCCTTTGGGAAATTTCATAATTCAAGAAAAAGACAGTTAATTGTTTTTTTTTTTTAATAATTGTAACATTATTATGTTCGAAAAATATTTTATAGCAATTATTTGTGCTTTATGACATTTATTTGACATGCTTTACTTTTATTATTTATTTATTTATACAAAATAATAGTAGATGGAACAATTTTTAGGATCTTCGTCAACTTTAGTACAGTGACAATCATGAAGTCACCAATGTAGCATCAAGTCATTTGGTAATTAAAATACTCACGAATTAATTCACTTATTTGGCTCAAAGTTTTGACAACCTTATTTCAATACAGGATATGATGGTATCTTCACAAGTTTCATATCAATCACAATCGTGCAACCAAGGCATCTATAACTTTCATTACTCTTCTTTTCTAGACTTGACGCATAATGTTGGTAGCTCCGAGGTATTACGGTTTGTAGATTGTACTTATGATATCCTCATCTACATGTGTTGATCGAGTTAACATATTATAAATTACGACCATTGTACAGTGCCCACGTATGATGGAAAAGACATGGTAGTAACAAAGAAGGGGATGTGATGTGAGGTGCCTTGCATAAGTGGTTTTCAAATTGAGATGGTAGACCTTTTTTGTTTGCATGTTGAATTATAAAGTTTTTGTCTTTAATTATGTAATGGAACATTGTTTTAGGTTGATTAATAGAAATGGGTTCTTGTTTTTTTGTTTCAATGTTATTTGGCCATAGCAGTGCATCTTCGTTGATATTTCTAAATTTTTTATTAATTTGTTTTAAGTATTTACTACAGAAAATATGTGCCTCACTAAAGTATGAAAAACATAATCTTTGATGATAAATTACCTTTATTAGAGGAATAATATTATTTTTTTATCAAAAGTAAATTTATTGTTTATTAAAAAAAATTTAGTACTAAAAATATGATAAATTAAGTTTTTTTATAATAATAATTTTACCAAAACTAAAAGAATTAGCTTTTTAAAATAGTAGAATTATTTTATTAAATAGAATTTAATTAAAAATAATATTATTTTTAAGAGATAGTAATATAAACTTGTTATTTTATAAAAATAATATTTTTAATTATTAAAAGTAATTTTATTAAAATACTAAAATTAATTTTTATTAGAATTAAAATTATTTTATTAAGACAATGACACTATTTTTTATCAAAAACAATTTTTTTTATTAATAATAAGAAAATTAATTTTTATTAACTAATAAAATTATTTTTTTTACATATAAGAAAGTAATTTTAAAATGTAATACTAAAATTATTTTTTATTAAAAAATAAAAATAAAAATAGTTTTTTAACAAAAAGAAAGCCTTTAGCGTCGCACTTTCCGTTTGGCATTAACTACCCGTAGTGGGTTGAAAATTTTTGAACTTTTCAACGTAACCAACAAAACTAGGCCACCTCAAAAGCCACCTCACTAGTCATGTAATTTGTGGTGAGAATTTCATTGGAGGCAGCGTACGTTTAGCATTTTTCTTTCTCAATAAACCCAATTTGTCTTATAGTTGGGTTTCTTTTTAAATCATCCCTGATTGATTGAAATCTTGTTAATTAACATGTGCTGTACACAAACAAAAACTCTCTGGTTACTATAGAAGATTTATTCTAAATTTTTCGAGACTAGCTGAGCCTATGACAAAGCTAACAAGAAAGGATGCCAAATTTAGTTGGGATGAGAAATGTGAGAATTCCTTTCAGGAGTTGAAGAGGCGATTAACCACAGCCCCAATATTGATCACTCCTGCAAGCGGAGTCGGTTATGTTATTTACACTGATGCTTCTAAGAATGGCCTTGGCGCTGTTCTGATGCAGGAAGGTAAAGTGGTTGCTTATGCTTCTAAGCAACTGAAGACTCATGAACAGAACTATCCGACTCATGATTTAGAATTGGCTGCTATTGTATTTTCCTTGAAGATATAGAGACATTATCTTTATGAAGAGAAATTTGATCTATACTCTGATCATAAGAGTTTGAAGTACATCTATGCACAAAAAGAGTTAAATTTGAGGCAAAAGAGATGAATGAAATTGCTGAATGATTATGATTTTCAACTACATTATCACCGAGGGAAAGCCGACGTAGTCGCAGATGCTTTAAGTCGAAAATCGTATAAGAACGATGCAGAAAAAGCCCAGATGTACCAATTGATTGAAGATTATAATTTGGGCGTACAAAAAGGTGAAAATCAGATTTTCTTATATAATATGAGCTGCAAGCCAGACCTACTACATCAAATTAAGGAAGGCCAAGCTCAGGATAGAAAACTGATAAAATGGGTGGCAGATGCAAGAGTCAATAATGGAAAGGCAAATTTCAAGATCAATTCAGAAGGGTTATTAAGGTTCAGAGATCGAATTTGTGTACCCAGAATTGAAGAAAATAAAAAGATCTTATTTGATGAGGCACATCAGACTAAATATACTTTACATCCTGGTGGAGATAAGATGTACCAAAATTTGAAGAAAAATTATTGGTGGAAAGGTATGAAAAGGGATGTGGCAAAATATGTGTCTAAATGCCTTACATGTCAGCAAGTTAAGGCCGAACATAAAAGACCGTCAGGATTGTTACAACCTTTAGAAATCCCTAAATGGAAATAGGATAACATAGCAATGGATTTCATTGGAGCTCTTCCTAGAAATCAGAAAGGTGAGGATAAAGTTTGGGTAATTGTGGATCGACTTACTAAAGTGGCACACTTCTTACTTATTAAATCCACAGATCCGATTAGTAAACTGGGTGAGCTGTATGTAAAAGAGATTGTGAAGCTACACGGAGTACCCAAATCGATAGTGTCAGATAGAGATTCCTTATTCACATCTCAGTTCTGGCAGAGCTTACAACGGGAATTGGGAACCAAATTAACCATGAGCACCGCCTATCATCCTCAGACAGATGGTCAATCCGAAAGGGTTATTCAGATCTTAGAGGAGATGTTGAGAGCTTGTGTACTAGATTTCAAGGGAAATTGGAGTAAATACTTACACCTAGCAGAGTTTGCTTATAACAATAGTTACCAGGCAAGTATACAAATGGCTCCATATGAAGCTCTATATGGACGACCCTGTAGGTCACCACTGTGTTGGGTCGATTAGGAAGATAAGGTACTTACAGGACCTGATATGATAATGGAAATGAACGAAAAAGTGAAGTTGATCAAGAAAAGGCTAGTTACTGCACAGAGTAGGCAGAAGAGCTACGAAGATAAGAGGCGTCGACCTCTAGAGTTCCAAAAAGGTGATAAGGTATTTATGAGAATAAGCCCTCAAAAAGGCATCATGAGGTTTGGTAAGAAAGGAAAGTTATCGCCGCGATTCATCGGTCCGTCCAAGATCAATGATCGAATTGGTGAGAATGCTTACAAACTAGAATTACCAACTAGTTTATCCGCCATTCACAACATATTCCATGTATCGATGTTGCGAAAATATGAACCAGACCCTTCCCACACCATCGATTGGAAAGACTTAAAAATAAAAGTTGATGCCACCTATGAAGAAGGACCTTTAAAGATCCTAGATTGGAAAGTTCATAGTTTGAGAAACAAAGAAATTCCATTAGTTAAAGTATTGTGGAAGCATCATGGAGTTGAAGAAGCCACTTGGGAACCTGAAAGTGAAATGAAAGCCAAATACGCCGACTTATTCCAAAGAACACTCTAGGTTTCGAGATACAACTGGTCAACAGTGGAAAAGTTGAACGTCAGCAAGTAAGTAAGCTTACACTTTAATTTCGGGACGAAATTTCTTTTAAGGCGGGAAGAATGTAATACCCTGAAAATAAAAAATAAAAAAATAAAAAATAATCCATTTTCAAAAACCAAACAATTCAATCAAAAACCAAAAGGATCCACAAATCCAGTAAGCTTGAGAGATCAACATATAACTAAGGATCAACAAATAAAACCAAAAATTAAAGAAAAAGAAATTTACTAAGATTCCCCAAGAAAAACTCAGTATATGAATGCTCAACCAAAAATTTCCTTATGAAAAATACACGATTTAATCTAAACCACTTATAATTTGAGAAATCTTCCAGTTAACCGTCCAATTTATTCAAAAAAAAAGGGGAGATAAACTTCCAAAATCAAAGACAGACAAATTCGAAGTATGAACTTAAATCTCTCAGGCGACAGCATCATTGAAAAGATCAAAACTCCAAAACGAGCAAGAGAATAAAAAAAAAAGATCAAAAAAAGAAGAAGAAGATTTCAAACATGATCCTAAAATCATGCCAGAAATCTCGCCGACATGTCGCCTGGAATCTCGCCGAAAATCTTTCACGTCTCGCTCTCTCTAAACCCAATCGAACAAGCGCTCTTTCAAAACCAACGCACAAGCCTCCTCTTCCTCTCGAACCCTCGCTCTTCTCTCTTCCTTTCTCTGCCAGCGCACACCGTGACTCATCGCCCCTGCAACTCATCACCGCCTCTGCTCTCTCGCTCTCGCCAGGTCTCTCTCTCAACTCTCTGCTCAAAACTTCAGTGCCCGAAACCCTCATCTCGCTGTCGCTCTCTCTCTCTCTTCTCCACCACAGATCTCGCTGCCCTTTCTCTCTCTCTCTTCTCCACCACAGATCTCGCTGCCCTTTCTCTCTCTCTCTCTTCTCCGCCATCCGCCACTGCTCTCTCGATCTCTCGATCTCTCGTCCCATCGCCCTCACTTTCTTCTTCTTCTTCTTCTCCTTTTCCCCATCCTCTTTTCTTTCCCCTCCCCTGTTTTCTTCCTTCCGCCCTGCAACTCATTTTATTTTTATTTTTATTTTTTTTTCTTTCTTTTCTTTTCTTTTAAACAACCGACATGTTATATGATATATATATATATATATATATATATATCATACATACAATACCACCCTCCCCTGTTTTCTTCCTTCCGCCCGGCAACTCAAGTGTATTTTATTATTTTATTTTATTTTTTTAAGCAACCAAAATGTTATATAATATATATATATATATATATATATATATATCATACATACAATACATTATTATTTATTTTTTTACATTGCAACTCAAGTGTTATTAGTTTTTTAAGCTACCAAAATGTTATATAATATATATATATATATATATATTATACATACAATACCGCATATAATATATTAGATTATGGTATATCATATTTTACGTTTTTACTATCTAGACCATCATATTATATCAGGTGGAAGTTATTAGCTAAGTTATATTATATGTATAATGTGACCACCACCATACAACATAGACATGTATGCACATTATATTAATATAATATAATACAAAACAAGTGATTAACGTGTGATTTATGCGTGGATAGGTTGATAACACCCAACGTCGAGGAATCAATCTCAACAATTTTGGAACTTAGCTATTCAGGTGGGGATGATTCTAGGCCTTCATAATATTTTATTTGATATATAGATAGGAATGTTAAATTAATTAGGTCCATAGTATTATTAGATTGCTTATGCATGCCTATTGTACATGATTATATATATACAATGTTGTGATTGTTTAGCCATGATGATATGTGTGTTAACATGAATTTTATTCTGATCAAGTGATAATTGGATGCATGAAATTCATGTGGTAGTTGAATTTATTTATAAATTATAATGCCTGATAATGAAATGTATGATTTGGAATATTGGCATAGTGAATACGTGAACACTATTATAATTGATTTTGTGACATGATACCATGTGTAGTGGAGTTGAATATGTTTTATGAATGCACTTATTATCGTGCTTATACCGTACGTATGGCGTGACATCACTAAAGAACACGATTAAGATAAGAATCACACATATGAGGCAGTTATTCTAAGGAATATCGCCAATGTTCTAATTTTTGGGCTGTGCCACCTTGAGTTTGGTTTTCCTAAAGGTACGTGATATAGAACGTGATGAAATTCTCGACTCAAACAATCTAATGTTGCAACGATTAATGTGTGAAACTTGTTTGTAATGTTCTTGTGTATGTATCATAATAAAATATTGTGAATTGTTTAGATGACCCACTGGGCTTTCAAGCTCATCCCTATTTTTTTTACGTGCAGGTACTTAGAAAATAAAATCGCAAGTTCGTGACGTAGTTCAGTGTAGTTGGGGTGGGTTTAATTAATTAATTAGTATTATGGGGAAAGACTGAATATTTTTATTTGACTTTTAAAGGTTTATGATTTGAATGAATTGTATTGATAATCGAAATTCAATGAATATTATTACGGTTAGTAAAGACTCTGTGATTTATTTCACGTGTGAATGCCATGGAATAGAATTCATTAATTCTATTTGATGATTGTATTTAAATGTTGGGTCCATAATGGATGGACAAGGGCAAGTACCTCGTATGAAGATAACGATTGTATGAAGAATTAAAGGTATTCGTTTATCTTAACCAGTAAGTTGGTTGGAAGAATATAAACTCATAGTTTTGCAAATTTTATTATTTATAAAATGGTTATGGGTTAAGATAGACAGATACGAGTAACGTCTCGATTTTCAGTTATATTTTATATAAAAGTAAAATATTCATTATCTTACAAAAAAAAGAAATTTAGTTTTGAAAATCGGGGTGTTACGGTTTGGTATCAGAGCTTTAGGCTTCAGATCATGGGAAGTGTTACAACGAATTATGAGAAGCTTAGTATCAGTGAGTAGGTATCAAATCTTTATGAGATTAGGGTCCAACTTGAACTAGATAAATATGTCAATCATAAACTTTATAACGTAATATCGGGAATGAAAGTACAGTGGGTCTAACAAACTCAAAACTTTTAGGACATCGGTTAGAGACAAGAACTTGTATGAAAACTGTTTGGTTAGAATCTGAGCTCAGGATGAATCTTTTATTCTTGGTTCCAAAGCGGTATGGGACGTGGAGGAATTTAAGGGTATTTGAGGAGTCTTGATCTTGGAGACTAGCAGACCATGTTTGGTGAATGACTAACAACTCTGGACGAGCTTGTATCGCTACGTTCAACTGGTATGGGACAGCTTGGACATAGTGGGTACCTGGGAAGCCTTAGTTGGTAGGACATTTGCGCATTGTTTGGGTGTATTGAAGTTTCTTTATGGAAGCTTATATCATCGGGCTAGAGTGGTATGGGACACTTGAATACGGAGGGTATAAGTGAAAGTTTGGGAATTTTCTTTATACCATTGTTGTGTGGTATGTTGTTTGTTTGCTTGCTTGTCTTGTTTACTTGTATCGAAACCAAATCATGTACCCTGTGACAATCATGGATTGTCAAAATTTTATGAAACCTAGAAACTGAATCAATAGGATCATTTTATTTTCGAGAACTTAGAATTCTGAATCTAGAGTCACCCTAACCGGAAATAATTATCTCCTGTAGTACTAAAGATGAGTTGAAATTTTATAGATGGTTGCACCTCGAAGAAGGAACACAAGGTCTGTGAGTGATCTCGTAAGGGACACTGATCCAGCTGTGCAGACACAATCGACATCCGAATCTCAGCCGACGGAGCAAGAACATGCAAATCAAATAGTGAATGTTGACTCTGCTGGAATAGAGAACGTCCAACCTACAACAGTTCCAACCCCTGGAATTGTTTTGGGACCAGAGATGATGGCTGAATTTGTGAGGCAAGTCGTGGAACAGGTGACCAGACAGATGCCTCAACCTCTACTGAATCCAACAATTGTGGTGTAAAATGAAACAGGAACTCGAAATATCAGGAGACCTAAAGAAAAGGAATGGGCAGATCAATTGAAAGACTTCCAACGTATCCATCCTTCGAAATTTGAAGGAAAACCAGACCCAAGGGAAGCTGACAAGTGGTTCCAGGAGGTTCAGGAACACTTGGAAGTTCTGGGAGTAACTGGTCCAAGAATGGTGGCAATTGCGGCTCACCAATTCATAGGTGAGGCCAAACATTGGTGGAGAATGGTTAAAGAAAGTCCTACAGTTGATGTAAATACTATGACCTGGGCAACTTTTGAAGAAATATTTTATGATAAATTCTTTCCCAAAGCGAACAGAATAGAGCTACAATCTGAATTTGTGAGACTGATACAGAGGAACATGACAGTGGCAGAATAAGAGGGGAAGTTTATCGAACTTTCCAGATTTGCTCGTGAACTGGTCGCCAATGAACAGATGAAAGCTAGTAGATTTACAGAAGGTCTCAAAATGGAGATTAGAAAGGTGGTTGTTCCAATGAATCTGGAGACTTACAAAGAGGTAGTTGAACGAGCCCTGTTAGTAGAAAGAGAAATGAACCTACAAGAAACAATACAGAACATGAACAAAAGGCCTCAAGGACAGAATTTTGATTACCAGGGTAATCACAACAAGAGGCAGAATCTGAATAACTTCGGTGGCAATAGTAATAATTGGAACAGAAACAAGTTCAACAATGGGAACCAGTGGAACAGGGGGCAGAATCACAACGACGGGTCAGAAGGGTCTAGGCATAATGGTGGACAACAGATGCAGCAAAACAATATTCGTCCACCCCAACAAAATAGAAACCAAGTAGTAGATACGAGCCTTTGCTTCAAATGCAATCGATCTGGTCATTTAGCGCGAAACTGCACTATGCAAGGAGTTCGACAAAATTTTCGTCCGGGCAACTGGCAGAACAACAACAATGTGCAAGGACGAAATCAAGCCAATCGTCCGAGTTATAATCAGAACCAAATCCAAAACCAAAATCAAGGCAGAGTCTTTGCAATGACAGAAGGACATCCTGAACAAGAAGTTGGTACAAACGAAGTGGTGGAAGGTACATTCATTTTATTTCATGTTACAGTTAAAATCTTGTTTGATTCTGGAGCATCAAGGTCTTTTATTTCTGAAAAAATAGCCATCAAACTACAACTTTCCACTGTACCTTTATCAGTCTATCCAATCGATTGCAATCTGATGGTTTCGGTAAGAGCATCCGATCCCACACCGTCGGATCTTCGTACATCAGACCTAGACAAATAACTACATTCATCGTATCTGGACGTTCCAGATCCGATCTTACACGGACGCATCTCATTCTTCTGATCAAAGATCGACGATGTGTACGTGCGAAGTGCAAAGTGTTGTGCGCCCAATGTACCCTATGACCCCCAATCGCCCTTTCGCCCTCTCACATGCGTGCGCGAGCATCACCCCTAAGCCTTCATTGTGTGTGTGTGTGTTAGCTGAAATTCAAGTGTAGTATTCTATCTATACTTATAAGAAAATAATTAGAACTCTGTTTTTCCCATGTGGGACTAAAAGATTATTTTCAAATTTCACCACTTTACACATATCAAGTAGGCTACTTTAGACTCAATTTCTCATTCATATATAAATGGGAATAGCTAAATACTTATATATTCTTAATCTTCACATATCAAAGATTAATAATCAACTTCGATCCACCCAAAATCACTTATGGGCCCCACTTTAATATTTATCTGAAAATGGTGAAAAACCATATTTTATTTGCCCATTTTCCAACAATCCTCCACATGAATGGAAATTGAACTAATTGCACTTTCTATCATCCCCCACATAAATGGATTTCTGATGTAATTTTGAAAAAAAAATTAATGTAGACACTAGAAAGAGTACTAGTGGAACGAGTTGCATCGAGATAGGTAACTTGTGGCTTTGAACCTTTCCTAGTGAAACACTATCGAATTTGCTAGCTAATTAGCGAACACAATGTCTTGAACTGTTCAGCCGTTGATGCAAACCAAGACAATAATGTACACACAACAATTTTGGTTCTCACGGTTGTGCTCATTTTGGCCCTAAACAACTCCTGGATTCATGAGTGCTTTAGAAAATTCAAGCCTTAAAATCCTCATATAATTGGCCCAGTCCTATTAAGAGTATCCCTGCTATACCCCACATAATTAATATGTCGTAGGAATCATTAAAAACAATGCTTATCCTAACTCATTTTACAGGCAGAACTATTGTATCATAAGAATGGGTAGGAGTGTGATTTTCCTTAGTGCTACACCAGATTTCATAATTTAGTTGCCCCTTTTGAACCTAGTTCTTGGGATCTCTAGTCATCTAGGTTGGGTTTCCAGTTTGAACCTCTATTAAATAGGCTTTAACCCCATTCCCCTCGATAAACATTGTACTTGATCTTTAGGAAAACCTTTAGTTAGTGGATCCGCAAGGTTGTCCTTTGATTTTATATAATCTATGGATATTACTCCATTTTCAAGTAATTGTTTAATGGTGTTGTGTCTTCGACGTATATGTCTTGACTTACCATTATACATCTTATTTTGCGCTCTAGCTATAGCAGACATACTATCACAATGAATGCATATTGCTGAGACAGGTTTGAACCAACACGGAATATCCTCTAAAAAGTTACGAAGCCATTCTGCTTCTTCTCCAACTTTTTCTAAAGCTATAAAATCAGATTCCATAGTGGATTTGGCTATACATGTTTATTTTGAGGATTTCCATGATATCGCTCCTCCTCCAATTGTGAACACATATCCACTCGTAGATTTGTGTTCTTGGAGTCAAATATTCAATTTGCATCACTATATCCTTTTAGAACAATTGAATATCTTGTATAATGCATTTCATAATGTTGTGTGTACCTTAGATATCTAAGTACCTTAATCAAAGCTTTCCAATGAGCCTTGCCTGGATTTTTTGTAAATCGACTCAATTTATTAATTGCACATGCTATGTTAGGTCGCGTACATACCATAACATACATTTAAGGGTGTACAAATCTCGGTTCGGTTCGATTTTTGATAAAAATCGAAATCGAACCGAACTTAGTTCGGGCTGGGTTTTTTGAAATCGAAACCGAGCCAAACTAATACTCAAATCGAACCGAACTGAACCGAATTTGTTCGATTTGGGTTGATCGGGTTAGTTACGTCAATTTTACAGTTATAAGTTTTATACTCAACACTATTTTACCTTTTCAAAACACATTTAATCCTTTGAAAAATATAATATATAGTTTTATCACTACAATTAAAACACAAAATACATTATTACATTTAATAATAGGAATACTGAAAGAGATTGACATGGAAAATTTCTACATGTTTTTCATTTAAAGCCTTTCTTAAGGCAATTTTTTTATGTACCTGCACGTCCAATTCCAAGTATCCAATAGTTAAACAAATAAAAATTAAAAGCAAGTTTAAAGGATATTTTAATCATGTTCCTACATATTTAAAGTTTAGGGTTATAGGAGAAATGACAGTATTGCCCTCAAGTTCAGTTCGATTTGGGTTAAATTCGATTTTTCAATGTCTAAACTGAAAACCGAACCAAACCGATCGATTTTTTTTTCATTCCTTAAATTGAAAACTGAATCGAACTTCACAAAAACCGAACCGATCACATCGGTTTGGTTCGGTTTTTCGGTTTGGTCGGTCTCGATGAACACCCCTACATACATTAGACTGCCAAGTATATACTTGAATATTCTAATTGATTTTTGGGTTGCCCTTTATTCTTGATAAGATGTAAATTCACATCTATTGGTGTTTTTATAGGACTAGTATCATATTTATTGAACTTAATCAATATTTTCTCAATATAATGAGATTGAGACAAGACTAATCCATCAAATATTTTAGAAATTTTAATCTCTAAAATAACACCAGCAATGCCCATATCTTTCATATCAAAATGTCTAGTCAACATTTTCTTGGTAAACTTGATTATAGCTTTATTATTATCTATAATCAACATATCATCTACGTTAAGGCACACTATGACATAGCCCTTTGGTGTATTTTTGACATATACACATTTGCCATATTCATTGATTTTAAAACCATTGGACAACATGACATTGTCAAATTTAATATGCCATTGTTGTCGTGCTTGTTTTAATCCATATAATGATTTAACAAGTCTACACACCTTACGTTCTTGTCCAGATGCAACGAATCCTTCAGGTTGTTGCATATATATCTCTTCTTCTAATTCACCATTTAAGAAAGCTGTCTTAACATCCATTTGACGAATTTCAAGATTGTTTATTGTAGCAATAGCAATTAACATTTTTATTGATGTTATTCTAGTTACCGGTGAATATGTATCAAAGAAATCAAGGCCCTCTGTTTGTTTAAATCCCTTGGCTACCAACCTAGCCTTATATTTATCAATTGAACAGTCAACCTTTAATTTTCTTTTAAAAATCTATTTACACCCTAAAGGCGTCATACTTGATGGTAAATCTACCAATTCCCAGGTATGATTGTGCATGATTGATTCAATTTAACTATTTATTGCTTCCTTCTAGTATGGAGCTTCGGGTGTTGACCTTACCTCTTTAAAAGTTTGAGGTTCACTTTCTGACAAATACGTTAGAAAATCCGGACCAAAAGACTTTGCAAGTTTAGCCTTTTTATTACGTTTAGGTTCATCCTATAAAATTTTTATCTGGAGGATTACTACTGCTATTTGCAGTGTCAGAAATTCTTTTATTGAAACTTAGCTCTTGCATATTTTTATTTGGAAAAATATGCTAAAAAATTGATGCATTTCTAGATTCCATAATTGTATTCACATGTATATCATAAATATCTGATTTGTATACAAGGAACCTATATGCACTACTGTTATGAACATAACCAATGAATATACAATCAATGGTTTTAGGCCCTATCTTAACCCTTTTAGGTTAAGGTATTGCTACCTTAGCTAAACACCCCAACACTTTAAGTCACATATATCGCTGTGAATTAAGTCTAGAGGTTCAGTGTTTCTTTCAACTAAATGAAATGGTGTTTTAGTTAACTTTGCCTCAACGCATATTTCACACTTATGATTTGGTTCAATTTGACAGTTAGGTAATAATTTTAAATTCATCAATTTTCGTAATGAATTAAAATTAACATGTGCTGATCTATCATGCCATAAACAAGAAGACTCCAAAATATAAACAGAAGATGAATCTTTATTATCTTCAAAGTTGCGGATTACAAGCATTATATTCATTTTGAATAATCCCCTTTCTAAGTACCATTTTTCCACAAATACACTATTTTAGGAAAGTACAAATTTATTAGAGTCAAAGACCATCCTAAAACCACTTTTGCTTAACAGTGAGCCTGAAACATTGTTCCGGATGTCAGGTACATGCAACACATCGATCAAGGTGAGTTCATTTCCTGAGGTCATCTTGAGAACCACCTTCCCAAGACCTGTTATTGTTGAAATTGCTGAATTGCGCATGATTAGATTACGTCATCTTATTGTTGTATAAGAGGAAAACATGTTCTTATCAGCACAGACATGTCGGGTGGCTTCAGTATCAATCCACCACTCTCTGGGTTCATCAACAATGTTGGCTTCAAATACCACAGCATATAACATCAGGTCAGTTACATCTTCAGTCTTCTCCTCAGTCATATTGACTTGATCGTTCTTGGACTTGCCTTTCAATCGAAAATCTTTGGCTTTGTGCCCTTGTTTTTATCAATTATAGCACTTGCCATTGAACTTATGAGATTTGCCTTTCTTTTTGGCCTGACTATCACCAGTGTGCTTGCGCTTCTTATTCATGGTGTGCTTTCCTTCCACAAGGTTAACTTTAGACTCTGTATGGTCTCTAGTTTTCTTGTCTTGACTCTTATTGTCTTGTTCAATCCACAATCAGATAATAAGGTTCTCAAGTCCCATCTCCTTACGCTTGTGCTTGAGATAGTTCTTGAAATCTTTCCAAGTAGGTGGCAACTTCTGCATGAATCTCATGGACAATAATCTGCAACTCTTGAACTTGATCCAACACAGTCTTTGAGTCCACCATCTTGTAATCAAGGAACCTGCTGACCACAAATTTCTTATGGCCAGCATCTTCAGTCTTGTATTTTTTATCCAAAGAATTCTAGAGTTCCTTGACAGTACGGACTGTACTATACACTTTATACAGTGTATTTTCTAGCCCATTCAGAATATAATTCTTGCATAGAAAATCAGTGTCTCCATGCTTGAATTGCAGCAATAACTTGTTTGTCAGTTTCATCGTCTCTCAGTTCAGGTTCGTCTTAATTTAGCACCTTGTCCAAGTTGAGGGTGGTCAGGTAAACTAACATCTTTTGTTGCCAACTTTTGAAGTCAGTGCTAGCGAACTTCTCTGGCTTCTCAGGTTTCATAGAAGTAGTAGTTGGTTTAGGGACAAAGTCTATCTTCATTAGCATAATTGTCTTAAGATTGTTGACTGTATGGTGACGTTACGACCGACACAAAATACCACATACGCCACACCTAGAAGTACTTGATACCCTGTCATCCTAACCTATCCACACACTGAATCATCCATTTGCATATCATACAATATCATCCTAAAAATTCTTCCATCCACTAATAATAACATATTATCAAACCATTCCATTTTATCCATTTCACATAACAACTTAGTCGTTCATCTTTATACACATGTCCACACACTCATCTAAATTATAAATACGTTACATAGTGTCATGTATATGTAAACAAAATACATAATGACTTCCCAAAACTCCACAAATATATAAATGCATACATTTATCAAAGATCGTAGTTACATCTCCTGAATCTTGCCTTTGCCCTTGATGTCTTGCCCTGAAAAGATTGAGAGTTTGGGTTGAGCAACAACTAGCCCAGTGAATATTCCACCTATGACATTGCATATGCATTGATAACAAAACATGACATTAAAACAATATTTATATCATGATGCAAGCAAGTTAATCAGTTATGAATACATGATCAATATATGTTTCATCATATTCATGCATTTTCACGACAATGCAAATCTCAGTATAAGACCATACTGTCCATCTCCCACCTTTTAGGTAATTATGCACATTTGCCCCTCATCATGCATCGATAAGGAGTGCACAGTCTTCAATTTATCCATTCATAGATCTTAGGAAAGTAAGTGCTTCTTCCCCTCCTTATACCCAAGGAGTGCACCGTCCCTACTTTTGCCATTTATAGATCCTAGCCAATCGGATTCTCTTAGGAGGGCTTCTCATGTCGGTGACCTATTCAATAGATCCCAAGACATGCTCCATTACTAAAACTATTTCATGTATTTAAAACACATATGTAAGTACAATATCATGCTTACATTTAACTAATTGAATTTATACATATAATACCATACATAAAACCAAAAGTAAGAAATACTCACAATGGGTACAATCATACGCTTTCCCACTCATCAAAGTACACCTTTATAGCCCCTACACAAGTTGTTCATAGATTTCCAGCTAATCACTCGAGATCCAGCCACTTTCTCAATGACAATCTGTACATATCACAATATAATTCACATTCAACTACAATTTCTAGCTACAACACACAAAACTCCCACTCCAAGCTTAAACAGTCCCTAGTTGGGACATTCCCAACACAAAACATCAATTTCCTCCAATTTCACCGTCCGGTTTATGTACACATCCTAATAGAACCTATTTAAGTCAAGATTCATCTTTAAATCTCATAAACACCCATTTGAACAACCTCAAACCCTTAGCTGTTTTTGTATACAACAAGGTTTGGGTGTACCCTCAATTCAACACCAATTTCCCTGTAGATTTTACATGCCATAATCTTAATTTCCATCAAGAACCCAGTAAAAACATAATTAAATGCAAAAGCCACAGATTTGGCCAACCCCAGGCCATCACAATTTTGTTCAACCATCACCAAATCCGTTCAACTTCACATATGTTGAACAAATCAAAGAAAGGAATGAAAATTCGCAAGTTTTGAGCTAAAAATCACTTACCGGAGCCTCAAAATTGCTACCCTAGCTCTTCGTTCTCCTTTTCCCCTTCATTTTCCCTTTCTTTAGAACTCAAACCAGCTCAAATGAGCTAAGAATGGGCCAGAAACCTCTTTTATTTACGTGCAAACTGCTTTAACGACTTATAAATTTTTTTTTTCAGAAGGCTCAGGAGCGCGCTCCTCGTTGCCTAGAAACAAATTTGGTCTTTGTTTCCCCGCAAAGAGCGCGCTTCTCTGCAGGGGAGCATGCTTCTCTGTAGATTTTCAGAATGCATGCTCTTCGATTTCCACCACTAAAGTGCGCTTCTCCCTAAGGAGTGTACTTCTACTCAAGCTCAAACTTTCACTCTCTGTTTGCCAACACTGGAGCGCGCTCCTTGGTGTCCAAAGTGAATTTCCTAAGTATTATGCCTCCAATGTTACAACTAGGGTCTCGGGATTCCTATTACCCTAGAGTGCATACAAATACAATAATTTACGGTCATCAACATGCATATAAATACGTCTGACAATATGTACAAGTCGATATAAAAGTTTGACTAGAGGTACGAGATGTTACAGTAAATGTGATCAAAAGCATAAGAACAAGTACATAAACACAATTACATCAAAGTGTAATTGTAAAGCTCAAATAACTGTTAGGCTCACGTCAGATATGGTTTGTGGCACTTGATAAGTGTGAACCTTAAACACAATCATTTGGTTAATTGTTTGGAGATTGAAGAGTTTGAAAGCCTTTGGGAAATTTCATAATCCAAGAAAAAGACACTTAATTGTTTTTTTTTTTAATAATTGTAACATTATTATGTTCAAAAAATATTTTATAGCAATTATTTGTGCTTTATGACATTTATTTGACATACTTTACTTTTATTATTTATTTATTTATACAAAATAATAGTGGAGGGAACAATTTTTAGGATGTTCACCAACTTTAGTACAGTGACAATCATGAAGTCACCAATGTAGCATCAAGTCATTTGGTAATTAAAATACTCATAAACTAATTCACTTATTTGGCTCAAAGTTTTGACAACCTTATTTCAATACAGGACATGATGGTATCTTCACAAGTTTCATATCAATCACAATGGAGCAACCAAGGCATCTATAACTTTCATTAGTCTTCTTTTCTAGACTTTATGCATAATGTTGGTAGCTCCTAGGTATTACGGTTTGTACATTGTAATTATGATTTCCTCATCTATGTGTTGATCGAGTTAACATATTATAAATTACGACCATTTTACAATGCTCACGTTTGATGGAAAAGACATGGTAGTAACAAAGAAGGCGATGTGATGTGAGGTGCTTTGGAGAAGTGGTTTTCAAATTGAGATGGTAGAGCTTTTTTGTTTGCATGTTGAATTATAAAGTTTTTGTCTTTAATTATGTAATGGAACATTGTTTTAGGTTGATTAATAGAAATGGGTTCTTGTTTTTTTCTTTCAGTGTTATTTGGCCATAGCAGTGCATCCTCGTTGATATATCTAAATTTTTTATGAATTTGTTTTAAGTATTCACTGCAGAAAATATGTGCCACACTAAAGTATGAAAAACATAATCTTTGATGATAAATTATTTTTATTATAAATAAAAATAATTTAATTAATTTTTATTTAAAATAATAAAAGTATTTTTCTAAAATAATAAAATTACTTTTATTAGAGGAATAATATTATTTTTTTTATCAAAAAGTAAATTTATTGTTTATTAAAAACAATTTAGTACTAAAAATATGATAAATTAAGTTTTTTTATAATAATAATTTTACCAAAACTAATAGAATTAGCTTTTTAAAATAGTAGAATTATTTTATTAAATAGAATTTAATTAAAAAATAATATTATTTTTAAGCGATAGTAATATAAACTTGTTATTTTATAAAAATAATATTTTTAATTATTAAAAGTAATTTTATTAAAATATTAAAATTAATTTTTATTAGAATTAAAATTATTTTATTAAGACAATGACATTATTTTTTATCAAAAACAATTTTTTTTATTAATAATAAGAAAATTAGTTTTTATTAAATAATAAAATTATTTTTATACAAATAAGAAAGTAATTTTAAAATGTAATACTAAAATCATTTTTTTGTTAAAAAATAAAAATAAAAATAGTTTTTTAGCAAAAAGAAAGCCTTTAGCCCCGTAGTGGGTTGAAAATTTTTGAACTTGTCAACGTAACCAACAAAACTAGGCCACCTCAAAAGCCACCTCACTAGTCATGTAATTTGTGGTGAAAATTTCATTGGAGGCAGCATACGTTTAGCATTTGTCTTTCTCAATAAACCCAATTTGTCTTCTTAAAAAAAATAATTGCATTTATTTCATTAGCAAACAATGTTTTACAAAATGTTCATAATACACAACTGTATGTGCAGTTCCTTCCATATCCATGTAAACCAACATTTGACTGAAAAAAACTTGTCACCACATTTTTATGGATGGTTGCATATTAACTCTTATTTTCCTTCGATACGGTCGAGGTTGGTACCGGATTCGTGGTCTTGTGTCGGGAGCTTTGTCTTGATTAGAGTTCTTCTTTTCTAGGAGTTCATGGAAATCAAAGAACTTTACACTCCTTTGCTTCTTTGCTGTGTGCCATAAGTACACATTAGATTGACTCCAAAAGATTTATAAAGTGAGAAGGAAAATGTGGAGGAAGAAGAAACATGAAGGGCAAGTAGTAATTACCATTTTCAGCTTTTTGATAATCTTCATATAATTTCCTCTTGGAACCTTCAATCTTCTGTAGAATTAAGTTCTCATCATCGTGGTGTTCATCCTAAATCATCATATTGGGGAGAGGGATTTGAGTGATGGATAGAATGTATATGGTAGTGTTTGGACTAAAAATAAGAGAGATTAATTGTAATCATTATAATATATACTTACTTGTTTATCAGGAATTGGGACACTGAAGCAAGACACATGTTTCTGCAACTCTATTTGATTGTTCTTCGTGTTATCTGAAGCAACCAATAATGGTATGTAGAATTAATTTAGATAGTTCAATGTTAAGACAAGGTAGAAGGTTGAAAGAAAAGCAACATGTTTTAGTCACTGTTACCTCCTGTGGTTGCAGAAGCCTCCAACTCCAACCATTTGTCTACTAGTTTTTTCCACTCCCTGCAAATTAAATGTAAATTATAATTATAGATTCATAAATTTCAAAGTTTATCAAGAAGAAAGTGTTACTTGGAAGTTTACTAATTCCATACTTGATGAGATTGTTGGAAAAGTGACGGAGTTTCTTCGATTTGGACGTCTTTCTGATAGAATTTACAGTGTACCCAATCATAGTTTCCTGAGGAAGACAAATTATATATATAACTGACCTATCTGTTAAACTGCTTTCAATTAGTTTTAAGGAATAGACGAAAACCTCAAGAATTTGCTTGGAGTCTACTATCTTTTGAAGCTTTCTCAGTGATTCCAACACTTCTGGTTCAGTCTGCAATAATTTAAACAAAAACAACCAACCACCAACCATATATTACATGTAAAGAAATCATACAACATTAGAAATGTATTATAGACACGAAATATAATGATTAAGAGTGGCATCTATATTACTTTGTTCAAAAAGAAAAAAAACCTGCAAATGATGGTTGGAGAGAATATTCTTCAAGGACAGAATGTCTTCTTTCTTCTGGCACTCCAAGTCTACATGATTGATATGGCCTTCGGGTTTCTTTTGTACATCTTCTTGAATGACAGTCTCCTTTGGGAGTTCTGCTTGCAGTTCAGTGGCCTCATTGATTTTTTGTTTCTTTGCTGTATATATACATAAAGCAAGAATATGTCAATACTCTAATGCATTATATATAGAGTATTGAATTAAACTTTACCAAGTGAAGAAAGTCAAAAGAAGACAAACTAACCATTTGCTGCAGCTGTCAATGTGTGATGGCCCTCTTGAGATTTTCTTTTGGAATTCTCATATTCGAATCCATCAGTGCACTTGGTTTCCTACAAATTTTGGGGATGATCATTAGATGAATTTGAACTTTCATTTATATAAGTAATACTTAATAAACGAGCTCATACTAATTATACTTCATTCTTTACTTAATTAATGCTTACTTGCTTAGTAGGAAGAGTACTAGAGGTCTTGGTATTTCTGATGGCAAATATCCTCCTTTTTGAAGTAGTAGCAATGTGCTTGAAAGCAAATTCTTGCACAGTTGACACAACAGAATGCTCCTTTTCCTTCTGGGTATTCTGAGATGTAGAAATAGAATTCAATATGTAAATGCTAATTAGGTAGAGCTATTAAATAATTGTTCAATTGAGAACATATATATATTTGTACCTGATCATCCAAGTGAGAATTATGGTTTTGATGCCCCTCTTGAGATTTTGTTTTGGAATTCTCAAATTTCAGCCCAGTGAAGTTTTCATCAGTGGACTTTGCCTACAAATTGTGGGGATGATAGTGAGATGGGTGTTTAGTTAATTAATACCCATCCTCTATTTAATTAATACTTACTTGCTTAATAGAAAGAATAGAATTCCTAATGATGAATGCCCTGTTCTTCTGTGACTTTGGTTCAGTAACTTTCGTGGTATTGGAATTTCCTTTTCCTAGTTTGCCATCAGGTAGACAAATTAATGCTAACTAGCTAAAACTGTTAAATAAGTGTTCAGTGATTATATTTTGTACTTACCAGGTTGATCATTATTAGTAGTAGTGGCAGCAGCACTAACGTTCACTACTCTCTCATATAGCATTTTGCACCATCCACTGATATTTCAAATTCAAGGGAAAATAATTAATTATTTTGAATCAAACTAAGATAAACATGATTGCATGCATATGTAGTAACTAATTAACTTGGAACTAAAATAATAGAGAGATATTGGTAGAATTTTGCATATATTTACTTGATGATATTGCTGGCAAGGTAACGAACTTGTTTCGATTTGGATGTACATTTGATATAATCAACAGTACGTCCAATTGTAGTTTCCTGTAGAGATAAATTTATGTATTTTAACTAACTAAACTTTTCACCAAGTCTCTTAGTTTTTCACTAGAGATTTCTCTATTTTACTATTTTCAATACCACCAATAAACTAATGTCGACAAGGATTAAAACCTGTAGATATTGCTTGGAGACTTCCATCTTTTCAAGCTTTCGTAATAATTCTACCAACTTTGTTTCAGACTGCAATATTTAATGCAAATAACCATTACAACAACGATAATCATTTAGTTGCCAACTATAATATTTTATTAATCCAAGAAATAAAAGAAGTTAAATGACACAAAAGTTAAAAGAGTTTAGGGTTTATAGGGTTAGGGTTTAAAATTTTAAACCTGAAGATGATTAGAGAGAAGATATTGGATGGTGAAAATATCTGGATTCATGATATTAATTCTCCTCAGGTAAAAATGTGTTGATTATTAATTGAAGAAGATGGGATTGGTGATGAAGAGAGCAGAGATCAGAGAAAGAGAGAAAGAGAGAAAGAGAGAAAGCAAGGAATGGAAGGAAGAGCAGATTTGTAACTAATCGATGATAATACTCAATTACCTCTACTCACCTAATCATTTATAGTTAAAAAAATAAATGTGATAACGGTTAAAAACTACAACCTTCCTCAATAACTTGAATAACTTGCCGTGTACGTTTTCAACTGTCAAGTGCGCTCTACATAGCTAACTGGGCTTGGGTTTCACATGGAAATGGTTTGGGCTTTTCTTTTCTTGCATTATCGAATTTCCAAACTTATGTACAACAAAAAATAATAGTTGAAGCCTTTATTTCTATCACCTTGATCGGCGACGTTCTCGTCGCTTTCATCGTCCTCTTCGTGGACATCTGCAGCGACATCGAAAAACTGAAGAACGCCGGGGTTTCTCCGCTTCCGGCCACTGGACTTCCCCGCAGTTTCTTTTTTCCTCTTTCCGGCCGGCGCTTTCGTCGCTACTTCTTTACCTTTCAAAGCCATTTTTCCGGCGAGAATCGAGTTTTAGAAGCTAAGAAGAAGAACAGCTTTTGAGAGAGAGACAGAGCATTAGAGAGAGAGAGAGAGAGAAGGTGAACGAACTACTGAGCAACAGAGAAGGAAAGAAGGCGCCAGGCACACGTTAATGAAGAGACGCTACAGCGGATTCTAATACTTTTCTCAAAATTGAAAACTGAGAATGCTCTTATGTTCCACGGTATTTGGATTTTCCGTACTCCCACGTTATGAGAGCGCCACGTTTTCCTTGTTCAGGTTGTCCTCCACAATCACCTTATTTAACAAATGTTTTTATCCATATAGTCCTAAAATAATATGTGAAAGTAGAAGGGAAAGGGAGGAAAAAACAAAGAATATGTTTGATTGATACTTAAATTATAGTCTAAATTGTATACATTATTTTTATATATTATTAGATTGTGTTAAATTATATGTAAATACATAATTTGAAATAATTTAATGATATTTAATAGTAATATATACTTTTTGGATGTATACTTTTATATTTAAACAAAAAAAAAAAAGAGAGATTGTTTTGAATGTATTTTTTTAAAGAAATAGTGAAAAGAAAAAAATTTATTTATATTAATTATAACTAGCACAAGTAGATGCGCGCTGCATGTGATTATCATTAAAATAAATAATTTTTAATAAAAAAATCAGATATATATTTACCTTTTAATATAATCAAAATGTTTAAAATCATTCCAAAATATGAATAAAAGTCATTAAAATAAAACTTAAAACCTACAAGGGTAATTTGGAGAAAAAATATTTAAAAAATGTCTAAAAAGTAGAAGCCACTTAACCCACCAGCAAAATTTCTTATCTCACCGCTATTATTTTAATTCTCATATTTTTTTTTTCTTTTTCACCTTTAATGAAAACGGATATGCTTTCTATTCACATTCTTAAATTTTCAAGCTAAAAATATGTCAAACTTTTTTTTTTCTTATTTAAATTACAACATTTCAGAGGGCCATGCTCACCAATACCATATTAAGGCTCTTGTGGCATATATAAGCTCACAACTAATGATGGGAATAATCTCAAATAATATCATAGAAAGATGTGTGCATGCCTTTCTTTTCAGAATGTTACTCTTTTAGTACATCAGAGAGGCATCTTTTAATTACTCCTTGATAGAGTGTATAATAGCTATATAACTTGTGACTTTTCCTTGTGCTTTAATATTTAAAAATGTTTAATTCTTAGATTTTGATTATGTTTTGTATTTTGTGAAGTAGATTAAAGAATTGCATCAAAATGAGGTTGGAATCCAATACTTAACATGATTTGAGTGAAGTCATAAATTTTGAAGAAAATTTGGAGCTCAAGACTGTGAATGATCCAGAAGAGGTTTTTGCTTAAGGCGCGGGCGCGTTCTATTTATCCAGTGCGTGCAGAGTTGAGTTCGTTCGAAATCATCACTCGACTTATGGAGATTCCGATTGAGGAGAGAATTATTGATCCACATGAACCCCAGACAATTACAGAGATCGCAGAGTCTAATGAACAATTATTCAATTCCCTCACCAAGGAGCCATATTGTAATACCCAGAGAAAATTGAATATGCACACCTTCTAAATCCAAAAATTCCCAGAGAAAGAAGTAATAACATATGCAAAGATCTCAGTTTCCATATCTTAACATCTCCACAAGAAAGAACAGAAATTAAAAAAAAAAAAAAATAGTCGAAATTCATCAACTGGAAAATAAAATTACACCAAAACACGCAAAGCATCAAAATCAATAAAGGAAGACAAATAACATAATTCAAGAGCAAAATATTGCACAAATAAAACGATTTCCAGATAAACAGTGTAATACCCAGAGAAAAAAAAAGGATTTCAAACAAGATCCGGAAATCTCGCCGACATGTCGCCTGAAACCTCGCCGAGATCTCGTCGGAAATCTTTCGCTCTCGCTCTCTCTAAAACCAAACGCGCGACTCTCTTCCTCTCGAAACCCTCTTCTCTTCTCTCTTCCTTTCTTCCAGCGTACACCGCCACCGCCGCTCGCTTTCTTCTCTTCTCTTCCCATCTCGCCGCTGCAACCTCCGCCATTCGCCGCTGATCTCGCCGCCGCCCTCTCCTCCGCCACTGATCTTGCCGCTCTCTCTCTCTCTTCTCTTCTCCGATCTCTCGCCTC
Source organism: Paratinospora sagittata (assembly GCA_035771175.1). Lineage (NCBI taxonomy): Eukaryota > Viridiplantae > Streptophyta > Magnoliopsida > Ranunculales > Menispermaceae > Paratinospora > Paratinospora sagittata. The sequence continues at coordinate 43,402,740 of CM069593.1, forward strand.
ACCTCGCCTCCGATCTCTCTCCTCTGATCTCTCGATCTCTCGCTCTCGATCTCTCGAACTTCCGATCTTTCACTCTCGGTCTGAATCTCTCTTCTCTATCTTTCTTTTCTCATTTCTATTCATTCTCTCTATTTCCTCTGTTTTCCCACGCCACCAACACCACACTGATAACGCCTCATGCCTCATTTCTTCTTCACTCATTATTCCATTTTTATGCATTTTTTTTTTATAAAAACGTCCAATAGCACATCACTTAACATTATATATTATATTCTTCTTCACTTCATATCACTGCATTTTAATATTATATATATATTATATTCTTCTTCACTTCATATCACTTCATTTTAATAGTATATATTATATCCTTCTTCACTTCATTTTTCTATTTTATTATATATATATATAAAACGTCCAATATCACATATCACTTCATTTTAATATTATATATTATATTATATATTACACTTCTCAAACCCACCACACATTGTATTATATTATATCATATTAACACATTTTATATATTATATTATATATCACACTTTTTAAAACTACTACACCTTATATATATATATCATACATACAATATCACACATACAAGTGTATTTTATTATTTTATTATTTTTAAGCAACCAAAATGTTGTATAATACATTTATGTGTATCATGCATTTTTAACCAAGTGTTATTATTTTTTTAAAGCAATCAAAATGTTATATAATATATATATATATATATCATACATACAATACGTTATTATTATTTTTTTTTAACCATTGCAACTCAATTATTTATTTTTAGCAATCAAAATATTATATAATATATTTATATGTATCATACATTTTTTTTTACCAAGTGTTATTATTTTTTTTAGCAACCAAAATGTTATGTAATATATTTATATATATATCACATATTGTATTATATCATGTTATACCATACACATCATTATATCATATCACAAAGCACTATAATATGTTATTATATATATATATATATATATATATATATATATACTTAGTTTAAACATCCAACCACTATATATATATATATATATATATCTACACTCATAATCGAGTAATTATATTAACAAACGTAATATACGTGTACAGGTTGATTACCACGCGCGACGAGGAATTTAAATAATTTGGAATTTAGCGATTCAAGTGGGAATGATTCTAGGCCTTCATAATATTTTATTTGATATATAGATAGGAATGTTAAATTAATTAGGTTCATAGTATTATTAGATTGTTTATGCATGCCTATTGTACATGATCATATATATACAATGTTGTGATTGTTTAGCCATGATGATATGTGTGTTAATATGATTTTTATTCTGATCAAATGATAACTGGATGCATGAAATTCATGTGGTAGTTAAATTCATTTATAAATTATAATGCCTGATAATGAAATGTATGATTTGGAATATTGGCATAGTGAATGCGTGAACATTATTATAATTGATTTTGTGACATGATACCATGTGTAGTGGAGTTGAATATATTTTATGAATGCGCTTAATATCGTACTTATACCGTACGCATGATGTGACATCACTAAAGAACACGATTAAGATAAGAATCACACATATGGGGCAGTTATTCTAAGGAATATCGCCAATGTTCTAATTTTTGGGCTGTGCCACCCTGAGTTTGATTTTCTAACGGTACGTGATTTGGAACGTGATGAAATGATTGCCTCAAACAATATAATGTTGCAACGATTAATGTGTGAAACTTGTTTGTAATGTTCTTATGTATGTATCACAATAAAATATTGTGAATTGTTTAGATGACCCACTGGGCTTTCAAGCTCACCCCTATTTTTATATGCAGGTGCTTAGGAGAATAAAATTGCGAGTTCGTGACATAGTGCAGAGTAGTAGGGGTGGGTTAAATAATTAGTATTATGGGACTGAATATTTTCATTTAAATTTTAAATGTTTATTATTCAAATGAATTGTATTGATAATTGAAATTCAATGAATATTATTACGGTCAGTAAAGACCTTGTGATTTAATTCACGTGTGAATGCCTTGAAATAGAATTCATTAATTCTATTTGATGATTATATTTTAATGTTGTGTCCATAATGAATGGACAAGGGCAAGTATCATCGTATGAAGATAACAATCGTATGAAGAATTAAAAGTATTCGTTTATCTTAACTAGTAAGTTGGATGAAAGAATATAAACTCATAGTTTTGCAAATCTCATTATTTATAAAATGGTTATTGGTTAAGATAGACGGATACGAGTAACGTCTCGATTTTCAGTGATACTTTATATAAAAATAAAATATTCATTATCTTACAAAAAAAAAATTAGTTTTGAAAATCGGGGTGTTACAGTTTGGTATCAGAGAATTAGGCTTCAGATCATGGGAAGTGTTACAACAAATTTTGAGAAGTTTAGTATCAGTGAGTAAGTATCAAATCGTTATGAAATTAGAGTTCAACTTGAGCTAGATAAATATGCCAATTATAAATTTTATAACCTAATGTCGTGAATGAAAGTACAGTGGGTTTAACAAATTCAAAGCTTTTAGGACATCGGTTAGAGACGAGAACTTGTATGAAAATTGTTTGGTTAGAATCTAAGTTCAGGATGAATCTTTTATTCTTGGTTCCAAAGCGGTATGGGACGTGGAGGAATTTAAGGGTATTTGAGGAGTCTTGATCTTGGAGACTAGCAGGTCATGTTTGGTGAATGACTAACAACTCTGGACGAGCTTGTATCGCTACATTCAACTGGTATGGGACAGCTTGAACATAGAGGATACCTGGGAAGCCTTAGTTGGTAGGACATTTGCGCATTGTTTGGGTGTATTGAAGTTTCTTTGTGGAAGCTTATATCACCGGGCTAGAGTGGTATGGGACACTTGAATACGGAGGGTATAAGTGAAAGCTTGGGAATTTTCTTTATACCATTGTTGTGTGGTATGTTGTTTGTTTGTTTGCTTGTCTTGTTTACATGTATCAAAACCAAATCATGTACCCTGTGACAATCATGGATTGTCAAATTTTTATGAAACTTAGAAACTGAATCAATAGGATCATTTTATTTTCGAGAACTTAGAATTCTAAATTTAGAGTCACCCTAAACGAAAATAATTATCTCATGTAGTACTAAAGATGAGTTGAAATTTTATAGATGGCTCCACCTCGAAGAATGAACACCAGGTCTGTGAGTGATCTCATAAGGGACACTGAACCTGCTGAGCAGACACAATCGACATCCGAATCTCAGCCGACGGAGCAAGAACATGCCAATCAAACAGTGAATGTTGACTCTGCTGGAACAGAGAACGTCCAACCTACAACAGTTCCAACCCCTGGAATTGTTTTGGGACCAGAGCTGATGGCTGAATTTGTGAGGCAAGTCGTGGAACAGGTGACCAGACAGATGCCTCAACCTCAACTGAATCCAACAATTGTGGTGCAGAATGAACCAGGAGCTCGAAACATTAGGAGACCTGAAGAAAAGGAATGGGCAGATCAATTGAAAGACTTCCAACGTATGCATCCTTCGAAATTTGAAGGAAAACCGGATCCAAGGGAAGCCGACAAGTGGTTCCAGGAGGTTCAGGAACACTTGGAAGTTCTGGGAGTAACTGGTCCAAGAATGGTGGCAATTGCGGCTCACCAATTCATAGGTGAGGCCAAACATTGGTGGAGAATGGTTAAAGAAAGTCCTACAGTAGATGTGAACACTATGACCTGGGCAACTTTTGAAGACATATTTTATGATAAATTCTTTCCCAAATCAAACAGAAAAGAACTACAATCTGAATTTGTGAGACTGATACAGAGAAACATGACAGTGGCAGAATATGAGGCAAAATTTATCGAACTTTCCAGATTTGCTCGTGAACTGGTTGCCAATGAACAGATGAAAGCTAGTAGATTTGCAGAAGGTCTCAAAATGGAGATTAGAAAGATGCTTGTTCCAATGAATCTGGAGACTTACAAAGAGGTAGTTGAACGAGCCCTGTTAGTAGAAAGAGAACTGAACCTACAAGAAACAATACGGAACAAGAACAAAAGGCCGCAATGACAGAATTCTGATTACCAGAGCAATCACAACAAGAGGCAGAATCTGAATAATTTCGGTGGCAATGGTAATATGTGGAACAGAAACACGTTCAACAATGGGAACCAGTGGAACAGAGGACAAAATCACAACAACGGATCAGGAGGGTCTAGGCATAATGGTGGACAACAGATGCAGCAAAATAATATTCGTGCACCCCAACAAAATAGAAATCAAGTAGTAGATACAAGACTTTGCTTCAAATGCAACCGACCGGGTCATCTGGCACGAAACTGCACTGCGCAAGGAGTTCGACAAAATTTTCGTCCGGGCAACTGGCAGAACAACAACAATGTACAAGGACGAAATCAAGCCAATCGTCCAAGTTATAATCAGAACCAAATCCAAAACCAAAACCAAGGCAGAGTCTTTGCAATGACAGAAGGAAATCCTGAACAAGAAGTTGGTACAAACGAAGTGGTGGAAGGTACATTCATTTTATTTCATGTTACAGTTAAAGTCTTGTTTGATTCTGGAGCATCAAGGTCTTTTATTTCTGAAAACTTAGCCAGGAAACTACAACTTTCTACTGTACCTTTATCTGTCGTTATGAAGATTTCAACACCAGTAGGAGTAAACGTCCCAACAACTGAAAAATGTAGTTGTGACCTTAGAATTAATGATAAGCTGATTTCAGCTGAATTGATACTCTTACCCATTAATGATTATGATGTAATCTTGGGTATGGATTGGTTATCTGAATACCAAGCCCAGATCGACTGCCTTCGAAAGAAGATTACCTTGCGATTACCTTCAGGAGAGCTGTTGAAAATCTATGGGGATAGAAACAAAATCCCAAGGAATATCATGTCCGCACTTCTCGAATCTGTGAATCAAAAAGAGGAATTCAAAACCTTAACAGAAGCTGAGCCTCTAAAGCCCTTGAGGAATTTAGAAGAGTACTTGGTGGTTAGAGACTTCCCTGAAGTGTTTCCCGAAGAATTACCAGGATTACCTCCTAAGCGGGAAGTAGAGTTGAAGATAGAACTGTACCCTGGAACAACCCCCATAGCCATGTCACCCTACAGAATGGCCCCTGGCGAACTAATCGAACTAAGGACCCAACTTGATGATCTTAGTGCGAAGGAATTTATCCAGCCGAGCGAATCACCCTGGGGAGCACCAGTATTGTTTGCCAAAAAGAAAGATGGGTCGATGAGACTGTGTATTGACTATAGAAAATTAAATCAAGTCACAGTCAAGAACAAGTACCCCCTTCCCAGAATAGATGATTTGTTCGATCAACTGAAGGGAGCAACTTGTTTTTCCAAGATCGACCTAAGGTCCGGTTATCATCAACTTAGAATCAAAGAGTCAGATATACCGAAGACAACATTCAGGACTAGGTATGGACACTTTGAATTCAGAGTCATGCCATTTGGACTCACTAATGCACCAGCAGCATTTATGGACCTAATGAATAGGACGTTTAGGCTTCATCTAGACAAATTTGTAGTGGTATTTGTTGATGATATTTTGGTTTATTCGAAGACCAATGAGGAACACCAGGAACACCTTACAGTAGTTTTGGAAACGTTGAGACGAAATCAGTTGTATGCCAAATTTGAAAAATGTGAATTTTGGATGAAGTCAGTCAAATTTTTGGGCCATGTAGTGTCATCAGAAGGGATATCCGTAGATTCAACAAAGGTTGAAGCAGTAATGAACTGGGAAAAGCAAAAATCAGTGACAGAGATTAGAAGCTTTTTGGGACTAGCTGGTTACTATAGAAGATTTATTCAAAATTTTTCGAGACTAGCTGAGCCTATGACAAAGCTAACAAGGAAGGATGCCAAATTTAATTGGGATGAGAAATGTGAGAATTCCTTTCAAGAGTTGAAGAGACGATTAACCACAGCCCCAATAATGATCACTCCTGCAAGCGGAGTCGGTTATGTTATTTACACTGATGCTTCTAAGAATGGTCTTGGCGCTGTTCTGATGCAGGAAGGTAAAGTGGTTGCTTATGCTTCTAGGCAACTGAAGACTCATGAACAGAACTACCCGACTCATGATTTAGAATTGGCTGCTATTGTATTTTCCTTGAAGATATGGAGACACTATCTTTATGGAGATAAATTTGATCTATACTCTGATCATAAGAATTTGAAATACATCTATACACAAAAAGAGTTAAATTTGAGGCAAAGGAGATGGATGGAATTGCTGAATGATTATGATTTTCAGTTGCATTATCACCCAGGGAAAGCCAACGTCGACGCAGATGCTTTAAGTCGAAAATCGTATAAGAACGATGCAGAAAAAGCCCAGATGTACCAATTGATTGAAGATTATAATTTGGGCGTACAAAAAGGTAACAATCAGATTTTCTTATATAATATGAGCTGCAAGCCAGACCTCCTACATCAAATCAAGGAAGGTCAAGCTCATGATAGAAAACTGATAAAATGGGTGGCAGATGCAAGAGCCAATAATGGAAATGCAGATTTCAAAATCGATTCAGAAGGGTTATTAAGGTTCAGAGATCGAATTTGTGTACCCAGAATTGAAGAGATTAAAAAGACCTTATTTGATGAAGCACATCAGACTAAATACACTTTACATCCTGGTGGAGATAAGATGTACCAAAATTTGAAGAAAAACTACTGGTGGAAAGGTATGAAAAGAGATGTAACCAAATATGTGTCTAAATGCCTTACATGTCAGCAAGTTAAGGCCGAACATAAAAGGCCGTCTGGATTGTTACAACCTTTAGAAATCCCTGAATGGAAATGGGATAACATAGCAATGGATTTCGTCGGAGCTCTTCCTAGAAATCAGAAAGGTGAGGATAAGGTTTGGGTAATTGTGGATCGGCTTACTAAAGTGGCACACTTCTTACCTATTAAATCCACAGATACGATTAGTAAACTGGGTGAGCTGTATGTGAAAGAGATTGTGAAGTTACACGGAGTACCCAAATCGATAGTGTCAGATAGAGATTCCTTATTCACATCTCAGTTTTGGCAGAGCTTACAGTGGGAATTGGGAACTAAATTAACCATGAGCACCGCCTATCATCCTCAGACAGATGGTCAATCCGAAAGGGTTATTCAGATCTTAGAAGATATGTTGAGAGCTTGTGTACTAGATTTCAAGGGAAATTGGAGTAAATACTTACACCTAGCAGAGTTTGCTTATAACAATAGTTACCAGGCAAGTATACAAATGGCTCCATATGAAGCTCTATATGGGCGACCATGTAGGTCACCACTATGTTGGGCCGATTGGAAAGATAAGGTACTTACAGGACCTGATATGATAATGGAAATGAACGAAAAAGTGAAGTTGATCCAGAAAAGGCTAGTTACTGCACAGAGCAGGCAGAAGAGCTACGCGGATAAGAGGCGCCGACCTCTAGAATTCCAAAAAGGTGATAAGGTATTTCTGAAAATAAGCCCTCAAAAAGGCATCATGAGGTTTGGTAAGAAAGGGAAATTATCGCCTCGGTTCATCGGTCCGTTCAAGATCAGTGATCGAATTGGTGAGAATGCTTACAAACTAGAATTACCAACTAGTTTATCCGCCATTCACGACGTATTCCATGTATCGATGTTGCAAAAATATGAACCAGACCCTTCCCACACCATCGATTGGAAAGACGTAAAAGTACAAGCTGATGCCACCTATGAAGAAGGATCCTTACAGATCCTAGATTGGAAAGTTCATAGCTTGAGGAACAAAGACATTCCATTAGTTAAAGTATTGTGGAAGCATCATGGAGTTGAAGAAGCCACTTGGGAACCTGAAAGTGAAATGAAGGCCAAATACGCCGACTTATTCCAAAGAACACTCTAGGTTTCAGAATACAACTGGTCAACAGTGGAAAAAGTTAAACATCATCAAGTAAGTAAGCTTATACTTTAATTTCGGGACGAAATTTCTTTTCAGGTGGGAAGAATGTAATACCCAGAGAAAATTGAATATGCACACCTTCTAAATCCAAAAATTCCCAGAGAAAGAAGTAATAACATATGCAAAGACCTCAGTTTCCATATCTTAACATCTCCACATGAAAGAACCGAAATTAAAAAAAAATAGTCGAAATTCATCAACTGGAAAATAAAATTACACCAAAACACGCAAAGCATCAAAATCAATAAAGGAAGACAAATAACATAATTCAAGAGCAAAATATTGCACAAAATATTGCCTATGAAGACACCTGTACTTATCACTCCAAGAAATGCAATTGGATTTTCATTATACACCGATGCCTCTCTCCAAGGCTTAGGTGTCGTACTAATGCAAGAAGGCCAAGTTGTTGCATATGCCTCGAGGCAACTGAAGATTCATGAGGGTAATTACCCAACACATGACTTGGAACTTGCAGCTGTTGTGTTTGCACTGAAGTTATGGCGTCATTACCTATACGGTGAACGGTTTGAGGCCTTCTCAGATCACAAGAGTCTTAAGTACATATACACTCAGAGAGACCTAAACCTCCGCCAGAGAAGATGGTTGGAATTCTTGAAAGATTATGACTTTCAACGCCAGTACCATCCCGGAAAAGCCAATGTTGAGGTTGATGCCCTGAGTAAAAAATCGTACGTTGCTTGCACTCTTAACTTTGATACGGGGAAGTTGGCTACAGAGATGGAGAACTTTAATCTACAGCTGAACGAAGAGGGACCAAGACCACGACTCTCTCAATTATCAGCCAACTCTGAGCTCGTTCGAAAGATTTCAGCAGCTCAAGCCAATGACCCTATGTTAATGGAGAAACGAGAACTTCTACTCAGTGGACAGGACCTTCCTCACTGGTCGGTCGCTGAAGACGGGACCGTTTTCTGTAAAAAATGTCTCTGTCTACCGAAAGATCCTAAGGTTCGGAAAGAAGTGCTTAATGAGATGCATTGTTTGAGGTACGCTATGCATCCTGGGGGTGACAAGATGTACAAGGATGTCAAGCGACAATTCTGGTTTTCTAGAATGAAGAAGGCAATTGCAAACTTCGTTGCTCGATGTCTCGTTTGCCAGAAAGTTAAGGCAGAACGAAGACTTCCCTGTGGACTTCTCCAGCCGTTACCTATTGGAGAATGAAAATGAGAGAACATCGCAATGGATTTTGTTACGGCCTTACCTCGAAATAATAAAGGGCAAGATGTTATCTTGGTTATCATTGACACACTTACAAAGTATGCACACTTCTTGCCAATAAAGTTCACGGATAATCCCGCCATACTTGCAGAGCTATATGAAAGAGAGATCGTACGCCTTCATGGCATACCACTCACGATCGTCTCTGATCGAGACCCTCGATTCACATCAAACTTTTGGAAAAGCTTCAAAAGTAGAATGGGTTCTAAGATCACCATGAGCACAACATTTCACCCTCAGACTGATGGGCAGTCAGAGTGGCTTATTCAAATCTTAGAAGACATGTTACGGTGTTGCATTTTGGACTTTACTGACGGATGGGCAAAGTATTTACATCTAGCTAAGTTTGCATACAACAACAGCTACCAAACTAGTATTGGCATGGCACCGTATGAGACTTTCTATGGTCGCTCTTGCAGATCCCCGGTATGCTGGTTAGATATGGCAGATCGACCGCAGTTAGGCCCTGAACTAGTTCAAGAGACTTCTGAAAAGATCACACTAGTAAAGGAACGACTTCGTGTTGCACAAAGTCGACAGAAGAGCTATGTTGACAAGAGAAGACAACCTCTAGAATTTGATAAGGGGGACTTTGTTTTTCTAAAAGTTCAGCCCACAAGAGGTGTCAAACGCTTTGGGATCAAAGGAAAGCTCTCCCCGCGGTATATAGGTCCATTTCAGATCATTGAACGTATTGGCAAACTTGCTTATCATCTGTCCCTTCCATCATCCATGCCTAAGGATCATGACGTTTTTCACGTATCTTTGCTTCGCAAGTATCGTCCTGATCCTTCGCATATCATCCCTTTAGTCGAGGAGAAAGCGATATAGATTTTAGATAGAAAAACTCAAGAACTACGACGATGTAGCATACCACTTGTGAAAGTGCTCTGGGATCACCACGGCGTAGAGGAAGCAACATGGGAACTAGAAGCAACAATTAAACAGAAATATCCTGAATTGTTTTCTAATACCAACTGATGATGTGATACATTGTACTATTTTCACTTATCAATAAAATGATGAAACATTGTTTACACTTATCTTAATACATTGTTTCACTTGAATAACTATACAGATGTCTGAAAATAATATCAATGGATATAGTGATGCACACACGCATTGGCCTCCTTGGCAACCTGTGGCTACTTCTCAAGAAGAAGACTCAAGTCACAACTACTTTACATCACCAACTCCATCACCACACAGATAGCGATCATTATCGCCAGAGCGTGCATGACTTTTTCATAACAATCTCGTGCCCTCATCCTAGCAAGACCTTCTACCAAAATTGCCAGGCGGCAGGATTCGAGCAACTGCACGAGAAAGTATTCCACTGCTCAACCTACCTCCCCTCAAATGATGTAACCAGCACCCTCCACCACCATCTGTTATGCAAAGGTTGGAATCTTCAGAGGACGAGTCTGATTCCATTTGCTCACCATGGTTTTACGATGATGACGATTCCACCGGCCATAGTGCTATTCAGGGACCATTCAAGAACTATCCTGAACTCGCAAAAGATGACGCCGGCAGTGAATCTCAAGCAGATAACCATCATAACTACTTTAATTGATTTCGAGGGCGAAATCCCTTTAAGGGGGGTAGAGTGTAATACACTATATTTCACAAAAAAAAAAAAAAATTGGGCATACGTGCCCGGAAGTCCAGGCACATGCCCAAAAGTCCAGGCACATGCCCGGAAGGCCAGGCAAGTCGCCCGGAAGTCCAGGCACATGCCCGGAAGTCCAGGCAGCCCGCCTGGACTTCGAGGCGCCAAAACATCTATATAAACCAACCCCCCCCTCTTCATTTTTCACCCCAAATTCACTCCAAATTGTGATTTTTCCTCCTCTTTTCACTCATTTTGAGTTTTTAGTCTTTTGAGACTCTATGTTCGAGACTCTCGGTGCAGTGCGACGAAGTTCTGTCAGGAGGAAAGCGCCAGATCTGGAAAAAGAAGAAGTTCTTATCTGAAGGTGGGGAACGAAACATAGGTTTGCGTGTTTTATAACTTTTATTAAAGTTTACATTCAGTTATTATTATATCTACTGTTCATTTACACTGCATTATGTCATATAATGTTTATACTGTCGCACTTATACCTGTACACTTGGAATTCACGTACTATACTGTTACAATATCAGATTTGTGGTCAATCTGACTCAACTAGACTCGGTCTTGTCCTCAGTAACTTTAAATAGTGAACGGGAGGCAGCGGTCTGCTCTAGGTGATTGGTATTTAAGCAGACCTTGTGTCTCACCTCTCAACTTGGGACTGATCTAGTTGGTCTTATTGAAAGCTATCAGCTTATACAAGTAATACTGAATCTCCTAACCTTGCACGTCGTGATACCGACCCTGATAAGGATCACCAGACGTTGCCAAAGTCAGTCTAAATGTCAAGAAAAGACTAGACCAGTTCATGCATTGGCATCATACATATCACCACCTAGGGACGTATATGGTTTATGACTCATAGAATAGTTATGAGCATTACTCGCTATTCATTATATTTCTCTGGAGAGGAACGTACATGAGAAACCGGCTAGGTTCGGGGAGGGACATCAGTACGTGAATCCAGAGCATCATTCCTTAGGAGCGACGTACAGTGAGAACCTGGCTACGCCCGGGGAAGGACACCTATACGTGAACTCAGGCGATGTACGTTCATCAAACCATTACGAGACGGTGTCATGCATACATACATATTGATTGATTATGATGCTTACATGTGTATTTAAGATATTTGGTATTGAAGTATGCTTAATTAATTGTTATACTCACGAACTATTTACCAATTGAGCGCGTTAAGCTCACTCTATTATTCTCAAAATTTTCACAGGAAATTAGGGTAGACTGGGTGCAGGTTTATGGGGCCCACATTTTGTACCCTTTGTATCATTCATTAGGGATTTTGGAGAGTATGTTCCCTTGACCGTTTCATGTACAAATTATATTCTGAATTAAATGAAATCAGATTTGTGCTGTGTACTATATTTTCTGTTGAGCACTCTGTTGTTACCATTGTTATTGTTCCAAATGCGTGCCCCGTCCGCGAATATACCACCAGTTTAGGCGCGTCCGGGCGGGGTGTGACGTCTTTAGTCATCTAGGTTGAGTTTCCAGTTTGAACCTCTATTTAATAGGCTTTAACCCCATTCCCCTCGATAAACATTGTACTTGATCTCTAGGCAAACCTTTAGTTAGTGGATCCGCAAGGTTGTCCTTTGATTTGATATAATTTATGGATATTACTCCATTTTCAAGTAACAATGAATGCATATTGTTGAGACAAGTTTGAACCAACACGAAATATCCTCTAAAAAGTTACGAAGCCATTTTGCTTCTTCTCCAGCTTTTTCTAAAGCTATAAATTCAGATTCCATAGTGGATTTGGCTATACATGTTTATTTTGAGGATTTCCATGATATCGCTCCTCCTCCAATTGTGAACACATATCCACTCGTAGATTTTGTGTTCTTGGAGTCAGATATTCAGTTTGCATCACTATATCCTTTTAGAACAATTGAATATCTTGTATAATGCAATTCATAATGTTGTGTGTACCTTAGATATCTAAGTACCTTAATCAAAGCTTTCCAATGAGCCTTGCCGGGATTTTTTGTAAATCGACTCAATTTATTAATTGCACATGCTATGTCAGGTCGCGTACATACCATAACATACATTTAGGGGTGTACAAATCTCGGTTCGGTTCGAACCGAACTGAACCTAGTTCGGGTTGGGTTTTTTGAAATCGAAACCGAACCAAACTAATACTCAAATTGAATCGAACCGAGCCGAATTTGTTCGATTTGGGTTGATCGGGTTAGTTACGTCAATTTTACAGTTATAAATTTTATACTTAACACTATTTTACCTTTTCAAAACACATTCAATCCTTTGAAAAATATAATATATAGTTTTATCACTACAATTAAAACACAAAATACATTATTACATTTAATAATAGGAATACTGAAAGAGATTGACATGGAAAATTTCTACATGTTTTTCATTCAAAGCCTTTCTTAAGGCAATTTTTTTATGTATCTGCACGTCCAATTCCAAGTATCCAATAGTTAAACAAATAAAAATTAAAAGCAAGTTTAAAGGATATTTTAATCATGTTCCTATATATTTAAAGCTTAGGGTTATAGGAGAAATGACAGTATTACCCTCAAGTTTGGTTCGGTTTGGGTTAAATTCAATTTTTCAATGTCTAAACTGAAAATCGAACCAAACCGATCGGTTTTTTTCATTCCTTAAATTGAAAACCAAACCAAACTTCACAAAAATCGAACCAATCACATTGGTTTGGTTCGGTTTTTCGGTTTGGTCGGTCTCGATGAACACCCCTACATATATTAGACTGCCAAGTATATACGTGAATATTCTAATTGAGTTTTGGGTTGCCCTTTATTCTTGATAAGATGTAAATTCACATTTATTGGTGTTTTTATAGGACTAGTATCATATTTATTGAACTTAATCAATATTTTCTCAATATAATGAGATTGGGACAAGACTAATCCATCAAATATTTTAGAAATTTTAATCTCTAAAATAACACCAGCAATGCCCATATCTTTCATATCAAAATGTCTAGTCAACATTTTCTTGGTAAACTTGATTATAGCTTCATTATTATCTATAATCAACATATCATCTACGTAAAGGCACACTATGACTGTGGCGACCCCGCGCCCCGGACCACCAACCCCACAGGGAATGGCGTGCGGAATGCCAAGGCAGGACGCCCGGCGTAGGCATCTCCGACCACTCCTCAACTCCCGTGAGGTGGTTGAGACCCTACGAGCCTTATCTCAAACAACGACATAATATCAAAAGGTACTAAACAAAACTACCCACCGTATTAATCATCAAAGACAAGAGATAATACATAAAAATAAACCTCAAATAAAATCATAATCCCTACAGTCCATTAAAATTGACATACACATAAAGTCCAAAATTGTGGGTACAAATAAAAATCGTCATATGCCCACATGGTCTATCTAACAAGTCTCAACTCACCCATACTACAATATGGTAAGTGTTATAATTACATAATCCAAAATATAATACTTCATAATTTAAAACACAGTTCAATCAAAATGCCTCTCAACTCACATCGAGGCCTTGGATTCTCTCGCAGGAAAGGCCCTCAAGATATAACTACTCCTTTGCCCTTATTCGGGACAGAAGGACCTGAAAGAGGAAAATGAGGGTGAGCCAACGGTGCCCAGTGAATAGAATTCAAATATGCTATCAATACTCATCAATAAATATCATGTATGCATGTCAATGTGTAGCATGATTAAAAGCTCATAACATATAGATATCAAGCATTTATAATAAGTTCGATGCAAGTAAAAGCTTATCAATTTGGATCCACATTTCACATGCATTGGGTTACTAGTGCACGTCTATTTCACCGTACCGTTGATCCCAATCATGTTTATTTTGGGTTACTAGTGCACGTCTATTTCACCGTACCGTTGACCCCAATCTCTTCCTTTCCTAAAACCCTCCTATGACAAGGTTAAGTCCCCCTACTAGCCAGATAGATGGGCCCAACCAAAGTCAGAAGGTTTTCTCAAATCAATGCATCATTCAAAACATTAGAATACATTCATAATTTCAACATACAATATATAAGTGATATGATGACATAAAAGATATAATCATAAATGAAGTCTACTCACAACCAAGCCTCGCGAGAGTATTTAACCACACACGACCACCAAACCAAATCAACCCAATCAAGATCCTGAAACATACATCAATATCCTACCATACATCAATTTCTACGCTCAATCACATAGACATTACACATCAACCCTAAATCAGCCCACATATAAACAATAGGCCTAAATCCCATCTACTCCCATCATTCAACTCAAATCACATGACTTAGGCCTCTAATGCATAGTTCTCATACGTAAACCATTCTATTAATCAAAAATACTGATTTTCAATTCCTTTAGGCATAAACATGCCCAAATTGGGTCACTTGATCACAAGTAGGCCTAACCCATGATATGGTCACAACCACCAAATCAGTAGCATAATCAACCCTAATCATGCTTAATTAAACATAAGTTGCATCAATTCAATGATTTTAGGCCAAAAGCATCAAAAGCCCTAAAATATGAAATTTTTCATACTTAGGCCATATTGCCGATTTACACTAGGTCACCATATTCATCCATGTACATCACTGATTTTGCATCATGGGTTCATCAACAATGGCAACTAGGTCAACATAGTTGACATGCAAGCTATTTGGAAAGGTCTAAGTTCATATTCTAAATTTAGGTCTAATACAAGCAACCCTACCAATTCTTCATTTAATATTCTGTTCAGATCTATCAATCTACCAACACAAATATGTAATCACAAAATCAATTGTATAGATTTAATTATGTGAAGAAACAAACCTTCTGTCTAAATATCATCCCAATCCAACGGTGGACCGAAAAGATAAGTATATTTGATGAACAAGTCTCTAATTAGACAATTTCTCCTTTCCTGCTGCAAATACTCAAACTCAAATGACTATATCACACAAAATCCTAAATGCATAAACATCGCCACCGTTAAGAATACATAAATATCAGTTATAAACTACATACCCAACTTTGATATCCATCCAACGGTAGATCGAGGAGATCTACAAGTTTGTGCGAAACGGCACGAGAAATCCAGACTTTCCGACCAGCTTTATTTCAGAGGTTAGATCTCTCGGACAAAACCTCTAATCAAGATCTTCACCGTTCATAATGCAGAGATATCCGTTGTACACTTCGTACCCGAATTTTATATCCATCCAACGGTAGATTAAAGATATATAGAAGTTTGAGCGAAACGGCGCGAGAAATCCAGACTTTCCGACCAGCTTTGTTTGAGAGGTTAGATCTCTTAGACGAAACCTCTGATCAAGATCGCCACCGACCAGAATGAATAACCATAAGCTACGAACTTGCTGACAAAGTTTGAGCTCAATCTGACCATTTATCCCAAAGATCCAACTATTTGATGAAAATATCGCAGAGATCTTCCTCCTGCAACTCCCTCCTTCTTTCTCTTCTTCTTTCCTTTCTCTTCTTTTCTTTCTCTTCTCTTTTCCTTTCTCTCCACTCACCTCTTTCTAGCACTTCCTTGATTCCCTCCTCTACTCACCTCACTTTCTACCACATTCTTGGATTCTCTCCTCCACTCACCTCATTCTCTAGCACATTCTTGGATTCTCTCCTCATTCTTGGATTCTCTCCTCCACTCATCTCATTTTCTAGCACATTCTTGGATTCTCTCCTCCACTCACCTCACTTTCTAGCACATTCTTGGATTAAAGAAGTGGGCATGGGACACTTGTCCACTTTCATGCACCAACCTTCACATGTGTTGGTCTCATACTACCCATACCAACCACATGTGTTTTAACCAATCTCATGCTTCCATGTATTTTAAATGTTCAATCCATTTAATACACCAAATTTTCATTCTCATTTATCCTTTTATTCAATCAATCCTAACCCATATCAATTCATGGTTTAATGGGTCCATGCATAAATAATAACATATGCATTATACTTTAATTTAACATGACCCATATACAATTTATGATACACATATTTATATACATTATCAAGCATCAACTATACAAACATTAAACAACCATCAAACAAACACCAAACATATCAAGGCAACACATAGAGTTTGGGCAAAATACAATTGGGTTATGGGCTAGATGAAATAATTTTCGGAGCGTCACATCACACCCACCTTAGACTAAACTTCGTCCTCGAAGTTTTAAGGTTAAGAAATTACCTAAGCCCATGAACTCGGCAAAGTGCTCCATCATGTAGTCCTCACGCTCCCAAGTAACCTGCTCCTCGCCATGGAACTGTTATCTCACCTTAACCATCGGAATCTCGCGGTTACGTAACCTCTGGACCTTCCGGTCAAGTATCTGAATAGGTTCCTCATCATAAGTCACATCCTGCCTCAGTTCAATGTTCCTCCAGTCCAAGACGTGATCAAAATCACTCTTGTACACTCTCAACATTGACACATGAAAGACATTGTGGACTGCTGCTAACTGAGGTGGCAAGGCTAATCGGTAAGCAACGGGGCCAATTCGTTCTAAAACCTCGAATGGCCCAATAAATCTAGGAGCGAGTTTGCCTTTTATCCCAAATCTAGTTTGACCCTTCTGAGGTGAGACCTTCAATAAAACTTCGTCACCCACCTCGAACTCTACGGTCTTCCGCTTGGCATCAGTGTAACTCTTCTGCCTGTCTTGGGCTACTTTCATATTATGCTTGATCCTCTTAATCTTCTCTGTGTGTTCTTGTACAAACTCTGGTCCCATCACCGCAACATCCCCTACCTCTGTCCAACAGATCGGAGATCTACAGGGTCGACCATACAATGCCTCAAAAGGAGCCATACCAATACTTGACTGATAGCTGTTGTTGTACGCGAACTCACACAGATGTATGTACTCCTCCCAGTTACCACTGGACTCGAGGACACAAGCTCGAAGCATATCCTCTAAAATAGATATCAACCTCTCAGACTGGCCATCCGTCTGGGGGTGAAAAGCGGTACTGAGATCTAGTCTAGTGCCGAGCTGCCTCTGCAACCCCTGCCAGAATACCGATGTAAACCTCGGATCCCTATCTGACACAATCGAAACTGGCACTCCATGTAATCTGACTATCTCCCGCATATAGAGTCTGCTCAGCTTATCCATAGAATCCCTAGTGTTCACCGGTAGAAAGTGAGCGGACTTGGTCAAGCGATCAATAATAACCCAAACAGCATTATGTCTCCTCGGGGTGTTGGGTAATCCAACAACAAAGTCCATAGTGACGTGCTCCCATTTCCACTCAGGAATGGCGAGCGGTTGCATCTGCCCTCCAGGCCTCTGATGTTCAGCTTTGACTCTCTGACAAATCTCACACCTCTGAATGAACTGAGCTATCTCTCTCTTCATGTCGGGCCACCAATACATTCTTTTCATATCATGATACATCTTGGTTCCGCCAGGATGAATAGCATAATGAGATCTGTGAGCCTCTTGAAGAACACTCTGTCTGAGTCGTGGATCTGCGGGAACCCATAAACGTCCCCTAAATCTCAAGGCACCCTCAGATGACAAGTGCCAATCAGTAAAATCACTGCTCTCAGCCCAAGACTTGTACATCCCATGATCAACGTCAAGTCTCTGTTGGTCAATTACCTCCTGGACTTGTGTAGGCTGAGCTCTCATTTGAGCACATATCACAATCTGATCTGAAGGGGTAGCACATATACTCACAACCGTAACCGCCTCAAGTAGTCTCCACTCACGAGACATCTGGCGTGCTACCATAACTGTCTCTACCCGCTTCCTGCTCAACACATCAGCCACTACATTGGCTTTACCTGGGTGGTATTCCAATGTAAAATCATAGTCTTTAAGGAGCTTCAACCACCTTCTCTGCCTCATGTTCAATTCCTTCTGAGAGAACAAGTACTTGAGGCTCTTATGGTCAGAATACAGAGTGAATCTCTCACCATAGAGATAATGCCTCCAAATCTTCAAAGCAAAAACCACTGCGGCCAGTTCTAAGTCATGAACAGGGTAGTTCTTTTCATGCACCTTCAACTGCCTCGATGCATAAGCAATGACCCTATCCTTCTGCATCAACACGCAACCTAAGCCGATGCGAGAGGCATCGGTATAGATAACCAACTCCTGATCAGGCTCTGGCAAAATCAACACTGGCGTAGATGTCAATCTTTTCTTCAGCTCTAAAAAGGCATTCTCACACTCCTCGGTCCATACAAAGGACACATCTTTCTGGGTGAGCCTAGTCATAGGCGTAGCTATCTTGGAGAATCCCTGAACGAATCTCCTATAGTAACCCGCTAACCCAAGAAAGCTTCTGATCTCAGTCACTGTCGTAGGCCTAGGCCAACTGATAATGGCTTCAACCTTAGACGGATCAACTGAAATCCCCTCAGAACTCACCACATGACCTAAGAACTTCACTTCGGTGATCCAAAACTCGCACTTGCTCAGCTTTGCATATAACCTATGCTCTCTCAGAGTTTGCAAGGTCACTCTAAGGTGTTCGTCATGCTCAGCCCGAGTCTTGGAATACACCAATATGTCATCAATGAAGACGATGACAAACTTATCCAGATACTGCCTAAAGATCCTCTGCTTCAGGTCCATGAACATCGCCGGTGCATTAGTCACACCAAATGGCATCACAAGGAACTCATAATGTCCATAGCGGGTTCTGAATGCTGTCTTAGGCACATCCTCCTCCCTGATCCTCAGCTGATGATACCCATAGCGCAAATCAATCTTCGAAAAATACCTCGCTCCCCTCAACTGATCAAACAAGTCATCAATCCTTGGGAGAGGATATTTGTTCTTGATGGTCACCCTGTTCAATTGGCGATAGTCGATGCACAACCGCAAGCTCCCATCTTTCTTTTTCACAAAAAGAACTGGAGCTCCCCAGGGTGACACGCTCGGGCAAATAAAGCCCTTAGTCAATAACTCCTCAAGCTGTTTCTGCAACTCTCTCAACTCGGCTGGCGCCATTCTATATGGTGCCATGGAGATAGGCTTCGTGCCAGGGACTAGTTCAATAATGAAATCGATCTCTCGCTTCGGTGGTAATCCTGGAAGATCCGCAGGGAACACATCTGTAAAGTCCCTAACAATGGCAATATCCTCAAGTACCACCTCACTAGTCTCTTCCTCATTAGGCACTAACCCAGCCAAAATCTCCCTATCTCCATCAGTCACAAATCTACCCCTTGTGACTGTCTGGTCTGAAGCTCTACCCTGTAGTGTAAACATTGGGTGTCCGGGGATCTGAAAAATGATTCTCTTCGTGAAACAGTCGACAACTGCATGATAAGCCGCGAGCCAATCCATCCCTAGAATTGCATCAAACTCTAAAAACTCTAGGACTCGAAAGTCAATAGGCATCTCAACATCACCAATCTGAACCACACACTGGCTACAGATCATGTTCGGGTAGATCCTCTCCCCAGCTACAGTACTCACCACTAACCATGTACTAGCCCTAATCGGAGTCAAATGCAAACTATCTACCATACGTCCAGATATGAATGATAATGTAGACCCAGCATCAAATAATACATGCATAGAAGTACCACAAATAATAAGAGTACCTTCTAACAAGGTCCTGGATGCCGTCGGGTCTGGCTCAGTAGCTGCCTTCGCTGTCTCTCTGGCACTGGACTGCTGCACAAATCCCTGAGCTCTCTGAAAATTCGGACACTCGGACTTCCTATGCCCAGCCTGCCCACATTGAAAACATAAGAACGGAGCCCTGGGAGCAGATGATCCATTCTGAGATGTCGTCACATAGCTTCCTCGGCCTCTACCTCTGCCTCGGCCAGCAATCTGTGGGAATGGGGGTCTCGGTGCACTCGGTGCCTGAATAGGAATCGGGACAGGAGAGGAAACCACTGGTGAGGCCATCATACTAGTCTGAACCTGTGATGCCTTACTCTGAGCACTATCAGACTGTGCTCTTCCATAAAACTTTATCTTCCTTTCCCATCTTCCCTTCTTCCACAGAGTCGGGAACTGTCCCCCAGACTCTGCTTGTGAAGTCTGTTCACCTAGAGCTGCCCGTGTAGACATACCATCAACCCGCTCAGCCAACTCATACTGTTTGGCCCTCTAGACCACTGTGGTAAAATCAGTCATCTTCGTCACAGACAAGGCCTGTCGGATCGCAGGCCTTAGGTTCAAAGAAAACCTCATAATCTTGTCACTCGGCGTCTGAACTAACCCAGGGGCATAAACTGCGAGCTGCCTAAATCTGAGCTCGTACTCCCTGACTGACATGGTGCCCTGTGTGAGATTCAAAAACTCGAGTTGTTTAGCCTGTGTCTCAGTCTCTGGAACGTAAGCCTGTAAGAACAACCGTTTGAAGATGTCCCAACTCTTCACTTCCCCTCTGTGTATCCAACACTGAAAGCCACCAGTCATCTACATCACTCTCTAGTGTGTGAGCTGCACATAGGACCTGAGACTCCTCATCAAGCTCTAAGAAGCGACTGATCTTCTCGACATTCTTCAGCCAATCTTCGGCCTTCTTCAAGTCAACCCCACCAGTAAATTCCTTACGTTTTAGCATCATGAACTTCTCTAGCAGTCTGATCCGCCGATCAGTGGGGTTCTCCACAACAATAGGAGCAGGTGTAGGCATAGGCTGAGGTACAGCCATTGGAGGTCCTGCTGCCCCTGCAGCTCCACTAACCTCGGCCCTACTAGTGCCCGCCTCCTGAGGTATTGTTCGAGGTGACTGTCGAGCAATAGCCTCAACCTGCTGCACTAACGCCTGTATCTGTGAAGTCTGGGCTGCCATCAAGCGGCCTTGTGCCTGAATGATCTCCTTCATTCTCCCCATCCGGTCATCATCGGATGGCCCTGTGCGTGGTTGTCCCAATCTCTCGCTCCTCCTCATGACAGTGAGAAGTAGAAATACGAGCAACCATCACACATTTAAAACATTAACAAAGCCTCATAACTACCCATATCATATAATACACACAGAAAATATGATACTAAGGCTTTTAAGTTCGTTCCTTTAAGCTTTTTAATCACCTAAATCTCTCACCCAATTCCTAGGTGAAAGTCATCTAAGTCCAATACATAAACCAAACCTAGAAAAATCAGGCTCTGATACCAACTGTGGCGACCCCGCGCCCTGGACCACCAACCCCGCAGGGAATGGCGTGCGGAATGACGGGGCGGGACACCCGGCGTAGGCAACTTCGACCACTCCTCAACTCCTCAACTCCCGTGAGGTGGTTGAGACCCTACGAGCCTTATCTCAAACAATGACATAATATCAAAAGGTACTAAACAAAACTACCCACCGTATTAATAATCAAAGACAAGAGATAATCCATAAAAATAAACCACAAATAAAATCATAATCCCTACAGTCCATTAAAATTGACATACACATAAAGTCCAAAATTGTGGGTACAAATAAAAACCGTCATATGCCCACATGGTCTATCTAACAAGTCCCAACTCACCCATACTACAATGTGGTAAGTGTTATAATTACATAATCCAAAATATAATACTTCATAATTTAAAACACAGTTCAATCAAAATGCCTCTCAACTCACATCGAGGCCTTGGATTCTCTCGCAGGCAAGGCCCTCAAGATATAACTACTCATTTGCCCTTATTCGGGACAGAAGGACCTGAAAGAGGAAAATGAGGGTGAGCCAACGGTGCCCAGTGAATAGAATTCAAATATGCTATCAATACTCATCAATAAATATCATGTATGCATGTCAATGTGTAGCATGATTAAAAGCTCATAACATATAGATATCAAGCATTTATAATAAGTTCGATGCAAGTAAAAGCTTATCA
This sequence comes from Paratinospora sagittata, assembly GCA_035771175.1. Lineage (NCBI taxonomy): Eukaryota > Viridiplantae > Streptophyta > Magnoliopsida > Ranunculales > Menispermaceae > Paratinospora > Paratinospora sagittata. The sequence continues at coordinate 43,425,387 of CM069593.1, forward strand.
ATTTGGATCCACATTTCACATGCATTGGGTTACTAGTGCACGTCTATTTCACCGTACCGTTGATCCCAATCATGTTTATTTTGGGTTACTAGTGCACGTCTATTTCACCGTACCGTTGACCCCAATCTCTTCCTTTCCTAAAACCCTCCTATGACAAGGTTAAGTCCCCCTATTAGCCAGATAGATGGGCCCAACCAAAGTCATAAGGTTTTCTCAAATCAATGCATCATTCAAAACATTAGAATACATTCATAATTTCAACATACAATATATAAGTGATATGATGACATAAAAGATATAATCATAAATGAAGTCTACTCATAACCAAGCCTTGCGAGACTATTTAACCACACACGACCACCAAACCGAATCAACCCAATCAAGATCCTGAAACATACATCAATATCCTACCATACATCAATTTCTATGCTCAATCACATAGACATTACACATCAACCCTAAATCAGCCCACATATAAACAATAGGCCTAAATCCCATCTAATCCCATCATTCAACTCAAATCACATGACTTAGGCCTCTAATGCATAGTTCTCATACGTAAACCATTCTATTAATCAAAAATACTGATTTTCAATTCCTTTAGGCATAAACATGCCCAAATTGCGTCACTTGATCACAAGTAGGCCTAACCCATGATATGGTCACAACCACCAAATCAGTAGCATAATCAACCCTAATCATGCTTAATTAAACATAAGTTGCATCAATTCAATGATTTTAGGCCAAAAGCATTAAAAGCCCTAAAATATGAAATTTTTCAAACTTAGGCCATATTGCCGATTTACATTAGGTCACCATGTTCAGCCATGTATATCACTGATTTTGCATCATGGGTTCATCAACAATGGCAACTAGGTCAACATAGTTGACATGCAAGCTATTTGGAACGGTCTAAGTTCATATTCTAAATTTAGGTCTAATACAAGCAACCCTACCAATTCTTCATTTAATATTCTGTTCAGATGTATCAATCTACCAACACAAATATGTAATCACAAAATCAATTGTATAGATTGAATTATGTGAAGAAACAAACCTTCTGTCCAAATATCATCCCAATCCAACGGTGGACCGAAAAGATAAGTATATTTGATGAACAAGTCTCTAATTAGACAATTTCTCCTTTCCTACTGCAAATACTCAAACTCAAATGACTATATCACACAAAATCCTAAACGCAAAAACATCCCCACCGTTTAGAATACATAAATATCAGTTATAAACTACATACCCAAATTGGATATCCATCCAACGGTAGATTGAGGTTATCTACAAGTTTGAGCGAAACGGCACGAGAAATCCAGACTTTCCGACCAGCTTTGTTTCAGAGGTTAGATCTCTCGGGAAAAACCTCTAATCAAGATCTCCACCGTTCAGCATGTAGAAGTATCAGTTGTACACTACGTACCCAAATTTTATATCCATCCAACGGTAGATTAAAGAGATCAAGAAGTTTGAGAGAAACGGCGCGAGAAATCCAGACTTTCCGATCAGCTTTGTTTGAGAGGTTAGATCTCTTAGACGAAACCTCTGATCAAGATCTCCACCGACAGAATGAATAATCATGAGCTACGAACTTGCTGACAAATTTTGAGCTCAATCTGACCATTTATCCCAAAGATCCAGCTCTTTGATGAAAATGTCGCTGAGATCTTCCTCCTGCAACTCCCTCCTTCTTTCTCTTCTTCTTTTCTTTCTCTTCTTTTCTTTCTCTTCTTTTTTCCTTTCTCTCCACTCACCTCTTTCTAGCACTTCCTTGATTCCCTCCTTGATTCTCTCCTTGATTCTCTCCTTGATTTCCTCCTTGATTCCCTCCACTCATTCTAGCACTTCCTTGAGGGCATGGGACACTTGTCCACTTTCATGCACCAACCTTCACATGTGTTGGTCTCATACTACCCATACCAACCACATGTACTTTAACCAATTTCATGCTTCCATGTATTTTAGATGTCCAATCCATTTAATACACCAAATTTTCATTCTCATTTATCCTTTTATCCAATCAATCCTAACTCATATCAATTCATGGTTTAATGGGTCCATGCATAAATAATAACATATGCATTATAATTTAATTTAACATGACTCATATACAATTTATGATACACATATTTATATACATTATCAAGCATCAACTATACAAACATTAAACAACCATCAAACAAACACCAAACATATCAAGGCAACGCATAGAGTTTGGGTAAAGTGCAATTGGGTTATGGGCTAGATGAAATAATTTTCGGGGTGTCACAATGACATAACCCTTTGGTGTGTTTTTGACATATACACATTTGTCATATTCATTGATTTTAAAACCATTGGACAACATGACATTGTCAAATTTAATATGCCATTGTTTTGGTGCTTGTTAAAACTCCATATAATGATTTAACAAGTCTACACACCTTACGTTCTTGTCCAGATGCAACGAATCCTTCAGGTTGTTGCGTATATATCTCTTCTTCTAATTCACCATTTAAGAAAGCTGTCTTGACATCCATTTGACGAATTTCAATATTGTTTATTGTAGCAATAGCAATTAACATTCTTATGGATGTTATTCTAGTTACCGGTGAATATGTATCAAAGAAATCAAGGCCCTCTGTTTGTTTAAATCCCTTGGCTACCAACCTAGCCTTATATTTATCAATTGAATCGTCAACCTTTAATTTTCTTTTAAAAATCTATTTACACCCTAAAGTCGTCATACTTGATGGTAAATCTACCAATTCCCAGGTATGATTGTGCATGATTGATTCAATTTCACTATTTATTGCTTCCTTCCAGTAAGGAGGTTCGGGTGTTGATTTTGCCTCTTTAAAAGTTTGAGGTTCACTTTCTAACATATATATTAGAAAATTAGGATCAAAAGACTTTGCAACTTTAGCCTTTTTATTGCGTTTAGGTTCATCCTATAAAATTTTTATCTGGAGGATTACTACTACTATTTGCAGTATCATAAATTCTTTTATTGGAACTTAGCTCTTGCATATTTTTATTTGGAAAAATATGCTAAAAAAATGATGCATTTCTAGATTCCATAATTGTATTCACATGTATATCATAAATATCTGATTTGTATACAAGGAACCTATATGCACTATTGTTATGAACATAACCAATGAATATACAATCAATGGTTTCAGGCCCTATCTTAACCCTTTTAGGTTAAGGTATTGCTACCTTAGCTAAACACCCCAACACTTTAAGTCACATATATCGCTGTGAATTAAGTCTAGAGGTTCAATGTTTCTTTCAACTGAATGAAATGGTGTTTTAGTTAACTTTGCCTCAACACATATTTCACACTTATGATTTGGATCAATTTCATAGTTAGGTAATAATTTTAAATTCATCAATTTTCGTAATGAATTAAAATTAACATGTCCTAATCTATCATGCCATAAACAAGAAGACTCCAAAAAATAAACAGAAGATGAATCTTTATTATCTTCAAAATTGCAGATTACAGGCATTATATTCATTTTGAATAATCCCCTTTCTAAGTACCATTTTTCCACAAATACATTATTTTAGGAAAGTACAAATTTATTAGAGTCAAAGATCATCCTAAAAGAACTTTTGCTCAACAGTAAGCCTGAAACATTATTCCGGATGTCAGGTACATGCAACACATCGATCAAGGTGAGTTCATTTCCTGAGGTCATCTTAAGAACCACCTTGTGGCAACCCCGCGCCCCGGACCACCAACCCCACAGGGAATGGCATGCGGAATGCCGGGGCGGGACGCCCGGCGTAGGCATCTCCGACCACTCCTCAACTCCCGTGAGGTGGTTGAGACCCTACGAGCCTTATCTCAAACAACGACATAATATCAAAAGGTACTAAACAAAACTACCCACTGTATTAATCATCAAAGACGAGATAATCCATAAAAATGAACCATAAATAAAATCATAATTCCTACAGTCCATTAAAAATTGACATACACATAAAGTCCAAAATTGTGGGTACAAATAAAAAAAACCGTCATGTGCCCACATGGTCTATCTAGCAAGTCCCAACTCACCCATACTAAAATGTGGTAAGTATTATAATTACATAATCCAAAATATAATACTTCATAATATAAACACAATTCAATCAAAATGCCTCTCAACTCACATCGAGGCCTTGGATTCTCTCGCAGGCAAGGCCCTCAAGATATGACTACTCCTTTGCCCTTATTCGGGACAGAAGGACCTGAAAGAGGAAAATGAGGGTGAGCCAACGATGCCCAGTAAATAGAATTCAAATATGCTATCAATACTCATCAATAAAAACCATGTATGCATGTCAATGTGTAGCATGATTAAAAGCTCATAACATATAGATATCAAACATTTATAATAAGTTCGATGCAAGTAAAAGTTTATCAATTTGGATCCACATTCCACATGCCTTGGGTTACTAGTACACGTCTATTTCACCGTGCCGTTGATCCCAATCATGTTTATTTGGGTTACTAGTACACGTCTATTTCACCGTGCCGTTGATCCCAATCATTTCTTTTCCTAAAACCCTCTTATGACAAGGTTAAGTCCCCCTATTAGCCAGATAGATGGGTCCAACCAAAGTCATAAGGTTTTCTCAAATCAATGCATCATTCAAAACATTAGAACACATTCATGCTTTCAAGATACAATATATATAAGTGATATGATGACATAAAAGATATAATCATAAATGAAGTCTACTCACAACCAAGCCTCGCGAGAGTATTTAATCACACACGACCACCAAACCGAATCAACCCAATCAAGATCCTGAAACATACATCAATATCCTACCATACATCAATTTCTATGCTCAATTACATAGACATTACAAATCAACCCTAAATCAGCCCACATATAATTAATAGGCCTAAATCCCATTTAATCCCATCATTCAACTCAAATCACATGACTTAGGCCTCTAATGCATAGTTCTCATTCATAAACCATTCTATTAATCAAAAATACTGATTTTCAATTCCTTAGGCATAAACATGTCCAAATTTGGGTCACTTGATCACAAGTAGGCCTAACCCATGATATGGTCACAACCACCAAATCAGTAGCATAATCAACCCTAATCATGCTTAATTAAACATAAGTTGCATCAATTCAATGATTCTAAGACAAAAGCATCAAAAGCCCTAAAATATGAAATTTTCCATACTTAGGCCATATTGTCGATTTACACTAGGTCGCCATGTTCAGCCATGTATATCACTGATTTTGCATCATGGGTTCATCCACAATGGCAACTAGGTCAACATAGTTGACATGCAAGCTATTTGGAAAGGTCTAAGTTCATATTCTAAATGTAGGTCTAATACAAACAACCCTACCAATTCTTCACAAGTATTATTCTGTTCAGATGTATCAATCTACCAACAGAAATATGTAACCACAAAATCAACCGTACAGATTGAAGTATGTGAAGAAACAAACCTTCTGTCCAAATATCAGCCCAATCCAACGGTGGACCGAAAAGATATGTATCTTTGATGAGCAAGTGTCTAATCAGACAGTTTCTCCTTTCCTGCTGCAAATACCCAAACTCAGATGGCTATATCACACAAAATAATTAACGTATAAATATTTTCACCGTTCATAATACAGAAATATCTGTTGTAAACTACATACTCAAATTTGATATCCATCCAACGGTACGTTGAGGAGATCTACAAGTTTTACTGAAACGGAACGAGAAACCCAGAAATTCCGACAAGCTTTGTTTCAGAGGTTATATCTCTTAGCACAAGCTTCTAATTACGATCTCCACCGTTCAGAATGTATAAATATCAGTTATAAACTACATACCCAAATTTGATAACCATCTAACGGTAGATTTAGGAGATCTATAAGTTTGAGCGAAACAGTGCGAGAAATCCAGACTTTCCGGCCAGCTTTGTTTGAGAGGTTAGATCTCTCAGAAGAAACCTCTGATCAAGATCTCCACCGACCAGAATGAAGAACCATAAGCTACGAACGTGCTGACAAAATTTGAGCTCAATCTGACCGTAAATTCCAAAGATCCACTTCTTTGATGAAAATCTCGCAGGGTTCTTACTCCTGCAACTCTCTCCTTCTTTCTCTTCTTCTTTCCTTTCTCTTCTTTTCTTTCTCTTCTTCTTTCTTTTCTCTCCACTCACCTCTTTCTAGCACTTCCTTGATTCCCTCCTTGATTCTCTCCTTGATTCTCTCCTTGTTTTCCTCTCCTTGGTTCCCTCCACTCATTCTAGCACTTCCTTGAAGAAGACAAGTGGGCATTGGACACTTGTCCACTTTCATGCACCAACCTTCACATGTGTTGGTCTCATACTACCCATACCAACCACATGTATTTTAAATGTCCAATCCATTTAATACACCAAATTTTCAATTTCATTTATCCTTTTATTTAATCAATCCTAACCCATATCAATTCATGGTTTAATGAGCCCATGCATAAATCATAACATATGCATTATACTTTAATTTAACATGACTCATATACAATTTATGATACATATATTTATATACATTATCAAGCATCAACTATACAAACATTAAACAATCATCAAACAAACACCAAACATATCAAGGCAACACATAGAGTTTGGGCAAAATACAATTGGGTTATGGGCTAGATGAAATAATTTTCGGGGCGTCAAATCACACCCACCTTAGAATGAACTTCGTCCTCGAAGTTTTAAGGTTAAGAATTACCTAAGCCCATGAACTCGGCAAAGTGCTCCATCATGTAGTCCTCACGCTCCCAAGTAACCTGTTCCTCACCATGGAACTGCCATCTCACCTTAACCATCAGAATCTCACGGTTACGTAACCTCTGGACCTTCCGGTCAAGTATCTGAATAGGTTCCTCATCATAAGTCTCATCCTGCCTCAGTTCAATGTTCCTCCAGTCCAAGACGTGATCAAAATCACTCTTGTATACTCTCAGCATTGACACGTGAAAGACATTGTGGACTGCTGCTAACTGAGGTGGCAAGGCTAATCGGTAAGCGACGGGGCCAATTCGTTCTAAAACCTCGAACGGCCCAATAAATCTCGGAGCGAGCTTGCCTTTTATCCCAAATCTAGTTTGGCCCTTCTGAGGTGAGACCTTTAATAAAACTTGGTCACCCACCTCGAACTCTACGGTCTTCCGCTTGGCATCAGTGTAACTCTTCTGCCTGTCTTGGGCTACTTTCATATTATGCTTGATCCTCTTAATATTCTCTGTGTGTTCTTGTACAAACTCTGGTCCCATCATCGCAACATCCCCTACCTCCGTCCAACAGATCAGAGATCTACAGGGTCGACCATACAATGCCTCAAAAGGAGCCATGCCAATACTGGACTGATAGCTATTGTTGTACGCGAACTCACACAAATGTATGTACTTCTCCCAGTTACCACTGGACTCAAGGACACAAGCTCGAAGCATATCCTCTAAAATCGATATCAACCTCTCAGACTGGCCATCCGTCTGGGGGTGAAAAGCGGTACTGAGATCTAGTCTAGTGCCTAGCTGCCTCTGCAACCCCTGCCAGAATACCGATGTAAACCTCGGATCCCTATCTGACACAATCGAAACAGGCACTCCATGTAATCTGACTATCTCCCGCATATAGAGTCTGCTCAGCTTGTCCATAGAATCCCTAGTGTTCACTGGTAGAAAGTGAGCAGACTTGGTCAAGCGATCAATAATAACCCAAACAGCATTATGTCTCCTCGGGGTGTTGGGTAATCCCACAACAAAATCCATAGTGACATGCTCCCATTTCCACTCAGGAATGGCAAGCGGTTGCATCTGCCCTCCAGGCCTCTGATGCTCAGCTTTGACTCTTTGACAGATCTCACACCTCTGAATGAACTGAGCTATTTCTCTCTTCATGTCGGGCCACCAATACATTCTTTTCATATCATGATACATCTTGGTTCCGCCAGGATGAATAGCATAATGAGATCTGTGAGCCTCTTGGAGAACACTCTGTCTAAGTCGTGGATCTGTGGGAACCCATAAACGTCCCCTAAATCTCAAGGCACCATCAGATGACAAGTGCCAATCAGTAAAATCACTGCTCTTAGCCCAAGACTTGTATATCCCATAATCAACGTCAAGTCTCTGTTGGTCAATTACCTCCTGGACTTGTGTAGGCTGAGCTCTCATTTGAGCACATATCACAATCTGATCTGAAGGAGTAGCACATACACTCATAACCGTAGCCGCCTCAAGTAGTCTCCACTCATGAGACATCTGGCGTGCTACCATAACTGTCTCTACCCGCTTCCTGCTCAACGCATCAGCCACTACATTGGCTTTACCTGGGTGGTATTCCAATGTAAAATCATAGTCTTTGAGGAGCTCCAACCACCTTCTCTGCCTCATGTTCAATTCCTTCTGAGAGAACAAGTACTTGAGGCTCTTATGGTCAGAATACAGAGTGAATCTCTCACCATAGAGATAATGCCTCCAAATCTTCAAAGCAAAAACCACTGCGGCCAGTTCTAAGTCATGAACAGGGTAGTTCTTTTCATGCACCTTCAACTGCCTCGATGCATAAGCAATGACCCTATCCTTCTGCATCAACACGCAACCTAAGCCGATGCGAGAGGCATCAGTATAGATAACCAACTCCTGATCAGGCTCTGGCAAAATCAACACTGGCGTAGATGTCAATCTTTTCTTCAGCTCTAAAAAGGCATTCTCACACTCCTCGGTCCATGCAAATGACACATCTTTCTGGGTGAGCCTAGTCATAGGCGTAGCTATCTTGGAGAATCCCTGAACGAATCTCCTATAGTAACCAGCTAACCCAAGAAAGCTTCTGATCTCGGTCACTGTGGTAGGCCTAGGCCAACTGATAATGGCTTCAACCATAGACGGATCAACTGAAATCCCCTCAGAACTCACCACATGACCTAAGAACTTCACTTCGGTGATCCAAAATTCGCACTTGCTCAGCTTTGCATATAGCCTATGCTCTCTCAGGGTTTGCAAAGTCACTCTAAGGTGTTCCTCATGCTCAGCTCGAGTCTTGGAATACACCAATATGTCATCAATGAAGACGATGACAAACTTATCCAGATACTGCCTAAAGACCCTCTGCATCAGGCCCATGAACATCGCTGGTGCATTAGTCACACCAAATGGCATCACAAGGAACTCATAATGTCCATAGCGGGTTCTAAATGTCCAATCCATTTAATACACCAAATTTTCAATTTCATTTATCCTTTTATTTAATCAATCCTAACCCATATCAATTCATGGTTTAATGAGCCCATGCATAAATCATAACATATGCATTAAACTTTAATTTAACATGACTCATATACAATTTATGATACATATATTTATATACATTATCAAGCATTAACTATACAAACATTAAACAATCATCAAACAAACACCAAACATATCAAGGCAACACATAGAGTTTGGGCAAAATACAATTGGGTTATGGGCTAGATGAAATAATTTTCGGGGCGTCACACACCTTCCCAAGACCCGTTATTGTTGAAATTGCTGAATTGCCCATGATTAGATTACATCATCTTATTGTTGTATAAGAGGAAAACATGTTCTTATCAGCACAGACATGTCGGGTGGCTCCAGTATCAATCCACCACTCTCTGGGTTCATCAACCATGTTGGCTTCAAAGACCACAACATATAGCATCAGGTCAGTTACATCTTCAGTCTTCTCCTCAGTCATATTGACTTGATCGTTCTTGGACTTGCCTTTTAATCGAAAATCTTTGGCTTTGTGCCCTTGTTTTTAGCAATTATAGCACTTGCCATTGAACTTATGAGATTTTCCTTTCTTTTTGGCCTGATTATCACCAGTGTGCTTTCCCTCCACAAGGTTAACTTTAGGTTCTGTATGGTCTCTAGTTTTCTTGTCTTGACTCTTATTGTCTTGTTCAATCCGCAATCTGATAATAAGGTCCTCAAGTCCCATCTCCTTACGCTTGTGCTTGAGATAGTTCTTGAAATCTTTCCAAGTAGGTGGCAACTTCTGCATGAATCTCATGGAGAATAATATGTAACTCTTGAACTTGATCCAACACAATCTTTGAGTCCACCATCTTGTAATCAAGGAACCTGCTGACCACAAATTTCTTATGGCCGGCATCTTCAGTCTTGTATTTTTTATCCAAAGAATTCCAGAGTTCCTTGGCAGTAGGGACTATACTATACAAATTATACAGTGTATTTTCTAGCCCATTTAGAATATAATTCTTGCATAGAAAATCAGAGTGTCTCCATGCTTGAATTGTAGCAATAACATGTTTGTCAGTTTCATCATCTCTCAGTTCAGGTTCGTCTTAATTTAGCACCTTGTCCAAGTTGAGGGTGGTAAGGTAAACTAACATCTTCTGTTGCCAACTTTGGAAGTCAGTGCTAGCGAACTTCTCTGGCTTCTCAGGTTTCATAGAAGAGTAGTTGGTTTAGGGACAAAGTCTATCTCCATTAGCATAATTGTCTTAAGATTGTTGACTGTATGGTAGCAATAATCACTGAAAATAGCTTTCAAAATAATCAATTAGATTAGTCTTCAGTCTAAGTGGTGGAGTCAAAATGGTTTCGCTTAAATAACACTCTTCTAAAGCAGCAAGCCGCCTCCCGTACACTATTTAAAGGTACCAGGTACAATACTATATCTAGTTAAATTAGATCAATTACTATTCCAGTAGAGTAATGACGTAGATTGAGGCTAGAGTGTAACTCTATGTCTTTAAGCAATTATGTCCTACTTAGGTGCTCACGGTATATGACACTTGTCTCTAAGGATACAACAATCTTCTTTTAGTGACAACAACACTTTAACTCATCGCTCTTTCGCCCTCGCACACTCGAGCACGTGCGTGGGGTGATGCAAAGCATCACTCCTGAGCCTTCATTGTGTGAGTGTGTTAGCTGAAATTCAAGTGTAGTATTCTAGCTACACTTATAAGTAAATAATTAGAATTTTATCTTTCCCATGTGGGGCTAAAAGATTGTTTTCAAATTTTACCACTTTAGATATATCAAGTAGGCTACTTTAAACTTAATTTTTCATTCATATATAAATGGGTATAGCTAAATACTTATATATTCATAATCTTCACATATCAAAGATTAATAATCAACTTGGACCCACCCAAAATGACTTGTGGGTCCCACTTTAATATTTAACTGAAAATGGTGAAAAACCATGTTTTATTTGCCCATTTTCCAACAAGTTCAATGTTAAGACAAGGTAGAAGGTTGAAAGAAAAGCAACATGTATGAGTTAATATTACCTCCAGTGGTTGCAAAAGCCTCCACTAATTCGAATGTTAAAGAAATTATAACTCATTTGAAGTGGATAGTTAGATTTTGAGAAATTTATGGTTTATCTTGTGTGAATCACATGCGATGATGTAATTTATATATAATTATATCCTTTTAATTTATTTTATTTTTGTTTAGTTTTTTTAATTATTATTGTTTTTTGTATTTGCTTCACTCTACTACAATGTTTGATGATTTATTTTGATAACGGAAGAACTATCAACAAAAGAGCTATCTAGCAAGGAAGCAGTGGTAGAAAATGGTGAAAAATCAACTGATAGAAGAAAAAATATCGAAAGAGATAATGGGGAAGCTAGTCAAAGAATATATATATATATATATGAAGTCAATGATGATCATTTAGTACCAAAGACAGGGATGCAATTCAAATCATTACAAGATATTCAAGAGTTCTACAACGAGTATGCTCAACGCGTAGGCTTTGGTACAAAGATCAGAGGTACATGGAGAAACGAGAAATGGTGAAAAAAATAGAAAAATTTTAGCATGTGGTAGAGAAGGTAAATGTCGCGACCACCTTTCGTAAAGTGACGTCACGACCGACACAGAATACCACATACGCCACACCTAGAAGTACTTGATACCCTGTCAGCCTAACCTATCCACACATTGAATCATCCATTTGCATATCATACAATATCATCCTAAAAATTCTTCCATCCACTAATAATAACATATTATCAAACCATTCCATTTTATCCATTTCACATAACAACTTAGCCGTTCATCTTTATATACATGTCCACACACTCATCTAAATTATAAATACGTTACATAGTGTCATGTATATGTAAACAAAATACATAATGACTTTCCAAAACTCAACAAATATATAAATACATACATTTAGCAAAGATCGTAGTTACATCTCCTAAATCTTGCCTTTGCCCTTGATGTCTTGCCCTGAAAAGATTGGGAGTTTGGGTTGAGCAACAACTAGCCCAGTGAATATTCTACCTATGACATTACATATGCATTGATAACAAAACATGACATTAAAACAATATTTATATCATGATGCAAGCAAGTTAATTAGTTATGAATACATGATCAATATATGTTTCATCGTATTCATGCATTTTCACGACAATGCAAATCTCAGTGTCCATCTCCCACCTTTTAGGTAATTATGCACATTTGCCCCTCATCATGCATCGATAAGGAGTGCAAAGTCTACAATTTACCCATTCATAGATCTTAGGAAAGTAAGTGCTTCTTCCCCTCATTATACCCAAGGAGTGCACCGTCCTTACTTTTGCCATTTATAGATCCTAGCCATTCGGATTCTCTTAGGAGGGCTTCTCATGTCGGTGACCTATTCAATAGCTCCACTACACATAGTATCATGTCACAAAGTCAATTATAATAGTATTAACGCATAAATTTTACTATGTCAATATTCTCAAGTCATACGTTTCATTATCAGGCATTATAATTTATAAATAAGTCTCAAATATCACATGAATTTCATGCATCCAATTATCATCTAATCAAAACAAGAAGTCATGTTGGCACACATATCATCATAGCTAACAATCACAACATGGTATATATAAAATCATGTACAATAGGCATGCATAAGCAATCTAATAATACTATAGACCTAATTAATTTAACATTCCTATCTATATATCAAATAAAACATTATAAATGCATAGAATCCTCCCCACCTGAATCGCTAAATTCCAAATCCCTTAAATTCCTCGTTACGCCTAGTACTCAACCTGTACACGTATATTACGTTTGTTAATATAATTACTCATAAGAACGATTATGAGTGTAGAAATATATACATATATATATGGTGGTGGGATGTTTAAACAAGTATATATATATATAAAATAACATATTATAATACCTTGTGATATGATATAATGATGTGTATGGTATAACATGGTATAATACAATATGTGGTATATATATAATGTGTGGTGATGTGTGAAGCGTTTTGAAAAGATATGATATACAATATAATCTATAATAGGTGTGTGCTGTGGGACGTTTGAAAAAAATCAAAATGGAATAGGGAAATAAAGAAGAAGGGAGGCGTTGATGGTGGTGAGTTGCAGAGAGGTGGTGGGGGCGATGTGCCGCGGGGAACGAAGCGAGCAAAGCAAAGAAAGGTGCGAGAGAGTTTGGGTTTTGAGAGAGGGTTTCGAGAGAGATTCGGAACGAGAGAGCGAGAGCGAGAGATCAGAGAGCGGCGAGAGCAGGGGAAGATGGCGGAGAAGAGAAGAGAGAGAGCTGCGAGATTTCAGAGAGACATACGGGTTTGAGTTTGAGCGATAGAAAAGAGAGGGGCGAGTTGTAGCGGCGAGAGAGGAGTTTGGAGTCTCGCGCGTTCGGATGAAAGGATTGGGTGATGATGTTGCTTGGAGTTTTGGTTACAACGACGAGATGGGGTTTCAGGCATTGGGGTTTTGAGCAGAGAGTTGAGAGAGAGACCTGGCGAGAGTGAGAGAGCAGAGGAGAAAAAGAATCGAAGTCGCAGTGGTGATGAGCAGCAACGGTGATGAGCCGCAGTGATGAGTAGCAGCGGCTACAGACAGTGGCTCAACAGTGGCGATGAACCAGATGGGAGTTGCAGCGTGCGATGGCGGAGAAAAGAATAGAGAAGAGAGAGGCGATTGGGTTTTTTGTGCGGCTGGGTTTGAGAGGGAGAATTGGGTTTTGTGCGATTGGTTTCGAGAGAGAGAGGCTTGTGCGATCGAGGTTTTGAGAGAGAAGGGCGAGATTGCAGCTGTAGAGGGCCAAATTTGCAGGATCGCAGGGCGAGATTGCAGCGGAGAAATAGAAGTTTGGCGATTAGTTTCCTTGATAAGGAAGGAGAGTCTGGGATGTGCGCGCGGAAACAGATCGCAACTCCGAAGAACAAGGGATGTTCTCGGTTGCGATGATCTTGGCGAAGATTTTGATGAGGCGGCGATGGCAAGCGTAGATCGAGTTGTTGATCGAAGCGAAGATGACTGACAAAGCATTTGCGATGTTCTTGAATGGAGATTTCTTGCGGCGACGGGGCCGGCTTTTTTTTTTTTTGAATTTCCAGGGGATTACATTCTTCCCGCCTTAAAAGAAATTTCATCCTGAAATTAAAGTTTAAGCTTACTTACTTGATGATGTTTAACTTTTTCTACTGCTGACCAGTTGTATCTCGAAACCTAAAATGTTGAAAATATTCCATTAGCAGTCTATTAAGTTTACCAACCCATTGGTGAGTTTGAAGAAAAAAAAAATTGATTGTACGCACATAGAATGAAGTACTATTAATTACCTAGAGTGTTCTTTGAAATAAGTCGGCATATTTGGCTTTCATTTCACTTTCAGGTTCCCAAGTGGCTTCTTCAACTCCATGATTCTTCCACAACACTTTAACTAATGGAATGTCTTTTTTCCTCAAACTATGAACTTTCCAATCTAGGATCTTTAAAGGTCCTTCTTCATAGGTGGCATCAGCTTGTACTTTTACTTCTTTCCAATCGATGGTGTCGGAAGGGTCTGGTTTATATTTTCGCAACATTGACAAGTGGAGCACATTGTGGATGGCGGATAAAATAGTTGGCAAGTCTAGTTTGTAAGCATTCTTGCCAATTCGATCACTAATCTTGAACGGACCGATGAATCGCGGCGATAATTTCCCTTTCTTACCAAACCTCATGATACCTTTTTGAGGGCTTATTCTCAGAAATACCTTATCACCTTTTTGGAACTCTAAAGGTCGGCGCCTCTTATCTGCGTAGCTCTTCTGTCTACTCTGTGCAATAACTAGCCTTTCCTGGATCAACTTCACTTTTTCGTTCATTTCCATTATCATATCAGGTCTTGTAAGTACCTTATCTTCCCAATCGGCCCAACACAGTGGGGACCTACATGGTCGTCCATATAGGGCTTCATATGGAGCCATTTGTATACTTGCCTGGTAACTATTGTAATAAGCAAACTCTGCTAGGTGTAAGTATTTACTCCAATTTCCCTTGAAATCTAGCACACAAGCTCTCAACATGTCTTCCAAGATCTGAATAACCCTTTCGGATTGACCATCTGTCTGAGAATGATAGGCGGTGCTCATGGTTAATTTGGTTCCCAATTCCCGCTGTAAGCTCTGCCAGAACTGAGATGTGAATAAGGAATCTCTATCTGACACTATCGATTTGGGTACTCCATGTAGCTTCACAATCTATTTTACATACAGCTCACCCAGTTTACTAATCGGATCTGTGGATTTAATAAGTAAGAAGTGTGCCACGTTAGTAAGTTGATCCACAATTACCCAAACCTTATCTTCACCTTTCTGATTTCTAGGGAGAGCTCCGAAGAAATCCATTGCTATGTTATCCCATTTCCATTCAGGGATTTTTAAAGGTTGTAACAATGCAAACGGTCTTTTATGTTCGACCTTAACTTGCTGACATGTAAGGCATTTAGACACATATTTGGCCACATCTCTCTTCATACCTTTCCACCAGTAGTTTTTCTTCAAATTTTGGTACATCTTATCTCCACCAGGATGTAGAGTGTATTTAGTCTAATGTGCCTCATCAAATAAGATCTTTTTAATTTCCTCAATTCTGGGTATACAAATTCGATCTTTGAATCTCAATAACCCCTCTGAATCGATCTTGAAATTTGTATTTCCATTATTGGCTCTTGCAACTGCCACCCATTTTATCAATTTTCTATCCTGAGCTTGACCTTCCTTAATTTGATGTAGTAGGTCTGGCTTGCAGCTCATATTATATAAGAAAATTTGATTTTCTCCTTTTTGTACGCCCAAATTATAATCTTCAATCAATTGGTACATCTGGGCTTTTTCTGCATCGTTCTTATATGATTTTCGACTTAAAGCATCTGCAACTACGTTGGCTTTCCCTGGGTGATAATGCAGCTGAAAATCATAATCATTCAGCAATTCCATCCATCTCCTTTGCCTCAAATTTAACTCCTTTTGTGTATAGATGTACTTCAAACTCTTATGATCAGAGTATAGATCAAATTTCTCTCCATAAAGATAGTGTCTCCATATCTTCAAAAAGAATACAATAGCAGCCAATTCTAAATCATGAGTCGGGTAATTCTGTTCATGAGTCTTCAGTTGCCTAGAAGCATAAGCAACCACTTTACCCTCTTGCATCAGAACAGCGCCAAGACCATTCTTAGAAGCATCAGTGTAAATAACATAACCGACTCCGCTTGCAGGAGTGATCAATATTGGGGCTGTGGTCAATCGTCTCTTCAACTCTTGAAAAGAATTCTCACATTTCTCATCCCAACTAAATTTGGCATCCTTCCTTGTCAGCTTTGTCATAGGCTCGGCTAGTCTCGAAAAATTTAGAATAAATCTTCTATAGTAACCAGTTAGTCCCAAAAAGCTTCTAATTTCTGTCACTGATTTTGGCTTTTCCCAATTCATTACTGCTTCAACTTTTGTTGGATTTACGGATATCCTTTCTGATAACACTACATGGCCCAGAAATTTTACTGACTTCATCCAAAATTCACATTTTTCAAATTTGGCATACAATTGATTTCGCCTCAATGTTTCCAAAACTACTATAAGGTGTTCCTGATGTTCCTCATTGGTCTTCGAATAAACTAAAATATCATCAACAAATACTACTACAAATTTGTCTAGATTAGGCCTAAACGTCCTATTCATTAGGTCCATAAATGTTGCTGGTGCATTAGTGAGTCCAAATGGCATGACTCTGAATTCAAAGCGTCCATACCTAGTCCTGAATGTTGTCTTCGGTATGTCTGACTCTTTGATTCTAAGTTGGTGATAACCGGACCTTAGGTCGATCTTGGAAAAATAAGTTGCTCCCTTCAGTTGATCGAACAAATCATTTATTCTGGGTAGGGGGTACTTGTTCTTGACGGTGACTTGATTTAATTTTCTGTAGTCAATACACAGTCTCATCGCCCATCTTTCTTTTTGACAAACAATACTGGTGCTCCCCAGGGTTATTCGCTTGGCTGGATAAATTCCTTCGCACTAAGATCATCAAGCTGAGTCCTTAGTTCTATTAGTTCGCCAGGGGCCATTCTGTAGGGTGACATGGCTATGGGGTCTGTTCCAAGGTATAGTTCTATCTTGAACTCTACTTCCCGCTTAGGAGGTAATCCTGGTAATTCTTCGGGAAACACTTCAGGGAAGTCTCTAACCACCAAGTGTTCTTCTAAATTCCTCAAGGTCTTTAGAGGCTCGGCTTCTGTTAGGGTCTTGAATTCCTCTTTTTGATTCACAGATTCGAGAAGTGCGGATATAATATTCCTCGGGATTTTGTTTATATCCCCATAGATTTTCAACAACTCTCCCGAAGGTAACCGCAAAGTAATCTTCTTTCGAAGGCAATCGATCTGGGCTTGGTACTCAGATAACCAATCCATACCCAAGATTACATAATAATCATTAATGGGTAAGAGTATCAATTCAGCTGAAATCAACTTACCATTAATTCAAAGGTCACAACTACATTTTTCAGTTGTTGGGACGTTTACTCCTACTGTTGTTGAAATCTTCATAACAACAGATAAATGTACAATGGAAAGTTGTAGTTTCTTGGCTAAGTTTTCATCAATAAAATTCCAACCCATCTTTAGTACTACATGAGATAATTATTTTCGTTTAGGGTGACTCTAGATTCAGAATTCTAAGTTCTCAAAAATAAAATGATCCTATTGGTTCAGTTCTAGGTTTAATAAAATTATGGCAATCCATGATTGTCACATGGTACAGGATTTGGTTTTGATACATGTAAACAAGACTAGCAAACAAACAAACAACATATCACACAACAATGGTATAAAGAAAATTCTCAAACTTTCACTTATACCCTCCGTATTCAAGTGTCCCATACCACTCTAGCCCGGTGATATAAGCTTCCACAAAGAAACTTTAATACACCCAAACAATGCGCAAATGTCCTACCAACTAAGGCTTCCCAAGTACCCACTATGCCAAGCTGTCCCATACCAGTTGAACATAGCGATACAAGCTCGTCCAGAGTTGTTAGTCATTCACCAAACGTGGCCTGTCAGTCTCCAAGTTCAAGACTCCTCAAATACCCTTAAATTCCTCCACGTCCCATACCGCTTTGGAACCAAGAATAAAAGATTCATCCTGACCTTAGATTCTAACCAAACAGTTTCCATACAAGTTCTCGTCTCTAACCGATGTCCTAAAAGCTTTGAGTTTGTTAGACCCACTGTACTTTCATTCTCGATATTACGTTATAAAGTTTATAATTGGCATATTTATCTAGCTCAAGTTGGACCCTAATCTCATAAAAATTTGATACCTACTCACTGACAGTAAGCTTCTCAAAATCCATTGTAACACTTCCCATGATCTGAAGCCTACGCTCTGATACCAATCTGTAACACCCCGATTTTCAAAACTTAGTTTTTTGTAAAATAATGAATATTTTAATTTTATCGAAAAAAATCACTGAAAATCGAGATGTTAGTCGTATCCGTCTATCTTTTCCTATAACCATTATATAGGTAATAAAATTTGAAACACTATGAATTTATATTCTTCTAATTAACTTACTGGTTAAGATAAACAAATACCCTTTCATCTTCATACCAAGGACCACATATTTCCACTATACAAATTTCTATAGTGAATTATGAGGGTACTTGCCCTTGTCCATCAATTATGGACACAATATTTTAAATACATTCATTAAATAGAATTAATGTCCAAGGCATTCATACGTGAAATAAATCACAGGGTCTTTACTAACTGTAATAATATTCATAAATTTCAATTTTCAATACAACCCGTTTAAATAATAAACTTTAAAAAAAAATCAAATAAAAACATTCAGCCCTGTCACCACAATATTAACAAATTAATTAAACCCACCCCTACTACACTGAACTACGTCACAAACTCGCGACTTTATTTTCTAAGTACCTGCATGTGAAAACTAGGGGTAAGCTTGAAAGCCCAGTGGGTCATCTAAACGATTCACAACATTTTATTATAATATATACACAAGAACATTACAAACAAGTTTCACACATTAATCGTCACAACATCAGATTATTTGAGTCGAGAATTTTATCACGTTCTAAATCACGTACCTTTAGGAAATCAGACTCAGGGTGGCACTACCCAAAAATTAGAACTCGTTGGCGATATTCATCATGAATAACTGCCCCATAATAAACATTGGCGATATTCCTTAGAATAACTGCCCCATAATAATCAATGGTGACATTCCTTAGAATAACTGCCCCATATGTGTGATTCTTATCTTAATCGTGTTCCTTAGTGATGTCACGCAATACGTACGGTATAAGTACGATATTATTAAGTGCATTCATAAAACATATTCAAACTCCACTACGCATGGTATCATGTCACAAAGTCAATTATAATAGTATTCATGCATGAACTTTACTATGCCAATATTCCAAGTCATACATTTCATTATCAGGCATTATAATTTATAAATGAATTCAATTACCACATGAATTGCATGCATCCAATTATCATTTGATCAGAATAAAAATCATGTTGACACACATATCATCATGGCTAACAATCACAACATGGTATATATAAAATCATGTACAATAGGCATGCATAAGCAATCTAATAATACTATAGACCTAATTAATTTAACATTCCTATCTATATATCAAAATAAAATTTTATGAAGGCATAGAATCATCCCCACCTGAATCGCTAAATTCCAAATCCCTTAAATTCCTCGTCACGCCTAGTACTCAACCTGTACACGTATATTACGTTTGTTAATATAAATACTCATAAGAACGATTATGAGTGTAGAAATATATACATATATATATCGTGGTGGGATGTTTAAACAAGTATATATATATATATATATATATATATATATATATATAATAACATATTATAATGCCTTGTGATATGATATAATGATGAGTATGGTATAACATGGTATAATACAATATGTGGTATATATATAATGTGTGGTGATGTGTGAAGCGTTTTGAAAAGGTGTGATATACAATATAATCTATAATAGGTGTGTGCTGTGGGACTAAAAAAATCAAAATGGAATAGGGGAAAATCAAAATGGTATAGGGGAAATAAAGAGAAAGGGAGGCGTTGATGGTGGTGAGTTGCAGAGAGGTGGTGGTGGTGCCGGTGGCTGTGGAAGTGGAGGCGGAACCGTCGGAGTGGAAGTTCAGATGAAGCAGAGTGGCCGGAGATTGCTAGATTTCTTACAGAGTGTGAATTTGAAGTACGTGAAGTTAGGTTACCATTACTTGATCACGCAGATGAAGCAGAGAGAGAGATCTGGGTGGGGTGGCGTAGTATTGGGGAAGAGATAAGCGTTTCGAGCAAGAGAGAAGAGAGAAGAGAGCGGCGTGATTCAGAGAGCAGAGGAAGATGGCGGAGAAGAGAAGAGAGAAGAGAGAAGAGAGAAAGGGGGAACGGCGGCAGTTCACCTGCGTTCGTGAATCGGCAGCGATTTTCGTGAATATCAGAGAGGGGTTTCTTTTGGCGTTTTCGGAGTTGTAGCGGAGAGTTGCAGCGGCGAGAGAGCAGTTTGGAGTCTCACGCGTTCGGATGAAAGGATTGGGTGATGATGTTGCTTGGAGTTTTGGTTAGAGCGACGAGATGGGGTTTCAGGCACTGGGGTTTTGAGCCGAGAGTTGAGAGAGAGACCTGGCGAGAGCGAAAGAGCAGAGGAGAAGAAGAATCGAAGTTGCAGCGGCGATGAGCAGCAACGGTGATGAGAGGCAGTGATGAGTAGCAGCGGCTACAGACGGTGGCTCAATAGTGGCGATGAACCAGATGGGAGTTGCAACGTGCGATGGCAGAGAAAAGAAGAGAGAAGAGAGAGGCGATTGGGTTTTTTGTGAGGCTGGTTCTTGAGAGGAAGAGTTGGGTTTTGTGCGATTGGTTTCGAGAGAGAGGGGCTTGTGCGATTGAGTTTTTGAGAGAGAGGGGCGAGATTGCAGCTGTAGAGGGCGAGGTTGTAGCGAGGTTGCAGCTGTAGAGGGCGAGATTGCAGCGGAGAGAGAGAAGTTTGACGATTAGTTTCCTTGATAAGGAAGGAGAGTCTGGGATGTGTGCGCGGAAACAGATCGCTACTCCGAAGAACAAGGGATGTTCTCGATTGCGATGATCTTGGCGAAGATTTGGATGAGGCGGCGATGGCTAGCGTAGATCGAGTTGTTAATCGAAGCAAAGACGACCGACAAAGCATTTGCAACGTTCTTGAATGGCGATTTCTTGCGGCAACGGGGTCGGCTTTTTTTTATTATTATTATTGAATTTCCAGGGGATTACAATCATCCTAGAAAATTTCAAAATCTATGAATTTTGTTCTCTTATCTACTTTTAGCATTCTTTTGTGAGTGAGTACAACCAATTTTTGTTCGATTATTCTTGTGAATTGAAGTGTTGTTGTCACAAGAAGAAGATTGTTGTATCCTTAGAGACAAGTGTAATACCCAGAAAAAAAAAAAATCCAGAATTATAACAAAATAGAAAACCTCAACTACTAACAAATCATTAAAATAACGAAATCCAAAACAAGCTCTACTATCTTCAGAAAACACAGATTCAACAAACAAAAATGCTTAAAAAAAAAAGAAAAAAAAATTCAAACATAATCCTGAAATCACGCCGACATGTCGCCTGGAATCTCGCCGGAAATCTCGCAGACATCTTGGCTGAAATCGCGTCTCTCTCTCTCTCTCTCTAAAATCAGCGCACCCTCTCTCTCTCTTCTCATCTTGCCGCTGCAACTCATCACCGCCCCTACTCTCTCGCTCTCGCCAAGTTTTTCTCTCAACCCTCTGCTCGAAACCTGAAACCCATCTCGGCGTTGCTCCTCATCTCGCCGTCGTCGCCCTCTTTTCTCTTCTTCGCCACTGATCTCGCCACCGCCCTCTTCTCCGCCACTGATCTTGCCACTCTCTCTCCCTTCTCTTCGCCGATCTCTCACATCACCTTCTATCTCTCGCCTCCGATCCCTTTCCTCCGATGTCCCGATCTCTCGATCTCTCGTCCCCTCGCCTTCACTCCCTTCTTCTTCTTCTTCTTCTCCTCCTCCTTTTCCCCATCCTCTTTTCTTTCCCTTTTCTCTCTCTCTCCTCTGTTTTCTTCCTTCCGCCCTCCTGCAACTCTTTTTATTTTTTTTATTTTTTTTAAGCATTTTTGTTTGTTGAATCTGTGTTTTCTGAAGATAGTAGAGCTTGTTTTTGATTTGGTTATTTTAATGATTTGTTAGTAGTTGAGGTTTTCTATTTTGTTATAATTCTGGATTTTTTTTTCTGGGTATTACACAAGTGTCATATACCGTAAGCACCTAAGCAGGACATAATTATCTTAAAGACATAGAGTTACACTCTAGCCTCAATCTACGTCATTACTCTACTGAAATAGTAATTGATCTAGTTTAACTAGATATAATCTTGTACCTGGTACCTTTAAATAGTGAACGGGAGGCGGCTTATTGCTCTAGAAGAGTGGTATTTAAGCGAGACCATTGTGACTCCACCACTTAAACTGGAGACTAATCTAGTTGATTATTTTGAAACATATTTTTTAGTGATTATTGCCACCATACAGTCACAGAACTATCTAAATTAATTCTACATGCCATTATTGGTTGCTTCAAAAAACACGAAGAACAATGAAATCACGGCCTTAATTAAAAACTAAAGATAGCCTTAATTAAAAACTCTTGCAGCTATCAACTACATCTTTTCCTCAAGAAATCACGGCCAAAAATAGAAATTGTATGGAATGGTAAGGCACGCCCCCGCTCTATCGAACGAACTCAACTCTGCACGCACTGGATAAATAGAACGTGCCCGCGCCTTAAGCAAAAACCTCTTCTAGATCGTTAACAGTCTTGAGCTCCAAATTTTCTTCAAAATTTATGACTTCACTCAAATCATGTTAAGTATTCGATTCCAACCTCATTTTGATGCAATTCTTCGATCTACTTCACAAAATACAAAATATAATCAAAATCTAAGAATTAAGCATTTTTAAACATTAAAGCACAAGGGAAAGTCACAAGTTATATAGCTATTATACACTTTATCAAGTAGTAATTAAAAGATTCCTCTCTGATGTACTAAAAGAGTAACATTCTGAAAAGAAAGGCATGCACACATCTTTCTATGACATTATTTGAGATTATTCCCATCATTAGTTGTGAGCTTATATATGCCACAAGAGCCTTGAAATGTTGAAATTGAAATAAGAACAAAAAAAAGTTTGACATATTTTTAGCTTAAAGATTTAAAAAGGTGAATAGAAAGCCAATCCGTTTTCATTAAAGGTGGAAAAGAAATAAAAAAATATGAGAATTAAAATAATAGCGGTGAGATAAGAAATTTTGCTGGTGGGTTAAGTGGCCTCCACTTTTTAGACATTTTTAAAATATTTTTTCTCCAAATTACCCTTGTAGGTTTTAAGTTTTATTTTAATGACTTTTATTCATATTTTGGAATGATTTTAAACATTTTGATTATATTAAAAGGTAAATATATATCTAATTTTTATTTCTTAAAAATTATTTTATTTTAATGATAATCACATGCAGCGCACATCTATTTGTGCTAGTTATAATTAATATAAATAAATTCTTTTCTTTTCACTATTTCTTTAAAAAAAATTCATTCAAAACAATCTCTCTTTTTTGTTTAAATGTAAAAGTATACATTCAAAAAGTATATATTACTATTAAATATCATTAAATTATCTTAAATTATGTATTTACATATAATTTAAGACAATCTAATAATATATAAAAATGATGTATACAATTTAGACTATAATTTAAGTGTCAATCAAACATTATTCTTTGTTTTTTCCTTCCTCTCCCTTCTACTTTCACATATTATTTTAGGACTATATGGATAAAAACATTTGTTAAATAAGGTGGTTGTGGAGGACAATATCAAAAACATAAAACGAAGGTGGGCCAGAACTGTTGAGTTGGACAACCTGAACAAGGAAAACGTGGCACTCTCATAACGTGGGACTACGGAAAATCCAAATACCGTGGAACATAAGAGCATTCTCACTTTTCAATTTTGAGAAAAGTATTTGAATCCGCTGTAGCGTCTCTTCGTTAACGTTGTGCCTGGCGCCTTCTTTCCTTCTCTGTTGCTCAGTAGTTCGTTCACCTTCTCTCTCTCTCTCTAATGCTCTGTCTCTCTCTCAAAAGCTGTTCTTCTTCTTAGCTTCTAAAACTCGATTCTCGCCGGAAAAATGGCTTTGAAAGGTAAAGAAGTAGCGACGAAAGCGCCGGCCGGAAAGAGGAAAAAAGAAACTGCGGGGAAGTCCAGTGGCCGGAAGCGGAGAAACCCCGGCGTTCTTCAGTTTTTCGATGTCGCTGCAGATGTCCACGAAGAGGACGATGAAAGCGACGAGAACGTCGCCGATCAAGGTGATAGAAATAAAGGCTTCAGCTATTATTTTTTGTTGTACATAAGTTTGGAAATTCGATAATGCAAGAAAAGAAAAGCCCAAACCATTTCCATGTGAAACCATTTCCATGTGAAACCCAAGCCCAGTTAGCTATGTAGAGCGCACTTGACAGTTGAAAACGTACACGGCAAGTTATTCAAGTTATTGAGGAAGGTTGTAGTTTTTAACCGTTATCACATTTATTTTTTTAACTATAAATGATTAGGTGAGTAGAGGTAATTGAGTATTATCATCGATTAGTTACAAATCTGCTCTTCCTTCCATTCCTTGCTTTCTCTCTTTCTCTCTTTCTCTCTTTCTCTGATCTCTGCTCTCTTCATCACCAATCCCATCTTCTTCAATTAATAATCAACACATTTTTACCTGAGGAGAATTAATATCATGAATCCAGATATTTTCACCATCCAATATCTTCTCTCTAATCATCTTCAGGTTTAAAATTTTAAACCCTAACCCTATAAACCCTAAACTCTTTTAACTTTTGTGTCATTTAACTTCTTTTATTTCTTCGATTAATAAAATATTATAGTTGGCAACTAAATGATTATCGTTGTTTTAATGGTTATTTGCATTAAATATTGCAGTCTGAAACAAAGTTGGTAGAATTATTACGAAAGCTTGAAAAGATGGAAGTCTCCAAGCAATATCTACAGGTTTTAATCCTTGTCGACATTAGTTTATTGGTGGTATTGAAAATAGTAAAATAGAGAAATTTCTAGTGAAAAACTAAGAGACTTGGTGAAAAGTTTAGTTAGTTAAAATACATAAATTTATCTCTACAGGAAACTACAATTGGACGTACTGTTGATTATATCAAATGTACATCCAAATCGAAACAAGTTCGTTACCTTGCCAGCAATATCATCAAGTAAATATATGCAAAATTCTACCAATATCTCTCTATTATTTTAGTTCCAAGTTAATTAGTTACTACATATGCATGCAATCATGTTTATCTTAGTTTGATTCAAAATAATTAATTATTTTCCCTTGAATTTGAAATATCAGTGGATGGTGCAAAATGCTATATGAGAGAGTAGTGAACGTTAGTGCTGCTGCCACTACTACTAATAATGATCAACCTGGTAAGTACAAAATATAATCACTGAACACTTATTTAACAGTTTTAGCTAGTTAGCATTAATTTGTCTACCTGATGACAAACTAGGAAAAGGAAATTCCAATACCACGAAAGTTACTGAACCAAAGTCACAGAAGAACAGGGCATTCATCATTAGGAATTCTATTCTTTCTATTAAGCAAGTAAGTATTAATTAAATAGAGGATGGGTATTAATTAACTAAACACCCATCTCACTAGCATCCCCACAATTTGTAGGCAAAGTCCACTGATGAAAACTTCACTGGGCTGAAATTTGAGAATTCCAAAACAAAATCTCAAGAGGGGCATCAAAACCATAATTCTCACTTGGATGATCAGGTACAAATATATATATGTTCTCAATTGAACAATTATTTAATTGCTCTACCTAATTAGCATTAACATATTGAATTCTATTTCTACATCTCAGAATACCCAGAAGGAAAAGGAACATTCTGTTGTGTCAACTGTGCAAGAATTTGCTTTCAAGCACATTGCTACTACTTCAAAAAGGAGGACGTTTGCCATCAGAAATACCAAGAGCTCTAGTACTCTTCCTACTAAGCAAGTAAGCATTAATTAAGTAAAGAATGAAGTATAATTAGTATGAGCTCGTTTATTAAGTATTACTTATATAAATGAAAGTTCAAATTCATCTAATGATCATCCCCAAAATTTGTAGGAAACCAAGTGCACTGATGGATTGGAATATGAGAATTCCAAAAGAAAATCTCAAGAGGGCCATCACACATTGACAGCTGCAGCAAATGGTTAGTTTGTCTTCTTTTGACTTTCTTCACTTGGTAAAGTTTAATTCAATACTCTATATATTATGCGTTAGAGTATTGAAATATTCTTACTTTATGTATATATACAGCAAAGAAACAAAAAATCAATGAGGCCACTGAACTGCAAGCAGAACTCCCAAAGGAGACTGTCATTCAAGAAGATGTACAAAAGAAACCCGAAGGCCATATCAATCATTTAGACTTGGTCTGCCAGAAGAAAGAAGACATTCTGTCCTTGAAGAATATTCTCTCCAACCATCATTTGCAGGTTTTTTTTCTTTTTGAACAAAGTAATATAGATGCCACTCTTAATCATTATATTTCGTGTCTATAATACATTTCTAATGTTGTATGATTTCTTTACATGTAATATATGGTTGGTGGTTGGTTGTTTTTGTTTAAATTATTGCAGACTGAACCAGAAGTGTTGGAATCACTGAGAAAGCTTCAAAAGATAGTAGACTCTAAGCAAATTCTTGAGGTTTTTCGTCTATTCCTTAAAACTAATTGAAAACAGTTTAACAGATAGGTCAGTTATATATATAATTTGTGTCTTCCTCAGGAAACTATGATTGGGCACACTGTAAATTCTATCAGAAAGACGTTCAAATCGAAGAAACTCCGTCACTTTTCCAACAATCTCATCAAGTATGGAATTAGTAAACTTCCAAGTAACACTTTCTTCTTGTTAAACTTTGAAATTTATGAATCTATAATTATAATTTACATTTAATTTGCAGGGAGTGGAGAAAACTAGTAGACAAATGGTTGGAGTTGGAGGCTTCTGCAACCACAGGAGATAACAGTGACTCAAACATGTTGCTTTTCTTTCAACCTTCTACCTTGTCTTAACATTGAACTATCTAAATTAATTCTACATACCATTATTGGTTGCTTCAGATAACACGAAGAACAATCAAATAGAGTTGCAGAAACATGTGTCTTGCTTCAATGTCCCAATTCCTGATAAACAAGTGTCTTGCTTCAATGGTTAAACCAGGGAGTTTTTGTTTGTGTACAGCACATGTTAATTAACAAGATTTCAGTCAATCAGGGATGATTTAAAAAGAAACCCAACTATAAGACAAATTGGGTTTATTGAGAAAGACAGATGCTAAACATACGCTGCCTCCAATGAAATTCTCACCACAAATTACATGACTCCCTGATTGAGGTGGCCTAGTTTTGTTGGTTATGTTGAAAAGTTCAAAATTTTTCAACCCACCACTTTTTTTGTTGGATGGGTAGCTAATGCGTGCGACGTTAAAGGCTTTCTTTTTATTAAAAAAGTATTTTTATTTTTATTTTTTAATAAAAATTAATTTTCTTATTATTAATAAAAAAATTGTTTTTGATAAAAAAATAATGTCATTGCCTTAATAAAATAATTTTAATTCTAATAAAAATTAATTTTAGTATTTTAATAAAATTAATTTTAATAATTAAAAATATTATTTTTAATAAAATAACAAATTTATATTACTATCTCTTAAAAATAATATAATTTTTTAATTAAATTCTCTTTAATAAAATAATTCTACTATTTTAAAAAGCTAATTCTATTAGTTTTGGTAAAATTATTATTATAAACAAAACTAATTTATTATATTTTTAGTACTAAATTGTTTTTAATAAACAATAAATTTACTTTTTGATAATAAAAAAATTAATATTATTCCTCTAATAAAAGTAATTTTATTACTTTAGAAAAATACTTTTATTATTTTAAACAAAAATAAATTAAATTTTTTTTATTTATTATTATAATAAAAATAATTTATCATCAAAGATTGTGTTTTTCAAACTTTAGTGAGGCACATATTTTTTACGGTGAATACTTAAAACAAATTCATAAAAAAAATTAGAAATATCAACGAGGATGCACTGCTATGTCCAAATAACACTAAAGAAAAAAACAAGAACTCATTTCTATTAATCAACCTAAAACAATGTTCCATTACATAATTAAAGACATAAAAACTTTATAATTCAACATGCAAACAAAAAAGGTCTACCATCTCAATTTGAAAACCACTTCTCCAAGGCACCTCACATCACATCGCCTTCTTTGTTACTACCATGTCTTTTCCATCATATGTGGGCATTGTAAAATGGTCGTAATTTATAATATGTTAACTCGATCAACACATGTAGATGAGAAAATCATAATTACAATCTACAAACCGTAATACCTGGGAACTACCAACATTATGCATCAAGTCTAGAAAAGAAGAGTAATGAAAGTTATAGATGCCTTGGTTGCTCGATTTTGATTGATATGAAACTTGTGAAGATGGCATCATGTCGTGTATTGAAATAAGGTTGTCAAAACTTTGGGCCAAATAAGTGAATTAGTTCATGAGTATTTTAATTACCAAATGACTTGATGCTACATTGGTGACTTCATGATTGTCACTGCACTAAAGTTGATGAAGATCCTAAAAATTGTTCCCTCCAATATTATTTTGTATAAATAAATAAATAATAAAAGTAAAGCTTGTCAAATAAATGTCATAAAGCACAAATAATTGCTATAAAATATTTTTTGAACATAATAATGTTACAATTATTAAAAAATAAATAAACAAAACAAAACAATTAACTGTCTTTTTCTTGGATTATGAAATTTCCCAAAGGCTTTTAAACTCTTCAATCTCCAAAGATTCATACACCACATTTTTCGATAACATGTTCACGCTCTTTGTAACCACATAGTTTACTGGCACCTTCTTCATTATGTGCCAAAAGCATACGCGATGTTTAGCTTTTGGGAAAGCTTCGGATATCGTTGCTTGGATTGAAGGACATTGATCAGTGATAAAGGCATTAGGCAGTCTCCCTGACATACAAGTTAGCCAAGTAGTAAAAAGCCACTTATAACTATTAATTGTCTTACTTGAAAGTAAGTGACACCCTAATAACACAGATTGATCATGATGATTAACTTCAACAAATAAAGCAAATGGCATGTCATATTTGTTTGTTAAATATGTGGTGTCAAATGAAATATCATCCCCAAAGTAATGATACGAGGCCCTTGACCTTGCATCAGCCCAAAAAACATGTCTTAAATGACCTTCATCATCTATATCCAAGGTTCAAGGTTCACACTTATCAAGTGCCACAAACCATATCTGACATGAGCCTAACAGTTATTTGAGCTTTACAATTACACTTTGATGTAATTGTGTTTATGTACTTGTTCTTATGCTTTTGATCACATTTACTGTAACATCTCGCACCTCTAATCAAACTTTTATGTCGACTTGTACATATTGTCAGACGTATTTATACGCATGTTGATGACCGTAAATTATTGTATTTGTATGCACTCTAGGGTAATAGGAATCCCGAGACCCTAGTTGTAACATTGGAGGCATGATACTTAGGAAATTCACTTTGGACACCAAGGAGCGCGCTCCAGTGTTGGCAAACAGAGAGTGAAAATTTGAGCTTGAGTAGAAGTACACTCCTTGGGGAGAAGCACACTTCAGTGGTGGAAATCCAAGAGCATGCATTCTGAAAATCTACAGAGAAGCGCGCTAGTGCGCTCTTTGCGGGGAAACAAAGACCAAATCTGTTTCTGGGCAAGGAGGAGCGCGCTCCTGCGCCTTCTGACAATTTTGTTTTATAAGTCGTTAAAACAGTTTGCACGTAAATAAAAGAGGTTTCTGGCCCATTCTTAGCTCATTTGAGCTGGTTTGAGTTCTAAAGAAAGGGAAAATGAAGGGGAAAAGGAGAACGAAGAGCTAGGGTAGCAATTCTAAGGCTTCGGTAAGTGATTTTTAGCTCAAAACTTGCGAATTTTCATTCCTTTCTTTGATTTGTTCAACATATGTGAAGTTGAACGGATTTGGTGATGGTTGATCAAAACTGTGATGGCCTGGGGTTGGCCAAATCTGTGGTTTTTGCATTTAATTTTGTTTTTAATGGGTTCTTGATGGAAATTAAGATTATGGCATGTAAAATCTACAGGGAATTTGGTGTTAAATTGAGGGTACACCCAAACCTTGTTGTATACAAAAACAACTAAGGGCTTGAGGGTGTTCAAATGGGTGTTTATGAGATTTAAATGACGAATCTTGACTTAAATAGGTTCTATTAGGATGTGTACATAAATTGGACGGTGAAATTGTAGGAAATTGATGTTTTGTGTTGGGAATGTCCCAACTAGGGACTGTTTAAGCTTGGAGTGGGAGTTTTGTGTGTTGTAGCTAGAAATTGTGTGAATTATATTGTGGTATGTACAGATTGTCATTGAGAAAGTGGCTGGATCTTGAGTGATTAGCTGGAAATCTATGAACAACTTGTGTAGGGGCTATAAAGGTGTACTTTGATGAGTGGGAAAGCATAGGATTGTACCCATTGTGAGTATTTCTTACTTTTGGTTTTATGTATGGTATATTATATGTATAAATTTCTCAAAATCTAACTATCCACTTCAAATGAGTTATAATTTCTTTAACACTTGAACTTGTTGAAAAATGGGCAATTAAACATGGTTTTTCAACATTTTTAGTTAAATATTAAAGTAGGACCCACAAGTCATCTTGGGTGGGTCCAAGTTGATTATTAATCTTTGATATGTATAGATTAAGAATATATAAGTATTTAGTTATACCCATTTATATATGAATGAAAAAGTGAGTCTAAAGTAGCCTACTTGATATATGTAAAGTGGTAAAATTTGAAAACAACCTTTTAGTCCCACAAGAGAAAGATAAAATTCTAATTATTTACTTATAAGTGTAGCTAGAATACTACACTTCAATTTCAGCTAACACACACACAATGAAGGCTCAGGAGTGATGCTTTGCATCACCCCGCGCACGTGCTCGAGTGTGCGAGGGCGAAAGAGCGATGAGTTAAAGTGTTGCTATCACAAGAAAGAGATTGTTCTATCCTTAGAGACAAGTGTCATATACCGTGAGCACCTAAGCAAGACATAATTGCTTAAAGATATAGAGTTACACTCTAGCCTCAATCTACGTCATTACTCTACTGGAATAATAATTGATCTAATTTAACTAGATATAGTCTTGTACCTGGTACCTTTAAATAGTGAACGGGAGGCAGCTTGCTGCTTTGGAAGAGTGGTATTTAAGCGAAACCATTTTGACTCCACCACTCAAACTGAAGACTAATCTAGTTGTTTATTTTGAAAGCTATTTTTCAGTGATTATTGCCACCATACAGTCAACAATCTTAAGACAATTATGCTAATGGAGATAGACTTTGTCCTTAAACCAACTACTACTTCTATGAAACCTAAGAAGCCAGAGAAGTTCACTAGCACTGACTTCAAAAGTTAGCAACAGAAGATGTTAGTTTACCTGACCACTCTCAACTTGGACAAGGTGCTAAATGAAGACGAACCTGAACTGCGAGATGATAAAACTGACAAACATGTTATTGCAGCAATTCAAGCATGGAGACACTCTGATTTTCTATGCAAGAATTATATTTTGAATGGGCTAGAAAATACATTGTATAATGCGTATGTACAGTCCGTACTGCCAAGGAACTCTGGAATTCTTTGGATAAAAAATACAAGACTGAATATGCTGGCCATAAGAGATTTGTGGTCAGCAGGTTCCTTAATTACAAGATGGTGGACTCAAAGACTGTGTTGGATCAAGTTTAAGAGTTGCAGATTATTCTCCATGAGATTCATGCAGAAGTTGCCACCTACTTGGAAAGATTTCAAGAACTATCTCAAGCACAAGCGTAAGTAGATGGAACTTGAGGACCTTATTATCAGATTGCGGATTGAACAAGACAAGAAAACTAGAGACCATACAGAGCCTAAAGTTAACCTTGTGGAGGGAAAGCACACCATGAATAAGAAGCGCAAGCACACTGGTGATAATCAAGCCAAAAAGAAAGGCAAATCTCATAAGTTCAATGGCAAGTGCTATAATTGCTAAAAATAAGGGCACAAAGCCAAAGATTGTCGATTGAAAGGCAAGTCCAAGAACGATCAAGTCAATATGACCGAGGAGAAGATTGGAGATGTAACTGACATGATGCTATCTGTTGTGGTCTTTGAAGCCAACATGGTTGATGAACCCAGAGAGTGGTGGATTGATACTGGAGCCACCCGACATGTCTGTGCTGATAAGAACATGTTTTCCTCTTATACAACAATAAGATGGCGTAATCTAATCATGGGCAATTCAGCAATTTCAACAATAACAGGTCTTGGGAAGGTGGTTCTCAATATGACCTCACGAAAGGAACCCACCTTGATCGATGTGTTGCATGTACCTGACATCCGGAATAATGTTTCAGGCTCACTGTTGAGCAAAAGTGGTTTTAGGATGGTCTTTGACTCCAATAAATTTGTACTTTCCTAAAATAATGTATTTGTGGAAATCTGGTACTTAGAAAGGGGATTATTCAAAATAAATATAATGCCTGTAATCCGCAACTTTGAAGATAATAAAGATTCATCTTCTGTTTATTTTTTGGAGTCTTCTTGTTTATGGCATGATAGATTAGGACATGTTAATTTTAATTCATTACGAAAATTGATGAATTTAAAATTATTACCTAACTATCAAATTGATCAAAATCATAAGTGTGAAATATGTGTTGAGGCAAAGTTAACTAAAACAACATTCCATTCAATTGAAAGAAACACTGAACCTCTAGACTAATTCACAGCGATATATGTGACTTAAAGTGTTGGGGTGTTTAGCTAAGGTAGAAATACCTTAACCTAAAAGGGTTAAGATAGGGCCTAAAACCATTGATTGTATATTCATTGGTTATGTTCATAACAGTAGTGCATATAGGTTCCTTGTATACAAATCAGATTTTTATGATATACATGTGAATACAATTATGGAATCTAGAAATGCATCATTTTTTTAGCAATTTTTCTAAATAAAAATATGCAAGAGCTAAGTTCCAATAAAAGAATTTATGACAATGCAAATAGCAGTAGTAATCCTCCAGATAAAAATTTTGTAGGATGAACCTAAACGCAATAAAAAGGCTAAAGTTGCAAAGTCTTTTGGTCCTGATTTTCAAACGTATATGTTAGAAAGTGAACCTCAAACTTTTAAAGAGGCAATGTCAACACCCGAAGCTTCTTACTGGAAGGAAGCAATAAATAGTGAAATTGAATCAATCATGCACAATCATACTTGGGAATTGGTAGATTTACCACCAAGTATGATGCCCTTAGGGTATAAATAGATTTTTAAAAGAAAATTAAAGGTTGACGGTTCAATTGATAAATATAAGGCTAGGTTGGTAGCCAAGGGATTTAAACAAACATAGGGCCTTGATTTCTTTGATACATATTCACCGGTAACTAGAATAACATCCATAAGAATGTTAATTGCTATTGCTACAATAAACAATCGTGAAATTCGTAAAATGGATGTAAAGACAGCTTTCTTAAATGGTGAATTAGAAGAAGAGATATATATGCAACAACCTGAAGGATTCGTTGCATCTGGACAAGAACGTAAGGTGTGTAGACTTGTTAAATCATTATATGGATTAAAACAAGTACCAAAACAATGGCATATTAAATTTGACAATGTCATGTTGTCAAATGGTTTTAAAATCAATGAATATGACAAATGTGTATATGTCAAAAACACACCAAAGGTGTCACACCCCACCCGGACGCGCCTAACTATTCTATGAGTCATAAACCACATACGTCCATAGGTGGTGATATGTATGATGCAAGTGCATGAACTGGTCTAGTCTATTGGTCTGGTCTTTTCTTGACATTTAGACTGACTTTGGCAACGTCTGGTGATCCTTATCAGAGTTGGTATCACGACGTGCAAGATTAGGACATTCAGTATTACTTGCATAAGCTTATAGCTTTCAATAATACCCACTAGATCAGTCCCCAGTTGAGAGGTGAGACACAAGGTCTGCTTAAATACCAATCGCCTAGAGCAGTCCGCTGCCTCCCGTTCACTATTTAAAGTTACTGAGGACAAGACTGAGTCTAGTTGAGCCAGATTGACCACAAATCCGGCATTATAACAGTGTAATACATGAATTCCAAATATACAGGCATAAGTGCGACAATATAAACATTATATGACATAATGCAGTGTAAATGAACAGTAGATATAATAATAACTGAATGTAAACTTTAATAAAAGTTATAAAACACGCAAACCTATGTTTAGTTCCCCACCTTCAGATAAGAACTTTTTCTTTTTCAGATCTGGAGCTTTCCTCCGGACAGAACTTCGTTGTATCGTACCGAGAGTCTCGAACAGAGAGTCTCAAACAGACAAGAACTCAGAATGAGTGAAAAGATGAGGAAAAATCACTAGAGAATGTGATTTGGTGTGAGAAAAATGAGGAGGAAGGGCTTCCTTATATAGGAAATTGGCGCCTGAACGTTCTGCCCAAACGATTTTTTTTTTTGTGAAATACAAGGTATTACACTCTACCCCTCTTAAAGGGATTTCGCCCTCAAAATCAATTCAAGTAGTTATGATGGTTATCTGCTTGAGATTCACTGCTGGCGTCATCTCTTGCGAGTTCAGGGTAGTGCTTGTATGGTCCCTGAATAGCACTGTGGCCGGTGGAATCCTCATCATCATAAAACCATGGAGAGCAAATGAAATCAGACTCGTCGTCTGAAGATTCCAACCTTTGCATAACAGATGGTGGTGGAGGGCGTTGGTTACATCGTTTGAGGGGAGGTAGGTTGAGCGGTGGAATACTTTTTCGTGTTGTTGATCGAATCCGGCCTCCTGGCAATTTTGGTAGAAGGTCCTGCCAAGATGAGGGAACAGGATTGTTACGAAACATCCATGCACGCTCTGGCAATAAGGATCGTTGTCTATGAGGTGATGGAGTTGGTGATGCAAAATAGTTGTGACTTGACTCTGCTTCTTGAGAAGTAGCAACAGGTTGCCAAGGAGGCCACTGCGTGTGTGCATCACTATATTCATTGATATTATTTTCAGGCATCTGCGTAGTTATTCAAGTGAAACAATGTATTAAGATAGGTGTAAACAAAGTTTCATCATTTTATTGATAAGTGAGAATAGTACAATATATCACATCATCAGTTGGTACTAGAAAACAATTCAAGGTATTTCTGTTTAATTGTTGCTTCTAGTTCCCATGTTGCTTCCTTTACGCCGTGGTGATCCCATAGCACTTTCACAAGTGGTATGCAACGTCGCCGTAGTTCTTGAGTTTTTCTATCTAAAATTTGTATCGCTCTCTCTTGATACTTTTTTCCTTCCTCAACCAGAACCTCGACTAAAGGGATGATATGCGAAGGATCAGGATGATACTTGCGAAGCATAGATACGTGAAAAACGTCATGAACCTTAGGCATGGACGATGGAAGGGACAGACGATAAGCAAGTTTGTCAATACTGCCTATCAGTCTGAGGGTGGAAGGCTGTGCTTATAGTGATCTTAGAACTCATTCTACTCTTGAAGCTTTTCCAAAAGTTTGATGTGAATCGAGGGTCTCGATCAGAGCGATCGTGAGTGGTATGCCATAAAGGCGTACAATCACTCTTTCATATAGTTCTGCAAGTTTGATGGGGTTATCCGTGAACTTTATTGGCAAGAAGTGTGCAGACTTTGTAAGTCTGTCAATGATAACCCAGATAGCATCTTGCCCTTTATTATTTCGAGGTAAGGCCGTAACAAAATCCATTGCGATGTTCTCCCATTTCCATTCTCCAATAGGTAACGGCTGGAGAAGTCCGGAGGGAAGTTTTCTTTCTGCCTTAACTTTCTGGCAAACGAGACATCGAGCAACGAAGTCTACAATTGCCTTCTTCATTCCAGAAAACCAGAATTGTCGCTTGACATCCTTGTACATCTTGTCACCCCCAGGATGCATAGCGTACCTCGAACAGTGCATCTCAGTGAGCACTTCTTTCTGAACCTCAGGATCGTTCGGTAGACAGAGACATTTTTTATAGAAAACGACCCCATCTTCTGAGACCGACCAGTAAGGAAAGTCCTGTCCGCTGAGTAGAAGTTCTCATTTCTCCATTAACATAGGGTCATTGGCTTGAGCAGCTGAAATTTTCCGAACTAGCTCAGAGTTGGCTGATAATTGAGAGAGTCTTGATGTTGTTCCCTCTTCGATTAGTTGTAGGTTAAAGTTCTCCATCTTTGTAGCCAACTTTCCCATTTCAAAGTTAAGAGTGCAAGCAACGTACGATTTTCTACTCAGGGCATCAGCCACAACATTGGCTTTTCCAGGATGATACTGGAGTTGAAAGTCATAATCTTTCAAGAATTCCAACCATCGTCTTTGGCGGAGGTTTCGGTCTCTCTGAGTGTATATTTACTTAAGACTCTTGTGATCTGAGAAGACCTCGAACCGTTCACCGTATAAGTAATGACACCATAATTTCAGTGCAAATACGACAGCTGCAAGTTCCAAGTCATGTGTTGGGTAATTACCCTCATGAATCTTCGGTTGCCTCGAGACATATGCAACAACTTGGTCTTCTTGCATGAGTACGACACCTAAGCCTTGGAGAGAAGCGTCGGTGTATAATGAAAATCCAATTGCATTTCTTGGAGTGATAAGTACAGGTGTCGTCGTGAGGCGTTTCTTCAATTCCTGAAATGATGCTTCACAGGTGGGATTCCAGATGAATCGCACGTCTTTTCGAGTGAGCTTGGTCATAGGTTCAGCAATCTTTGAGAAGTCCTTGATGAAGCGTCTGTAATAGCTAGCCAAACCAAGAAAACTCCTAATCTGAGTAACAGTGGTAGGCTGCTGCCAGTTTAAAACTGCTTCAACCTTAGAAGGATCTACTTCAATGTCATTGCTTGAAACCACGTGGCCTAGGAATTGAACACGTTTCGCCCAGAATTCGCATTTACTCAACTTTGCATACAGTTGGTGGCTTCTCAAGTTATGGAGGACTATCTTCAAATGTATCTGATGGTCTTCCTCGGTTGAGGAATATATCAAGATGTCGTCCACAAAAACCACCACAAATTGGTCTAATTATAACCTGAAGATGCGATTCATCAAATCCATGAATGTCGCAGGTGCATTTGTTAGACCGAACGGCATGACCAAGAACTCATAGTGACCGTACCGAGTTCTGAACGTCGTCTTGGTAATGTCCGACTCTCGGATCCGGAGTTGGTGATAACCGGACCGTAAATCAATCTTAGAGAAGTATTTGGCATCTCTAAGTTGGTCGAACAAGTCATCGATCCTGGGCAACGGATATCTGTTCTTGATGGTGACGTTATTCATCTTGCGATAATCGATGCAAAGTCGTAACGAAGTATCATTTTTGCGAACAAACAGAACTGGAGCGCCCCAGGGTGATGAACTCTTTCTGATGAAGCCATTACTCTCTAATTCCTTTAGTTGTTTGTCTAATTCGACCAGCTTGACATTTGACATTTTGTATGGTGGAATATAGATAGGCCATGTCCCAGGTATGAGGTTGATTTCAAAATCGAATTCTCGAACAGGCGGTAGACCAGGAAGGTCATTTAGAAAAACTGTTGGGAATTCCAATATTACCGGGACATCGTGTACTTCGAGAGGGTACAGTGCTGGTGATTCATTTTCTTCACTAAGGGATAGAGCTCGAAGTTGTGCCTTGAGAAGTGCAACTGTTGATTTGTGTAACCATTTTCTTGTTCCTTGAATCTTGACAAACTCTTATGTATGCAAGGTTAACTGAACTTGCTTCTTCATACATTCGATTTTTGCATTCAGTGGTGCTAGCCAGTCCATGTCGAGGATGATGTCGAAGTCTTCGATGTCCATCACAAAGAGATCTGCATATATTATTTCTTCTGACATTCGAAGCTCACATCGAGAACCCTGCAAATTCACGTCAGTACCAAATCCGAACGGTGATGTGACATGGAGTGTGATGTTTGTGGGTTCAGGCTGCAGGCCTAAATGTCTTACCAATGTCGACGATATAAAAGAATGCGTAGCAACTGAATCAAACAAAACATGCACCATTGTATTAAACAAAAGAAAGGTACCTTCGACTACATTATTGTCTGGGAGGGGTTGTTGAGCGATGGCAAATGCTCTGCCCTGATTCCGTTGACCCTGGTTTTGCTGGTTCTCCCTGGGTTGGGCATTAGCAGCAGGTGGTGCTTGTTGGATTGGAACAACGGGAATAGATTGTTGAATGTGCGGACAAACATATTTTACATGGCCCTTCTGGCCGCAGTTGAAACACGTCGGCTGATACTGCGGATGGTTCTGTTGGCCATGCTGATTGTGGTGTCGACCACCACCTCTTCCATTGCCATTTCTATGGCCACCCCTTCCATAACGACCTCCGCGGCCATGATTACGAAAACCCTGATGGTTAGGGTTAGATGGTTCAGCCGCAGGTGTTGTGGCCTCATTCTTCGAAACATGGGCTGGGAGGGCTGGGTTTTGATTGTAGTAGGGCTTCTTCTTGTTGCCCTGTTGCGAGCCTTGTTGGGAAAACATTGCAGGCCATTTTCCCTTATTCATTCTCTGCTCCTGTATGATCTTTTCTTGTTCAAAGCTCATAGCCTTGTCAACAACCTCCTTGAAAATCTTGAGATCCATTAAGATGGTGGAGAGAGAGTAGATTGATAATTCTTTGAACTTTCCAGCATATTCCTTGACGGTCATGCTGCCCTGGTATAACTTAGCAAATTTTTGGTGCTTGTGCCTCTTCACAGCGCCGGGAAAATACTCATCAATAAACATTGACTCGAATTGTTGCCAAGTCATATTTGTTGTGTTGACCCTTTGGTCCTCTTTCACTGTTATCCACCATGTGTTTGCCCCACCAACAAGTTGGTAGGTCGCTAGTAGAATTTTTCGAGCATTCTGAAAATCTACAGAGAAACGCGCCCTTTGCAGGAAACAAATACCAAATCTGTTTCTGGGCAAGGAGGAGAGTGCTCCTGAGCCTTCTGACAGTTTTTTTTTATAAGTCGGTAAAGCAGTTTGCACGTAAATAAAAGAGGTTTTTGGCTCATTCTTAGCTCATTTGAGCTGGTTTGAGTTCTAAAGAAAGGGAAAATGAAGGGGAAAATGAAGGGGAAAAGGAGAACGAAGAGCTAGGGTAGCAATTATGAGGCTCCGGTAAGTGATTTTTAACTCAAAACTTGCGAATTTTCATTCCTTTCTTTGATTTGTTCAACATATGTGAAGTTGAACGAATTTGGTGATGGTTGAACGAAATTGTGATGGCCTGGGGTTGGCCAAATCTGTGGCTTTTGCATTTAATTATGTTTTTAATGGGCTCTTGATGGAAATTAAGATTATGGCATGTAAAATCTATAGGGAAATTGGTGTTGAATTGTGGGTACACCCAAACCTTGTTCTATACAAAAACAGCTAAGCGTTTGAGGGTGTTCAAATTGGTGTTTATGAGATTTAAATGATGAATCTTGACTTAAATAGGTTCAATTAGGATGTGTACATAAATTGGACGGTGAAATTGTTGGAAATTGATGTTTTGTGTTGGGAATGTCCCAACTAGGGACTGTTTAAGCTTGGAGTGGGAGTTTTGTGTGTTGTAGCTAGAAATTGTAGTTGAATGTGAATTATATTGTGATATGTACAGATTGTCATTGAGAAAGTGGTTGCATCTTGAGTGATTAGCTGGAAATCTATGAACAACTTGTGTAGGGGCTATAAAGGTGTACTTTG
Source organism: Paratinospora sagittata (assembly GCA_035771175.1). Classification (NCBI taxonomy): domain Eukaryota; kingdom Viridiplantae; phylum Streptophyta; class Magnoliopsida; order Ranunculales; family Menispermaceae; genus Paratinospora; species Paratinospora sagittata. Next base: position 43,465,729 of record CM069593.1, read on the forward strand.
ATGAGTGGGAAAGCGTAGGATTGTACCCATTGTGAGTATTTCTTACTTTTGCTTTTATGTACGGTATTATATGTATAAATCCAATTAGTTAAATGTAAGCATGATATTGTACTTACATATGTGTTTTAAATACATGAAATAGTTTTAGTAATGGAGCATGTCTTGGGATCAATTGAATAGGTCACCGACATGAGAAGCCCTCCTAAGAGAATCCGATTGGCTAGGATCTATAAATGGCAAAAGTAAGGACGGTGCACTCCTTGGGTATAATGAGGCGAAGATGCACTTGCTCTCCTAAGATCTATGAATGGGTAAATTGTAGACTGTGCACTTCTTATCGATGCATAATGAGGGGCAAATGCGCATAATTACCTAAAAGGTGGGAGATGGACAGTATGGTCTTATACTGAGACTTGCATTGTCGTGAAAATGCATGGATATGATGAAACATATATTGATCATGTATTCATAACTGATTAACTTGCTTGCATCATGATATAAATATCGTTTTAATGTCATGTTTTGTTATCAATGCATATGTAATGTCATAGGTAGAATATTCACTGGGCTAGTTGTTGCTCAACCCAAACTCCCAATCTTTTCAGGGCAAGACATCAAGGGCAAAGGCAAAATTCAGGAGATGTAACTACGATCTTTGCTAAATGTATGTATTTATATATTTGTGGAGATTTGGGAAGTCCTTATGTATTTTGTTTACATATACATGACACTATGTACCGTATTTATAATTTAGATAAGTGTGTGGACATGTATATAAGATGAACAACTAAGTTGTTATGTGAAATGGATAGAATGGAATGGTTTGATAATATGTTATTATTAGTGGATGGAAGAATTTTTAGGATGATATTGTATGATAAACAAATGGATAATTCAGTGTGTGGATAGGTTAGGCTGACATGGTATCAAATACTTCTAGGTGTGGCGTATGTGGGTGTTCTGTGTCGGTCGTGACGTCACCTACGAAAGGGGGTCGCGACATTTACCTTCTCTACCACATGCTAAAATTTGTCTATTTTTTTTTCCATTTTTCGTTTCTCCTTGTACCTCTGATCTTTGTACCAAAGCCTACGCGTTGAGCATACTCGTTGTAGAACTCTTGAATATCTTGTAATGATTTGAATTGCATCCCTGTCTTTGGTACTAAATGATCATCATTGACTTCATATATATATTCTTTGACTAGCTTCCCCATTATCTCTTTCGATATTTTTTCTTCTATCAGTTGATTTTTCACCATTTTCTACCACTGCTTCCTTGCTAGATAGCTCTTCTGTTGATAGTTCTTCCGTTATCAAAATAAATCATCAAACATTGTAGTAGAGTGAAGCAAATACAAAAATAATAATAATTAAAAAAAACTAAACAAAAATAAAATAAATTAAAAGGACATAATTATATATAAATTACATCATCGCATGTGATTCACACAAGATAAACCATAAATTTCTCAAAATCTAACTATCCACTTCAAATGAGTTATAATTTCTTTAACATTTGAATTAGTTGAGGCTTCTACAACCACTGGAGGTAATATTAACTCATACATGTTGCTTTTCTTTCAACCTTCTGCGTTGTCTTAACATTGAACTTGTTGGAAAATGGGCAAATAAAACATGGTTTTTCACCATTTTTAGTTAAATATTAAAGTGGGACCCACAAATTATTTTGGGTGGGTCCAAGTTGATTATTAATCTTTGATATGTGAAGATTAAGATAATATAAGTATTTAGCTATACCCATTTATATATGAATGAAAAATTGAGTCTAAAGTAGCCTACTTGATATATGTAAAGCAGTAAAATTTGAAAGCAATCTTTTAGTCCCACATGGGAAAGATAGAATTCTAATTATTTACTTATAAGTGTAGCTAGAATACTATACTTGAATTTCAGCTAACACACACACAATGAAGGCTCAGGAGTGATGCTTTGCATCACCCCCGTGCACGTGCTCGCGTGTGCAAGGGCGAAAGGGCGATGAGTTGAAGTGTGGCTATCACAAGAAGGAGATTGTTGTACCCTTAGAGACAAGTGTCATATACTGTGAGCACCTAAGCGGGACATAATTGTCTTAAAGACATAAAGTTACACTCTAGCCTCAATCTACGTCATTACTCTACTTGAATAATAATTGATCTAATTTAACTAGATTTAGTCTTGTACCTGGTACCTTTAAATAGTGAACGGGAGGCAGCTTGCTACTTTAAAAGAGTGGTATTTAAGCGATACCATTGAGACTTCACCACTCAGACTGGAGACTAATCTAGTTGATTATTTTGAAAGCTATTTTCAGTGATTGTTGCCACCATACAGTCAACAATCTTAAGACAATTATGCTAATGGATATAGACATTGTCCCTAAACCAACTACTACTTCTATAAACCTGAGAAGCCAGGAAGTTCGCTGGCACTGACTTCAAAAGTTGGCACTAGAAGATGTTAGTTTACCTGACCACCCTCAACTTGGTTAAGGTGTTAAATGAAGACGAACCTAAACTGAGTAATGATGAGACTGACAAACATGTTATTGTTGCAATTCAAGCATGGAGACACTCTGATTTTAATTATATTCTGAATGGGCTGGAAAATACACTGTATAATGTGTATAGTACAGTCTATACTGCCAAGGAACTCTGGAATTCTTTGGATAAAAAATACAAGACGGAAGATGCTGGCCATAAGAAATTTGTGGTTAGCAGCTTCCTTGATTACAAGATGGTGGACTCAAAGACTGTGTTGGATCAAGTTCAAGAGTTACAGATTATTCTCCATGAGATTCATGCAGAAGTTTCCACCTACTTAAAAAGATTTCAAGAACTATCTCAAGCACAAGCGTAAGGAGATGGGACTTGAGGACCTTATTATCAGATTGCGGATTGAACAAGACAATAAGAATCAAGACAAGAAAACTAGAGAGCATACATAGCCTAAAGTTAACCTTGTGGAGGGAAAGCACACCATGAATAAGAAGCGCAAGCACACTGGTGATAGTCAGGCCAAAAAGAAAGGCAAATCTCATAAGTTCAATGGCAAGTGCTATAATTGCTAAAAACAAGGGCACAAAGCCGAAGATTTTCGATTGAAAGGAAAGTCCAAGAACGATCAAGTCAATATGACTGAGGAGAAGACTGAAGATGTAACTGACCTGATGCTATCTGTTGTGGTCTTTGAAGCCAACATGGTTGATGAACCCAGAGAGTGGTGGATTGATACTGGAACCACCCGACATGTCTGTGCTGATAAGAACATGTTTTCCTCTTATACAACAATAAGATGACGTAATCTAATCATGGGCAATTCAGCAATTTCAACAATAACGGGACTTGGGAAGGTGGTTCTCAAGATGACCTCAGGAAATGAACTCACCTTGATCGATGTGTTGCATTTACCTGACATCCGGAATAATGTTTCAGGCTCACTGTTAAGCAAAAGTGGTTTTTGGATGGTCTTTGATTCCAATAAAGTTTACCAAGAAAATGTTGACTAGACATTTTGATATGAAAGATATGGGCATTGCTGATGTTATTTTAGAGATTAAAATTTCTAAAATATTTGATGGATTAGTCTTGTCTCAATCTCATTATATTGAGAAAATATTGATTAAGTTCAATAAATATGATACTAGTCCTATAAAAACACCAATAAATGTTAATTTACATCTTATCAAGAATAAAGGGCAACGCAAAAATCAATTAGAATATTCACATATATACTTGGCAGTCTAATGTATGTAGGGGTGTTCATCGAGACCGACCAAACCGAAAAATCGAACCAAACCGATACGATCGGTTCGGTTTGGTTCAGTTTTTGTGAAGTTCGATTCGGTTTTCAATTTAAGGAATGAAAAAATACCGATCAGTTTGGTTCGGTTTTCAGTTTAGACATTGAAAAATCGAATTTAACCCAAACCGAACCGAACTTGAGGGTAATACTGTCATTTCTCCTATAACCCTAAACTTTAAATATGTAGGAACATGATTAAAATATTCTCTGAACTTGCTTTTAATTTTTATTTGTTTAACTATTGGATACTTGGAATTGGACGTGCAGGCAAATAAAAAAATTGTCTTATAAAAGGCTTTAAATGAAAAACATGTAGAAATTTTGCATGTCAATCTCTTTTAGTCTTCCTATTATTAAACGTAATAATGTATTTTGTGTTTTAATTGTAGTGATAAAACTATATATTATATTTTTCAAAGTATTGAATGTGTTTTGAAAAGGTAAAATAGTGTTAAGTACAAAATTTATAACTGTAAAATTATAGTAACTAACTCGATCAACCCAAATCGAATCAAACCGAACAAATTCGATTCGGTTTGAGTATTAGTTTGGTTCGGTTTCGATTTCAGAAAACCCAACTCGAACTAAGTTCGGTTTGGTTCGATTTTTATAAAAAATCGAACCAAACCGAGGTTTGCACACCCCTAAATGTATGTTATGGTATGTACGCGACCTGACATAACATGTGCAATTAAGAAATTGAGTCGATTTACAAAAAATTCAGGCAAGGCTCATTGGAAAGCTTTGATTAGGGTACTTAGATATCTAAGGTACACACAACATTATGAATTGCATTATACAAGACATCCAGCTGTTCTAAAAGGATATAGTAATGCAAACTGGATATCTGACTCCAAGAACACAAAATCTACGAGTGGATATGTGTTCACAATTGGAGGATGAGCGATATCATGAAAATCCTCAAAATAAACATGTATAGCCAAATCCACTATGGAATCTGAATTTATAGCTTTAGAAAAAGCTGGAGAAAAAGCCGAATGGCTTCGTAACTTTTTAAAGGATGTTCCGTGTTGGTCCAAACCCGTCTCAGCAATATGCATTCATTGTGATAGTATGTCTGTTATAGCTAGAGCACAAAATAAGATGTATAATAGTAAGTCAAGACATATACGTCGAAGACACAACACCATTAAACAGTTACTTGAAAATGGAGTAATATCCATAGATTATATCAAATCTAAGGACAACCTTGCGGATCCACTAACTAAAGGTTTGCCTAGAGATCAAGTACATTGTTGGGGTTAAAGCCTATTAAATAGAGTTTTATAGTGGAAACCCAACCTAGATTATTAGAGATCCCAAGAACTAGGTTCAAAAGGGACAACTAAATTATGAAATCTGGTGTAGCAGTAAGAAAAATCACACTCCTACCCATTCCTATGATACAATAGTTATGCCTGTAAAATGAGTAAGGATAAGCATTGTTTTTAATGATTCCTATGACATATTAATTATGTGGGGTATAGCAGGGATACTCTTAATAGAACTGGGCCAATTCTATGAGGATTTTAAGGCTTGAATTCTCTAAAGCACTCATGAATCCAGGAGTTGTTTAGGGCCAAAATGAACACAACCGTGAGAACCAAAATTGTTTGGAATTGAGTTGTGTATACATTATTGTCTTGGTTTGCATCAATGGTTGAACAGTTCAAGACATCGTGTTCACTGATTAGCTAGCAAATTCGATAGTGTTTTACTAGGAAAGGTTCAAAGCCACAAGTTATCTATCCCGATGCAACTCATTCCACTAGTACTCTCTCTAGTGTCTGAATTAATTTTTTTTCAAAATTACATCACAAATCCATTTATGTGGGGGATGATAGAAAGTGCAATTAGTTCAATTTCCATTCATGTGGGGGATTGTTGGAAAATGGGCAAATAAAACATGATTTTTCACCATTTCAGCTAAATATTAAAGTGGGGCCCACAAGTGATTTTGGATGGGTCCAAGTTGATTATTAATATTTGATATGTGAAGATTAAGAATATATAAGTATTTAGCTATACCCATTTATATATGAATGATAAATTGAGTCTAAAATAGCCTACTTGATATGTGTAAAGTGGTAAAATTTGGAAACAATCTTTTAGTCCCACATGGGAAAGACAGAGTTCTAATTATTTACTTATAAGTATAGCTAGAATACTACACTTGAATTTCAGCTAACACACACACAATGAAGGCTCAGGGGTGATGCACCCGCACACGTGTGCGAGGGCGAAAGGGCGATTGGGCGTCTTAGGGCGCATTGGGCGCACAGCACTTTGCACTTTGCACGTACACATCGTCGATATTTGATCAGACGGATGAGATGCATCCATGTAAGATCGGGTCTAGAACGTCTAGATACGATGAATATAGTTATTTGTCTAGGTGCGATGTACGAAGATGCGACGGCGGGGGATCGGATGCGCTGATCGAGATTATCAAATGGCGACCGATTGAATCGACAGCGATCGAACGGTGCGAGATCGATTGCGACGAGCGAAACCGTTAGATTGAGCCTAAATCGATCAAACTCGATCCAACGGTGCAGAAACAGACACCATGTACAGCCACGATTTGCCTATAAATAGAGTCTTCCAAAACTCAGAAAATCATCCCAAAAAATTCTAAAATCTATGAATTTTCTTCTCTTCTCTCTTCTCTGCTTTTAGCATTCTTTTGTGAGTAAGTACAACCAATTTTCGTTCGATTATTCTTGTGAGTTGAAGTGTTGTTGTCACAAGAAGGAGATTGTTGTATCCTTGGAGACAAGTGTTATATACCATGAGCTCCTAAGCGGGACATAATTGTCTTAAAGACATAAAGTTACCCTCTAGCTTTAATCTACGTCATTACTCTACTAGAATAGTAATTGATCTAGTTTAACTAGATATAATCTTGTACCCGGTACCTTTAAATAATGAACGGGAGGCAGCTTGTTGCTCTAGAAGAGTGGTATTTAAGCGAGACCATTGTGACTCCACCACCAGACTGGAGACTAATCGAGTTGATTATTTTAAAAGCTATTTTTCAGTGATTATTGCCCCATACAGTAACAGAACTATCTAAATTAATTCTACATGCCATTATTGGTTGCCTCAAATAACACGAAGAACAATGAAATGGAGTTGCAGAAACATGTGTCTTGCTTCAGTGTCCCAATTCCTGATAAACAAGTAAGTATATATTATGATGATTATAATTAATCTCTTCTATTTTTAGTCCAAACTCTACCATATACATTCTATGCATTGCTCAAATCCCTCAACTAATATGATGATTTAGGAAAAACAACATGATGAGAACTCAAGTCTACTGAAGATTAAAGGTTCCAAGAGGAAATTACATGAAGATTATCAAAAAGCTGAAAATGGTAATTACTACTTGCCCTTCATGTTTCTTCTTCCTCCTCATTTTCCTTCTCACTTTATAAATCTTTTGGAGTCAATCTAATGTGTACTTCTGACATACAGCAAAGAAGCAAAGGTGTCACACCCTGGGTTGCACAGCGTGCCCCCTACCCAGGTGTGGGCGCACCCCCTCGGGGCGAACGCCTAGCCATTATGGATCCATAATATTGTCATATCGCCATGTAGCAACCCAACCGCAGCTGGTCTACATCGAAACGATTATTTGTTCCTACTATTCACTCATGAATAATAAAGGGTCTCCCCTAGAATCGAACTCGAGACCTCCCTTAAGGAGTCTAATTTCGCATTCTGAGTAGCCACTGAACCATTAACTCATGAATAGTAAAGGGAATGGTTCAGTGGCTACTCAGAATGCGAAATTAGACTCCTTAAGGGAGGTCTCGAGTTCGATTCTGGGGGAGGCCCTTTACTATTCATGAGTGAATAGTATGGACAAATAATTGTTTCGATGTAGACCAGCTGCGGTTGGGTTGCTACATGACGATATGACAATATTATGGATCCATAATGGCTAGGCGTTCGCCCCGAGGGGGTGCGCCCACACCTGGGTAGGGGGCACGCTGTGCAACCCAGGGTGTGACAAAAAGGCCTCATGTATACATGAGGCCTTTTTGTCACACCCTGGGTTGCACAGCGTGCCCCCTACCCAGGTGTGGGCGCACCCCCTCAGGGCGAACGCCTAGCCATAGTACCACATAATATTGTCACATCTAGCCGAATTCGCGATACCCAACAGGGCCCTAGTAACGAACTAAATCATTTACCCCCACTATTCATGAATAGTGAAGGGCCTCCCCCAGAATCGAACTCGAGACCTCCCTTAAGGAGTCTAATTTCGCATTCTGAGTAACCACTGAGCCGATGGTTCAGTGGCTACTAGGAATGCGAAATCTAACTCCTTAAGGGAGGTCTTGAGTTCGATTCCTAGGGAGGCCCTGCACTATTCATGAATAGTGGCAGACAAATAATCGTTTCGATGTAGACCAGCTGCGTTTGGGTTGCTACATGACGATATGACAATATTATGGATCCATAATGGCTAGGCGTTCGCCCCGAGGGGGTGCGCCCACACCTGGGTAGGGGCACGCTGTGCAACCCAGGGTGTGACAAAAGGAGTGTAAAGTTCTTTGATTTCCATGAACTCCTAAAAAAGAAGAACTCTATCCAAGACAAAGTTCCCGACACAAGACTACGAATCCAGTACCAAGCTCGACCGTATCGAAGGAAAATAAGGGTTAATATGCAACCATAAAAATGTGGTCACAAGTTTTTTTCAATCAAATGTTAGTTTACTTAGATATGGAAAGAACTAGAACTGTACATATATAGTTGTCATATGAACATTTTGTAAGACAGTTGTTTACTAGGCTTTTGACTTTATTGCTCTTAAAAAATAAAAAAACTTCACAAATGCCATCAAAATTTAAATAATGACTGCTCTGCGCTAGTTTGACTATTTAAAGTCATGTCAGCCGACACACAGGTGTCATGTGGGCTGGGGAGCTGGAGCAATTAAGAAGGCGTCTTTTGAAAAGACACCTTTCATGAAATTTTTTTGTATGGAAGACGTTTTTTCAAAAGACGTCTTCCCTAACAAAAAAAAATTGAATCGAAGGTGTCTTTCAAAAAGACGTCTTTCCTAAAAAATAAAAAAATTCTATAAAAGACGTCTTTTGAAAAGACTCCTTCTATAAATAAATAAATAAATTGTTTAACGGAAGACGTCTTTTTAAAAGACGCCTTCCATACAGATTTTTTTTTTCATTTTTTTTTTGTACTTGTGTCAATCAATTGAGAGGAACCACGTGATTTTTTTTTACCCGACCACTTTAAAAGCGTCCCACTATCCTCCCACGATCCCCCGGAGGCGACGGAACCCCATTCTCATGCCTGGTTGAATTTTTGGACCCCCATTCGGAATTCAAGTTTAAATGAAACTACAACATTATCAAAACATATACAAGGTAATTTTGTTTAAAAAAATTTACTGAATTGAAGTAGCAAGTATAAATACATGTTGACTACAACATTATCAAAACATATACACAGTAAAACAAGTTGTCAATCTGTGCCACATATTGGCCATTTACGCAAAGGCACCTGAACAACTCGCTCGACATGTGGTGTTGGATCATCGTCAACGGGCATAGCTGATATGTGCTCATCCTCACGATCGTGTTCGTCACGTTCATCATGCGCCTCAATAGCCGTATCTACTATAAATGCACCTTCCAAGCATTGCCCTCGCTCTCGCCCTCGCCTTGGCATTCCTTTTCGTCTACCTATCCAATTTCCCTCTTCACCCAACGTTGGATTGTCCTCGAATGAAGTAGTTGTCGGGTCAATCTCAATATCTGTTATTGCATCGCCAAAGATGGAAGGATCCTGCTGCAATGGTGACGTGTGGACATTCGTGAATGAATCCACTAGACTGGAAGGAGTGATGGGACTCTGATGGTATGCTGACGATTGTCCTTCTATTGTGTCCCTCCTAACCATGTAATCTACATGCACCGTTTGTAGTGTAGTCATTGAAATCTTCTTAATGTCCGTCAGTACAGTCATAACATTAACCTGACTGCGCAAATTAATTTGAGCCATGTAGCGAACCTAAATAAATTAAAAATGTCATACGTTAGCCAAAATAACTACAACTTAGCTTAGTAATATATGGCACGGAAGAATGAGTTGCAGAGAGAGAGAGGGAATGGCGCCGAGAGGGAGGGAGAGCACAAGCAGAGATAGACGGAATGACGTCACTCGCAAGAAGAGAGCGAGAGGCTTCCGACGACTGCGACTGCGACGGCGACGGCGAAACTACGGCGATGGACGAAGGAGTTTCAGAGAGAAATTTGAGTGTGGGGTAGGTCGAAAAGGGTGGGGTCGCGGGTACTTATGGCGTTAGGTTTAGCGAAGGCGTCTTTTAAAAAGACGTCTTCCGTTAAACAATTTTTTTTTTTTTATATAGAAGGCATCTTTCCAAAAAATGCCTTTTATAAAAAAAATTGTAGAAAATGCGTCTTTTGAAAAAACGCCTTCCATACAAAAAAAGTATCATGGAAGGCGTATTTTCAAAAGACGCCTTCCTAACTGCTCCAGCTCCCCAGCCCACGTGGCGCCTGTGTGTCGGCTGACTGAACTTTAAATAGTCAAACTAAGGCAAAACAGTCATTATTTAGATTTGGTAGCATTTGTAAAAAAAATTTATTTTTTAAAGGCAATCAAGTCAAATGCCCGTTGTTTACTAATGAGATAAATGCAATTTTTTTTATGATTTATTGATTATAATCACATTAATGGACCTTTTCTTTCTTTCTTTTTCCCTTTTTTTTGTTATAAATGTAAATCTGTTTTTTAATGCTTAACCATAGCAAATGTAAGAAGGCATAGGTCACATATATCCTAAAGAACTAAACTCAACTAACTTAACAAAACCTTTGTCCCAACTATGTGATATATTCATGTCATAGTTGATGAGAACCCAATCTAAACCCTTAGGAATTGAATGCTTTCCACATCCAAAAGGACACTAGGAACTTTGCTCTTGTTCATACTTGTGTATAGGGAAGCACTTTACTCAACTTCTCTCAAAAGAAAAACAGCAGGCATTTGACATTTCCATTCACACAAGAGAAACTGAAGACGGTTAAAACAGGGATTTTTATTTTTTTGTGTACGACACATGTTAACAAGATTTCAGTCATTTAGGGGATGATTGAGAAAGAAACCTGACTATAAGTCAAATTGTGTTTATTGCAACAACAACAACAACAAAAGTTTTTTGAGAAGGATAGAGAACTCCTAATGGGTGTTCTTTCAACCAAAAAAAAAAGAGACATAGCATCCATCTTGCTTTAATACACCAAAGCAAGGACATTGATTACCACATCCAAAGGGTATTTCTCACTCCCTCCTCACTAGCAACTTCTAAATCCCACATCCCAAGTGCTTTAAGCAACTAAAACGTCATTTTAACCCCAAAGTAAATTACATAAACCCAATTATGATCAATTCATTTTTTCCTTTTTTTTCTCATACACTTCATCACAAACTTCTAAATTCCCCATCCTCGATGCTTAAGCTACCTAGAACATCATTCCAACCAAGCACAACATTCAAAATATGCACGGAAGTAATATGCAAGCACGACAGAAACACCAAATAAATGAAGTAACGCTTTGCATTAACTTCATAAAAAAATAAAAAATAAAAAATACATTACATGTCCATCAATTATATTGGAGAATAAATTGAAGCAAACTAACTCCAACACCATGGTGATGGTCATTTTCTTTCAAGTGGGCCACATTTTTATGAACTTGGTGCACTTAAAACATTTCCGTGATAGCCAAGTCACATGCGACATACCCTGAGTCATCTACAACAAGATCTAAGTGGTGTGTGCTTCATCATGCTAATCAGGCAGACTAATATAAACATGAGACCTTTCATTTGGGTCAAATGCATGTCACTGGGTCAACCTGCAACAGTGAGAAACTTGCATGGATATTTTCCTCTTTGAATGTGAGGAACTTTCAGGCCCAAACTCTATGGACCACATAAATTTCGATGAAGCAGGAGCAGATATCTGTGAGAGGATTGACACATGAAATCAATATTGCTAGCATCTACAAGTGACAATGGTAAGAAATATAGTGCTTCATATTGCCAAGAAATCTTAGTAATCACTAAACAATATAAGTTTAATGTACTTTTGTGGTCAAGTGGGATCTCAGACATCACATATGTTCCACTCCATCTTTCTCTGAGTCATTCCCATCCTTACAATGAAACCCCTAACCGGTGAGCAATCATAACTAACTCCTTTTGGACTGTATATTATTTCACTGTGAATATAGTACATTGCTGATACAGACCTCCTCTCCCTCACAATGCAATTCAATCATACAACATTTGGTCATTAAAATCCAATGAACTTGTTCAAAATCATTTTTTACAGGATAATTAAAATTTTGTGTAATGCAACAACAAAGTAAAATATTCAAAAAAAAAAAACGAAGTCATAGAAGAAAAATTAAAAAGAACTCAATAAATAGCACATGAAAATGATACCAAATTTATAGCCATATATATAGGTGCATCTTAAGAAAATATAAAATGTTTTTCATAGATTTTTTTTTTTGTGAGAAATAATAGTTTTTACGATTAGGTTTTATAAAAATAGGAATATTTTTGTACTATCAATCATAGTGACATTATGCAATATATGCTATATACCCATATGCAAAACACACCTTATACTAGAAACACAATTTTGAAAAACAACAATATGTGCTAGCATATATTCGGATGCAGCACAGAAGATGGAGAAGAACATAGACGTGACTTATACTAGAAACACATTTTGAAAAACATAGAAGACGTGCAACATATGCTATATATTATATGCCAAAAAAAAGATAAACTAGAAACACATTTTGAAAAACAACAATATATGCAATATATTTTGATGCAGCACAGAAGATGATGAAGAAGTAGAATAATATAGAAGAACAGCCCTCAATCCCTATTTACAGAAATGAATGTTGATAAAGACCAAAATTAGACTCCTACTAGAACTAGAACAATAGATTCTTACTAGGACTAAATCACCACAAACTAGCTCAACTCAACTCAACTAAGCATTTTTTCAACTATATGGGGTCAGTCTACATGAATCCGCTTCCTCCACTTTGCTCTATTGAGGCTCTATTGAGGTTAGTCAGCATTCAAATTACAAAAAATTAGATCTTTCTTAATTATCTCTGTCCATGTTATTTTACGTCTACCTCTTCCTCTATTGTTAGGTCACTCTTCCAAACCGGTGCATCTAAAGGTCTATGTTTATATATCCAAACCACCAGAGTCGGTTCTCTCCAAACTATTACTACCATGAATCCTAATCACCACAAACTAGCGTCCTACAAAATTAAAATAATTCAATCCAAGATTCCTACATAATTTTATTCCTCTCCCCATGAGAGCAACCTCCTCTCCTTGTGAGAGCTTCTCCCTCCATGTGAGAGGACTGGATGAAGTGACCTTAATGGAGAAGATCAAGTGATAGCTAAGTGGAGATCCTTGAAACTCTTAAAATCAGATTGGATGGAAAGATGGTGGAAAAGGGGATTAGATGCTTAGATTTTCCTTGGTAGGGAAGTTATTAATGAACAGTATTGTCATCAAAGATGTTTTCATCAACACAATTATGACTGTGGAAGCCATCCAAACAATCATTAGTAAGTTCCTTAGGAGATAAGACATATCTTTGCAAGTTCTCTCATGAAGGGGACATGATCAAAGTCATCCCAAATAGCCCTTGGAGTTGATAGGAAATTTCTCTTGTCAAAATCTTGTGGTGGGTTGACACGAACACTTGTAGCGGAGTCCACACAAATGCCTTTTAGGATTCAATTACATAATTTCTCCCTTATATGCATCACAAGGCTTTCACACTAGGCGAACAGTTAAGTGAGGTATTGGAGGTTCATACTGTTAGGAGTAGCTTGATATGCATTGTTGAGCCTCCACTTATTAGCTATAGCTTTTGGGTTGAGTGGTTTCTAACATGATATCAGAGCCTTGGTTTTGCAAGAGGTCTTAGGTTCAAGTCTAGTTATTGACATTTGCATATTCCCCATTTGCATAATTGGTATTTCTCTTCTTCTATCTCTCTTTTGGCTCTCCACGTGCAGGATGGGGATGCACGTGAGGAAGAGTGTTGATGATAGCTTGATATGCATTATTGGGCCCTTATCTGACAGCTATAGCTTTATTCCCCATTTGCATAATTGGTATTTCTCTTCTTTTATCTCTCTTCTGACTCTCCACGTGCAGGATGGGGTTGCACGTGAGGGAGAGTGTTAATGATAAATTGTTGGACCCTTATCTCATAGCTATAGCTTTGGGGTTAAGTGGTTTCTAACCGATACAACCACATGGTGAATGTTGGGAGCATTTTTTAAGAGTGATAGTATCAACCGATCCACGAAAACCACTACGACAGAAACTATAGTTAGCAATGGATGGCTCTGATGCGATTCATTGGGTTGACTTAAAATATAAAAGGTTGACTGATTTTTGTTATAATTGAGGTTAAATTGGTCACAAACTCAAAGAATGTGAAGAAAAAAATAGGGGCTACAACTAATTTGAGTTCCATGGGGTTCAAGTATGGGGTGTGGTTGAAAGCCAATGCAAAAGGGAAATCAGTGGGATCCATAGCATCTCTACAGAAAATAAAGCTTGGTCACAACCAAGCTTGCCAAAGTAAGATAACAGACCATCAAAAGATTCCCCTAGCACTGCTAGCAATTGGCGCGATACAAGCAAAGAGTCCATAATGAGCACCATGAAGATCATGATAACAATATTCTCACCCCTATTGATGCTGATGATAAAGGAAAGGCAATTGTAGAATCTGATTGGAAGGATATGTACAACCTGGGCCAAAGAAGGAGCGGTGATGGCTATCTTCCAAATTTAAAGGAAAGACGTGGCATTTTTAATGCTACACATAGAGGCTCAAAGCTAAAGTATGTTGGTAGCTAGATATAAAAGCGTCAAAAAGAAGTTGATCAAAACATGCAAGGTGGAAGATCCATCAAGTGCAAGGATGGGAAACAGTCCACATGGGAGGAAAAAAAAGGCTCGCTACTCGAGAATGGATATATCTTTTTTTTTTTGAGAATAAACAAGAAGGATATAATAATAATTAAAAAGCTGAGAAATACATAAAGGAGCACCAAAGGTACTCAAAATCCCACACAGAAAAGAAAATCAATTCAACACCCCACACCTAGGAAAAAACATAAAAAAATCACTTCAAACACTCTCCCCAATTTTTAATCCAACTATTGATAGGAAAGTCTCCATTAATCTTAAAGGCTATTAACCATGAACTAGCTAAAATCATCGCCTTATTCCAAACATCCTCCACTGTCCTAACACAACCATCAAAGATTCGACAGTTACGTTCCAACCAAATCATCCAAATTGTTGCCAAAACAGCTGAATGCATAATCTTAACTTGCTTCCCATTAAGACCATTAATATTAGAGATCATCATAGCATCTTCAAACGAGACAGGGGTAGAGAAACAAATTCCAAGTCTAGATTGCCATTCATTCCAAATACACACTGGAAAGGGACAGCTAAAGAACAAATGGCCAGAATCGTCCGCACTATTAAAACACAAGGAACAACAATGAGGTTGCAAGCAAAAGTGTGGAAAGCGCCTTTGAAGCTCATCACCCATGCAAAGCTTATTATGGGCCAAAATCCATCCAAACACTTTAACTTTTGACGAAACAAGAGCTTCCCAAATCAAGTTGAAAATAGGCAACAAAGGAATGGAAGGGTCATCAATTAAGAAATGGAACAAAGACTGACACGAATAATGGCCAGAGTGATGAAGGGCCCAATCAAAACAGTCGGGACCCAAGGACAAGTGAGCTTGATTTAACACAGATAGCAAGTTATCATATTCAACCCTTTGGCCAACCGTAAGATGACAAGGATTGCATATATTCCAAATACACGGTCCCCCCAAATCATTAGGAGTGGTGAAGTGATCAATGGTGTGATTATGGTGAGGGAATGAAGAGGCATGATAAAGTCTTGGGAAAAGGTCGGCTAGGGGGGAGTCAGTTAACCACCTATCCTCCCAAAATTTGAATATCATGCCATCACCTAAGATGGGCTAAAAATGTGGGAACAAAATAGGAAGTAAGGAACGAATAAATTTCCAAGGACAACGGAAGGTAGAACGAGCGGTAGGGATAATCCTTCTGCTATAATCAATATGCCCATACTTGCTAGTAATAACCTTTGCCCAAAAAGACTGTTCCATCTTGTAGAACCTCCACACCCACTTCGCACATGAAGCCTTATTCCTCTTCATGATGTTACCCACACCCAACCCACCTTTATTCCGCGGTCTCTGTACCATGTCCCACTTGATAAGATGAGTCCCACTGTTCTTATCTGCCCCTTTCCACATGAAGGCTTTAATTTTTCTCTCAATAATCTTAGCCACAGTGACAAGAATTCGAAAAAGGGAGAGAAAGTATGTAGGGACTGCTGACAAAACGGAATTGATAAGAGCAAGGCGCCCTCTCCTCGACAAGAATCCTCTCTTCCACCCGTCAAGCCTATGAGAGATCTTTGCAATCATCGAATCCCAAAAAGAAAGGCATCTAGGGTTCCCACCTAAAGACAAACCGAGATACTTGATAGGCCAAGAACCAATAGAACACCCAATTTGAGTAGTCATCCTAACCATCGCCTCCTGGTTACAATTAATACCTACCAACTGACTTTTCACCAAGTTAACTTTGAGACTAGACAGCAGGCAAAAACACTAGAGAAGGTCAAGCGCACTCACCACATTCCTTTCCTCATTGTCTAGAAGAAATAAGGTATCGTCAGCAAACATAAGATGAGAAACCTCCACGTTGTTTTTGCCAACCGAGAACCCCTTAATGGTAAACGCAAGCTTTAGACATCATTCTACAGAGAACATCAGCCACCAATGTGAACAAAAATGGGGACAACGGATCTCCCTGTCTAAGACCTCTATAAGCATTGAACTTTCTAGAAGCCTTTCCATTGATAATAATGGAGAAAGACACCGATCTTAAACAACCGCTGATCCATTTGCACCACCTGCTTCCAAAGTTGTTCTGTTTCATGACAAAATCAAGGAATCCCACTCTACCGAGTCATAAGCCTTCTCAAAATCAACCTTGAAGACCATACCTCGACATCTTCTAGCTCTGTTGTAACACCCTGTAATTTTAATTAAATACATACGTTAAAGTACGCGTATATCGAGATGTATAAAACACGTATTTTATGCGTATGAGCTAAATATACGCGTGATAATACACGTATTTGATACGTATGAGCTAAATATACCCATGTATGAAAATACATACTGGATTTAAGGGGTATTAGTAAATAAATAAAATTATTAAATATGTGGATTGGAGTATGATTTAGTGACTTAATGCATAGTATGATATAATACATGTGTGTATATTAATACATGTGAAATAAGTGAATTGAGTTGATGATAAATGGTTTAATGAATTAAAGTGATTAATTTATGGGGTGAGTTGGTTAATTATTGAGCATGCGGGGTATTGGATCATTTTGATTAACATAAAAAAAAAAAAAGAATAGAAAACGTGTAAAAATAAAAGAAGAGAGATGAAAGGAGTTGCAAATGAAAGAGAGGAAAGAGGAACGAACAGACGAAAGAAGGAAAGAAGAAGAATGGAAGGGAGAACGCGGAATTCACGCGAAATCGGGACTTGTGGTAAGCGATTTCTACTCTATTTCTTCGTGAAATTGATCTCTAAGCTAGATGTAACAATTCTAGCGGAGTAATTTTTGTTGTGGGAGCCGTTTTACGGCGTTTTCAAAAATTGGGGTTTTGACCCAACGTGAATGAAAATCCGCTAGAAAGGTAGAAAAACGCTCCCTGGACTGTCGGGACCCTGAATATGTAGTTAGATTCCATTTCATAATTTTTGGAGACCGTTTGACAATTTTAATACAATTTACATCTTTCGGATGAATAGTGAATAGTGAATAATGAATAGTGAATAATGAATCGTAAATAGTGAATAGTGAAGTGAACAGTGATGTAAACAGTGATTTGAAATCATAGATTCGGTAGAGAACTGAATTTCGGACGTTTCGATACTAAGATCGTGATTTTTGGATATGATTTGATATTTTTAGTAGCTACCGATATGATAAATGATGATTCTCATGATAATCTATGGTTAATTTCAGTGGTTAAATTGAGAGCTTAAGGGCATGGATAAACGCTCTTGAAGAAGCAATGACGTTTATTGTTGCTCGATTTTAGAGGTTGGCTTAGAAACCCCGTGTAACCACTGTGAGTATAGTTTTCTTGATTTGGTTCTTGTATGGTATTGTACGCATATAAAATGTTTGATTGTATGCACATTATATGTATATATAATGCATTGAGTTTTATGGAGCATGCAAACTGATTTTAGCAATTGGAGTTTGTAATGATGTCATTTCGTTAGGAATTAGACCCGGACGAGGTTTTGCGAGTCCTCATTGTCAGTAGGTCTATCCTAACAAGGGTTGTGATCCTTGAAATGACTGTGAATTGGGTAATGAGACGCTGTGGCTACCTTGTAACGGTCATACAAGGGTTAGACCAGCGCTCTTGCCTTGCGGGGGAGGGAGATTGTGCATTGTGTTATTAAAAACTCATGCAATTTATGATGTTGACATGTATAATATATTCGTTGAATGATTCATGTGTTGAATAAGTGTTTGAAATGATTTTAAATGTCATATTTCTCTAAATGTATATAATTGTCATCTCAAGAACTATATTCACTGAGTTGTTGTTTGCTCACCCCATTACCTCCAATATTTTAGGTATTGAGTCGAAGGGAAAAGGAAAAATCCGTGAGTGATAATCACGTAAGCCTTCGTCTGGTATGTGTATGTATGCTTGGAGGAAATAGATTATATTTTTGTTATTTTGATATGTATAATTATCACACACTATATATATGTAATATCACCTAGATGGGTTGTGTAGTAATATTATATGATGAAATGAGATGATCATAGATATTTATCAGGTGAGAATATAATTTGTGGAATGAATGGAATGATTATAGAGATCTATATTGGATTTGATTTGTGGTATATTAAAAAAAAAATTGTTGTAACTTTTGAGAATTATTGTGAGACTACGTGAAGGCTGACAGTGTATTGTATACTGTATATGGGTATGTACAGTGTATAGTACACTGTGCCGGTCATGACGTCAGCCTATGTCAGGGGCGTCGTGACATCTGTAATCTTCCATTGCTACGTTAGCCACCAAGATTGCATCAAGGATTTGACGATCATGAACAAAAGCAAATTGGGTTTCTTTGATGGTCTTATTAAGAATGACCCGAAGTCTAAGAGAAAGAATCTTGGAAATAATTTTGTATAAACTTGTGACCAAGCTTATAGGTCTGTATGCTCGTGGATGCCAAGAATCTCTCTTTTTTGGAATAAGGCAAATGAAAGTTTCGTTAGTCTTAATATTGACCACCCCACTCCTATAAAAATCAAGCATTACTTTCATCACATCATTCTTGATAATGTCCCACGATTTTTGGAAAAAAGCCATTGCGAAACCGTACGGTCTAGGAGCCTTGGTGCCATTACAACTGAAAACAGCCTTACGCACCTCCTCAATCTCAAAAGGCCTCTCCAACCAAGCCGCATCCTCCGCAGAAATCGATTGCCACTCAATGTCGTCAATAGCCCAAGAATCACACCTTCTAGAAGAGAAGTTTTCAGAAAAGAAGTTGATGAAGACCTCTTCGATGCTCTGAGCATCCTCCACCAGAGAGCCATCATCCTTTTCTGCTTTAGAGATGAAAGATTTGGACCTTCTATTACTCAAGAGCCTGTGAAAGAAACTAGAGTTAACATCCCCATCTCTAAGCCACTGGATTTTAGCCCGCGGACTCGCCAATCTAACTTCTCTCAAGCACAAATCAGTCATCTTGATCTTGGCTTTTACCCTAAGGTCAGCCAACTCAGAAGACATCTCATTGTGGCCCTCCAAGAAATCAATGCACCCAATGCGCTCCTCCAAGTCCTTTTTAATGGAGACCAAACCAAAAACCTCGGTATTCCACTTCTTAAGAAGCACCTTGATTTCCTTTAACTTAAGCATGAATTTGTGGCCTTCCTGACCGAAGGCAGGCACAACATCCCACCACCTTCTAATAAAGTCTGAAAAATCTCGATGATGCAACCAAGCATTTTCGAATCGAAAGGGTTCAGGGCCCCAGTGAATGCTCAGACACTACCCACGGCAGGGCTTCTTGCCTGCAACAAGGAAACATACCCTCCCACCCTAACGAGAAGAGTAATCTGTCCAATCTGCAACAAATTGGGGTTTCACGAAAGTTAGACCATGTCACCCGAGAATTCAAAAGAGGGGGGATCCCTCAAATTGAGTTCATCAGTGTGTCAAACCGCTGCATACTAGTGGTTAGTCTTTGACTATTAATTTTTTCCCCAACATTTCGAACAGTATTAAAGTCCCCTCCCAAACACCACCTGTCACCACAAAGCACACTAAGGCCAGCAAGCTCGTCCTAGAACTTTGCCCTTTCCGCATACCCACACGGTCCATAAATCCCAAACAACCACCACTCACTATTACCGCCATCAGAGATCAACACAGAAACCGAGAAATCCCCAATTAGGTTGTCACTGGCATTCACCACACGAGAGCCCCAAACAATAAGGACACCACCAGCTGAACCGTTAGCAAGTAAAGAGATCCAGCTCTTAAAACGAGACCCCCACAAGTGAGAAATTAAACGACGATCCACCACATGTTTCTTGGTTTCTTGAAAAATTACAATGTCCGGTTTAGACTTCCCCAACGTTCTTTTGATAATGCATTTCTTCCTACTCGAACCACAACCTCTTAAATTCCATGAGAGAATCTTCATTGATTAACTCCACATTTCCATTTTGCTGCCTTGACACTAGCAGCAATATCTTTTAAAGTTAGCTCTCCATCGGATAAAGTATCAGCACATCCAACCTCCCCCTTCTTCCTAGTAACCACAATCCCTGACTTTTGAAGGAGGTCACTAAAAGGTTCTAAGGGAACATTGTTATCCTTATTCCTTTCGCCATCATTACGAGATTCACCCTTAGAGGGCTTTGAAATATCTTGCAAAACCTTATGCACTGTCACCGCATGACTAACCTCATTCGGAGTAATGGGCAAAGGGGGATTACTGACGCACATTTGAGCACACTGAGAACAACGTGAGGTAAATTTTCTAGGAAATGATTCAGCTGAAATTTGGGGGGCTTGAGATATTGGGAGACTCCCATGATCAGGGGGGTTAAGAGAATCAACCAACGTTGAAGAAACACAAGAATCAGGATGGATAACAAGATTAATAGGAAGCTCTGATTCAACATCAAGGTTAAAATGAACTGGGCGTACCTCGGTGCCATAACTTACTTGGCAAAGATGATCATCATCAACACACAGAGCATTCTCCTCATCCACATCTCCTTCCTTCTCGTCAGCGTTGCAACAATCTCTTTCAGAATCAGTGTCAGAGGCACAATTGTTCCATAACACTTGCTAGCTTTCCCACACTGCACCATCCCTACCCTTGCCGCAACCATGTCGAGATTGAGAACTACATTCACGCCGCAGGCTTCGGCGAGAATGTCTCTTGCTAGTAGCTTCTTCCTTGCCACCCACCTCATTGTCATAGGCTTCCAGGACACCATTAACGCCACGCACCTCAACAGCAGACTGTTGCACCTCATCTTCAAAGGAATTAGATACAGAACCCCTTTTGAATCCAATCTCTTTTGGTCGAAGCAATGGAACCGACACCACAGTCTTCTGAACACAATCGTCGGGTTTCGCACAGTCAGATTTGGGAGGAGTTAAGGTCTCGAAAACATGACTAAAAGAAGAAAGGATAGGTTCATCTCTCGTTAGGTTGCGGTTTTCAGATATTTGGAGCAGATCGAAAACAATTTCATAAGCAGGGGGCCAATGAAACTGGAAAGAAGAGACTGAAGTTTCACGGGCCTGAGCATTGGAGCTAACCCCACCCATCTTAGGCAACTAATCCTCCTCCTCTAATGGGCTGGATTTCGACAACAGCCCAACAGAATTTGAAGTGGATGCATTAGGGTCTAGGAAAACAGCAGAGACAGGTGCAACAATAGGAACAAGTGTGCTTGGGTTGAGATTATTCGGGCCCACACTAGGCCCACCTCCACAGTAGCCCACATCAAAAAGGTGATTTTTGACAAGAACATGGGGATTGTGGCACTCAACTATTGGATTCGTACCTGCAGCCAAAGCAACGCCTTTCCATGATCTCTGCACATATGGAACGTGGTGATCCCTCATCGCCGTAGATTTTCCTCGAGACGAGAGATTAGCATGGATGAGAGATCCTGCATGCATTTCTGGCACCATCTTCATCTCCGACGAAGCTCCGATGGCTGCAACTGGAAGACGGCGAGAATCTAGTTTGAAGACTTTTACACCAAGGTTCGATCCATTCAAGCAAATCGGAATGATATCCAGAATAAAACCATCAACACCACCGTTAACCTTCAGCTTCATGAACCTCAGAAAAGAGAAGTTACTCGTGTCTTCAGCAACTTCTATCAAACCACCGCACAGAGCACCAATCCTATGAAAAGTTTCAGGGAGCTAATGCTCAAATGGAACGCCATCAATGCCAATCCATCCTTGAGAGCATCTAACCCGTCGTTTATCCCATTGAAGACTTGAATGCCATTCAACTGACCGAAAATCAGCATTATGGACAGAAGAAAGAACTAAGCGTTTCTCCTCAGAGGAGCAACACCATAGTATCGCCCAATCATCCAGCACGGAACAGGGTTGAATATTCCAATGAAGAAGAGCTGAAAGTTGCTCCTCAACTGTGGTCCACCAAAGCAAGGATTTGGCACGAAAGATGACAACAGCACAATCCCAACTCCCATACTTAGACACAAATTCGTCGCCGCCTGCCGCGCTCATCCTAGCAGCACTCATACGGTAGAACCATTGTTCAAAGATCCCCCATCCTCGACCAGTATGAAAATAGCCCATGACATGTTATTTTCCATTTTAGAAACTTTAAGGAATTTTCCATGTCTATTGACGAGAACTTCCACAAGAATAACCTCATTCAAATTCCTTAATTGTTTTTTGAATCCAACTGTCGCACCACCCTTGGTTGCTAATCCATACTAGTTAAGCAACCATTCCCCAGAGGCTGCTAAAATACGGAGGGTAAAAGATCTCAAATTCGTAATTTCTTTGATAGTGATCCAACCACCCGACGCACTCCGATCCACCATAAACTCCTTGTTGTCAATCTTAACAGAAGACGACAATGTGCGAGGGTTTGTAAAGTCACCCATCTTGACGCAATGCAAAAACCAGAGAAAGACAACAAGAAGGAAAGAAAGTGAAGACAAAGACAAAAGGATTGAGAGCTAGGTCATAGTTAGCTCATAGCTTTAGATGTGGAATATTCCATCCTCTCCTTGCTGAATGAGATGTGTAATCAATTGTCTATGGGCAGTCGTATAATAGTCATCTGAAGAAACTCAACTATAGGATTTGCCCAAGTCATGTTGACATCAAAGAAAAATTGAGCATTAAACATCTATCTTGGATAGCTTTACACTCCTTATATATATATATACTCTTCTCTTCGATTAAAAATACATAAAAAATCCTAAGCAACCTCAGGAAAGAAGTGACTTGGGTTCAATCCTCATTGGTATAGGGAAAAAGAAGATTGGTTGAATTGCATGAAGAATGAGGAAAAATGTAAGGATTAAGGTGGTTGATTAAGCAAGAAAGTTAGAAATCTGATATTAAGTACTTCATACAAAAAAGTTTGATGTTGAGAGGAAAAGGGACTGGATGGAGAGAAAATTTAGGACGTACAAGATGGTGACAAAAGAAAAAGAAAAGAAGGCATTGCATCGAGAGTTTTTTCCCTTTTTATTGTACAATGGATATATCATAAGGACCGCAAATGGAACCAAAAGGAAAAGAAAGATACAGCCAACAAATTCCATAGAACCCAATCAACAAAGAAAAGAGGTACAAAGAAGGAATACCATTGCAACACACCATGATACAGTAGTTTCTACTTGTTGGGTAGCGGTGGCAAAAAAATTGGGTACAAACGGGTACGGGTACGGGTACGGGTACGGACAATGCCTCATACTAACACACATATAGAGTGTCCGTACCGAGCCCGATTTAGAAAACGGACAAGTATTCGTCCGTTATGTTTTAAAAATCGGGTAGCCTGGTTTTGTTTGTACTCGTATGTTTTTTCAAAAATATGTAGAGGTAAAGTATGTTTTTTTGATAAAAAATAGAAATCTTATGCCAATAGTGATGAAAAACCAAGATAAGAAAGGAGATAACAAGAAGAAAAAAAAAAAAATATATATATATATATATATATATATATAAAAGATTTAATTGAGCTAGAGCATGGACAAATTAAAATAGGGACATGTAAAATATACCTCTTATATTAAGTAGGAACCGGGTACCTGATTTTTTGAACCTATGTCCGAACTCAGCTCGATTTTTAAAACGGACGCATTTTTGTCCGTACCCGGCTTGGTTTTTTAAAAAAATCTTGTCCGTAACAGTTTTAAAGTGGGCCGACAAAAGTGGACAAACAGGTTCAGGCCCAATTTGCCACCCCTATTGCTAGGCATCATGATTCTTATATCTTGGAATGTCCAAGGCATTAAGAATACTAAGACATTTCGATCACTACATAAGACCAAAGAAGGTAATATGGAGACTTCATGTTACTTTGGAATGATAACAATGCAAAGAAGAAAGAGAAGAGAATAGAAAGAAGGAAACAGGAGGAGGTCCCCACACATCAGAATGAATTAGATCAAAAGGTGTAAGAGAAATAGAAGTACTTCGATTAAATTGTAAGGCTGAAAACTTGGCCAATTTACAACCGCAACAATCAGAAATGTCATGAGAATGCAAATTTCCTAATGAACCCTTTGAGGCTAAAAATCTTAAACGAGAAGCGGAAACATATCATAATCTAGAATGCCACAAATAAAAGTCAGAAGAGGTAGGGCTCAAACGAAAAGATGATAAATCAATGTTGGAAGCTGCTACATCTGGAACCCTCAGTTGCTCTAAAGTATATAATCCTCCCTCTCTACGACCTTTTCCAATTAGGTCCTGGGAATGAGGATCCTGCACATAACAAGCTGTGGGAGAAAAATGAATAGAGTACCCAAAATCACATAATTGGCTAATGGAAATTAAGTTCAACTTGAGTTTCGGAATATAATAAACATCAGAAAGAGACAAATGAGATGTAAGAACACGACCAACACCTGCTAATGGCATGGGAATGCCATCAGCTGTCATAACAAATAAAGATGATGTGGATAGACATAAGGAGACAAAAGAGGATGGATCACATGACATGTGGTGAGAAGCACTAGAGTCAAAGACCCAAGTGGACTGAGATATACCTTGAAGGTTTGAAGACAAACATACAAAAGAAGAGACAGACATGGCATGCGTTTGTATAGCATGAAATTCCCTACCACTTATATTCAATATGCTTGCAATATTGCTCACCATAATAGTCGCCACAAAAAAACATATTACCAAACTTATCCAAGTTCCAAAATAAACTTAGATCAACAAATTCAAAATCGAGGTAATTAACCAATATCCAAATTTACCAAAGCAAGGAGAGTTACTCAAACAACTCCAATGAATGATCTTAAAAAGAAAATCTGTTGCACCTGTTTCCTTTTTACCCTGATTCAATGACCAAGATGACATTGCTTAAGGTCCCACAACCATGCCACGTCAATCTCTTAATTCACAACCCACCTAAAATCAACCCCAAAATGTTGTAGCACCAAAATTAACATCCAAAATGGGGTAAAATCAAGCCAAAATCAACCCCAAAAGTAATGCCAATTAGCTCCAAAAGATGCACCCATTCCACGTGTCTTTCCCATGGTGATAGTAATGCAAAATTTGTTGCTGAAAAAAGGTTGAAAGAAAACACCCAAACAACTACAATCAAGCCAAATCACCACCGGTACGAACACGGTAATCTTCTTCGTATGAACAGTGACTATGAATAGTTTGTAAACAGTACTCGTTAATAAAAAAAAATCTACAAACAATCCAACTCTATTAAACCAACAATCAAAGGCCCCATGTCAATTATTGCTCTGATGCCATGATAACAATGCAAAGAAGAAAGAAAAGAGAATAGAAGAAAGGAAAACTAGCTAGAGTGCTAGGGTTTCATTAGATTTTCTAGAAAGAACAATAATTACAATGAAGATAAATGGCTTATATAGCCTAGAGGCATAATTATTAAAGTACCCTAATCTAATAACAATATACCAAAGTAACTATATAACAATTCTCATAATAGATATATAAATGCCTATTGTAAGGGCCACATTGATACTCTGGTCTTCGGCTAGCTAAAAAACACATGGCATTTTACAAGGTTTTATAGACCCAACAGAAATATCACACTTTTGGTGTGATAGTTCATCAATGCGAAGGAAGATCAATTGGAAACTGGCAATCACTGTGTACTTACAAAATGAATGGTGGACTATGCTTCAGAGATATGGCAATAAGGCTCCTTGGTAGAGTAAGCTCTAAAATCCAAATACTCTTCACGTTCAAATTTCCTTGAAGCAAAAAATGGCTCAAAACATCCTACCTATGGAACAACATTCTATGGGGAAGAAAAGTATTGAAGCATGGTCTTAGATGGAGAATTGGGAATGGGGAAAATGTCAAGATTTTTACAAAGACCCATGGTTACCAAGAGAAATAACTTTCAAACCCTTTTCAGTGCTAATTTTACCAAGGGATTCTACTGTATCAGAATTAATTCTAGACTCTAGGGGATGGAATGTTTCATTAATCAATGAAGTTTTTGTCTAAAGGATGCATAATCCATACTTTCCATTCCACTTGGCTCTCAGAAGGCCAAAAGATATAATAGCATGGCACTATGAGAAACATGGGAGATATACAATTAGGCGTGGCTACAAGATTGAAATATCATCAAGAAATACAACTAGTTCCTCATCTAACCCAAACATCTCATTAGAATGGTGGAAAAGATTTTGGAAATTGAAGTTCCCCAACAAGGTCAAGATTTTCTATTGGAGAATTGTTCAAAATAGCCTTCCAACAGGAGCAAATTTACTAAAGCATAATATCACTAGAGATGGTTGTTATGGTGCATGCTCTTGTGAAGGAAACAGAGTGACACGCCTTACTTTTTCTTTCAAATAGTGAAGGAAGCATGGCGTAGCAAATTTATATCATTTAGATGCCAAGGCAGACACATGGGGAGGAACCCATCAAAACCACTTGTCACTAGAAGTAGATATAAGAATGGGGGAGATGGACGGTGCAGCTACACATTAATGTGGGCTCTATGGGGAAACAGAAACAAGTTGCTCCACAAGGAGAGAGGTAGAGCTGGTATTGGCAATGGCATAGCTTGTTGGGCACAAAGACATATCTGAAAAGTTATCCAGATGCAATGACAAGGTCACCACCAGCAAGGAATATTTTAACCATAAGCTTGAAACCTGCGCCACTAAGGCCCTTCAAATTGAATATGAATGCAGTGGTCAACGAACAAAATAGGGTGATATTGTGATAAGCATGGGGACTGTCATCAGAAATGACCAAGGAGAAATTACGCTAGCAGCAACGTCAAAACAAACCAACACAGTTCCTATTGCAATAGTTGACTGCAGGCATTAAAGGTAGGCATGATGAAGCTTGCAAGAGAAGCTGGATTCTCCCGATTTTCCCTAAATCTGATGCTCTTGTGATGATCAAAATCATTAATGGTGAGCCCAACCAAAATAGGAATCCAACCTCTTAGAAAAGGGTATCTACGAGATAGTTGCATAGGTTCGTGTCAATGGATTTAACCATGTCTCTAGGAATTGCAATTTTGTGGCTCATGCCTCAAAATATGGGTTAAAATACGTTGAGGATTTGTATGGATTGAGAAGGTACCTCATTGCCTACAAGTTATAGCCCAGAGTGATCTTGTATCTCTTGACATTTTAAGCAATAAAAGTTCTACTTGTCTTCAAAAAAAAAAAAAAAATCATGACTCCTATAAATTTTAAATAACTGAAATTCAACAAAATCAACAACTCAAATCCTACTAAAATATATCTACTATCCTTATCTCATAATCAAAGCAATAAAACAAACAAACAAATAGTCACATATATGAAGCAAGCATGTATCTAGTTTGACAAAAAAAAAAAACAATTATAGATTCAACAATTTTTTTTTCTCCGCTTTCCTACTCTTCTATTTTTCATTCCTCTTCCCTCCTTTCTTCTTGCTCTTCTCCCTTCCCTTCCTCCTTTTTACTTGCTTCTTCATCTTTCTTCCCCCCTTTTCCTTCTTTTTGTTCTCTTTTCCCTCTTCCCTACCTCTCTCAATGCAGCAAGCAAATAGCAGCATTCAATGGGTCACCTGCGGAACCTTAGCTAGGGAGCTCAAGGCTTTATGTCAGTGAGGTTTTGTTCACCCTTATTTTTTTTATTTTTTTTATTCTGTGTGTGTGTGTGTGTGTCTTTACTAAGAACTCCAACTCACTAATGTTCTCAAGTACTTTTTTTTTCACTTTTTGCAAGGAGAATTCACATTGAACAAGCACTAGCTATGTTTTCTTTTATTTTAAATAAGAACACCAACTTAAAGGGCGTCCTTGGCGTTCCCCACCTAAGAACATCCTATAAGAAGGTGTTCTTGTGCTTAACTCTCAAAAGGCCCCTCTTAGAAAGAGTTATTTTTTGTTTTAAGCTAAAAAACTCCTTCTGCGAAAGCATTTCTACAGTTACCAAAAGCCAACCCTGTTACATAATTGGGTTTCTTTCTCAATTCTGCCTAAACTAAATAGCGAAATCTTGTTAAAATGTGCCATACATATGAGAAAAAATCCATTGAACTAGTGGTTGTAATTTGTCAACATGAAGAGGTGAGATGCTTGTATTTTTGCTGGTTTTCTTTCAGATATTATAAGTAGGCAAATTGATAATGACCCAATCAGAAGAAATTTTTGTGGATAAGGATTCCCAAACAATAAAGAGAAAAAACAAAAAGAAGACAACCAATGAGCGAGCATTATAAGAGTAATAAACATGCATTTGAAATGTTCCAAGCATTGTTTGAGAATGGTCTGAGGCAAACCCTCAAGGAATGCCTCAAGGCTAGGCGCGCAAAAAATACCTTGAGGCTTAAGCCTCAAAGTCATTCATTCTATAAGGCATACGCCTCTTAAGCCTTGAGATGCAATGAGGCTTAAAACCTCAACATTACCATATGAAAATTCATTTTCAAAAAAAAACGTTCAAAATATATTTATGTTTATGGCTTTTGTATTATTCTAACCAATAGTTTTAGTTTTTAAGAATTAATTCTCTTTCATTCAAGATAAACTAAAACTTTTACTCTTAAATGGGTTGAGATCATCTTTGAAAAGGGCCCCCCTTCTAATATCTTTAGCTTGTTAATAAAAGTATAAATACTAAACTGACAATTTAAAACTTTTGACAAAGTATTCTAATTGCAATTTGCATCAACAAAAAAATATGAAGAAATCGCATAGACCTAGTATTTTACAATGTATTTGTTGGCCTTTTATTTGTTCATGCTTTTAATAGTTTAAAACTTAAATTGGAATGCTTAACAGACTATATAGACTTAGTTCTTAATAATGTTAATGACGACAATTAAGAAAATTTATTAAGAGAAAACACTCAAATGCTCTATACAGAAATAAAACTAATTTATATTTTTGTTTATTTTAGATGTTTTTTCTTTTATTATTGATACTCGTAATTTTTTAGATTTTTTCTTGTAAATTTCTATTAATTGTTTTATGTATTTTCTTAAAAACATGCGAGGCTCATAACGGCTTGAGGCTTATGCCTCACCTCACATTTTTTTAAATCTTGATTCAAGACATAACTGTAGAGATGATATTATTCAGGAACAAGAAGCACTAATGCTCTCCTCACTTTTGTCATTTATGTAAACCAAGTTGAGCTTGGCAGCAACTAATACTTTGTAAAGATGATGAAGTTGCCTCAATGGATAAATTGATATTACTCTAGCTTGAAATGTTGGAAATAGAGATGTAAAGTGAAACATGATGTTTGTAGGTTACTATAAAACAAGACAAACTCTTCACTGCCGATATATAGGGTGAGAAACAATTGTAATTTGCGATGGGTATACAGTTTCTCCCCTTTCTTTCTTTATCTGTTTTCCTGGCATATATCTTATCATCCTTGAAACAAAAATCTATCACAAACAATTTTGGCACTCAACATGTAATTTTTGTAATGTACATATATGGAATCAAATTCCATTATAAATGTACATATATGGAACTAAATGAAGAACATTTCATCTAAAGCCTCAATTCGTCTTAAAATAAACTCAAACATATATTCAAATACCCTTATATACCTATGAACAAAGGAGAATGCTTTGTTGTTTGTGAGAATAAGTGAGATCCAAACCATCATTCATCCGGGCGAAAGTAAGTATATGTTGAGCTGGTCTCTGTCTTGGTACCCTGCAAGAGATATGCCTTTTATTTTTGCACAGTCAAAAGTTAATTTTTAAGCAAAAGAAAACAGAGGAACAGAGACCGGTTCATGTAAAGCAATGCATATTTAGAACTCAGACCAATGATTTAGTTAAACCAAAGAGATAACAAAAAGAAATGCTCAAGAATAAAAGGTGTGTGGGATCTTAGGGCACCAAATCATAATTTTGAAGTAAAGAAAGCTGATCAAGCAGCTTAAATACAAATAGCTTTCTATATGTATGTTTTTTTTTTACCCTAGAACAACCAAAATTTTGCTGTCACCTACATCAGCTGAGTTTTGACAAGGAACAATTCTAGCGCAACAATTAGAGGCGGTCGTCAGTACACTGATCCACTAAAGCTAATAATAATCAAATAATGGCTTCATGAGAAGTTTTAGAATCTCAGGGAAAATATTCATTTACTCTAAATCATTTCTGTTAGCCTCCATTACTGACGAAAACAAGAAGAAGAAAAATACCAACCTCTGTGGTAAGTGAAAGTCCTGTTGGTGGTACAGAAACAAGAGATGTCCATAGATTAGGATCTGCTAAGGGATCGATGGTATTATAATTTGCAAGGAGCGATGCTGATACAAAAGGAGTCAACGGACACAAAGTTCTTTGAAAAGGCAACCAGCCCATGCCCATGCCCAATGTCACTCCAAATCTCTCACTCCCACCATCACCACTTTCCGATTTATGGATTGCTTTACCATAGTCCAGCTCATTGTTGTCCTTATTTTCATTATTATCCAACTTGTTGTCTGGTTTGTTTAACACTTTTTCTTGCAGACTTTTGTATGTAGCAGATCTTGACAAGACACTCAATGCAGACACAGATGATCCTCGATGCTTCTTTCCGCCCGGCAGAAACTGGCCCAGACGAGGCATCTTGTAAGGCTCAGTAGGCTGGACAGCCCATTCCAATATTTTAAGCTCACTTCCAATATCCTCTGAACCACTACACTTGGCTTCTTCCAAAGATTTAGTGACAGAATCTGCTTGACGTATCTTGCTTGAACCCCACCATTTGATGTAACTCGTTAGATCAATTTTTCTCTCAATGCAAAAACCTCCTGAATAATCGCTTTCTGTTGAGGCACCCTCACCTGTACATTCAAAGGAGATAATAATGCTTAGTTAACCAATCAAATAGAACTAGAATGCTCTTTTTCTAGTTGTTTTAGCATAAATAAGGACTTACCAAAGGGTATACCATTAAAGTACTCGGGCCCACCTATTCGCCCAAAAGATGTCTCCCATCTGCCACTTTGGGATGGTCTACAATATAAAATAGAATTAAAATAATGTCAAAAGGGAGATTCATGAAAAAACATGATTGAAAATTTTAGACAGAAAGAACAGCATGTTCGCAAGATATAGCATGCAGTAGGCAACATTCTTCCACTAAGAAATCTACAGAATACTTTAAAATGACTGCTTAGTGACTAATAATTTTCAATTGAATGACCTATTTTTCTTGATAAATATTTTCAATTGGAAGATGGATATGAATAACTTCTAAAAATTCTCAAGATAATTAGTTTATCAGGTTGTATTTGAAAAATAATCAAGACAATAACAATGGATACTTTGGGACAATAACAATGGACTACTTTGGGACAATAACACAGGAAATGTCAAATGAGAATTATTTCACCGGGTGGACTTAGAAAAATGATTCAAAATACCTTTTAACAATATCTTTCGCCTTTTTATTTGACAATAAGTCTTTCAAATCACTATACACCATGCATATCCCATAAATGTAGTGATGACATGCAAAATACCATGCACATATTCCACCTTATTTCTAAGAAGAATGGTAGTAAAATGGAATCCTCCTGATATAAACTTTCTCACCTTGAAAGTCCTCGATATTTAGAGATTCCTCTTGAGAAACCACTACTTTTCCTGCATTTGGCAACTATCCAATGTAAGGAACTCTTTATCTTATTGCACATCCACAGTTGCATTCTACACGCACCTTCTAAGGGAAGCAAGGTATTCCTCTCTCGACACATTCTGCATTTCTTCCAGATCTCTAGAATAATCACTAACCTGCATCACCAGGTTCACATTTGTTCATGGGTGAAGACAACATTAACAACAAAAGCAGGACTGCAGCATTGTAAGGCAACAAACAAGAAACACACTTCGTCCTAAAATCTCATAGTTCAATGCTAAAGAAAGATGTCCTTTAGCAATCACCATATTTCAGAACTTAAGAAAATTCAAATGGCATATTAGATCACAAAATTTAAAAAGTAATCACATTGGCATTTTCAAACAAAAATGGCGTCAATGATATTAGTTTCAATACAAGTCATAGAGGCGTGATTCTCTAATTTAGAGGTATTAAGTAAAAACAGCCCGATAAACTCTAGATCTGTGTCTATCTCACTGGAAAGTTAATGAGTGTCCCAGGACCCCAATACTTCAGAGCAGCAAGATCATATGCTCTAGCTGCAGCTTCCTCCTCGTCATATGCACCTGCAACATGTGAGTGTACACAACAACAACAAAAAGGGAAAAAAAGGTTAAATGTAGAACCAAGTGGATCAAAGTGCATAATATCAAAGTCTAAGGGAGAATTAGGATTACCTAAGTAAACTGGGGAAGTAGCCAATCACCAAACGTTTCCATACAAATCATGAAAGAATGTCAGGAATTTCAGTTGCAACATTATGATTTCTATGCACAATATGAATAGTATCTGGAAAAGTATGCATGTTGGCTGAAGATCCAGGATAAATCAATATATACCTTGCTTTCCCTTCTTATTCTGATTTTGATTCCAGGTACTTTTGTCCCAGAGATGAGCTTCATAGCGACCAGTCCATCTATGCCTATATTATTTCATGCAGTTAAAACAAATGAAGGTGCAAGTCTATGAACTATGGAACGGAAAAACAACCAACATAGAAGATAAGAAGTTGCATAAAATAAATAACCTCAAAAAAGTACCATATCTAGCAGATAATCTGTTAAAACCATAAAAGACACAAAGATGTAACGTGGTTCGGCTCTAAGGCCTACGTCCACGGGAGAAGAGAAGAAATATTTTCTTATTCTTAATGATGTCTTAATGGAGGGGCACCATATATATAAACATACAGGGCTATGCACACATATAGCTATAATTACAATTTTAGTAACTGCTAAATAAAACGACTACTAAAATTATCATCTTTCCTTAAAGGAAATAAATCCATAAAGGAAATAAACTCCACAGATTTTGCTCTTCTCCACAACACTCCCCCTCAAGCTGGTGAATAAAGGTTTACCATTCCTAGCTTGGACACATTTGCTTGAAATGCAGTATGGTTTAACCCTTTAGTGAGCACATCGGCGAGCTGATTATTGGTAGACACATATGGAGTACACATCAACCCACTATCAAGCTTCTCTTTAATAAAGTGTCTATCAATCTCTATATGCTTGGTTCGATCATGTTGAACTGGGTTATGGGCAATGCTAATTGCAGATTTATTGTCACAATAGAGTCTCATAGGGTCATCCCAGTGTATCTTCAAATCTGTCAAAATTATCTGCAACCATAATAGCTCACAAACCCCTTGTGCCATTGCTTGGAATTTTGCTTCAGCACTAGATCTGGCTACTACATTCTGCTTTTTACTTCACCATGTCACCAAATTCCCACCAAGAAACGTACAATATCCAGTAGTTGATCTTCTGTCAACTACTGAACCAGCATAGTCTGAATCAGTATATGCTTAAAAAACAACTTCTGTGTGTCGTTTAAATAAGATGCCCTGTCCTAGGGTCCCTTTAAGATACTGTAAAATGCGATTAGCTGCTTGCAAATGAATATCTTTAGGATTGTGCATGAACTGACTTATTACACTTACTGCATATGCAATATTAGGTCTTGTGTGTGAGAGATAGATGAGTCTTCCTACTAGTCTTTGATACATCTCCTTATTCATAGTCAGCGCTTCTTCAGCTTCTCCAAGCTTGTCATTAAGATCAATAGGAGTATTCATTGGTTTGCATGCTAGCTTCCCTGTTTCTTTAAAGTCTGTGATGTACTTCTGTTGAGAAATAAAGATTCCTTGTTTAGAGTGTGTCACTTCTATCCCTATG
The DNA here is from genome assembly GCA_035771175.1 of Paratinospora sagittata. Taxonomy (NCBI): domain Eukaryota; kingdom Viridiplantae; phylum Streptophyta; class Magnoliopsida; order Ranunculales; family Menispermaceae; genus Paratinospora; species Paratinospora sagittata. The sequence goes on from CM069593.1 coordinate 43,500,352, forward strand.
AAGTATTTCAATCTCCCTAGTTCCTTGATCTCAAATTCCTCGGTCAAACACTACTTCAAATTTTGTCTCTCATTCTCGTTGTTTCCTGTTATGATGATGTCATCAACATACACTAATAGAGCTGTAACTCCCCCTGAAGTCGAGTGTTTAATAAACAGAGTGTGATCTCCTTGGCTTTGTCTATATCCCATATTTGTCATTACTTTGGTAAACCGACCAAACCATGCTCTTGGAGATTGTTTAAGTCCATACAGGGCCTTTTTCAATTTACACACTTTATCAGTGGTGCCAAATCCTGGAGGCATTTCCATATAGATTTCTTCTTCTAAATCCCCATGTAAAAATGCATTCTTAACATCAAATTGTTGCAGATCTCAGTCATAATTAGCTGCCAATAACAAAAGATGTCTCACAGTATTCATTTTTGCAACTGGAGCAAATGTCTCTTGATAGTCCACACCATATGTCTGAGTATATCCTTTGGCTAACAATCTTGCCTTATAGCACTCTAGGGACCCATCTGCTTTGTATTTTACTGTATAAACTCATTTGCATCCCACAGGTTTCTTTCCTGCAGGCAAGTCTACCAACTCCCATGTTGTATTTTTCTCCAGGGCTTCTATTTCCACATTCATAGCTTGTTTCCAATTTGTATTAGATAAAGCCTCGGATAATGATGTAGCAGTCTGGATGTTGTTCAGGTTGGTAAGGAAACTCTTATGAATTGGCGAGAACTTCTCGAAGGATACAACATGAGATAGTGGATACAAGGGATGTTTAGTGCATTCCCTTGTGCCCTTTCTAATGGCAATGGGAAGATCATTGTTAGGTTCAAAGGCTAAAAGATCATTGTTAGTTTCAGGAACTGATGAAATTTGTAATGAGGGTTCAAGATTTGTTACCTCATTTTCAGGGATTGGTTCAGATTCTTGAACTTGCATCGGTTCAGGAGCTGCAGCTTTCTTCCTTGAGTACATTTGTCCAGTCATCTGATCCTTATGTTCGTCATTGGGTACAGAGGGTGTAGGAGATTCGGGTTTGGTTTGTTGGAGGTTAAAAGGGCCAAAAAGATCAAAAGGGTTGTCAAGAGAGTTCCGATCCTTATCTTCCATGATGACACTCTCCCCCGGAAGAGGAGGAGCGGTAAAATAGGGCTCAAGTGACATCGGCAGAGACAAAGAATTTCTTTGATGGCGAATGATAGCATTTATATCCCTTTTGAGTGGAAGAGTATTCGACAAAAACACACTTGAGAGCTCTGGGGTTCAACTTTCCCCTGTTGGGTTGGTGAATATGGGCAAATGATACACACCCAAATATCTTAGGTATAAGATTATTGGAGATTTTGAGCTTAGGGTAAAATTGACATAGCTTTTCCATAGGACTTTTGAAACTAAGGGTCCGAGATGGTAGGCGGTTAATAAGGTGTGTTGCAATAAGGACAGCTTCCCCCCAATAGGACTTAGGCATAGTATTCTGAAATAAAATGGCTAGGTTTGTATCAAGCAGGTGACCGTTTTTTCTTTCAGCAACTCCATTTTGTTGTGGGGTGTGAACACAGGATGATTCATGAAGGATCCCCTCTTTTTGGAAGTAATTGGTCAATGTTTGATTAAAATAGTCTCTAGCATTGTCAGATCGAAATCTCTTGATTTTAGCATCAAACTGGGTGTGTATCATGTTATGGAAGGTAGGAAGAACAAAGCTCACATCGGATTTTTGTTTCAGTAAGAATATCCACGAGACTCTAGTACAATCATCAATGAAGGACACAAACCATCGCGCTCCAGAAACATTAGGTATTGGAGAGGGACCCCAAATATCACTATGAATGAGATCAAAAGGATCTAAACTTCTTTCATTACTAAGTGGAAAAGATATACGCTTGTGTTTCGCAAGTTTACACACTTCACAATGAAAATCTTCAACATTGAGAGACTTAAACAAAAAAGGAAACATGATTTTAAGGGTTCGAAAAGAAGGATGGCCAAGACGGCGATGATGGAGCCATAACTTTTCTTTATTGGAAAATTTGTGCTCGAAGAGAAACGAAGTGGTACTCTTAATAGGATGTACTGGTGTCTCAAGGTAATACAACCCGTCCTGTTCCTTAGCATGTCCAATCATCGTCCCTAAGTCCTGGTCCTGAAATGCACAGTAAGTAGGGAAGAAGGTTACATTACAACTCAGATCATGGGTCAGTTTTTTAATAGAGATAAGATTAGTAAATAGTTTAGGAACATGAAGAACATTTTTTAGTGTAAGGGTAGGGCTGATGTGAACATCACCTATACCAGCAACTGTGGTTAAGGATCCATCAGCTGTAGCTATTTTTCGACTACTAGGACATGGGTTGTAGGTATGAAATATATTGGGGGAATTGGTCATGTGATCAGTAGCACCAGAATCTATAACCCAAGAGTTAGCAAAAGACTTATCCGAGACGTTAAATCCAATAGAAATAGGAAAGTTACTTAAATGGGCCAATGAACAGGTACCTGAGGGTTTGTCCAGTGTGCCAAGCAAAGATTTCAATCTTTCAATGTCGTCTTGGCTAAATCCGTCTGGCACCGGGGAGTCTACAACTGTTTGTTCAGTAGACAGATGTGCTTGTCCACTGGTCTTTTGTTGTCCTCCTTTGTAGCCCCATTCTTTACTAGAAGTTGAAGGCTTGCCATGAAGTTTCCAACACTTCTCCCTGGTATATTTAGTCTTCTGACAATAAGTACACCATAGATTGTCCCTATTGTCTCGATTTGGTACCTTTGATGATTCAGCGCGCGGAGTGTGTGTCTTCTGATCATTTCCCCGATTGGCAACCATAGCTGAGCCTTCCATCTTCTGAGGTGTGAGCATAACACTTCTTCTGCTTTCTTCAGTTCGGATAACTAAGATAGTCTCATTCAGAGTTGGCAACTCTTTGCTGAGAGTTTGAACTCTCACTTGAGCAAACTCTGCATTGAGTCCAGCCAAGAAGTCATAGACCCGATCCTTCTCAATATAGTTCTTTAAAACTACAGCATCTGCAGGGCATTTAGTCTCAATACACCTATAATGGTCAAGTTCCTGCCAGAGGTTTTTCAATACATTGGCATATTCGGTGACCGTAATGTTGCCTTGTTTTGTTGTTCCAACTTTCACTTTGATCTCATACACTTGGGCTGCATCATGGGCCTTAGAGTATGTCTGATGAACGGCATCCCAAATGTCTTTGGCGGTAGTTAGAAACATGCATATATCACTAATGTTTGGCGTCATTGAATTCCATAGCCACGCCATTATAGAAGCATCTTCGTTATCCCACGCTATAAACTTAGGATCTCCAGGTGTAGGTCCAGTGCCCAAAAGATGACTTAATTTCCCTTTGCCCTTCAGAAAAGTACGCACCAGCTGAGACCACTTCAAATAATTCTTTCCATCAAGTCTGTATGCTGCCTAAATGTTTGGTAGTTCTCTTTTCTCCGTTTTGTCAACTGCTTCTTCAGTCTGCACTGTTTCGGAAGTAACCGACATTTGTTTTTTTTTTGTTTATATGGTTACAAACTCAAAAAATAAAAAATAAAAAATAAAAGATGAATATCAGATGCAGACGAAGAAGACGAACCAGGAGCTGCAAATGAAACCGCAGATCGACACAGCAAAAAACGCAGCAGCAGCAGCAGCAGATCGTCAACGACGACGACGATCGGGTTTCTTCGACTCCTGGTTCGTACTGCTCGAAGAAGAAGATGGCGACTGCAGAAGTTGAGTTCAGATGCTTCGTCGACGGACTAGCATGGGCGACTGACGATCAAACCCTGTCGAGAATTTTCGGGCAGTTCGGAAATATCGTCGCATCAAAGATCATTAACGATTGCGACACTGGAAGATCGAGGGGGTAGTTGCAGACGGCGACGGCAGAGAAAGAAGAAAAAGAAGAAGACGACGACGATGGAGATTAGAGAGATGCAGTGGTGCAGTGATGCAGTGATGCGCAAGAGAGACGACGAAGATTAGTAGCAACGTCAAAGATCAGCAATGGTGGGTTCGAGCAGCGGCGACTGAAACACGGTAGCAATGGAGACGAAGGCGTCGACGACGATTAGGATATCGGCAGTGCCGATGAGGAAGACGCAGTGGCCGATGGTGATATAGTAGCAGTAATGAAGACGTACACACCAATCAGTAACACGAATAATGGTGATGAAGGCCAACGAGGAATGTTCCGGCAATGAAGGCCAAAATAAAATAATTTCAACGATGATGGTCGGAAGAAAAGAAAAATTTCCCAGTTGTACAAGCTTAAAGCTCTAATACCATGTTAAAACAATAAAAGATACAAAGATATAACGTGGTTCGGCTCTAAGGCCTACGTCCACGGGAGAAGAAATGAAATATTTTCTTATTCTTAATGATACCTTAATGGAGGGACACCATGTTAAAACAATAAAAGACACAAAGATGTAACGTGGTTCGGCTCTAAGGCCTACGTCCACGGGAGAAGAGAAGAAATATTTTCTTATTCTTAATGATGTCTTAATGGAGGGACACCATATATATAGACATACAGGGCTATACACACATAGAGCTATAATTACAATTTTAGTAACTGCTAAATAAAATGACTACTAAAATTATCATCTTTCCTTAAAGGAAATAAATCCTTAAAGGAAATAAATCCCACAGATTTTTCTCTTCTCCATAACATAATCACTTCTGTTTTTTGAAGCTAATAAATCCTCACACTTATGATGAGAAAGATCCAAATTATCCACACTAGTAATAAAGGCTTTTTTCATATTTGCACGGTTGGCCTTCCTTAGCCCTTCATAGCAAAGTGAAAGAAGTGCATTCATGTAGCTGACTATACATGGTTGGGACAAGGCGATCTTGAGTTGGGTTGAGTTGTCATCAAACCCTACCATTAGTTACATTAAAATGTCATGATTCGATGTGGTAGTTTTCCCATTAAAAAAAAAGTTCTAGGGTATGAATCTTGACCCTTAAAACAACTATTATAATTTGGCATTTGAATTTTGAACAAAAAAATATAATTAAGTTGAGAACAAGTCTAGATGTCAGACTTGTTCATTTTCTAAATTACAAGATATGGCTTAAAAAAGTGTTCAACAACTCATATCCAAATACTTGGACATGGACTATGGTTATTCTTTCATCTTCTTTTCTCCTTTTTTCTTTTCTCCTTCCTCTTCTTTTCCTTCCTTTTGATTTTCTTTGGAAGTTCTTATTCTTCCTGCTTTTATTTTCTACATCTTCTTGTTTTTTACATTTTTACTCCTCTTCCCCTTTTCTTTCATCTAATTATTTTTAATTTCCACTTTTCCTTCCGTTTGATTTTATTGGGAAGTTCTTATTCTTCCCATCGTTATTTTCTTCATTTTCTTTTATTTTATAGTTCTACTCCTCTTCTTCATTTTTTCAGCTGATTATTTTTATTTTTATCTTTATTTTTCTCTCCTTGTTTTAGTGTGCTATAACCTGTTAAATCATTTTCTATCCTTAATTTCTTTTCTTTCTTCAATCTTTGGATAATCTACAGAATAGCGTCCAAATGCAGATACAAAGTGTTGAAAACATATCTTGTGTCAATGTCCATATCCTATTGGATGTACAAGTGACATATATCTGGAATCTCAAAAGGAAGAATAAACACCAAAGTAGTTTTTATTAGGTTCGGTTTAGTAAAAATAGAAGAAGCAGGTGCAAACAAGATTTCTATTTAACCTAAAAATCGTACTTTTTTCAAGAGTGCCTACTAGATATACTCGTAGTAATACAAAAACACCCGTAGCATATATAAATGAGATGGTTTGGTGTCAACTTTCCTGATTAACTACCAGAGAAGTACTTTAGTGGTTTAAGTAATCAATAAATAATACACATTATGCATTGCTAAGGACAAGAGTATCAAAAACAGAGAGATAATTAGATAATGAAATAGATATGACCAGCGAAAGTACATTGTATTGACAGAGTAAAAGAGGGTGTTCAATCATTATGCTATCATTCTCAATCAAGTGAGTGGTTTAAGGCAACCAAGAACAATCATGAGCACACATAATCCATATGGCATCCACTAGGTACAAAAAAGAAGATGGAGGCGTGCATTTGCGTTTCACATTTCACTTAACCAATCCCACTTCTCACTCCCTTATTTTCAAATAAGGAGAAAGAAATAGGATATCTTAGAATTTAATTAAAATAAAGGAAGGTTTAGGTCAAACCACACTTGAGAGAAAGTGCGGTTCGTAGTAATTAAAAATATGTTAATTAATGACATTCCGAGTATTCTAAACTACAAAAAAAGGTAAAATAATAGACAAGAAAAAATAAAAGAAAGTTCGAGCATTAGGTATATCTCCAATGAAAATGTGTTTTCTATTGAGATGTAACTGCACATAAAAGATCCATATTGAAAAATCTCCTTTCTGTCATTTTCAGTAAGTTTCATCAACCTAATTGCTACTTCAACTTCTGCCATGATCTCAAATTTCATCCAAAAATTCAATTTTTTTCCTTCAAAATCCCATCAACTAAACAAATTACACCCCGAATAAAATTCCATCAATCGCATCCATACATAACCAATTCATTTCATATAACCCTCAACATTGTTCTAATCATTGCAACTCTCTTAGATCCAACTCCGCCACTTACTACAGACAAGTCCGATCAACTAAATCCCATCAATCAAACATAATTGAATAGATAATCAAGGACCTAGATCAAATGAAAATTACATTCCAAATAATACTCCAGCAATCACATCCATATATACCTACCTAATTCAGTTCATGTAACCCTCAACATTGTTCTAATCATTGTGACTCTCTTAGATCCAACTCCGCCTCTTATTATAGACAAGTCCGATCAACTAAAACCCAATCAATCAAACATAATTGAGTAGATAAACAGGCACCTAGATCAAATGAAAATTACATTCCAAATAAAACTCCAGCTATCACATCCATATATATACCTACCTAACTCATTTCATTTCATCATAATCTTATTCTGTCAACAAACTACACGTTGTTGTTTTATAGTCATTGCAACTCTCTTAGATCCGACTCTTCCAACTAACTAAAAAAATTCAAAAAAAATAGAATGAAATTTTATTTTATTTTTTTACCAAGTTGTTTATAGAATGAAAAATCGCACACCTGGTAACGCCTCTGTAAATGGAGCTCCTCTTCCCGGCAACACAAGGCGGCATCTTGCTGATCCTCTCTTTAGCAGTACATCCTCTCTCCTTCTTCGCTTTCTTCAATCCTCTGTAAAGAAGTAACTGATCGTTCGCCATTGCTGCCTCCGATGCTTCTCCTTCTCCTCCTCCTCCTCTTGCTTCCGCCTTCAATCCACTCTCAGAATCCATAAATTCCAAACCCACAAAAAAAAACCCTAATTTCCCACAATCAATGACAAGAAGAAGAAGAAAATGAAGGAGAGTGCTGCTGCTGCTGTCAACTTCTCCAGTCTCCAGCTGCTGTAATCTTTCTTTACCACTTTAAAATACCCGTTTCTTTCGTCCACGTGGCAACCAGGAGCGGAACATGAAATCTGGAATTACCAAAATGACCCGAGTCTTTCTACGAAATTACAACCTTGATTTTCAAATGGCAAGGTCGAGGTGATGGGTGAGGGTAATTTTGTAATTTCGGGATAATTCCATTATAACGGCTATGTTTGACGTAGGAGGGACTAGGGAGGGGTGTTTGGGTAATTTTTGAAATGGTGGAGGTGGTAAAATGATTACACCGCGAATACTAGTTTTTACTTTTTACTGGGTTGATAAAGATAAAGGAGCTGAGGAGATGGTGTTGGGGATTATTGAACCGAAACGAAAGGTTCAATGATGCCGTCTCGGACCATGATGGACTTTCCCGAGAGCTTTTGACATAATTATTTTTTAAAAATCAAAAAATTTTATAAATATTATCAAAATATAAATATTAACTCATTTGTCCAATTTTACTATTTATCGTCCAAATAAGTACCACATAGGCAATAAAGGTGGTATTTTTTACAAGAAAGACGTCTTTTAAGTGAAGGAAAAGCGTTTTTTTAAAAAAAAAAATTAAGTAAAGGAAGGCGTCTCTTTTTATTTTAAGAAAGACGCCTTCCATACCCAGAGAGAATTCCTCAGAGCCACTGCTCTTGCGGCAGAATGAACGTTTGAATCGAAAGATTTGATTCCAGATCTTCCCGAATCGTTCTCCAAGTTTCTCACCATGTACCTGAAATTTCAATCTTCGGAGAGGATTGATCAACTCAAGTCTGATGAATATGGGCACCTTGCCGAATCATTTGCCAAGGTATGTCTTAATTATTGTGGATTTGGGTTGTTCTCTTATCTCCAAACAATTCAGTATTGAGAATCTTCATCGTGTAGCTTAAAGGAAATTACTGCAAATTTGAGCAATCATGCTCTTTATGATGGTGCTGAGGCAGGCACTACAGAACATGATATAAAGACCAGGATAATGGATTATTTGAACATACCAGAGAATGAGTATGGCCTTGTTTTTACCGTTAGTAGAGGTTCAGCATTCAAACTACTTGTTGAATCCTACCCGTTTCAAACCAATAAGAAATTGTTGACCATGTTTGATCATGAAAGCCAGTCCGTGAATTGGATGGCTCATAATGCTAAAAAGAAGGGGGCAAAAATTTACAGCACCTGGTTTAAAGGGCCCACTTTGAAACTATGCTCGACAAAACTTAGAAAACGGATCTCAAACAAGAAGAGAGGAGGAAGAAGGATTCTGCAGTTGGCCTTTTTGTTTTCCCTGTTTAGTCTAGAGTTACTGGAGCTAAGTATTCGTACCAGTGGATGGCATTGGTTCAGCAGAATCAATGGCATTTACTTAAAAAATATATTTTAAAGGAAAGCGTGTTTTGAAAAGATGTCTTCCTTTCACTTAAAAAAAAAAAATTTGAAGGAATGCATATTTTCAAAAGACGCATTCCCTTCACTTAAAAATAAAAATTCAAAGGAATACGTCTTTTAAAAAGACACCTTCCTTGTAAAAAATGTCACATCCGCCGCCTACGTGGCGCTTGTTTGGCGTGCTGACTGGACGATAAATAGTAAAGTAGGGTAAATGGGTCAATATTTGTGTTTTGATGGTATTTGTGAAATTTTTTTATTTTTGAAGGGTAATCATGTCAAAAGTCCGTCTTTACGGTCCCAACGAGGGCTTTTAACATGATTACCCTTTAAAAATAAAAAAAATTATAAATATCATTAAAACACAAATATTGCCACACAAGCGTCACGCGGACAGGGAAGCTGGTAATGTTAAAAGGGCGTCTTTTCATTATAATTTTTTTTTACAGAAAATGCGTTTTTTGTTAAAACTTTTTTTTTTTAAATGGAAGGCTCTATTTAAATTTTTTTTTGGGAGGAGGCGTCTTTCTGAAATACATCTTCTCTTTAAATTTTTTTTTTTTTTATTTTAAGAAGAAAAGCAGCAGTCATTTATAGAAATAAGATTAAGGAAAAGAAATCCGGTGAGATTTCTCGCTATTGTCTTCGGGAAGATAATAAAAAAAAAAAGTTCATACGTGCGAATTGAATTTCCAAACCTAATGCTGACATAAATCATGTTATATGAAAATGATAAAAAAAATTCGCATTTTTTTATGAGGAGGATGATGATCTAGGAAGAAAAGAAGCGTAAGAGAAGAAGAAGAGCAGCAGTAATTTTTTTTATCATTTTCATATAAAAATGAAGAAGAGCAGCATCAGGGGGTTTGCTCTTCTTCTTCTCTGAAAATTGACAGTTTTAAGACAATGAAAATGGGACAGGGGAGGCTACTGTTCTGGGACGAAAAATTGCTCCAGTGGACGAAAAATTCAAGAGCAAACCCCCTGATGCTGCTCTTCTTCTTCTCTTACGCTTCTTTTCTTCCCAGATCATCATCCTCCTCATCAAAAAATGTGAATTTTTTTTATCATTTTCATATAACATAATTTATGCAGCATTAGGTTTGGAAATTCAATTCGCACGTATGATTTTTTTATTATTATTATTATTATCTTCCTGAAGACAATAGCAACAAATTTTAAGGAATTTCTTCTTCTTGATCTTATTTTCATCAATTACTTTTTTTTAAAATTAAAAAAAAATTAAAAAAAATGCGTGTTTGAAAAAATATCTTTTCTAAAAAAAATTACAATGAAATACGTCTTCTTTCTTAACATTACCAATTTTCTGCCCGCGTGATACGTTGACTAGGCACTAAATATTAAAATAAGACAAATAAATCAATATTTATATTTTAATAATATTTATAAAAAAAATATTTTTATAAAATATTCATGCCAAAAGCCCATTGAAAATTATTAAGATAATCTTAGACAACAATTATGTACGAGGCTAATGGCAGTGATGCTAACGATGTACGTAAAATCCGTGAATAAAAAAAAAAAAAATCCTGTGTTATTATAGAGAATCATTGTACAAGTGTCATTACACTTATGACTGAATAACTAATACAGAAGATTAGACACTGGTAACAACCAACAACTAACTGTCATCAGCTTATGCTTCTAGGTTAGTTCTATCATCCCCTTCAGTCGCACCGAGATTGGTGCAAAGAAGATAGAAATCTAGGAGCGAAACAATGTCTGAGCAACAACCAGATCTTTCACAAACAAAATTAATAATTGCTCACTTACCATCTCCTCCTCTTAACATTTTAAACTCATAAAATGAGTCTCTCTGGTATTGAATAAAATATTAGGGGTAAATTATTTTGTGCAATCGATAATTATGTTTAGACTTGGTTCTCATTCTAAAATTATCAAAAAATTATAATTAAACAAAAAATAACTAAATAAAATTGTAAACCATATATATATATATAGATTTATGCATTCAATTTTTATGTTATGTCATTGAGTTTATTTGACGTATATATATCAATGACAGAACCACAAGCTTCAGTTCAGCCACACAGGGCCGAACCTAAGTAATCGATTTGGCCACGCAGGACCAAACCATTGTATCATGTTTTTGAAAAAAAAAATATAAAAAATTATTCAAATAAATCAAAAACTTACCTTTACTTTATAGACATCGTCACCCAAGTTTAATTCTTGTACTATAATGCTACGAAAATGTATTGATGGTAGAAATTTTTGAAAGCTAATTTTGATTTCTATCACACTACAAAACACTAAAATAGGATTCAAAACGCTTTAAAATTGTCTCAAAAGTGATTTAAAATATTTCAAAGATGAATTTTAGAGGTTTGAAATAAGAAAATGTGTAGATTAGATAAGTAATTGGAAAAGAAAAAGATGAAGAAGATAATGGTGGTGGGTAGGCTTAGCGGGTAAGTAGGAGAGAAATGATAAAATAATTGAAAATAGGGTCCTTTTGGTCAAATGATAGGAGGGTAATTTAGGAAATAAGTTTTTTTGGTTTTGTGGAGTTGGGATAATGGTTAATTGGGATTCAAATAACAACCCTCAATATTTATAATAGTTGATGGTGAAACAAATTTTCTACCCAAAATAACCCATAAAAAGTTTATCTCATTTTTATTGTTGAAAATTTAATTTTATAGTCAATAGGACTAAATTAGTAATTTCGCAATTAATTAATTTTCAGTTTTTTTCTTCCCCTTACATTTTAAGCTTTTAATTTTTTTTTTCCTAATTAACCTTTTAAGATATAAGTTTGACTCTTAATTGTTCTTATCCATATTTTTGAATAATTTTAATCATTTTGATCTTATCAAAAGCCAAAATATATATTGTAATACCCTCAAATTAAACTAACTTAAATCATAGGATCCTGTTTAATAATTATTTACTAAAAGTTCAAAGGACATAAAAAGTCAATATCTCAAAAGAAAAATAACATTTTGGGAAAATAACGTAAACGTTACTATCTTAAAAGATCCAAGCATTTCAGAAAAATAATATCAATAAAACAAAATATATTTTATGACATAAACGTCAATATCTTGAAAGATCCAGACATTTCAGAAAAAATAATATCGATAAGATTAAGAATATTTTATGACATAAAAATCGTTTCTGAAAAAGACTATGGACAAAATGGAAAAACTAACAATTTTTATCCATATAAATAGGGCAGTGAAGTTAAAGAAAAAATAACTTTTCAATACTTTTTTTTTCTACTTTTTTATCTTTTTCTAAAAAAAAAAGTAAACTACAAAGATATTTTGTCAAAAACGCAATAAGATTTAGGACGGTGATGCTTTGCGAACGTAAAGACAAATTTTGGGAACGTCGATGTGGGAAAGAACTTGTGGTTTGCACTTTTTATGCTTTTTATTGGGTTTATGATATTCTTACAATATTTTTGTTCTTTGCACACGATTTTTTTATCGCTAGTGATGTTTTGGGTACGTTGATCTTTGTTTGATTGCTAATTGTAGCATAATAAGATTATGGAGAAATTTTTTGAAGTTTTTTTACTTATGTTAGCAAATGCTCTCTTGTTGTTTGTGTGCTTATTTTATTGAATTACTTAGTTTTAGCCTTAATATTGCTTGAATATATTTGCTCCAATAACATGTATAAGAATTAGGAGACCCACCGAGCTTCTACTCATCCTTTTATTTTTATCTTGAGGAAATTAGTGTGGATATTGGTGGTACCAGCAGAATGGTGGTAGTGGTGGTGACTCGAGTTTTGAAGGTTATTTTGTAAGATTTGAAATTAGTGCAACTAAAAACTTATTAAGTTATTATGTAAATTATTTAATTATCGATTTAATAAAATATAAAGACTTTATTTAGAAAGTTTGACCTCTGAATTTTCTGAGCCTTATTATGATACTAATTTATGATTCTTATATATATATAATAAAAGTTGTAAAGATGAGAATTTAGGATGTTACATATATAATTCTTTTTTAATAAAAAATATATTATATTTTAATTATTTTTTAATAAAAATTACGTACAACATACACGTACAGACATTTGTGTATATATATATATATAAACTCTTTTGAAAAAATGAATACGAATATGTCATTACGTACAATTCAATAACATAACTTTTATTTAAATAAAGATTTTATGTTTTAATTACTTAATTTTATTTTTCAATTATATTCCACAAATTACCGCAAAAACTTTTTAAGAAATGGTAAATTGGGGTTGGGGGTTTAGTTTAGAAGGGCAGCTTCCGCAATGACCCTATAGTTTGCTTTCACCTGATTGCAAAGGCTCTGTGACTAGCAGCAGTTGTAATGGCTGCGAAGAACAGACCCGACCCAGAAAACGGGAACAACAACAAGAAGAGGAAGCACCGATTCCTTCCTCACAACGTAATTCAACTATTCCCTCTGTAATATCAAATGGGTTTATCTTGTTTTTCCACAGTTGTTCCTATGATTTCTCAGTATTATTAATCTATTATTTTCTTGTGTTTTTTCAGAAACCCGTTAAGAAAGGATTATACCCATTACATCCTGGAGTTGTGGGTTTCTTCTTGACTTGTGATGGTGGCAGAGAACGCCAAGCTGCCCGGGAAGCCATTAACGTTATTGATAGAGTGAGTGGTCTAGTTTTGTTTTTATTTTTTATTTTTGTTTTTTTGATTATCTACTTATTTGCTGAAATTTATGATAGTTTCCTGTGAGTTTTTCTGTTGGTATCAAAAGTCAGAATTTTTTAATTTCCCCATTGACATTGCTTGATTTCTGTTTGCATGTGACACATGAGTGTCTCAGTTTATGGATTATGATAATCATGGGTCAAAAGAAGATCAGATTCTAACTCTAGTTCAGTAACCATAATTGAGTTAAGAGAAATCTGATTTGAATTAACAACATTGATTGGTCTTTATGACAATCAACGTGAGAGAATTCAATCTTAATTCTCTAGCACATTTCACAACCTGAATTTTGAAAGCTTCTAGAGAAAGTAATTACAGATTCCTGTAATTAATGACATAGTCAAACAAGCACAACAACTTCGGAGCTTTTGTGTTGGGACTTTGGACTTGAGATTAATAGAAATCCCGTTTTTGGATTTATACCCTATTACAACACTGTATCACTTGGTGGATTCCATAGAGTGACGAGTTCTTTAGCCCTGTATCCATAGTTAACCTCTTTGGGCGGTGATTATTCTGTATCCCTTAGAGATATAACTCCGGTGGTGAGCTTGTAACTTCTCTTCTTGAGTTGTTACCCCTTCTATCTTTTTTTATCCGGTATCAACATGTATCGTTTTAGTTTTCTCCTTAGGGTGTTTTTTCTTTTGAATTGCTTCCATACATATGCCCTAAGATGTTAATTATGTTATCTTCTATTATAAGTTTTATTGATATTATTCTCGCCTTTTCTAGTTACTGTAACGGAATTGTCTACAATTATTCCTGCTCCACTTCTATATTTATGTTTCCCAATATAAGCATATTATATTTACTTTTCTTCTAATCATAGTGTTTACCTTCTCTATTTTTACACGAGTAGTGCTATTCAGCTCACTTTTAGCACCCATTTTCAGCAACCAGCCTGTTATACACATTAGATGTCCTCGATTCACGCATCAATACATGATGCGAGAACTATATAATATACGTTACAAGGTGGGTGTTAAAATCAGATGTTAAAATCATCTACAAAAAGTATTTTCCTTTTTATATATACTAGTGTCTTTTTGTTTCAAGTTGCTACCCTAAGCCTACTATAATAAACCAACGTCTTTACTTTCACTTGTTCGTAGTACTGTATGGACCCTATGCTTGTTTATAATTGCATCTAGTCGCCGATGCAGTGCACATTGGCCCTTGCCCATTTTTGAAACACTCGGAGGCAGTGCAAGTAACGTCGCTTAATGGGATGTCCAAGCCCTTTGCGTAGTCTGATTAAGTAGATTTATGTCATAGCTCATCTGACAAAGGTTTACACTAGCTGTCAACCACCTAATGCAACCACCCTCCTTTACTTAAGCTAGGGATTGACCATGTATAAAGGTACACAAATTATGCTCCACAGAGACAGAGTCAATTTAAATTATTTTACCAAGTTATTAATATGCAAATTTGGTAAAGGATCATTAATATTCCCTTTTGGTTTAATATTTATTTACTTCATGTTTATCATATTTATCGTTATTTATTTTTGTAGAAATTAAGAATAAAACCACATCACTTGGAAAACATGGTAAATTTGCTATATACAATTAATTTAGATGATACCATTATAATATCTTTTATTGTAAAATTTTATTATAGTATTTATTTCTATAAATAATATTAGAAAATAATATATTTCATAGTTTATGCCAAATGTTATGGGCCCTGCCAATACTGAACTATTACTCTATTAGTCGATTTTCATATAATAATGCAAAACAATTTGGATTGATTCAGAAGTAATCAGTGTGTCTTGTAGGTGTTAGATTACAATTGAACCCAAAAGTTGTATTGTTGTAGTAAGAGGTAGAAGCCCAACAATATATCTCAAGCTCTCACTAACACTCCTCCTTGCATGCAACCCCATCTTGCACTTAGAGAGATAGAAGAATAGACAAATACCAAACAAACCAATGAATAATGTGCAAGTGCTAACAATGACGCTTGAACCCAAGACCCTCACGAACTTGAACTCTAATACATACCACTGAACTCAAAAGCTGCGATTGATACTTTGTTAAAAACCACTGAACCCAAAGGTAAAGGCTGAATTATGCATATCAAGCTATGACTGATAATAGTTAACTCATTATTTATTGTGCTATTTACTTCGATAGTTATACTATAACTATCAAAGACAGGGTATTGTAGTCTCCAAAAAACAAGGAACAAAATGATTTGCTAGAAAATTACCAATCTTTAATTCTTTGGTGTTATTTTCCTGCAAAAGCGTACTCAACTTTTGATATCTTGGTAAGACTTGTGAAATCAAAATATCAACTTGTACCAAATGAATATCAATGGACATAAATGGTTATGAAAGAGCATCTGCAAAGGAATTTTTAAGAGGAAGAACCTACATAACTCATGCATACATTAACATTGTCCCATTTATAAACCTCCAATGAAACAATGATAGTAGAGATATTGCTAATATGTGTTGAATTGATGACTATATCTACTAGTACATCTATTTAAAGGTAATCTATTTTTTTAATACAAAACATTGATAATATCATTAAGTAAGAATTGGAAAATAGAAACTGAATGGATGACAAGAAGTCTTTAAGGGAGACAACACAGGGAAGGACTATGATATGAAATGCCACCCCTGCAACCAATCATCAAGGCTATTATAACTATTCTTACAACCAGCAAACAACCACAATGTTCTAAATTTGATTGTTTCCCACAGTAATTGAAAATTTTTATTTATGAATTCCTGGTACAAGTGAGCTGCTTTTGTTCGTTGGGCCCTTTGTTTCTGCACAGTTTTTTGGCCATTTCTCTTTTAAGTATGACTAATCATTCTTTTGATAGGATGAATTTGTTACTTTTTCTCATCAATTAAGCAAATACAGATTTGGCGCACTGCAGTAAACTGCTTTCATTTGGTTTTGCAGTTCTATGAAGAGTTGGTTGATGGGGTGGATTCTGGTAATAAGCATGAAGTGGTGCCCAGTTTGAATACAAAAATTGTATTCTCATCTTCTGATTCTTCTAGTGATGAGGATGATGGTGATGATGATAAGTCAGAATTGAAAGAAGAGGAGGATGCAAACAATAAAAATGATACAAATGATGAGGATGACACAGTCTCGAAGAAACAACGCCTAGAAACGGCTATATTAAAATCTGAAAATGTTATCAGTGATGAGACCAAGGATAAATCCATTGATAAGTTGATTGAAGCTGAGATCAAAGAGCTGGGAGATCGTAGCAAGGTGAGATGATACAATGATACAACCTACATGGAATATGAGATTAAATGCAGTTTGATTGGTTTCTTTTGTTAGAATAGCCAAGGACCCTGAAACCTGGATAGATACTTGGTTTTGATTGGTTTTATTTCCTTTGTTATGCTTGACCAAATCTTGAGTCTTGTCATTCTTCTGCTTTCTCATCTTGATATTCTTCTTGTTGGCTGAATGTTTTCCAGGGCTTTCATGAGCAGGATTTTTTTTTTTCAAATGAAGTTGTATCATAAAGGGAAAATTAGAAAGTTCTGAATATAAAAAAAGATGATTCTACTTTTTTGGAGAATTTTCTATTGATCTGCTTTTTAAGCTTTGTCCCAATCACCAGTAAAACCTGCTTGGTTAGTACTTATTAGTCATCTTTTTTGTCTTTTTTCTCCTCACTATTTCTCTCTTTCTAACCATTGCCCCCTTTCAAATGTGCTTAATGTTATTAAGCTTTTGCATCCTTTGAATTCATGTGTCTTTATCTAGTTTCTTTTTGTGCCAATCTTTGTCAGATTGTTGACTTTGCTTTTTATCGACGACTATTTTAGGAGCTTAGGATTTTCTGGATGTCACTTAATACTATTTTTTTATTGGTACTAGTGATTTGTTCAATTAGCTGAAACAATTTAATTATTCCACAATTGTATAAATTGGGTTGATGCATTGGGAATTGCACAAAAATGATTACAAATTCGTGATGCCATTTATTTACTCCTATATCCCAAACACATAAGGCTGGCAAATCCCTTTTGATATTCTTCAATGCACTAATTATGGCTTCTTTTCTTGTTGAAACAGAGGCATTTCGTAAGCCTTGACTCAGGTTGTAATGGTGTTGTCTTTGTTCAAATGCATAAAAGAGACGAGGACCCTGGTCCTGCAAAGATTGTGCAGCACATGATGACATCTGTTGCTTCTACAAGGAAACACATATCAAGGTTTCCTTCATAATATCACCGTTGTACTTTTTAGACTCGGATACATACATATATGAAAATTCATGCCAACCACCATATTTATATTCACATTTTGTCTATTACTAAATCAGTGGTTTCTATGTTTAGATTTATTTTGAGAGTTTTACCGGCTGAAGTCACGTGCTATGCTTCTGAGGAGGAAATCTCAAAAGCAATCAAACCTCTTCTTGCTCAATACTTCCCGGCAGATGTTCAAACCCCCGTAAAGGTATGATTGATGGTCTAATGCATCTTACATTCATTATCATGACGAATAAATTCTTTTTCCTGAACGATTCACGGTGAGAATTTCTTGCTGATTTGAACTGCAGTGGTATTGTTACTTGAGAATTCTCGATGGGTTCGTTCCAATTTTCTGAAGCATTTAGTGAGGCGCTAGTTGATTTCATACTCTAAAGGAAATTATTTCAAAGGAACTAGCCAAAGCCATAATCCTTGAGATGAGACATCCTAATGATCCATGGGGTGTTGATGCTTTTGATTAGTAACTTGGAATTGCCATGGGTTCGTCTGCTAAAAAAAAACTCAAATTAATTAAAAGACAAATAAGCCCATAAACTTCCACATTGAAAACTGAGAACTGGGAATATGGGAAGTGAGCTTGACTTTTACACCTTAACTTTACGCCTTAAGCTTAATGCGCCAAATTTTGTCCAAAGCATAAATAATATAATCCTCAACATAGTTGCTTTACAGCATCTGGTGTAAATTTTAAGCAAATTGATGACCCAAAAAAGGTTGAAAAGTAAATCAGATATTGTACGGCTGCATTTGATTGGTGATTCGAAAACAAGGATTGAATTCGGAAGCAAAAAATTTAGAAAATGACTTTTTATCATTTTCTTAAAACAACTTGTTTTCTTAACAAAAAGTTGAAAACTGTTTTCCTATTTACTCAACCAAACACATTTTTTGTGTTTCCAGAATTTTGGATACAGAAAATTGTATCTGGATTCCAAACCAAACGGGGCCATAATAAAATTGGAAATTTCTCCTATAAGTATAGTGGAATGGTTGACATTATTTAGCAAGATACTTTTATTTGATATGGTTCTAAGTATAATGGAATGCTTGTGATCTTTAACATATTGGTTATTCCATATTATATTTGATTTTATGATCATTTCCACTATGGGAATTTTGAATTAAACAAAGATTGGGATGGATCAAAAAGTATGATGATGCTGACCATACTATTGGAATATGAAAATCACGAGTTTCTAACATATTATTATGATGCATCAACCTTTGGTTGTTGAATACCATATGTGAGTTTTGGGCTTATTAGTTGTGAAGGTTCTCAGTGTTTTTTTCTTTACTGGTATTTGCAGTTTGCAGTGTTATATGAAGCTCGTGCAAATACTGGTATAGAC
The DNA here is from genome assembly GCA_035771175.1 of Paratinospora sagittata. NCBI lineage: Eukaryota > Viridiplantae > Streptophyta > Magnoliopsida > Ranunculales > Menispermaceae > Paratinospora > Paratinospora sagittata. The sequence continues at coordinate 43,519,580 of CM069593.1, forward strand.
AGAATGACAATCATAAATTCAGTTGCAAAATCTGTTCCTTCACCTCACAAAGTGGATCTTCAGAGGCCTGATAAGACTATCATAGTTCAGGTCGTCAAGGTTAGTGAAATTTCTACTGATTTTTATACTTTTACATTGTGCCAGAAAACTTTCTTTTGTATGAAATACATGTTAAATGTTGAAATTTTAGTACAAAAGTTTTTGAATAAAAATTTACATAATTTTGGCAAGTTGGTCACAGATGTAGATGAAGTGCTTTACTCCATATGATTAAAATATACTAGACAAAACTGTTCTTTGTCTAGATCAGTGTGGGACTATTGTTTGATCCACTCATTGAGGGCATATTTCTCTTTTCACACTCTTTTTGATTTATAATTCTCGCCAATAGAAAGGGCAGCTGAGATGGAGACACAAAGACAAAAGAGGTGACAAGGACAAAGTAGAAGGGAAAAGAAAAGGAGAAGCGAAAACAAGCCAACTCTTAATCAAGCCGCATGTGTTGTTTGTCGAACTTGTACCTAAAAAGTTAAAACTGCTCAAAATGGAGTTACATTTTTCATAAGGTATTTAATATTAATGTATAAAATAAAGGGGATATTCAGCTTTGTGGAAACTATTTAAATTATCAAATTGGTAGTCATATAATAAAACTGTGGGTAAGAGTTGTGAATCGGACCAATCGGTTAAGTGTAGAAACTATGGTATTGAAACATGAATTTGGATTTTCTTCTAAATAGATCAACCATGAAAGCTATTATCTACTAAGGAGACTAATGTAGAGGTTTAAAGATTAAGGAAAATACATTAATTCAATTTCTATAGTGTTGGTGCAAAAATTAACCAACACCAAAAATACAATGTAGACGGGGCTACGAGAAGAGATGGAAGAGCTAACCTTGCTTCGGAAGGCTTGGTGATGAAACGAAAGAGTTGAAGATGAATTGGATGAACTAAAGGTGGACCTCCTAGCTAAGCTAAGAACTTCCAACCTGCCAAGGAAGAGCTAAAAAGGCTATCGTGAGGAACACCGGTGCGGTGCCGGCCAATGACCCTTCGATGCCTAAGTCAGAGCTGAACTAACTAAAACAGTAAACTGAGGTGGGAAGTTACTGTAGCAAGTGAATAGTACCTACCATATTAGGTGAAATGTAAAGCTATTTATAGTAGAGGGTCGGGGCCCACCGGATGAGGCATGTGGCACCTTGGTATCTCTTAGGGAGTGGTCCCCCCTACTCCTTGGTGTGATCCTGTGTCAGGTCTTCCCAAGGTAACACTAGGTTGGCACGTGTGCTGACCTCATTCCTTCTGAGCATATCTCTCTAGTTAAGATCTTCCTCATTGTCGTCGCCCGAGGTCAGCGTGTGTGCCGACCTCATTTCGTCCAAGCTTATCTCTCTAGTTGAGATCTTCATCATCGTCAGCCGAGGTCGGCGCATTGTTGATAGCTGTACTTAATTCAAGTCAGCATTTTGGCCGACCTCATTTCATTCGAGCTTACCTCTAGATTTGAGATCACTGCCATCTGAAGTCATTCGCTTTAGGTTGGCCCGCTTTACATGAGGTTAGGCCACCGCGCTTAGCTCTTCTATTTCAGGTAAGATAATGACAATTTAGCTCGACACCTTATGTTAGCTTTTCTGATTTGTACGTGGGCACCCCATATTTTAATTCTCATTAATTATTTATAAAATATGGTCCAACATATGGATTTATAAAAAGTGTTTGATATAGTGCCTAGAGATATAATATGATGGGTTGTAGCAAAAATAAGTTATATATAATTACATGTACTTGGTAATGGTTAAGTACAATAGAGCGATAACCGTAGAAAAAATAATGGTACAAAAAATTAGGGGTGTAACGGGTTGGGTTGGGTTGGTTTGAAGCCAAATCCCAACCCAATCCAAATTAGCTCAGGTTGGGTATTTTCCAACCCAACCCAAAATGCTCCTTAAACCCAAACTAGTCCGGGTTGGTTTGGGCTTAGGGCTGTGAGGGCTCTCAGCCACTTAGATAGTTCAATGTGCTTATCAGCGCCTGACTCAGAGATGTGGATCATCCAAGGCACATTAGCATGGCATACTCCTCCTGTTCGAACCAGAGTTTGAAACCAAACTTCTCCTCAGGAGGATAGATCGGACAATTCTGGTGAGATCCAACTTTCTATTCACTAGTGGGATCCGAGCAGTCGGGGGGGGGGGACCACTGCGGCTTCTCTCTTCTCGAGAACCCAATCAGGTTGGCTTTATGTTTCATGATAATTTTAATACAAATTAACTCAAACAATAAGAGAGCTATAAAGTAATTGGAAATACTTCATTAATAATATATTTTATCATTTAGGTTATGATAAAAAAATTAATTTAGTTTTAAGTGATAAAGGCATCAATACAAAATAATGATTGATATTAAAAAAAATAAAATTCTAAGAGCTTTATTTTAATTATAACACAAAAGTATTTATATTATCTTATAAAAATAATTATTAAAGTTTATGCATATTATTAGGTGTATTCGGGTTGGGTTGGGTTGATTTGGGGTCAAACCCCAACCCAATCCAAACATTGCACAAACCCAACCCAACCCATCGGTTTTAGTTCGGTTCGGTCAGGTTGATCGGGTCGGTCGGTCGGTCGGGTTGACTTACACCCTTAATTACGGTAGAATTACATCAAGTATCAGGCTTGTGCTTGTATGCATGTATTTTTTGCACTAGTTATGGATACTTGACTAAACATAATTAAGATGATATTCTATGGTGTGTGTTAATTATTGATGACATTGCGTTGATTGATGATATTAAATTGGTGGTTAATTCTAATTAGAAATTTTGAGAGGCTCAAAATAGACTATAGACATGTAACATAATTCTTGTGGATTTAGAAATATAAGTGAAGAGGCAACAAATATTGAAAGGCAAGATATACCATGGAGTTTAACTTTGGATATTGATTATTTATCAAGAGAAAGAAATGAGAGATGAAGTCAATTATAGAATTAAAAAATAGGTTGGACTAAGCTGAGGAGTGTTTCCTAAATACTATTTAGTCCTATTATCCCATTGAAGTTGGAAGAAGAATTTTAAAAGACCATAGGCTAGCCATGCTTTATGGAACATATTGTTGAGCAATAAGCAAAAAATATGTTAAAAAATTAAGTGTATTAGAAACAAGAAAGAATGTTAAGATAGATTTGTAAACATTAGAAGATAGAATTGGAAATAAACACATTTGGAAGATGATAGGAGTAGTCCCAATTAGAGAGGAAATGAGAGAGAATTTCCAAAAAGGAGTTGGCCCGATGGTAAGGCGGCGAGTGACAAGAACCTAGCCAGATAGAGATCTCGAGTTCAAGTGTGCACAGGAGCAGGCTGCGAGCGACAAGATTCGCGGGTGGAGTGATAGTTCTCTAGCTCGAGCATTACCTTGGTGTCCCATCCATGGCGGTGTGGGGATTAGTGGGTTTAAAGGGCTCAATACCTGACGGGTAGGAATGAATGTAATTTGTATCTTCTCAAAAAAAAAAAAAAAAAAAAAAAAAAAGGTAAAATGAGAATCAATTTTGGTGTCTTAAACATGTACAATGAAGACCTAGAAATTTATCTGTTAAGAAGAGATAATCATGTGGTATAATAGAAAGTTTGACCTTTGATAGAGTCAAGTGGAGGAAGAAAACTCCTATAACCGATTTCATGTTGTTACCGTATACAATTTTAGAAGTTTATGCAATTTAGGACTCTATTATTATTAGCTGTGTATATTATCTTACCATGTATAGATGCTAAAGATTAGGAATCTGTTAGATATATATTATCTTACCATGTATAGATGCTAAAGATTAGGAATCTGTTAGACTACATGTATAGCATATACTGACATGTATAGATGGAATGAACGATATATATAATGAAAAGAACGCCGAATGAAAGGGTAACTTTTCCAAATCTCTCTTCGTATTTTCTGGTATCTGATTACTTTGACATGGTATCAGAGAGATCTACCTCTAGAGTAATGGTTTTCCCTGCCAATGATTTGACGAAGATCTGGATGTTGTAATCCGCTAGGGTTCCTCCGTCGTTCAATTGCTTTCCGGCGTAGATGAGTCGTTGCATTCGATCCCTTGCGAGATCATCCACCGCTTGAACGCTCTTAATCTCTGCTCATTTTTTTTCGCTGCCTCTGCCGCCAACGAGATAGATGCAAGCGCGTGTTCCCGGTGAGGGTTTTGACGAAGGTTTTGCTTTCTGGTCTGTCGATCGTGTCGCTCGATTCAACCTCTAGGGTTCTTGTCTTCCTCGTTAGGGTTTTCGTGTTCACGAAAATCTGCATCTTCTCCTCCTTTCGATCTTTCTTACGTCTTCTTCTTGGCCTTTACGATCAATCAACCAACCTAAGAGAGAAAGAAAGGATCAGAAGATTTTTATTCACTGTTTTCTGGGTTCTCTTGTTCTCGGCGACAGTACGGTCATCTTCGTGCTGCTTCCCCGCGAAGATCAACCTCTGCTGATCAGGCGGAATTCCTTCCTTGTCCTGGATCTTGGCCTTGCGATTGTTGCTCGTGTCGATTCTTGCAAATTTTTGGCATTCCTGGTTTGTGTGCCTCTTATAATTTTTGGTGCAATTTTTTTTTGGTGGGTGTTTGTTTGTGTATTTTTTCTCACCGTGCAAGTTACAATATTTTGGTGGATATTATCTGTCTCTTGGTTGCATCATGTCATCGGATAAGTTGGAATCATTCCATTTTCGGTTTACTGGTAAAAATTATTCTGCTTGGGAGTTCCAATTTAAATTATTTGTCAAAGGAAAAGAATTGTGGGGTCATATTGATGGGAGTGTTCCAAGACCTCAAGGTGCCGAGGCTTTGTCTAAGTGGGACATTCATGATGCTCGGGTTATGACTTGGATCCTTAGCTCGGTTGAGCCTCACCTTGTTCTCAATTTGAGGCCTTATAAAACTGCTGCTGCTATGTGGAATTATCTTCACACGGTTTACAATCAAGACAACTCTGCTAAACGATTTCAATTGGAGTATGAGATGGCTAATTTCACACAAGGCAGTCTCTCTATTGAGGAATATTTTTCTGGTTTTCAAAGTCTTTGGGCTGACTATTGCGACATTGTTTATGCTAAAGTTCCCACTGCAGCTCTCTCTGCTATCCAAGAAGTGCATGCAACCAGCAAGCGAGATCAATTCTTGATGAAGTTACGACCTGATTTTGAAATTGCCCGTTCTAATCTGATGAACCGTCATCCTGTACCATCTTTGGATGCTTGCTTGGGTGAACTTCTTCGTGAGGAGCAGCGTATCGTTACTCATGCTGCCATGGAACATCGGGCTACTGTTAGTGCACCTGTTTCTGTGGCTTATGCAGCACAAGGGAGACATAAGGGTAGAGACATGCGTGCTGTCCAGTGCTTTAGTTGTAAAGCTTTTGGCCATATTGCTCGAGATTGTCCCAAGAAGTTCTGTAACTACTGCAAGAAACAGGGTCATATCATCTCTGCTTGTCCCATTCGACCTGAAAGGAAGCAGGGTACTGCTTATCATGCCTCCACTGGTGCCTCTAGTTCTGCTACATTGCCTGCTGCCTCGTCGGTTGTTCCTATTCCTGCCTCTCCAGCCTTAGCAAATCCGAACACACTCACTCCTGAAATGGTACAACAGATGATCATTTCTGCTTTTTCTGCTTTTGGGTTCTCAGGTAATCATAAAGTTTCTTCTAAGCCATGGTATTTTGACTCCGGAGCCTCTAACCATATGACCAATACTATTGCTCCTCTTTCCAATGTCAGGAATTATGATGGAAATCTGAAAATTAACACCGCTGATGGCAGTTCTCTGCCTATCAGTGCTGTTGGTGATCTTTCCTCTTCCTTAACTGATGTTTTTGTGTCTCCTGACCTCTCCACAAATCTTATTTCTGTTGGTCAATTGGTTGATAATAATTGTAATGTCCATTTCTCCCATTCTGGTTGTGTTGTGCAGGATCAAGTGTCAGGGAAGATGATCGCGAAGGGGCCTAAAGTGGGACGACTCTTTCCTCTTCATGTTTCTCATTCCATTATTATTCCTCGTTTTCCTTTACTTTCATTTGCATGTAATGTTGTTGATTCTAGAAATAAGACGTGGCATAGACGTCTTGGCCACCCAAACTCTGATGTTCTTCGTACTTTGTTTACTTCTGGATTATTGGGAAATAAAGCATGCTCTTCTATTGATCTTTCATTCGATTGTACATCATGCAAACTTGGCAAAAGTAAAGTTCTACCTTTTCCTCATCATGCATCTCGTGCCTCACAATGTTTTGAGATTATTCATAGTGATGTTTGGGGGATTGCCCCTGTTGTTTCTCATGCGCATTACAAGTACTTTATTACTTTCATTGATGACTTTAGTCGCTTTACTTGGGTTTACTTCCTCCGGGTTAAGGGTGAAGTTTTTTCAGTCTTTAAGCGCTTTCTTGCACTTATTGAGACTCAATTCTCTGCCAGCATCAAGGTCTTGCGCTCTGATTCTGGCGGCGAGTACATGTCTAATGAGTTTCAGGACTTTCTTCAAAGCAAAGGGATCCTTTCTCAACGTTCTTGTCCTTCGACACCACAACAAAACGGTGTTGCTGAAAGAAAAAATCGCCACCTTCTTGATGTAGTAAGAACTCTTTTACTTGAATCATCGGTTCCTCCTCGTTTTTGGTGTGAAGCTCTTTCTACTGCAGTTTATTTGATCAATCGCTTACCATCTCCTACGATAAATCATGTTTCTCCTTTCTCTAAGTTGTTTGGTCATTCTCCTTTATATTCTGATCTTCGTACATTTGGTTGTGTTTGTTTTGTGCATCTTCCTCCTCATGAACGACATAAACTTACTGCTCAGTCTGTTAAGTGTGTTTTTCTTGGTTATGCTATCCCTTACAAGGGTTATGTTTGTTACGATCCCCATGGTTGTCGTATACGGGTTTCCCGGAATGTGATTTTCTTTGAAAATCAATATTTCTTTCCATCTCATGTTGAGTTGCCATCTGCATCTGTATCTCTTCTGCCTATTTTTTCTGAATCCCCAGCAATTGTGGAAAGGTTCAAACCTGGTTTTGTGTATGAGAGACGTAGTCGACATGAGTCTGGTTCCTCTGTGCCTCCTTCCGATCTTGACCCGGCGCCTGATCCTGCTCCTGTTTCCACCTCTCTTCGTCGGTCTACTCGTCCTTCTCGACCCCCTAATTGGTATGGTTTCTTCTCTCCTGTCTCTCTTGTCGCTACTTTATCCACTATTTCCATTCCCTCTTGCTACAAACAGGCCATGGAACATGAGTGTTGGCAAATTGCAATGCAAGCAGAACTTCAAGCACTTGAGGAGAATCACACTTGGGATATTGTTCCGTGTCCCCCTACAGTCAAACCTATTGGGAGTAAATGGGTTTTTTCTGTAAAATTTCGTTCTGATGGCTCTTTGGACAGGTACAAAGCTCGCCTTGTAGCTCTGGGTAACAAGCAGGAATATGGGGTTGATTATGAGGAGACATTTGCTCCTGTTGCCAAAATGACCACGGTTCGAACCATCTTAGCTATTGCTGCTTCACAGTCGTGGCAACTACATCAGATGGATGTGAAGAATGCCTTTCTTCATGGTGATCTCCAAGAAGAAATTTACATGAAGCTTCCCTCTGGTATGACTATTTCTTCTTCTCATGATGTATGTAAGCTAAGGCGTTCTCTGTATGGGCTCAAGCAAGCGCCTCGCGCTTGGTTTGAAAAGTTTCGCAGTACACTTATTGCCTTCAGTTTTACACAAAGTCAATATGATTCTTCTCTCTTCTTCCACAAATCTACGTCGGGTATAGTTATTCTCTTGGTTTATGTGGATGATATTATCATTACTGGCACTGATTGTGGTTTGATTACTAAGCTTCAACAGCTGTTACATGTAACTTTCCATATGAAAGATCTTGGTCAGCTCACATACTTCTTAGGATTGGAAGTTCATCATCGAGCCCATGGCATTTTCGTGAACCAGCATAAGTATATTCAAGATCTTATCGCTTTGGCTGGTTTGGAGGACACTTCTTCTGTTGATACTCCTATGGAGGTAAATGTCAAATACAGGAAAGATGAAGGCGATCTTCTGGATGATCCTACTCTCTATCGGCGCTTGGTTGGGAGTCTTATCTACTTGACCACTACTCGACCTGATATCTCCTATGCTGTTCATCAGGTCAGTCAATTTATGTCTTCTCCTCGGCATCTCCATCTTGCTGCCGTTCGCCGCATCATTCGCTATCTTCGAGGATCACCAACTCGTGGATTGTTCTTTCCTTCTGAATCCTCTCTTCAACTTGTTGCCTATAGTGATGCTGATTGGGCTGGGTGTCCGGATACACGTCGATCTACTACAGGTTGGTGTATGTTTTTAGGTGATGCATTAATTTCTTGGCGATGCAAGAAACAAGATCGTGTTTCTAAATCCTCTACTGAGGCTGAGTATCGTGCCATGTCTACTGCTTGTTCTGAAATTGTATGGCTACGTGGTCTCCTTGAGGAACTTGGGTTTCCTCAGACTACTTCTACCCCTCTTCATGCTGATAACACTAGTGCTATTCAGATCACCAATCCTGTTTTCCATGAACGCACCAAGCACATTGAAGTTGATTGTCATTCTATTCGAGACACTTTGGAAAGTCGGGTGATATCTCTTCCTCACATCTCTTCTGATCTCCAAGTGGCTGATGTCTTCACCAAAGCTATGACTCGACAGCGGCATCAATTTCTTGTTGGCAAATTGTTGCTGATTGACTTACCAACATCAATTTGAGGGGGGATGTTACCGTATACAATTTTAGAAGTTTATGCAATTTAGGACTCTATTATTATTAGCTGTGTATATTATCTTACCATGTATAGATGCTAAAGATTAGGAATCTGTTAGATATATATTATCTTACCATGTATAGATGCTAAAGATTAGGAATCTGTTAGACTACATGTATAGCATATACTGACATGTATAGATGGAATGAACGATATATATAATGAAAAGAACGCCGAATGAAAGGGTAACTTTTCCAAATCTCTCTTCGTATTTTCTGGTATCTGATTACTTTGACACATGTATGATGGAGAAAGGCTTCGTTGAGTCAAATCTGCACGTTGTCCCATAGGATGACATGATATTTGCTGGTTCATAACCAGCATTCATGGAAAATCTTTAATGAGTCTTTCCCAATTGGTGGGCCACTACATTTGGAATTCAGAATTGGTTTAGGTAGTAGATAAGGAGATTGGATAATGTTATTTCGACGACAGTCATCCTCCCTCACTTGGAAAAAAATGGAGATCTTCATAGCCTACTTCTTATTTTACCCATTCAATCACTGAATTCAAGATAGCCTTTGAAGTTAGATTTTGCTTCCAAGGGGAGGCTAAGGTAGGATGTTAGGAATTCCCCCTTGCCCCTGCTGGTTGGCATTGACGGACTGAAAGTCTAAAACAGAGAACTCTATAGACACCCCATCTACTATTAGTTAAGTATCTAATGTTGCTCTAATCAAAAGAATCTAACCTTGCCAACTTTTGAGTAAAATTTGGCTAAATAAACAAATTGGAGATGGCTAACTGTCACATTGTCTGTACCAATTACGGAACCTGAAATCATTCTGTGGAAGGATGTCTTACAATTCTACTCAAAAGTATCTGCTAGTTGGGTGAAAAGAAACGGGTGATAGTGGGTCTCGAGGACAAATTACCCTAGTGTTACTAAAACATCCAGTGAGAAATAGGTGGGTTGGGTGTGACTTGTGTGTGAAATATCCTTCTTGCTCTTTTCATTTCCAACCTTCAAAACACTTTCTATGATTATGAGAATAACCATTCTTATTAGAAAAATGCCGTATTAAAAGAGAGAAGTGCCTTGTCAAATTTTTTATGACAATAAGCCAATTAATAGGTATTAATTTGTAGCTTCCATCATGGGAGACCAAATCTATGTCAATGAATTAATTTGTCCACCAAATCAACATGCCATAGCTATCATCATGATATTGATACCTAATTGGCTTGTGGCTGCAATCTTTGTAAAAAATGTCTTGTTTCCCATTAAATGATTTGTGTGGAATCACTCTCAGATGTCAAGGAACACTTCCTGACTGAAAGATATGGCCAAGCTATAGTGTAATTGTAAAACAGGAATATTGAACCGTTAGCGATAACATGATAATGATGAACATGATGTGATGGTGGTCAGGGAAAAATCTTTTAATTTAAGACACTTCATCATTTCCAACTTCTTGATCTGAAATTTTAACTTCTACATTTCCCATTTTTTTGGGCCTTTCCCAATTTAATTTCATTTTGTGTTCTCCTAAGATAACTTTGTCATATGCATGTGAATAACATATGGCCACCTACCCATGCTCAGTACATGTCTACATCTACATCCATGTGAATGCGATTTATTTGAATAGTTTTCTGTGAGAATGAAATCATGAACAAGATCTCCCTTACCTTGTGTCTTTGTTATGCTTTTAATTTGTCTGCCCTATGTTTCATTTTTTTCAGACTGTGTGCTTGGTTGGGGTTGTTGAAAAATACAAGGAGTTATCAAAGTACAACCTAAGGCAGCTAACATCACCAAAAGGGTAAGCTCACCTTTGCATTCAGGAATTGTGTTTCAGTCATCAAAAAAATATAAAGTCGTTTCTACGGAGATGTTCTGTCAGTTAAAGGTAGTTCCCCTCCCCCCAATAGGTTTATACAGAGTTCATGTTAGAGTAGAATATGACAATCAAGGGAACAAGTTCTAGGAGATGAGAATGAATGATTGACTGGAAACTGAATGCAGATGATGGATGGTTTACCTTGTTCTTTTACAATAGATTTTAATATTATGCACCTTTGAATGTATTGCTGGTTGATTGATGCCTGAACATGATTTAATTTATCTAAGAGAAGGGTTTTTGTTTTATTTAATTCTTTGTTTATGTATTTATATGTGGGGGTGTTAGATTGATGCTTGAGTTTTTGGGGAATTTCTCACTTCATCTCTTTCTTTTTTTTCCTTTTTTTTTTTTGGGATTACATGGCGTCGACTACATGCATGAATTTGCTTTTTCCATTCTATTGTATTGAGTGCTAAGTCGGTAGTTATATCTTTCTTGCTTATCTTTATTTATGTCATCTTAAGCCTTCTTTCGTCCCTATCAATGTTGTTAATTGTTAAAAGGTTTCTCTTTCAAATTGATGATTCTAATAGTTTTTATTATATATATGTATAAATTATATTAGTCTCTTTCTTATTTTATTTTCAATTGGCGTTACTATTACAATTTTTTTTTTAATTTTATCTTTTAATATTCTATTCTAGAAACATGAATGGTTGAATAGCAGTTGTATAAATTTTTTCTTCGATTAATGTCGTTCGTATACTCTAGAAGCTCTTCTTCACTTATTTTAATTTTATGTATGGTTTTCATTATCTCATATTTCACTTTTCTTATTGTTGGTGGGTTCAACTTCAAAAATTAGTCTCACATCGACTATGTACTCTTTCTAGCTAAGACACGTAAGATTCCTCACCCCCTCACACTATCAAGATGCCTTTTCCTGAGGAGAAACCCCACGAGACTTGCTTTATGACACATTCTATGTGGGTGTCCACAGGCCCGATGGCCCAATTTAGGGTTCGGCCAAACTTGAGAGCTCGTAGGAGAGACAATATTTTGTGACATGTGGGACGAACCAAAATTGGCTTTAACAGTTGGCACCGTCTGTGGGAACCGACGTATCTATATGAGGTGTTGAGTCTGGGGCCTATTGTTGATGGGTTTAATTTTAAAAATTAGTTTCTCATTGACTATGTATTTTTTTTAGCTAAAATACGTAAAAAAGTTCCACCTCCTCACACTACTAAAAGGCCTTTTTTTTAAGGAGAATTACAAAACCCTTCAGCCCTTGCTTTATGGCATGCTCTAAGTGGGCGCTCATAGGTTCAATGACCCAACTTAAGGGCCGACTAAACTTGGAGGTCTGTAGGAGAGACAATATCTTACGACGTGTGGGGAAGGTCAAAATTGATTTCAACACTTATAAATAAATTTTCTGCTACACTTGATCATTTAAGCTCGCTATTTTTTTCTTTGGGTCTATAAAAACAGATGAAAATAAGTTGACCTTGTACTCAGAAAAGACACATTGTGCCTGTGTACACCACTCACATTTGAATAATACCCTAACCGCAAAAGCTCGCCAATTGCTCCACCAGAGTTTAATTACCATCATAGTCTACAATTACTTGAATTTTGTGTTTCATGTCCAATTCATGCACCAAATATTTATGTAATATCATTCAGGTTGTCATCATTCAATAGAGAGCCTTTTTTCTATTTATATGAATAAAGATTATTCAATATAAAATATTCCATATAATATAGGCAGTAAAAATTCGAACTGTCCTTTGGAAACAGTAATTCATCCTCAAAGGTCGCTTTAGAAGCTAATTTAAATTAATGTATCTTTTTTTTTATTGCAAAATAAATTTAATGCATCTTAAGCAGCATCAAATCAAAATCAATGTGGCTCTATATAAGATATTATAAAAGTATGGTATTAATTATGTAACCTTTGGTTTGTGGTGTACATGCCATGCACGTATCAACCATCATCACCACTGTTGACCCTTCGCATACGTTAGGTCACCAATCATATAGCCTACATTCCTTTATTTCTTTTTATTTGGCGCCGTCCATAATATATATATATTATGATTTAGTAACATTATTTTATGTGCATGTCATAAACACCTATAACCCACATTAATATTGCCAATCTTATAAATAAAAAAGAAAATGTGGCCCACTTGTACATTTGTTAATTACATAACAAATTATTTGGATCAAAATGTAGGTATTTGACATTAATGTATACGCGTAATGCTATTCATTAATGATTTTCTTACTTGAAAAATATCAACATTTTATTTTATTTTATTAATTACATATGGTTGTATTAATTTATACCATTTTAAATAATGATATACTATTTATTTAGTATCTCCCTTATTATATATTAAGCTCTTATTTGATGCCAAGTGGAAGGCGACAAAGCGGCAGCGGCATTTCATTAACTAATTAATCCTATAATAATATGATATAATCCGAACCAACCACCACATAGCAGACGTGACACCTGCGTCGCATCGGCTATTCCTATGCACTCGAACGTACGTAGGTTCCGAAAGCTACATGACAAAAAACTGGCAGTTGTCAACAGGAGAAATTCTCATGCCTACCTACGACTAACACCAGGGGATCATTATCCATTTTTGTAATAACAAAGAGCGGCTATCGTGTAATTAAATACTCGATGGAGATAGAGAGAGCCCTGTGCTTGCTTTTCATTGGGCCCACACAATCGAAATCTGGGCCGTTGGATTTAGAGCTTTAAATGAAATGGTTGACATTCACTTTTGTTCTACTTTGTGTTATCTTTGTAATAGAAAATCGTTCTTGAATGGGGTGGCTCAAGGAGAGGTCCATTTATATATATAGTAATTTAATGATTTAGCTAAAATCTCCACATTTTTTTTTCTTAAATTTCCTAGCTTTTTGGATGTGCTTTTATTGTGTTTATTAATCTATTTCATTTCTAATTGTTTAATAAAGTACTAAAGCTAGATTTAAAATAATTTTGATAGAAATAATTAAGAAAGATACAACTACCTATGATATAAATCCACATATATATATATATACTTATATAATTGAGAAAATACTTTCTTGAGTCGATAAATTGAGAGTTGAAAATATATAAGTAATAAACATACAAAAGCAAACGTTGCTAATTGTAATGCTTTTATATCAGAACCAAACCTCTTACTTAAAGTTGAGAGTTTGATTATCTTAGTTGACATAATCTTCATTGTTACTCCACATGCTTGTCGTACTCATCACCTTGACCATATTTGAGGAGTTGCTCGGTTTCCTCTCTAACCTATTGCCAACATTGCTAACACCTCGTGTCACTACTTCCAAAAACAAAAAAACTTCCAAAAACAAAAAAAAAAAGAAACCCAAAAATTCTAGGAAGATATAGATATAAGAAAATATTATACAAGATATTTCATCAAACCGGAGACAAGATGTCCCATGCATGCTTGTATTATATGTTGGGAACCTATACAAACACAAATTTTGTGCCCATAATTAAATTAATCAATTCTTTATTAGTACGTCATTAATACGATTTATTTATTTTTCTATTTTTGGTTCCAATGGTGGGGAGCAAAAGTTGACCAGCAGAAAATCGTCCCATCCCATTCTTGCCCTCTATAAATTAAACAAACCTCTATACATATCAACTATTCAACATGTTAATTTATCATCATATCATCATCTCAGCTCCTCACCCATAATTCATTCACCACTTAATTTATCTTCTCTCCAGTTCATATCATCAAGAAAATTAAGATCAAAACCAAGCCAATTAGCTAGCTTGCCTTTCTGGTGATTCTTAATATATATAGATCATGAAATTACTGAAGCAACTCACCCTTCACAGAACCACCAGCTCCAGAAGCACCCACCAGCTCATCCTCCATTCAAACTACACCAGATCATCATCATCTCATTCTCCTACTTCCCCAGTAATATTTTCAACTCATCATCAATCCACACCATGGAATATCAATATTCTCAAAATCTTCCAATCCATTCTCAACTTAATCTCCATAATCAACCCAATATATATAGTCCCTTCATGCAGGTGGCCAACCCTCCCCGGCGTCACCGGCAACACCACCATCACCAACACCTTAGGCCGGAAAGTCACCGGAACTCTCTTCGGCTCCAAGAAGGGCCACGTAACTTTCACCGTTCAAGACCACCCACGATCCGACCCACTTCTGGTCCTCGAACTACCCACTTCGACTCGAGCCCTGGTCAAGGAAATGGCATCTGGGCTAGTCCGAATCGCGCTCGAGTGCGAGAACTCCGGAGACGGCAACAGCGCTGGGGCCGGTGGTGGTGGTGGATCATTGAAGAAGAAGAAGAAGAAGAAGAAGGTGCAGCTGTTTGAGGAGCCGAGATGGAGCATGTACTGCAACGGGAAGAAGTGGGGGTACGCGGTGTCTCGCACATGCGGGGACGTTGATTGGCACGTGCTGAGCACGTTGCAGACTGTGACGGTTGGTGCAGGGCTGATTCCTGTTGAGGTGGCACAGGTGATGTATATGAGAGCTAGGTTTGAGCGAGTTGTGGGTGGGTGTGACTTGGAGGCTTATCACATGATGAACCCGGATCGGACCGGTGGGGTTGAACTCAGTATTTTTCTGCTTAGAATTTGATGTGATTAATTAATTAATTAAAAGTTTTATGATCTTAGTGAAGTTATCGTGGGCTTTTGAGATTAATACACTGTATGGGTTTGGACTCTCGATATATATATATATATAAAATGTTTTATATACATTAGTTATCAACGCTGACACCAAACTCTTTTAAATGTTATAAGAATATGTGTGAATTGTACAACATTCCAAAATCACCCATATTCCTAAGATATTTAAAAAAGACTTGTCGAAAAATAGAGTTAAACTTAGGGTATATATAATATTACTTTATATATATTGATACTTTTATTATAAGAGAAATAAAATCTATAGTCACCTTCTCTCATTTCTCAAAGACAATTTACAAACACAAAGTCCAAATAACAAATATTATTCTAACAATAAAATGTTGGGATGCAACTAAACCTTCACAGTTATTGGGTCATATTGTAAAACATGAATTTTGGCTAACAAGTATTTAGACAGGTGCGTTGCAGATAATTTTTGTAATTTATTGATTAAAATAACATAAATGTTTATAAAATATAATATTGTTATGTCTTGGTGTAACATGAGGCCACTATGAAAGCTATTTATTGATTAAAATAACACAAATTTTTTAAATAAAATGGCTTCACCATGTAAATTAAGTTTGTATTTGGTTTACAATTTAAAAATAATTTCTAATAAAAAATTAAATGCCAATCTCATGTTTAAGTTGATCTCTAGTTTTTGAAAATATGTTTGGTATTATATTTAAAAATTATTTTTAAGATTTGAAAACAATGAAAAACTTATTTGGTAAATTTTGGAAAATAAGAGACTAAGGTGGAGTACTACTTAAAAAAAAAAAAACAACTAAAAATAAAAGATCATTAATTGGAAAATACTATAAATTACTTCTCTATATTTTTAAGAAGATATTGTTTTCTACATTTGGTCTCAAAAACTTTTTTTATTATTTTTTTTAAGAAACAACTCCAAGGCCGCTTAACTCGTTGGGGACTCAGTTTGCCCTAATCCATGAGGTGTCTGAATACATGATAGATTAGTTGACGGTCGACCCACTCTTTCATCATGACCCGACTAGTCCTCACACTAACCAGGTGTCAGTAAAGAATTTACCAAGGTGATAAAGCTAGAATTATCAAACTCCTTTAGGCCACTTCGTATCTGGATTCAAACCAACGACCTTCAATCCCCTAACGGTGAAACGTATCAGTCTTGAACTATCAAACCAATGCGGTGTTGGCGGTCTCAAAAACTGTTATTTAAATCCAAGACATTTTTTGACACTTTTTTGTCTTTTTTAAATACATATAAAAATATATATATATATAAATAAATAAATAAAAACTACACCAAATGTTGCAAAGTCATCACTTTGAAAATCTTTGGATCACAGAGTTTTCTTCATGTTTCCTAAGAGTTTTTTACTTCTCCTTGACCAAGTTGGGCTGGGCCAACTAATGTCTTCATAGCTGGGCCCATAGACTTACATCTCGTGGTTGGATTAATCGAAAATTTAACAGCAGCAACTTTGGATATAACATAATATTGTGTTTAAATTTTGAGTTTGATATATTTTGCTATTTATATTTTTATACAAGGTTGGAAAATTATTCTCTTAACACAACAACTTGACATGAAAATTGAGACATGTCAATCTATTATCATCTTAATGCACATTCTAATAAATTTCTATCACCAAGAGACAAACATTTAGTTTTATTGTTTAGTTACAATAACAAATGTTTATTGGCACATGTGAATAATTCTTAAAAAAAAAAAAAGGATACGTATGCTTAAGAAATTGATATGAGAGGCTTTTTTTTTTTTTTTTCTTAAATAAGATTAAGAAGGAGTAAGTTCTAAAATGCAAATTCCTTGTAATTAATTGATATCAAACAAGTTTCATTTATATTTTATAAATCACTTTCTATATTTAAGTGCGGACATAGTCATTTAATTTCTCCAAAACTTGAAAAGCCAAAAATAAATAAAATAACAATCATAAAATAAAAAAATTCCCACAACATGTTGAATTAAGATCTTCATCTTGTTTACCATACCATATGTTTAGTTTTGTTATTTAAAGGTGAAATTCCGGTTGGTTGAGTGTCTCAAAAAACGAGATCACGAGTTTAACACTCTACTAACGTTGGCCATTGGGGGCGTATCTCGCTCGAGCAACTACATGCCCGAAAGATTAGTCGAGACCGAATACCCAGATACCTTCGATTATCAAAAAGATAAAATAAAAAAAATAAAACGTGAAATAACCATTATAAACATATATATATATATATACTAGGCAGTTGATTTCTGTGTAGCCTGGTGCAATTTGGACACGGATATGTATTTTGTTTAAGAAGATTATTATATATATATATATTTTTGAGAGAGAGAGAGAAGCAGTTCTTTCATATCTATAGCTACATTAATTATTATACCCCTTGGTATATCTATATCAATTATCAAATGTAGAATTATGGCATTAACATTTGATAATTCTACATTTCATATCTATAAAGTTAAAAAATGTATTGCTTAGTTTTAGTATTAACCTTAGAACTCTCAACTTTGAAAATAAGCATATATATTTTGCAACTCACACGTGTAAGTTATTTTATATAATATCTTCATTTTTTTTTTTTTTGAAAGGTATAATATCTTCATTTGAAAGTGTTGAAAGGGATGTAATATTACTTAATTAAACAACAGATGGTGATGCTTCGTGTTAATGCTTCTCCCCTAAAACCTTTGGCAATTTCATTTACATCTTAAAGTATTGTACTACAGTAGATTATTTTTTACAATGGTATGATTTTTTTACTATACCTTTTATGTTATGGAGTGTCTGGGTATTGAATACTTAAAGGTTGATGCCATAACTTTCGCAATATCAATCACCAAATGATAATGATCTAAGAGCATCTTCAATATAAAAGTAAATTGTATTTAAAAAAAAAGTGTCGTGTCATTAATGTCAATAGACTTGCTTTCTACATGACATAAAATTAAACTTTATAGTAAAGTTAAAAAGTGGTCTCCAATGCTTTCATAGATTGTACATATTTTGATGAGGTGTTAAATAATATATATTTTTAATTTCTTTTCTTTTTTTTAGTGGTATAGTTATAGTAATTTTATGAGTCAGCAATAGATGGTTGTCTAACAGATCGTCTAAAAGTAGACGGTCATGTTGACAACCTCTGTATTTTTTTTTGTCAACTCAGCTTGACATTAAATGTCAATAATTGTATTGGAGAAGATTTTTTTTACACAATGTCTATTTATCCTACGTGACAATTAATTTTTTCACAAATTCACATTTACATTAGAAATACTCTAATGTAGTCTAGCTACTCTACCAAATATCTATTTAAGCAAAGAGGGAGAGATATGAAAATACTCCTTAAAAAGAATAATGTACCAACGAGTGATTGGCTCAGTAAAAGCAGATCGAGTCTCAAGGTCGTCCTTTTATAGAAGTTTCAAGTTCGATTCTTGAAGGCGCCCTTGTTGAGAAAGGTCTATAATTCTGCTCCTATTCGAACGAGAACTAATCTCATACTCGAAGAGTCCGAAGATACCTCATGAAAACGATAAAAAAAAGGAATAATGTAATAAAAAAAAGTTGGAGAAGAAAAAAATTAAAGGCAAGTATATATAAATAACTTCAAAAGCAATAAAGAGTGTGGCACTTGACTTTATTCCCACTGAAGCAACTGAGATTTTCTTTAAGGATCTTAGAAAGTGGAAAGAAATAGATTCAATTAAATTCATGTGTGGTAGAAGGATGATGTTAAAAAAAAAGGCATTTTGTCTTTAGTAAGGCCACTAAAATACTATTTTGCCAATGATAGGAAAAACATATAAGCTACTTTGCACTAATAAAATTTAAACAATAGTATGTAATCTTAAAAACTGAATATAAGTCAGTTACTTAGCTAATTACTTACACATAACTTAGAATGTATAAAACAAGATGCAGACACAAAATCTACCTGCTTTACGAACTTGTAAACCTTTAAATGCCACCTGTATCTGAAATTAAGTACACCAAAGTCATATAAATCTATAGTTCCACTAAAACCTAAAATTAATAAATTGACAAAAAAAATTAAAACCTAAAATAACTTTTTAATTTCTTTTATAACTCCTTGTTAACTTTTATGATGTGTTATTTTTACCATAAATTCTTAATTTATTCACTACTTTTTAATATAAAACTATAAAAAAATTATAAAAAATATAAATATAGATAATTTTGTAATAAGGTGCCAAAAGTTTTTTTTTTTTGTAATATTATTACAGATAAGACTTATTTTAAGAATTTTTCTTTTTTTGCTATTTTCAGCCCTCTTTTATTCCTTTTTAGGTAACTTTTAACCTTTTTTATTCACATGTAATACACTTGCCCATGGACTAGTGTGTACACACGCATATATATATATATATATTGTTCCTCTCTTATAGAAATGTCTCTTAAGATAAAAAAATAAGTATCATATAAGATAAATAAATATTGAGTTAAAATAAACTTTTTCAATGCAACTATTACCATTCACTGTCAAGCTGAGGTGACAAAAAAAAAAGTAGAGGTTGTTCATGTTAAAAGTCTTTTATTGCTGACAACCATTCAATTTATGTCACGTAAGAAATAAATCTCTTGATATTGTGTATTTTAAATTGAAGCATTAAAGAATATTTTTTAACTTAATCGTCTATTAAGTAATATTTTATGCCACGTAAAAAGTAAATTCTTTGACATTAATGACATGACACTTTTTTTTAAAAAATATATAATCTATATGAACATTGAAGATGCTCTAATGTTGAAAAAAAAAAATCTTTGTATCAGTTTATTAATTCATTAATAAATAACAATTACATGCATGTATTAGATATGCAAGTTGTTTTTTTCTTAAAAAAAGCGTACTTCTCAAATAGGGCATGTCTTGACATGTGCAACAAAAATGCAATTATCTAATTTCGATTATTGACTAATTAATATAGGGAGCATATCAATTTGACCTACCAATTTGTCAATATGCTTGACTGGCCTACTAATTCTAAAAGCTAAAGATCATGATATAAGAATATATATATTTTTAATACACCCGTTTAAATTAATTTGACAATATGACAACAAAAGTTATCTCAACCATATTGATTGAGAATTTAAAGATTAGTGATGAAGGTCAGTAGTCTGTAACAGCTTTGTCTAATAGAAAATGAATAAATAATAACAAACATATGGATGTATACGCCAAGGTGCAACATATAATTTTAGTATTCCACACCATCATCTCATTTGGATTATGTCTCATTTTTTCCTTCTTATTGGTTCTTTGTAAAAGGGTCTTTTTAGAAAAAACAGTCAATCTCATGAATTGGAGAATGCACTACTCAGGATATATATATATATATATATATATATATATATATATATATATATATATATCCTAAGTTTGAATTTATTTTTTTAAAGTTTAGGATAGTGGCAGCATTGGGCTGATTATAATTAATAGTAGGATTCATGAATAGCCCAAGCCCCAAACCAAGATGTAAACCTTTTAAACATAGGAAATAAGGAAAATTAATTTCAGTGAATAGTATAGTTATTGGGGTGTATATGCTTTATATTTGTGGTTCAATTTTCAAGGCATAAATTGAACTGATTTTTATTATTATTATTAATTAATAAAACTGGAACAAGAAAACTGATTTAGTTTGATTTGGGTTAAATAATATAAAATCTTCAAATAATTTAATTAATTAGTAGTGCATCTAATGAACTTTGTTGTATGTGTTAAACTTACATATAATAATGAATAGGAAAATGTGTTGCACGTAATCAATTATTGTTTTTTTTTTTTAACTTATAGCAAATGAGTTATAAATGAAAAATATTAGGAGAATGTAAATATAAAAAACAAATAAATTTTAAAAACCTTGTGGTAGGACATTTTGAGCAAATTTACTAAGATAACGATGAATTGCTTAGGTAGTTATGGTAGTTACATGGACGATTACATAATAAATTTTTTGTATAATTGTAATAATAAAATTTTTTTACCGTCAACTGTCAAATATTATATAGTATAGTTAGATCATGCCCTGTCTTAACCTTAAAAAAACCAAAATAAAAAAAATTTAAAAAGTTAAACCAAACTTTGAATTGGATAAGATTGACATGTCGTTTGGACCCAACCAATTACTTCCCTCAATCCTTGTGAAAAAAGGGTTAAAAAAAGAAATCATTAATTCCTAACTCAGTGCTTTTAATGGATCATTAATTATAGATTATACTAAAACTGAACTTCACGTAATGCTTTCAACTTTTTTTGAAAGGAACTCCAAGGAAATAATCAAGTCTCCCCGTAACGGCGTTTGAAAGTCAAAAAATTCACTTGCTTTGCCTTCAAAATCTTAAATTGCGATCCAGTGGACGCTGATGATTCTTTCAACCAAATACCTGTCATTTGCTGTGGACATCATAATCCCAACAATCGATGCCGAACCTACAATTTTTCAAGTACTATCAGTTCTATAACGTCATTGGTCGATTTGATTCATAACGGCGAAGAACAAGGAGAAGAAGAACACCGGTTTAAGGTCTTTACATAATCACTGTTGTTTTTTCGATCCAAACGGGCTTCTGGGCATCTTTCATTCTTTTCTCTCGTACTCAAATTCTGCCCTTGTAGTCATTTTTGTTAGAAATCTGGATCTGGGTCTTGTTCTTTTGGTGAAAATAACTTAGATTAATGAGTTTTAGTTCTTGCCCTATTGATTTCTTTAGATTATTTGAGCGATTTAGTGTAATCTCAGTAGATTTTTTTTAGAGGGTAGAGAGAGGGAGGGAGAGATTTCGTTTGCCTTATGGTGAAGTTCGAGTCTTTCTAGTTCTTTGATTTGGACTAACATAGATTTTATATATTTTTAATTTTGTTTTTAAATGTTGCTGTACTTGGATTTTTAAGTTTGCTCACGAGAAGTTCATGTTGGTACAGGTTTTTTTTCTTTCTATATTTTACTGGGTTTGCATGAAGATTGTGATTGTTGGTGCCATTAATTGGACATGATTTGTGTCTCAATGACTGTGTTTCTGGTAGCAATTCTAGATATGAGAATTGGGTGGGGTTGATTAATGAAGAAGAAGTGATAAACTTGTCGAGATTGGAAGGCGAAACATGGGACGGGGGTCGCCTCTATTACTGGTTATATTAACCCTGGGATTCTTCTTTGCTACTTACAACTTAATTACCATGATAATTCACAACAGAGGTCAAGGGGCATGGGAATCTGATGGTTTAGATGGTATGCCATTGCGGAAGTTGTATGATCCAACGATTCGGATGCTTGAAAATGGGAAAACGATGAAGAATTCCAAGTCGCTTTTCCACGTTGCCCTCACTGCAACTGATGCTCCTTACAGCAAATGGCAGTGTCGCATCATGTATTATTGGTACAGAAGAGTTAAGGATTTGCCCGGATCAGATATGGGAGGATTCACTAGGGTTCTTCACTCGGGTAGTCCTGACAACCTGATGGATGAGATACCCACTTTTGTGGTTGATCCTCTTCCAGCAGGTCTGGATCGGGTGAGAACTCTTCCGCAGTAAGAATCATTGCTTTTTTCTTGTGTATTTTATATGTATGAATTCCTTATATGGTTTAGTCGTTTGAGACTTTCTCCTCACAAAATGAAACCATGACTTTGGGAAATAACAAGATAAAACCTTCTCCCAAGTACTTTAGCTAACTTACACAAATAAGGTTCATTTTTGTAATTGGATTGCTTTTTCTAGTTTAGCTGGTGATTTTTCCATCTCAAATTGGCTTAGGAGTTGGTTTAAACTTTTGTCATCTGGTTTGTTGCTCTAGTTGTTAGGGTTTTGGAGTACTCATGGTTCTCCTCCCTAAGTTCTTCTACTCTCTTATTTTGCTTAATATATTTCTTTCTTTGTTTCCTCTCTCTCTTTTTCTCTCTCATACACCATAATAAAATAAAAAAACAAAAAATTACACAAATTTCTTTGATATTTGATTTTCTTTAGACCAATGAAAATGATTTTCCTCATTAAGGCAGTTACCCATTGACAATTCATGTTTTTCCTTGCCACTGCAATGAAAGATATGGACTTTATTTCACCTTTGATAATAACTTGTGCTACTTTTATCTTTCTTGCTAATGTAGTTTATAATATTATTCATATCAAATGGACAAACTATATTAGTTGAATTTCCTTCAACTTCTCATCAACTAATGCTATGCTCAATATATTGAAAAAATAATTTTATGTCTGATTTAGTCTTTATGGTGGGATGTTCTTCCCTCTTAACACTCTCATCTAACTCTTGTTCTAGAAATGATTCTTCTTAGCTGTCCGTAATTCTAATCTCTAGGGTATGGCTTAGAGCACAACTGTTCTCATGGCTCTTAACATTTTTGTCATGTTTAATTGTTATACGATTATAAAAAAAAATTCTTGGTACACCTCTCCACTTTTTCCATTGTGCTCTAATTCTATGATCAACAATCTATTTAATATCTTCTACTTTATGAATAATTGAACTGATCACTTTGAAGTATCTCTTGTTGATCGGTCTTAACTACTCTTCATTACTTCTCTTATATTTGCCAAAATTGCATTTGATAATCCATGTTTTTGTTTGGCTTACGTATCATATTTTGATTACACAAAATTCCACCAAAGTTCTACCTTGGCATTTACCCTCTTTATGGTGTTATCGTAAAAAAAGAATATCATCAATAAGCAACATATACAATGGAATCTCCATTTTTACAGACCTTGTCAACTCATGCATTTGAGTTGGAGTTGATCTGTAGTGTAAACCTTCATTTGCAGATTTGCTATCTTTGTACTGATGATCGTAAAGCTAGTTATCATTAGACCTTAATTAATTCAATACGTCTATTTGAAACGGTTGTTTTTCACAATCCCTGCAATGAATTCTCTAGGTACCCTAACCATATAATTACCCTTAGTCAATAAAGTCCCTGTGAATATCTTTTTATACTCTTTCTGAAATTTTCCATCAATTGCTGAATAAAAAGAAAAATTAAAATGAATACTATTGGTATTTTAGGCATAAATCCAAACTGGTTTCTAACGGAAAGGAAACAAAACTGTTGTCCATAGTGATCTTCATTATTATTATATTTAGTCATTAGGACACTAGATATTTTATTTTTGAAACAAAATACTTTTCTTCGCTCCTTAAGTTTTTGGTCTTTTTCAAGCTGTCACCAATTTTTGGTTGGTAAATGTGATCAGATGTTCTCTCTTACTGTAAAATTTTATTATATTTGCAATATCACTTGGATTAATGGGTTTTTTTTTTATGTTCTATTTTTTTTTTTCAGGGGTATGTTGTTTTAAATAGACCATGGGCATTTGTGCAGTGGTTGGAGAAAGCAACAATCGAGGAGGAGTGAGTTTACTTTTATTTTAAGGATTGATGTTTCTTAACTTTATTTCTTCAAAATATTTGAAAGGTTATGGATTTTGCAACAATTGCAGATATATACTGATGGCTGAGCCTGATCATATTTTTGTAAATCCTCTGCCCAACTTGGCACAGGGAGGATATCCAGTAGCATTTTCATTTTTCTACATTAAGCCTGCTCAAAATGAAAAAATTATAAGGAAATTTTACCCAGAGGAGAAGGGTCCTGTGACAGATATTGATCCTATTGGAAATTCTCCTGTAATTATTAAGAAGGTATTGTCTTTTCTCACCAATGCAGCTTGGATTTTTGTACTTTTTTTTTGCTAAGGTTATACTTAGTTACTTCTCTATATCTATACTAGATGCGGGTATGTGCAGTGCACCTGATTTAAAAAAAATTCAATTAAAATTTTAATTTTCAATAAAAATAAAAAATAAAAAATTGTGAATATAACTATTTTTTTTTTTTTTACTATTTTAGTTGTGAGAAGAAAAGTGTGAGTAAAATAAAATTATATGTAAAGATTCAAAAGGGTAAAATAGAGAAAGGTCACATGAACCGAGCTAAAACGTAAGAGACATGTAGAGAAGTGAGGATTTATTGAATTACTATTTTAAACCTGTAACTAATCTTTAAATTAAAATATAATCATAATGTTTAAAGGGTTAATTTTGGAAGTTTGGCAAAAATGGCCACTTGGTAACCTCTCTTCGAAGTATTTGTATTATACTATTATGTTAGTATATAACCAATTTTTAAAATAAAATATAATCATAATGCTTTATAGGGTTAATTTTGAAATTGGCAAAAATGGCCACACAACAACCTCTCTTAGATATTATTCTATTACAATTTTCTTAGTTTTTTTCCAAGTGCGTGCCTAACTGTATACGCTAATAACCCTACAAAGACACTTCCATGATAGGTTTTACTTCGTTATTTTTGTATCTGACAGCCTTTGTGGAGATAAAGGAGCTTGGTTAATCTATAAATTAAATGGTATTTCAATAGTTGAGTGTTAGTCATATTGAGATATTAAATTTCTTGTGCAGTCCTTGCTAGAGAAGATTGCGCCCACGTGGATGAATGTGTCATTGAGTATGAAGGATGACCAAGAGACTGATAAGGCTTTTGGCTGGGTTCTAGAAATGTGAGATGATTCTACATATACTTTATAGGTGCCTAATTTTTATTCCATTTGAATATGCTAGTAGATTTAGCTATGAACCATCCTATTCTTACATTGGGTCTTGGTGGAGCTAAGGTATGCGTATGCTGTTGCATCTGCATTGCATCAAGTGCAACACATTCTTCGAAAAGATTTTATGCTGCAGGTCCGTGTCTCAACTTCATCTTTCAGATTTCAGACTAACAATTAGTTTTTCTTTCAAGAATTCGTTCTAAATTCATTGAAATGACTGTTTCAGCCCCCATGGGATTTGGAGGTTGGGAAGAAGTTTATCATTCATTACACCTATGGATGTGACTATTCTTCAAAGGTAAAAATTCCCATTTTAAGATGCTTTGAAATTTGAATAGTGCCTAGGACAATGATCAATGCTTTGAATAGTGATATTTAAGCTATTTGGATGCACTATGGTGTGGATCGCTGCTTGTTCGCTTCATCTTCACTTTCTGTCCTCTCTCTCTGTTTGCACCTCTCTCTCTGACTTCTTCTTCTTCACTTATATCTTTTTCTATCTGCCCTTTCCTCCCTTGTGCTATTCTTCTGTCTGCTTCTTTCTCTTCAGATTTCCTTCTCTTTCTTTTCCCCTTCTTCTACTTCTTTTGGGTAATTGCAGCAGAAGGAAGAATTTTGTAAATCAATTTTCTACTGTTTTCTCATCTATGTTACTGTTGCTGTAGAAGGGCTTACATTGTATTGATGTTTCATAGAGTGAAACAGATGTCAAATGTTTGAATTTCATGATTTGAGATATTTTTTAAAATTACAAGTAAAACTCACTTGGTATTTATATTATATGTTGCCAAGCCCATCGTGAATATGCCTGTAAATTTTAAGAACAATTTGGATCTCAAATTATGTTGAAGTAAAATGACACATTAAGCGTTGGCAAGGACATTTGGAAGTTGTTAAGGAGTGAGAATAAACCAAAAAAACAATAACAGATCTTTTGCAGCTTCTGTTCAATCATGTTGATAGATTGCATAATGTATAAGAAGGATTATAAATGAACCAAATGTTCATCCATGACATGTTTTACTTATGCTTATAATTATGTCCGACTCTAGTCTAGAAGTCAGACATAGTTACCTGTATTCAACAATGCACAATGCAGTCATTGTCAAATATCCTCTTGTTTTTAATGCATTTCAAATCCTGAAATGCATATGTTTAGACTCTATTTCAATTTAGTAGTGTTGAAAAAAATGTAAATCCTTTCGCTGCAGCAATGACATACATGAGAAGGCAGAATATTGACCTTCAGGATAAATTCTTGACTTTTTTGCAAAAAATGCATGCATGAGAAGTGCTAACTAAACATACGTCCAGTAATCCACCCATTTCTTATCAATTACTAAAAAGAAAAAGAAAAGGAAGAAGGGGTTTTGCTGCAATTGGCATAAAAAATTATAATAACAATGTTGGGAATTGGTTCCTGCTGCAGTTACGCAGACACATGGGAAGGATGTGTCAAGAATGAGAGAGAGGGGACAGACAGAGTGAAGTTCACATATATCACTGTTGGATCGGATGCACTATACAGTTAACTGGCATAGACATGTCATTCCCCCTTTTATCTCGTGGCATATGCTTGTGCATTTTTTATTTATATGATTTGTTGTCTGTAATGAATTTGCAATTGCAACACATTCAGGGTGAGCTAACATATGGAAAAATTGGGGAATGGCGTTTTGACAAGAGATCATTTCTTCGGGGTCCCCCTCCAAAAAACCTTGCCTTACCTCCACCTGGAGTTCCTGAGAGTGTGGTATGCTTTCAGTCCCCAAAGTTATACTATCTAACCACTTAAATGCATTTCACATATCTACTTTGAATGGAATCTACAATCCCTCATTTTATTTTTCAGTGACTACATGTGTTCATGTCTGTAAGTTCACAACTGCGGTTACTTGTGGAGTAGAACTTACAAATGAGATATAATTTTAAGTATTTTATTGGTTATTTTGTGCTCTATTACATTATCAGATATTGAACATTCAATTATCCACAATCATTGCTTCCTAGTGAGTATTTGAGTGTATACTTTTCTTAGACTTGAAGGGGAGCTTTGGCAAATGATTAGAGTTGTCGCTGTGTGACCTGGTTGCTATGTGTTCAAGTAGTGAAAACATCCTTCTGCTATGTAGTGTAAGACTGTGTACAATAAACCTGAAATAGTCGGATCCCTCCTTAGACCCTGCATAGGTGGGAGGTTTGTGCATTGGGCTACCCCCTATGAGTTTCATTTTTTCTGCATGCTATTCTAAGAGATACAAAATCTGGGCCTTTGAGTTTCATCATTGTATGGCTTTGTATTTAGTCGATGACATGAATGTTTCTTTTTCTTTTTTCTATTATTGAAGAAAAGTGCTCTTCTAGTTACTCATACAAGACCCTAGCAAATTTTTGATCTCGATTTTAATTTTCAATCTTGCACTATTGTGTTGCTTTCAACGGACAAGTTAGCCCACATTCATCGTTTTTTGAACTTATGTTTGACTTCAAACACCTACTCTTCTTTCTGATGCCTTTATATATAATTCTTTCTTATTATTATGAATTTTACTCTTTCTGGTCTGGTCTTCCCATTACCATATTCTCCTACTCTTGTTTCCAATTAGGATAGGGATAGAGGAAGAGGAAAAAAAACCGGAAGATTTCACATAGTACTTTTGATAAAAAAATCAATCTGATTTATTTCGTACTCTTTGCTCAAAGAGAAAGTGGGGTCAGATTCTACAAGATCAGACCTATGGGACTTGGGGAATGATGGAAGGGAATGAAAAGAGAGGGAGAGGAAATAGAGACAAAGAATAAAAGAAAAGAGATGAAGAAGAAGTCAATAAAATGAAAAAAAAAATAAAAAAAAAATGCAAAACAAAATAAGTAGAAGTCCACGTGATTCATTCGCTATTGGCATTCTCAAAATAATTTTTTTTAAGTATTTTTCAATTATGTCATTAAAAAATATGGGAGATCTCACTTAGTTTGTGTCAACAAACTCATAGATGTTTGTTCTTGTTAGTTTTATTGTTTCTTATGTTAATATTCCCCTCCCCCCTCGAAATCTTTTCCAAAATAATTTTTTTAGATTTTTGTTAAATTCTAAGTTGCTTCTCTTTCTTGCCTAAATAATCAATTAGTGCACAAGTCACGGAGCCTTAGCTACTCGTTAAATAATATGTTCATACATGCCTTTCAAGTACTAGTGTAGAATTTCTGAGACGACCTTAGTAGACTATGATACCTATCACGACGAATGGCAAGAACAAATGAGGCATTACTAAGATCTTTCATTTTCAAATGATAAAAGGAGAACATTTTAGTCTTATTCTTTTTGTAAGAACACAAATAAAAACACAAAAATATAATGTAGTTTGGCTCTATGGCCTACGCCCACGGGAGAAGAGGAGAGAATTATTCTTATTCATGGTGCCTCAATGGAAGAGCATCGTATAAATAGACATACAGGGTTGTACACGCGCATAGTAATTTTTACAAATTTAGTATTTGTTAAATATGACAACTCCTAAAAATAATCTTTCCTGTAAATGGCAACGCAATCTGATAGATTGCTCTCTTCTCCGCAACACTCCCCCTCAAGCTGGTAAATAAAGGTTTACCATTCCTAGCTTGGACACACTTGCTTGAAATGAAGTATGACTTAACCCTTTAGTCAGCACAACGGCAAGGTGATTATTGGTAGACACATATAGAGTACAAATCAACCCACTATCAAGCTTCTCTTTAAGGAAGTGTCTATCAATCTTTATATGCTTGGCTCGATCATGTTAAACTGAGTTATGGGCAATGCTGATTGCAGACTTATTATCACAATAGAGTGTCATAGGGCCATCCCAACATATCTTCAAGTTTTTCACAATTATCTGCAACCATAATAGCTCACAAACCCCTTGTGCCATTGCTCGGAATTCTGCTTCAACACTAGATCTGGCCACCACATTCTACTTTTCACTTCGCCATGTCACCAAATTCCTACCAAGAAACGTACAATATCTAGTAGTTGATCTTCTGTCAACTACCGAACCAACATAGTTTGCATCCATATATGCTTCAAGTACCACTCTTGTGCGTCATTTAAATAAGATGCCCTGTCATGGAGTCTTTTGAAGATATTGTAAGACATGCTTAGCTGCTTGCAAATGAATATTTTTAAGATTGTGCATGACCTAACTTATCACACTCACTGCACATGCAATATCAGGTCTCGTGTGCGAGAGATAGATGAGTTTCCCTACTATTTTTTGATACATCTCCTTATTAACAGCTATGTTACCTGGACTCTTTACTTTAGCCCGACGTACCCGTGTCCGACATTTCATGATACGACATGGGTATGGGATATGTGTCCGACACTTTAGATTTTAGAATATTACTATGTAGATTCTCCAATGAAAAGAAGAGAAAGCATGAAAGAAGACAATGACTAATATGTAAAATTCACTTGAGTGGGATAACAAAACAAACAATAAATGAGTGAAAAGAAGAAAAAAAAGAAAAAAAAGAAAAGAATAACATATAATGTAGCCGAGTCCCCGTATCCCAGAATTTGAAATTGAACAAGTTGGACCTCTAGATATGTACTCGTATCCGACACCCATACCCGAGTCTAGGTAACATAGATTAACAGTAGGTGCTTCTTCAGCTTCTCCAAGCTTGTGATTGGGATCAATAGGTGTATTTACTGATTTGCATGGTAACTTTCCCGTTTCCTTAAGAAGATTCGTAATTTACTTCTATTGAAAAATAAAAATTCCTTGTTTGGAGTGTGTCATTTCAATCCCTAGAAAGTATTTCAACCTTTTTAGTTCCTTGATCTCAAATTCTTTGGTCAGACATTATTTCAGGCTCTGTTTCTCATGTTCATCGTTTTCGGTCATAATGATGTCATCTACATGACATCATTATGCAAATGGGGAACATGCAAATGCCAATAACGAGACTTGAACCCAAGACCTCTTGAAAAACCAAGGCTATGATACCATGTCGTAAAAACACATAAATATAACGTGGTTCGGCTCTATGGCCTACGTCCACTGCCTACTAATCATTTGTTCCATTATCCAATGTTTACCAATTCAATTTGACCCATAATGGAAGATTGTGCTACTTTTGTTATCTACCTACCTCAAAAGTAGTGCTATTTGCTAGACTTTTGAACTAATTATCTCTTGGATTAGGTTTGGTTTTTTTTTTTTTTTTTTTGCAAAAACAAGATATACATATATTGATTTAGCACTAGAGGTGTTTACTTTCATGAACATACAGGCATACAATAAAGATGAAGACACAATGACATCTAAACAACAGAGGACCACCCTGGCTTAAAACCAACTAGATCCAGAACACTTATCTGGAACCCCTACCCAAAAGAGGCTTACAGATCAACTTCCTCGACCATGAAACAATCAATTACTCCAATTTGGCATCCAATCTGAAATTGAGAAACCGTTAGTAGCATTAGAGGCAAAAACCCATGTACTTGCCAATAATCTGATTTCTTCCCATAATTGTACTCTGTCTCTAGAGATGCTGTTGAAGATCTGGTTGTTATGCTCTAACCATAGTTGGGGTTCCCTTCGTTGCGCATCTTTCCTGCGAGTAGTGTTTTATAAGGGACTGATCTCATTGAATATAATTCTTTTCATACTTTCAAGAAAATGATACATTGGAACTTCATCTCACAAGTCCAGAGCTTCTCAAGTATAGTTTCATAGGGAGATTTTCCATTAATGACTGTGAATTATGTGGTGATGGCCATATGTTTTGTTATGACCGAGAATTGCCTATCAAGCTTCCATGAGTCAAAGTTAGTAGTTGATCCCAAAACCCAACTCAGAATGCCAAGACTAATAGATTGTCAATTCCACTGCTGGATTGATCATTTTAAAGTGGTCGTTCGGAACATTTTGTGCATTTTCATTGGAACAAAGAACTCTTCAAATCTTGGTTGGGTAAGTGTATGAATGTCTTCATCATTTCTCAGAGGTCTCCTTTGATGATGCTACTAGCTTTGAGTCTAGTGAATTTGATACTTCTCTAAAACTTGAAGATAATTCTGTTGTACTCTTTTGATATTGTTTGCTTCATGGTTTTATTGATTTATTTATTTATTTTTCATTTTAGATGCAACAAATTGATTTAATGATTCTATCTTGGGCTTGTTTCATAGTTGAAGGACAGATGGTGTGTTATGGTGTTGGATGCTATACTAGGGCTACTTGTTGGTTTTAGGCAGTGTTTGTTAATTGTATTTTCAACTGAGGGCTGCTAGATATACCCCACTAAAAATCTCTCTTTACCCACCTTCTAACTTTACCCCACCTAAAATTATATTACTTTCTTTACCCACCAAAAAAATCTCAAAATAACCCAAAATACCCTTCTCCCCAAACTCTCTCACCCTTTCATCTTCTTCTCCAAAACTCCCAAACACCTAGCCATCACCACCATTCTTCTTCTCTAAAAATGTCCTAAAGCATCCATGCCACAACCGTTTTGGTTTTATCTCCAAAAATTTCAAACCAAGCCCTAACTTCAACCACCATCATCTTCCACTTCTAACCTTCAAGTCGAATTTGGAAGGTATTAGATCGAGTTCTCAAGGTCATAAATGACACAAAACGGGTCCATATGTCTTATAGAGCCATAAAAAATGACTTGAATTACCATACCCTTTAAAAAACATTGAAAATGCTAGATTCAATAGGACCATACCGAACTTATGCCTTCAGTTCGGTAGTATATGACCGTACCTAACACACAAGGTTCAATAGGACCCTACCGAACCTAACACAAGGTTCGGTCTTGTACTACTGAACCGAAGGCATAAGTTCGGTAGGGTCCTACCGAACCTAGTGTTTTCGGTGTTTTTTCAAGGGTATGGTGATTCATTCTATTTTTATGGCTCTACAAGACATATGGACCTGTTTTGTGCCGTTTATGACCTTGAGAACTTTGATCTAACACCTTTTAAACTAGAAGAATGGAGATTTTGAATGCCCTTGAGTGGGTTTCTACCACACTAAAAGACCAACTAAATAGGGTTTAAAGGATCTACAAATCCTTTCACAGAGTATTTGGAAGGACAAAAATGTGAGTAGAAAGGGAAGATGAAAATGAAAAAGGGGTTTAGGGAAGAAGATGAATATGAAAATGGTGGTGGGTAAAGTTAGTAAATGATTTGGAGTTAAATGGAAATAAAAATAATGTAAGGGCATTTTGGAAAAATCTTAAAAGGGTATTGTGAGAATTATTATTATTATTTTTGGTGGGTAATGATAGTGTTTTGGTGGGGGTACAAATAGAAGCTCCCTTTTCAACCTCCAATACATATATATACATACATATAATCCTCTACGGAGTAAGCAAAAATTTTTGGCTTGTTCTAATAGAGCATAAACCTTTATTACAAATAGAGGTTCATTTAAAGTAGAAGTAAAGGTTCATTTGTGGAATGATACTTTATTCACGGCTAGTACATGGTTGTTAGCGTTTAATCTCAATGGGGACTTCTCTATCAATGATTGGATCAGGAATTGGGAGTGCTGTTTAGGGTTCCCTTGAGGATTTGCGGTGTTTCTGTTCTGTTCTTGTTTTGGAATGTTTGCCATCTGTTTTAATGTCTTGCTTTGCTTTGTTTGAGTACTCCTGGTACTCAACTTTGCTGTATTTTTGCTACTTGCTATAATCTTAATACATTGCTTTGTTTACTCTCAAAAAAAAAAAAAAGAGTAGAAGTAGAAGCTAAGTAGAGTTGTACACTACATAAATTAGAGCCTTAGAGGTCAAAACTCTACTACAAATAGAGGTTCATATTTGAGTTGAAATAGAGGATAAATAGAGTTACCAAATAGGCCATAGCGGCTTTCTCGCCACCTTTTGTCTTTCACATCTGGGTTTTTCCCCACAGGTCTTTCCATGGCATGGAACATTATCTCTCATTCAATAAATTTATTTAGACAGGAATGCTTCTGACTTCTGTAAGTTCTAGTCCCATGTCAAGTATTTTCCACTATCTTAACCATTCTTTTTTCCTTCCTTTTCTTCTAATACCAAGTTGGATAGTCCCTTTTTGTGCTATTATGATGTGGGTTTGATCATATTCTAAATGACTTTATTTATTTATTTATTTATTTATTTTTTGGTTGTGATTACGACTTCAGCAATTCTTCATCAGTGACCTGTGCACAATCACAAAATATCAGTTTCATTGTCACAATGTCCCATTATTCAGCCACACGCAAACTTGTCTTCACCTTGCATTCATGAATTTTTGTGCAAGTTGATAATTTTGTAGTATAGAATATTGGTTAGAATTTAGAAGATTTGACCTTCTAAAGAGCACTCACTCCAACTTTTCTCTTTCAATTACATACTCTATATATGAACCTTTTCTTCTCACTCTGAAAGGCACTTCATGGTAGGCTTCTTTGGATCATTGTTGAAGCATTTATCTTAATATTCATCATACGGGCCTCCAAAATGCTATGGCATAACATCTTTGACTCGGTCCTTTGCTCATAATATCATCTTGGGCCTCTATTAATTATCAGCCTCTTTATAACTCAACTCAACTAAGCTTTTCCCTAATTACATGAGATCGGCTACATGAATCTGCTTCCTCCACTTCACTTTATCTAGGACTAAGTCAATATTCAAATTATCATTCTCCAATTGCGCCATAATCATTGAAGAAAGAGGAATCCATCGTTAACATAACCAGTTGTAGTTAAAGATTTCCCTATCTCAAGCATGTAGGTTATATGCCCATTAATTCCACTTGCTAGATTATAGCTATGTGACACATCTGTGCTTATATAAGATAGTGTTTGTTAACTCTACTTCCAATCTCTAAAAAACGTAGAGGGTAGTAAAAAATTAATTTTGGTAAATATTTTTACTTTCTCTACCTCTAATTGAAGTAGACCTTTAACCTCTACAAAAATAAACAAAAAAGTTGACTTATTATGGTAGAGCTTAAAACCCGATTACAGTAAGATAAAAGTACTTTTATTATTATTATTATTATTTTTGTATAATCATGTTTCATTATTGTCTGCATTGGTTTTGCTTGCAGGTCACATTGGTAAAGATGGTGAATGAGGCTACAGCCAATATTCCTGGATGGGATGATGAGAGAGTTTGATCAAGATGGAAGAAGAAGAAGAAGAAGAGGTCACTCACATGAACCCTAAAATTTTGGAATATTTCCAATACAGTGTAAGCTGTTGATGGAGATTTTGGATTGTATAATTATAACAAGAAGGCGGTAAATTGTTTTGAGATCGAGGACGATACTTGAAATGAAGAGGAAGGTTTTGGTAGAAAAATAAGGACTCTTAACCATCATTGTTTTTGGAGTTAAAACCATATAATTATAGTTGTCTGAACTCTTGTGTTTATGCAATTGCTTTTACCTTCTTTATATGTGACTGAAAGGAGCTTTGTCAAACATTGAGTGTTCCAATTAAATATGCATAGTTTTGGTTTTGAGGTAAACCTCATTGATTTTAGTCCAGCATTTGTGAATATATGGAATCATGTATTGAATCACTACTGATACATGATTATGATTCGAGGATATTTAATGTATTTAATAGGAATCATAACTTCAGTAGATATTTATTGTATTATAATGTGTGACATCACTTTTAATATTCTTCTAAAACTATTCTTAAGATCTTATTGTTATTATTTAACTTTTAAAATATTATTTTAAATTAATATTTAAGGCACAAATTAGTAAATTTTGGATCAATTAGTTATATCCTTTCACATTTATTATCTCTATTTTTATTTTATATTAAAGGATAACTGTACTTTTCAAGTTTTATTTATTTATTTATTTTTGACTTGCAACACATGTGTGCAGTTACTAGTTAGATATAAGATAAAATCTGCATGAAATAGGAATATTCAAATATTCACAAATTAGGAATGTCCCAACTTGTCAAATAAGTACATTAATTGATAGTCTCTCTGTCAAAATCTCAAAATCTATGAGGACTTTAAGCCCTTTGTCTCTCTTGATGTATTTTCATGAAATTTTTAACTTTTTTTTTTTTTTTTTTTATAACTTGGGTATTCGGGCCAGTTTACATGTACTTGACTAATCCTAAAGGATGCAAGCTCTTAGCCTGTAAAGGGAGCACTCCTTATAACTCTAAAAAAATTTCTGTTTAAGTTCATACTTTAGAGGGGCACAAGTGGATGAGGCTTGAACTCGTAACCTTTCGATTATTTGTCTCTCTACTCAACCACTTACCTAAAAATAAAAATTCAAAAAACGACTTTTTTATTACCGTCAAAACTTAAAACGGGAGAGAAACATTCAACATTTTAGCCCCAGTCAGTGAGGGCACTGGATTATGTTTTTTTGTTTTTTTTTTCTTTTGATCCTAATTAGAAAGATGTTTTCTTAATTTTTAATTATAATTTATAATTTATCATTCATCCATCTGAAATGATTATTTTTAAATAATTTAAAGTAAATGAAGAAATAATAGCCAATTAACATTATGTTGGTTAAGTGGTCTCCCCAAGATTTACAAACACTCGAGTTTTGGGATGTCGTGAAACTGTGTCTCGCTCGGCTAACTAGAGTTGGAGAGAGATTTTTCAACTGCTGAAGGGCTTCATGGAGTTTGTGCGTCACTCTACGTACCCTTGATCGTATTGGTCAAGAGATTAAAAAGTAGATTCATAATAACTGACCTCGTATATTTATAAAAAACTTAGTTGAGTTGTTAAAGGAAAAAAAGAGTCACATGTTTGTGTAGAATATATATATATATATATATATATATATAAAGAAAAATGTTGATTGACTTGTTATTACTCAGATTCAGGTTTTTTACAATTAATCATTATGCTCCATAATTTGAAAAATCTTAAAAAGAAAACTTTGATTATTAATTAAGAGGGATAATATTTATGGAATAATGACAAATATAACTTAACTGTATGATTAAGTACTTTTATTTTTTAAATATTTTTTCATTAAATTTAGTGTTATACATACATTATCCTTCATCAAAATATTTATTTCTATCCCGAAACCAATAATAATTAATCAAACGCCGGAGACCAACTTACCAGCCAAAGCCCCTATAGCTCAGTGGTAGAGCGTCAGTCTTGTAAACTGAAGGTCCAGAGTTCGATCATGGGGGCATTTAAACAAATTTTAAAATTTCATTGGAGTGAAAAATTATATACATTTATTTTCAACTCTTACAAAAGAGCTGTATTTATTTATTTCTCAAATTTGTAAATTAGAAATGTATGTTTAAATAGGTGCAACGTAACAAATCAACATTTTAGTATTGCATCTTAAAACTAAGGAAGGATATATTATAGATTTGACATTTACAATATCTACAAGTGTATTATAATGTAACCTCAAAGAACTCAGCTCAATCCCAACAAAAGCTAGTTAAGACTTAAGAAACTATACAAGGAATTGCATTTGGGGCTATTTAAATGATGAAAAGAAATTTCTTTCTTTCTTTAAATGTCATTTTTCCTTTAAAAATAATTAATATATATAATAAAAAATTAAATTTAGTTTTTAGTCAATAGGAATGCATGTAAATTAGTAATATTAAAGAAGATATTTTTTAGGTTAAACGATTACACTGTATGTACAATATTGTTTGTCACATCTAGTTTAAACTAGGGGTGACAATTTAGTACAAGGTCCATGGCCTAACTCGGCCCATTATAAATGACCCTGTTTAAATTCTGGTCCGACTATTACATGGGTCGGCCTAGTTCGGTCTTAAAACTTATTGGACGGGCTTGAGATCACTTCACTAGACCGGACCCGACCCGTTAACCCGTTTCAAAGACCCAACCTAAATGCCCGAAGATTAAGCCCGATTATACATACATACATACATACATATATATATATATATATGTGTGTGTGTGTGTGTGTGTGTGTGTAAATTGTAATATACTCTTAATACAAAGTTACACACACATATATAAATATATATTATAATAAATATAAAATATATATGTGCACGTATTAAAATTGTGTTATAAAATTAAAGTATATATAGTATATAAATATAATACATACCACGTACATAATATATTGTGTCAAAATTAATTAAGGGTTTATATTTGTCTTATATATACATTATTAAGAGCATGTTCAATTAGGTATATAATACGAATAATTCACATACCTAGTCTATTTCTTAATAAAACAAATAATCTACATACCTACTCTATTTCTTAATAAGAATATATATAGTATAAAAAGGTAAAAACAAAACATAATTACGATTCAAAAAGTATTATATAATTAGAGAATATATTATACACACATAAACACACGCACAAACTTATATATATATATATATATATATATATTTACCAAATCTAAAAGTATGTAGTAGGGCTAGATATAAATATATAATAAATTTAACAAAATTATAATAAAGGTTGAGCTAAAATTATGAAAGAAAGAAATATAGTATCTAACTATATACATAAACTAATTCATTTAGAATAAATTAACACATATTTAAGATAAATTAAATAAATAATATTTTTAACTTGCATGTTTTATTTAATTATTTAACTAAAATTTATATTTTATTGTAACTTATCTAACCTTAAAATATATTTAGTTATATTAGTAGTCCAAAAGCCCGATTCATATATATTTTGGGTTGAGTTTAGGTCAAGAATTTTTAATATTGACCCAGTCCGGCCCGGCCCAACCTGAAATTTTATAAGGCCCGACCCAATTATTTCTAGGCCCGACAAGATTGGGCCGGGCCGGGGCAAATGGCCCAAGTTGCCATCCTTAGTTTTAACCCACCCGATATTATCCGATTCCGAACTTAATAACACCCTAATGACAGTGTACCCTTAGCTCTTACAATTTTGTTTCCTGTAAAATACTTAATAGTGTTTAAGGGGGATCGCATCTACAGCTTAGTGATGCTCCCACCACATAGTGATGTAAGACTTTTGTATTATTAGATGTCCTCATATTGTACATCAAATACTACATTTTTTTTAAACTTTTTTTTTTTTTTGTCAAAGGTTTATTCTATTTCCATAAGATCAAATTTTAAAAGAGGAGTACATCATGCAAAGAGATAAAATAACATACCGAGGAATAGTGCAGACACAATGGTGAGTATAAATGCTCATATGAAAACGGGTAAAACCTGACGACAAGAGGATAAAGACCCCCGCAACATAATATAAACATCAATACATTAAGAGGGTAAAGACCCCCACAATAAAAGATAAACATTCATACAACAAGATGGTAGAACCCTCACAAAAACCCCTTATTTACATAAAATCATAACCACTAACGTGGTTAGAAATGAGGCACTACATACTACTAACTATTCTAATTATCCTACATTCTCACCTCTATTGCTTGGAGAAATCTCAAGTGGTAGAGGCGAGGTTTCTCCTTCTTTGCTTCTCTCTATTGTGTTCTTGGCAGAGAGGATGTCTCCTTCTTTGCTTCTCTCTATTGTGTTCTTGGCAGAGAGGATGTCTCCTTCTTTGCTTCTCTCTATTGTGTTCTTGGTGGAGAGGATGGCAGGAGCGAGCTACAGGGCCTACATGGTTTAAGGGCTAACTATAGCTACCTAGCACCAACTGTACATGACATCTCAAAGATTGGCTGGTAGTGTAATGAGTTTGTGTGTCACTCTACGTACCCTTGATCGTATTGGTCAAGAGATTAAAAAGTAGATTCATATAACGACCTCGTATATTTAAAAAAAACTTAGTTGAGTTGTTAAAGGAAAAAAAGAGTCACATGTTTGTGTAGAATATATATATATATATAAAGAAAAATGTTGATTGACTTGTTATTACTCAGATTCAGGTTTTTTACAATTAATCATTATGCTCGATAATTTGAAAAATCTTAAAAAGAAAACTTTGATTATTAATTAAGAGGGATAATATTTATGGAATAATGACAAATATAACTTAACTGTATGATTAAGTACTTTTGTTTTTTAAATATTTTTCTATTGAATTTAGTGTTATACATATATATATATATATATACATACATACATACGTAATCCTTCATCAAAATATTTATTTCTATCCAGAAACCAATAATAATTAATCAAACGCCGGAGACCAGCTTACCAGCCAAAGCCCCTATAACTTGGTGGTAGAGCGTCAGTCTTGTAAACTGAAGGTCCAGAGTTCGATCCTGCACGGGAGCATTTAAACAAATTTTAAAATTTCATTGGAGTGAAAAATTATATACATTTATTTTCAACTCTTACAAAAGAGCTGTATTTATTTATTTCTCAAATTTGTAAATTAGAAATGTATGTTTAAATAGGTGCAACGTAACAAATCAACATTTTAGTATTGCATCTTAAAACTAAGGAAGGAGATATTATAGATTTGACATTTAAAATATCTACAAATGTATTATAATGTAACCTCAAAGAACTCAGCTCAATCCCAACAAAAGCTAGTTAAGACTTAAGAAACTATACAAGGAATTGCATTTGGGGCTATTTAAATGATGAAAAGAAATTTCTTTCTTTCTTTAAATGTCATTTTTCCTTTAAAAATAATTAATATATATAATAACAAATTAAATTTAGTTTTTAGTCAATAGGAATGCATGTAAATTAGTAACATTAAAAAAGATATTTTTTAGGTTAAACCATTACACTGTATATACAATATTGTTTGTCACATCTAGTTTAAACTATGGGTGACAATTTAGTACAAGGTCCATGGCCTAACTCGGCCCATTATAAATGACCCTGTTTAAATTCTGGTCTAACTATTACATGGCCGGCCTAGTTCGGTCTTAAAACTTATTGGACGGGCTTGAGATCACTTCACTAGACTCGACCCGACCTGCTAACCCGGTTCAAAGACCCAACCCAAAGGCCCGAAGATTAAGCCTGATTATACATACATACATACATATATATATATATATATATATATATATATATATATATATATGTGTGTGTGTGGGTGTGTAAATTGTAATATACTCTTAATACAAAGTTACACACATATATAAATATATATTATAATAAATATAAAATATATGTGCACGTATTCAAATTGTGTTATAAAATTAAAGTATATATAGTATATAAATATAATACATACCACGTACATAATATACCGTGTCAAAATTAATGAAGGGTTTATATTTGTCTTATATATACATTATTAAGAGCATGTTCAATTAGGTATATAATACGAATAATTCACATACCTAGTCTATTTCTTAATAAAACAAATAATCTACATACCTATTCTATTTCTTAATAAGAATATATATAGTATAAAAAGGTAAAAACAAAACATAATTAAGATTCAAAAAGTATTATATAATTAGAGAATTTATTATACACACATAAACACACGCACAAACTTATATATATATATATTTTACCAAATCTAAAAGTATGTAGTAGGGCTAGATATAAATATATAATAAATTTAACTAAATTATAATAAAGGTTGAGCTAAAATTATGAAAGAAAGAAATATAGTATCCAACTATATACATAAACTAATTCATTTAGAATAAATTAACACATATTTAAGATAAATTAAATAAATAATATTTTTAACTTGCATGTTTTATTTAATTATTTAACTAAAATTTATATTTTATTGTAACTTATCTAACCTTAAAATATATTTAGTTATATTAGTAGTCCAAAAGCCCGGTTCATATATATTTTGGGTTGAGTTTAGGTCAAGAATTTTTAATATTGACCCGGTCCGGCCCGGCCCAACTTAAAATTTTATAAGGCCTGACCCAATTATTTCTAGGCCCGACAAGATTGGGCCGGGCCGGGGCAAATGGCCCAAGTTGCCATCCTTAGTTTTAACCCACCCGATATTATCCGATTCCGAACTTAATAACACCCTAATGATAGTGTACCCTTAGCTCTTACAATTTTGTTTCCTGTAAAATACTTAATAGTGTTTAAGGGTGATCGCATCTACAGCTTAGTGATGCTCCCACCACATAGTTGATGTAAGACTTTTGTATTATTAGATGTCCTCATATTGTACATCAAATACTACATTTTTTTTAATTTTTTTTTTTTGTCAAAGGTTTATTCTAGTTCCATAAGATCAAATTTTAAAAGAGGAGTACATCATGCAAAGAGATAAAATAACATACCGAGGAATAGTGCAGACACAATGGTGAGTATAAATGCTCATATGAAAACGGGTAAAACCTGACGACAAGAGGATAAAGACCCCCGCAACATAATATAAACATCAATACATTAAGAGGGTAAAGACCCCCACAATAAAAGATAAACATTCATACAACAAGATAGTAAAACCCTCACAAAAATCCCTTATTTACATAAAATCATAACCACTAACGTGGTTAGAAATGGGGCACTACATATTACTAACTATTCTTACTATCCTACATTCTCACCTCTATTGCTTGAGAAATCTCAAGTGGTAGAGGCGAGGTTTCTCCTTCTTTACTTTTCTCTATTGTGTTCTTGGCGGTGAGGATGTCTCCTTCTTTGCTTCTCTCTATTGTGTTCTTGGTGGAGAGGATGGCAGCAGCGAGCTACAAGGCCTACATGGTTTAAGGGCTAACTATAGCTACCTAGCACCAACTGTACATGACATCTCAAAGATTGGCTGGTAGTGTAATGAGGTCTCATTCATATCCTCAAATATTCTCTCAATTCAAACGTGGACATCATCCACATAAGAAAGCTATGCATGAATATTTCAAAGATGAGTGATACATGTATTCCAATTTGGTTGTAGTAAGCAAATCTGACCACCCCACCCTACCTGACCAAACCTGATCATTTTGGGTCGGGTTCACAATTTTGGTCGGGTTGCTCATCTCAAAATTTAGGTGACCTAATTAGATGGGATTGAGTCTCAAGTTTAGTTATAACCCAACCCAACCCGATTAAAATTCTTAATATTGAAAATATTTTTTATTGATCAACCAATAATATTGTACAATATATTATATACATTCTTATATGGGAAACAAAGAAGAAGCACATGTATAAATATTCACACCAGTACCAATAATAGCAGCAATATTTCTCCATCACCAAGATCCATCATAAACATGGAAAAGGAAATGTATGTGGGCCCTTGTGCAAGGCAAAAATGGGAGCATATCATGGCCACTGTTCTAATCAGCAGGTGCCTTTTTTCAGTAGCTTATTCCTTGGAACCTCTGGATCATTGTGGTGTGGCCCTTTATTGTCTCATATTTTTTATTATTATCTTCAAAATTATTGGTAAGATTGCGTATATATATAACTATAGGAAAAATACAATAAGATATTAAGGGTATTGAAGATAATGTAGATTGTTGTTAGTTACTATAAGTTTTGTAACATCTAATAAACACAAGTATATATTTTGTTCATTTTTACATGGTAAACTTTATTTTTAATCATTTGCTTGTGTTAAGATAAAAAAAAAAAATTGTATAAATTTTTATTTGTTGAAATTATTTCTAATAAAATGCTAAAGCCTGATATATACATTAAAAAAAAATCATAGATTGGTGAATTATATATAACTACATATAAGCTTATTTAGCAAAAATGTATTTTTTTCTTAATATGGAGTGCCTCTTCAATTTTAATTAGCTTAATGTAGGAGGATCTCTAATATAAATATATCTAATAATCTATTAGATATTTGTGTGGATAAATCCCTCCTCCAAAAGAATAAAACACTGAGGACCAAAGTACGGATCCATTGCACCATGCACGGACACACAAAAGAACATCAGAAATCAGAAATAATGTGTTCCACTGTCATATATCTCTGACTTAAAGGGACAGGTGTATGGATAACATGTACCTAATTAAAAACTTTCTCATTCTTTATTGTTAAAAACTATTTGGACCAAATTAAAAAAAATATAATATAATATATATAGTTATATTTATATTATCATCTTTAGTAAATATGTAGTTTTTTATACAACTGTTTTTCTATATTTAAAGATACGTAAATATACTCAACATTGGCGGAATTAGATGTGTGATGATTGCATTAAAAAATCCCACGAAAATATTTTTCCTAATATCAGCTGAACATAGCTACATGCATGTATAATTGACGTTCTTTTTAGT
Source organism: Paratinospora sagittata (assembly GCA_035771175.1). Taxonomy (NCBI): domain Eukaryota; kingdom Viridiplantae; phylum Streptophyta; class Magnoliopsida; order Ranunculales; family Menispermaceae; genus Paratinospora; species Paratinospora sagittata. The sequence continues at coordinate 43,563,726 of CM069593.1, forward strand.
TAAAATAATATATATATTTTTGTTTCAAGCACATTGATGCAAAAAGCCCCCCTCACAAGTCTGTCGTTTTCAAGTTACTTATTGCAGGAAACGAGAGGTACGTAGGCTATACACGTATTCCTCCGAATCTTTGTTTTGTAATAATAATCCTTTCTTTCCGGTTCCCATGAAATCAGAAATCTTTCTCCAAATCTCAAATCTCAAATCTCCACCCCCTTTTAAATGCTCCTTCACCTACCGCTTCTATACCATCATCTTATATATATATATATATATACCACCCTTGTAATAACCAAACCAACCCAACCCAACCCATTTTCTTCTTATTCTCTCTCGCTCTTACTCTTAATTAACTCATCCCTTCGCAGCAACTATGTCTCGGCATCGTCGTCAAGCCTCGCAGGCTCTTCCTACATCCTTCAATTTCAACATAGAAGACGAGGCCTTCAAGGACCCATCAATTAGAGAGGCTATTAATAACAATAATGTAGCTGCTGCTTCTCTTAAGAAGCCTCTTCCTCCTGCTACTACTAGTACTGATGGTGGAAGTAGTGTTAGTGGGCAATTGTTGGTTGATTCAGCAGCTGCTCCACACAAGTCCTCTCCTGCTGCTGAGCCTGATCATCATCATCATCATTATCATGACAAGCCCAGTTTCCGTGGTTAATTAATCTTCTAGCTACTTAAAATTAATTATTTAGATCCATTCTACTGCAGGGTCTAATTAATTAATTTATTATTACCTCATGAAATCAAATGAATGTCTCTGAATCAATATTCCATGGGATTATTTTGGTGTTTGGGGTACTTGTTGGTAGCTAGATTACTTAATGCAGTTTTTTCTTCTTCTTCTTGTTGTTGGTGGGTAATTAGATAGTTAGATGATATATGTAGCTGTTAAAATGAGACTTAATTTGCTACTACTAGTAGTACTACTACCACTGGTGTCGATGTTGGAAGCTCTCCGGATCAGTTTGATTTAATTTGCTTTGATGATTACCACTTCTATTCCTATATACCTTTAATTTTCTGCTGATATATATCTCTTGCATTCAATTTTTTATAATGTTTTCATTACTGGTAAGATTTTACATTGATTAGAGATTTATTTCAGTACTGTTGGTTTGGGGAATGAGCTGAGTTCATCACGAGTTTGGTTTTTGCAACACATGAGTTAGCCTTGTTGACTCACTCAAAATTAGCCGGTCCAGATCGGACCTCTTGCCTAACTGCCCATTATTAAAAAAAAAAAAAAATTCTACATGTGGAATTCTCTTTTTAATTTTTTAATTAATAATAATAAGATTAATAATCTCGAGGTTATAAAGTGGTCTTTGAGAGAACTAATGGAGCATGTTGGGATTGATTTTAGATTCAGATATAATTTTTTATATTTAAAAATTAAAAATTTAGAAACATAAAAAATGAGTTTGGTAGGTTAAAATTTAAAAATAATTTTCTGAAATTTAAGAAAAAAAAATATGATGTTTTAATTTTATGAAACAATAAAATATTTTTTGTTAAATTTTTATTTTTTAAATTATAAACTAAATGCATCCTTAGTGTTACCTTTAACATTTGTAATTGATATAGTATGTGGGACGCTTTATCATAGTTATATTGCAGTATACATTAGTGGTTGAACATCCAAATGGTACAAAAAGTTATATTGTACCTTCTCCCTCTAATGAACTTATGCAATAATGTAATTAATGTAAGCTGCTATTTCATCAAATTAACCTAATCTAATCCAAAAAAAAAAAAAAAAAAAAATCCTCTTGGGATTGGGTGATATATAGTTAAGAAAAAAGGGAAGTTAAAAATTCAACTTCTACACCAAACATAAGCTAGAAAATGTGTCATCAATTAAAACATAAATGTTTTACACAAGTATTTATATTTTATAACTTAATGAAATGTGGTTTTGAATTTTAGTTTATATTCATGTTTACGCACCTATTTAAAAAAAAGATTGTTTAATGTTACGAATCGTTTCCGACTTTAAAATAATTTCTTTTTTTTTTTAAAAAAAAGGTTAATTTGTGGGGATATTAGTTAAGGGTCAAAGATCAAGAAAGTACTATAAAAAAAAGGTATAAATCAGTCGAATAATGTTTTGGACTAAATAAATAATTAATAGCCAGAAGTAGTCTTGGTCAAACCGGCCTAATTGCATACCAAATATCACTATATAAAGACCGGCCTAATTGCATACCAAAATATCACTATATAAAGACCGGCCTAATTGCATACCAAAATATCACTATATAAAGACCGGCCTACCCTCAAATCTAGTGTCCAATTAAATCTTGGCACAATCCACTGGTCAAATCCTAAATCCAACAATTAATTTTCACTAAAAATTCTGGTGTCCAATCTCTAGCTAAATTCTGGAATATAGTAACTACTTTAGGTGACTTGCTCCTAACAATATTTTTGACATCCCAAAAGAAAAAGATATATTTTACCCAATCAAAAAAAAAAAAAAAAAAGAAAAGAAAAAGATATATAATATATTGAATTACCGGTAAGTTGGTTCAGTAGTTAATGACAAATGCCTTTTGACCTTAAGGTAGAAAATTTAAATTGAAACTCATGTCATCTATTAATATATTGGTCAAATATTGGTGTTTGTAGTCGTATTTCAGAAAAATTAGTAAAAAATTAAATAAAACAATAAATGATGAGTGACTAAAGATATTGTTGAGAAGTTGAAAAGTCGAAAAGTCATCTCTATTTCTATCTTTGTAACAAAAAAATGATTACTACATCTAGTGATTAATAAAATGCAAAGACAAATTATACAGTCAAAACAATAAAAATGTGTGTTAAAGAACTTAAAAGAGACTTAAAATTCAATTAAGTGAGTCTTAGTAGACCTAATAACATGGGACAGTAATTTTATTACCTTGCAAAAGAAAAGAAAAGAAAAGAAAAAGTCTATACAATTCAAAGAAATGTGCTAATTGATAGAAATATAAAATATACAAAAAAATACTTATAGATGTTAAACATCCGTGAAGTTTACATATTTAATAATATACGTTAATAACTCTATGGTTGATAATTAAGAAAGATTTAATTTTTTATAATTTAAATATTAACTTAGCTCTTAATAGAATAGAGTGAAAGAAGTAAAATCACATAGTCGACTCCATGTAGTTAAGAAAAAGCTTAATTGAGTATTAATAACTCTATGGTTAAAATTTTGTGGGTAGACAAAGTCGAAATGGAGGGTTGAAATAGAAATACCCGTTGTTAACTTGTAAATGTGCATGTTACACTCAAGTGAATTCCAATAAGCACAGCCTAATAGCTCAATAATTTAGCATGATCCACATGTTAACCCAACCCAATGGCTTAGCATGACCCACATGGTAAAAATTTTCAAGGATTAATGCCTCTCTAATCTCAATAATTCTTTGAGAATCAATTATATATGAATTGGTAAAATTAAAAGAAGAAAGACAAAAAAAAATTCCAAAACATTTATAATATTAGAGAAATAATGCATTCATAGATATAATTAATTAATCACTAAGTCATGTCACTCATAATATCTAGGCTTAACTAAATCACAATAAGTGTTTATAGGTGCACACAACCCACTCAAATGTTACGCCATCTTTGTTTGGTTGAGTACCTAAAATTAAACAAGTTTTCTATTTTCATGGTATTCAAATCATGAAACTAAATGTCATTTTCTAAGTTTTTTTCTTTTTGTAAAGAAAAAAGTGAAAAGAAAATTTTAGATTTTATCTATCAAACATGTTTTTATACACTATTTTAATCTTTTTACTGTTATTTTAATCTTTTTACTGTTTAAAAACGCAGCAAAGCAGCCTCGCAGCCTAAAGGTTGTAAAAGATAATTTAATGTAATATACAGGTGGAGACTTAAAAGGACCCCAAGTAACTATTTAAAGAACATTTTTAATTCTTTGCCTTTTCCCACTTGGGAGAACAGATAAAAATAAAACAGATATTTCATAACAATTGAACGATTCAATTTCAAAAAGGACTCAACTCAAATAAATTAACTCAATAAAGTGTTTTTTTAACTACATAGGATTGGCTAACTACTTGAATAAACACTTTTTCATGATTATTCCCACTCTACTCTTTTGAAGACTAAGTCTATCAGATGACCAACCATCGGTTGGTTCAATGGTTCAAGGGTCGAAATTGAGAGAGGTTTGAGGGATTCAATCACGAGTTCGAGCCCCTCCTCGCCAAAACTGTGTTTGGGAGGGACGCCTACGCCTCTATACACTCTTGAGTCTGGTAGAATAGTCTAGCTTAGAAAGGAAGGAGGACACCACCAGATCCCGATGAACAAAAAAAAAAGTCTATCATCATATGTATTATAAGTATAGTTATATCTTTCTTAATTGTGTTTATGCTTAGAAAGGAAGGAGGACACCACCAGATCCCGATGAACAAAAAAAAAAGTCTATCATCATATGTATTATAAGTATAGTTATATCTTTCTTAATTGTGTTTATTTAAGTTATAACTTTTAGTCTTGCCTATACTCTATTGTTATATAAAATTGTAACTAATATAGTCAAGAAACAAAGAATCTTCAAGAATGAGAAACCATTACACCAAGAACAAAACAAAGCGGGAAACACATAACTCAGATCTAGATTTCCAAATTTAAGAGTGAGCCAGAGACTCCCTTTTTATAGTGATATTAGACAACTAACTTATTACACGTGTCACACTCTTATTGGTTATAGTTATAACAACTTCCAACAAAACATGTGCTCACAAGCTTCTAGATAGCTACTGTTACAAGGTTAATGTAGAGGCTAAATGACTGTTATCATTGTTATACTGTTACAAGCTTCAAATAAAGAAAACGTGTCGAGGAAAGAACTTTAGTGAGAATATCAGTGAATTGTTCAGCAGATGGAACAAATCGAATAACAAGAGCATTACTCAACACCTTATCGCGCACAAAGTGAGCATCAATCTCAATGTGCCTAGTGCAAGCATGATAAATTGGGTTGACAGCAATTGCAACAGCACTCTGGTTGTCACACCAAATAAGTGGTGTAGCAGCCAGTCGTATACCAATTTCATGAAGAAGAGCTTGTATCCAAGATAGTTCAGCAACAGTATTCGCAAGAGATCGATATTCACTCTTGGTACTAGAGCGAGCAACAACATGTTGCCTCTTAGATGACCAAGAAACGAGATTCGAACCAAGAAAAATAGCAAGGCCTCTGGTTGGTTGTTTGTCATCGGGGCAACTAACCCAATCGGCATCAGAGAAGGCCTCCAAGATGAATGGAGACTTAGTAGTGAACTTAATGCCTTCGGACATGGTACCTTTGAGATATCGTAACAAGCACTTGCAAGCTTGCCAATGGACTGTTGTAGGCGCCTTAAGGAATTGACTGAGCTTGTTTACAATAAAGGAGATGTCAAGATGTGTGAGAGCAAGATATTGCAAAGATCAAATGGTGTAGCACCCTGTAGTTTTAATTATACACCTACGTTGACTGATACGTATATCGACACATATACGTCGTAGGATGTCACGATACGTGACGTCATGACAGACACGAAACCCCGTGTATATTCTCCCACGACATACACAACATCCTGATAAGCCTTCTAATACACACCATAATCCCAAAATACACAATAATAACACATATGAACATAATCAAATAATATTACATTCTGAAAATGTAGCCATAATTTTTTTTTTTAAGTCTATAATGATCAAAAGTACAAAATAATACTTAACCATGAATTACTAACCCATCTAAGTATTAAATACATACTATAGGTTTTATTTAGTACATATTTAACAAAATACAAAAGTACTAAACACCTATATCAAAAAGTGTACGGGAAAACGCTCCGTTGCTAAGTTTTTCTCTTCCTTTTCCTATCCGAACCTAAAAGGATAAGAGTGAGGGTGAGCTACAACAAGCTCAGTGAATGTTCTATACAAGTGGTAATATATATATGCATTTAATTAAAACATTGAAAGATCATTAAAACCATTTAAATAATCATGAGAGTAAGCAAGATTGCATACAGACCAATTTAATGTATCATGTCATAAACAAGACAATGCATACCATTTATAAACATGCATATGCAACCTAAACACCTCCTGAGTAAGAATCAGTACAAGGGCCATGTGTGCGCGAAACCCATGCCCCTACTGATTTCTTACTCGTATCTATTAGGATTGCTAGGGTTGCATGAACCGTAGGATTTGCTGACCAATGCAAGCACCATGCCTAGGCGAATCCTAACATACACAATCCATAAAAAACCTCAGTCAGGTCCACAATTGAGGATTCTCGATCAGCCTAATGGGATTCCATAAAAAATTTCAAACTTAGGGAATGCACATAACTCAACTGCTTTCCCAACTGACTATTCTCAAATACAGTTCATGAATTCAATAAATCATGCATACTACATTAGATAATCATTTAAAACATTTTATACTACAATGCCACGTATAGAATCACAAGTAAAAGAAACACTCACAATTTGATTGGCTAGACTTAGCCAATCCAATTTCTAACCAAACAAGCATTAGGATGCTCCCAAAGCACTCCTACGCACCACGACTATCAATAGGCCAAATCGGGTCAATAAAAATCCTGCATTATACATGGTTCACATAACTAAAAATCAATCCATGCTAATCCACCATGTTTAAACCCAAGTCAAGCCAATACTTAGCAAGTGAAACCACTCAATTTCAACATCAATCAACCCTAATCATGCTTTATTAGACTTACATTGCATAAATTTCAAGATTTTATATCAAGAGTATCAAAAGCCCCAAAATTTGGAAATTTCTCTACTTAGGCCATATTGCCAATTTACACTAGGCCACCTTGATCAGCCATGAATTTTACTGATCTTGCAACATGGAATCATCCACAATGGCCACTAGGTCAACATAGTTGACATCCAAAGATTTTGAAAAGTCTAAGGTCATGAACTAAGTATAGGTCATTTGAACTAAACCCCTCCAATTTCTAAGAAATTGGGGGTTCACCATTAGTGTACTGCTAATGGTGACATGCAAGACTCAACTTCAACTTTGGTTTTCCACCACCCCTCACAAATCTGGGATTCAATGGTTGGAAAACACTTACTAGATGTTGATTGAGGTCTAGGAAAGCCATTAATGGTATAAACAAGCTAAAAGGGGTACATGCAACTAGAACCTAGGGTTGGAACACCACCCATCCAAGGTTCATCACAATGCATGCATCAAAATAAAACCCTCATGCTCCAAAATGAAGCTATCATGCAACTAATAGAGAGATTCAAGGAAAAAATGGAGGAAAAATGCAAACCTTAGGTGTTCTTGAGCAAGAAACTACAAAACCCTAATTTTTCTTCTCCTTTCTCTCCTCTTTCTCAAGTGCAAAATGTGAAAATGAGTTGAAAAAACCGTGTTAATAGCTTAAATAGACAAGCTTGGGCCCATAACTAAAAGTTGCCAAAAACTATCAAAAATCAGTTTTCATGTTGCAATACTTGCACTTAGATAATCAATTTCTTTCAAACTACTTACCAAATTAACATCTTAACCAAAAGTTGTATGAGTCAGTTAGCAACATTCTGGTAATATTTCATGTCAATCCAACGGTGGAATTGCGAGATCCAACTGTTTGATCAAAATTGTGCAAGAAAATCTGCAAATCTGTGAAACAGTGTTTGAGGTCTTATAACTCATAGTAGACAACTCCGATCAAGATTTTCACCGTTCATAATAAAGATCTATCAGAGTTGAAAAACTTTCAGCTCAATTGGACCACGGATCTAGGAGATCATGCCATTGATGTAATCGATGATAGAAATTTCTTCTTCAATGGAGTGGGCTCTATAGGATTCAAAACACCGTTTTTGACATGTTTCGAAGTCGAACGGGTCTCCGATGGTTCCGAAACTTCATGCGCATTCTCTATGACCTAAAATCATGTAAAGCACTCAAACTTACGCGCGTCGAGCATCAAAATACATATATACATACATATATGTTTATGTCTATGTATACGGGTACACTACGGGTACACTACGGGTCAAAGTGACGTCATCCTAAGGTACGGGCGTTATATAGGAGTTAAATGTATGTGTGTATAAACATACATGAATTAAGTGGATCCTATTATTAAATGCAATAATATCACTAGATTATAAAATATTATATAAATGAACTTGATAATGAAGTAATTTAATAAATGAGGAGTTGTTAAAGTAATTTAATAGTTGAATAGTATGAATTAATGTTAAATGAATGATATGAATTAAGATGGGGAAGTTGGTTTGCTATATTAGATGAGGAGCATGGGATCATCATTTTTAACACTTATCTCACTTTTAATCTCTCTTTCTCTCTCCAACTATCTCCAACGTTATAAAATAGAAAAAAAAAACCGAGAAAGAAGAACGAAAAATGAAGAAGAGGAGAAAAAGGAAAACGTCGGATCTTACATCAATGTTAATATCATGATTTTTAGATATAATTTGATATTTTTAGTAACTAAATATATGGTTTTAGTAAGTAAAATTGACTTTGGATACCTCTGTGAACATGTAAAACCTCAGTGAAATACCTGTTGAAGGTGGTAGAATGATAGTATGACTGATTTTACGCGTGTTGATGTGAGCAAAATAATTTTAGGAATGTTCTATATTTTTAATGAAATTGATATATGTTTCCAATAGAAAAATAAAATTGAGAACAGTGAAAATATGATTTAAAAATTTATTTTCACTATTTCTTCTTATGGAAATATCTAGATTGATCGTAAAAATAGTATAATAGCGTTTTCAACTGCTTATGAGTCCTAAATTCAGTTGGGATTTAAATTCATGAAATGTGTATAATATTTTTCAAGTTGCTAAAGTAAGAATTAGTGGTAAATGAGCAAGACTTGGATAAAATGAAATGTATTTGAATGAATAATACAAGTAAGTATAATTAAGTGAAATAGATTCAAATTATACATGAATTGCAAATGTTTATTGGTGTTTTCATGAGATTGAATGGTGTTTAGTAGTTTATGATGATTAAGTGTAGCTTGAATTTCATATTTGCATAGGAATTGAAAATTGAATGTGTTGGTGAATAATCTTGAGGGAATATTGATGCTGGAAAAGTTGATTGTGCAATGAATCTGGTGATGGTCATAGTGATCCGTTGTGCTGAATATTACTATGTCCATTGATGTAGAAATAATATTAATCACTGTGACTATATTTCTTGATTTTGGTTCTTGTATGACATTGTATTTATATAAACTATGTAAATGTAAGCATGCTACGTATATATCTACTGTTGCATTGTGTTTTAACTTGCAATCATGAATGGTTTTGACATTGGAACATACAAGACTTGCGAAGGATGAGTGTTATGCGTAACCTCGTTGTTAGTAGGACTGTCCTAATAAGGATTTTAGATCTTTGAAATGATTGTGACTTGGGTAATGGGAGGCTCAGTGGTTACTCGGATTGCAAAATTAACCTATATGAGGTTTGAGGTTCGAATCCGAGGAGGCCTTGCACTATTCATGAATAGTGTATACAAATGATCCCGGGGAGACGTTCTTGTGATGACGGTCTGGACCGGGATGAGACAATATTATGTGGTGCTATGACTGGAGTATGCCCTGCGAGGGTACTCATCACCCTGAGTAGGAGGCACTGTGTGCAACCCAGGTGTGACAAAAAGGCCTTATGTATACATATTATCAGTGGAGTAAACCATTAGAAAAACACTTTTATTCAAGAGTGAATATGAAACTTCAATCACAAGAGACTAGTATTAGACAATGAAGAACATAGAGAAGAGTCACTAATGTGAGAACACAAGAAAGATTGAGGAGGAGCAGTAACGAGTGAGGAAGAAGAAGCAACACCATATGTCGTAAGAAGCCCCAACATGTAGAGTCCATCTTTAAGATCCCCTTGGAGGAGTGTTTTCTTTGTAGATTTGTCCTTGACAAAACAAGCATTGGCATGAAACTCAACAAACACATCATTATCACTAGTAAGATTCGATATGCTAATAAGATTCTTTTTGATTTCTGGAACATGAAGAATGAACTTAAGACACAATGGAGAAGTACTTGTACCTAAATATGAAGATCCAATATGTGAAATCAAGAGTGTCTTACCATTACCAACTGCCACGCGTTCAGAACCGGTGTATTCCGATGTCAAACTAAGATTGCTAAAATCAGAGGTAATGTGACTTGTGGCACCACTATCTGCATACCACAAATTATCACCGATTAAATCTGGAGTAGCCATATACACAGCAGGAGCTGAAGCAACACTCTGGTTTCCTCTTCCATAAGATTGTTGAGGAAATTAAACTTGAAATGATCTATCAAAACAATGATAGCAGACTGATGTAGATTGACCGATTTTGAAGCAAACCTGACAAACAAGTCTATTTCCACGACCACCACCACGATAGTTCCCTCGGCGACCACCATTGAACTGTCCAGAACGTCCATGGCCAGATCCTCTGCCATTGAATCCTTTTTATCATTTGATTGCATCACAACATTGGCTGAGGCCTTCACATTCAAAGCAATTTCGTAGTAAAACTTTTCTAAGTGACTTTCATGACTCATCAAGAGTGCTTGCACTTCTTTCATTGGCAAGAAATCAGTTCTTGAGGTAACATTGACAACCACTGAATCATATTCAACTCCTAGTCCATTAAAAACCGCATTGATTAAATCTTGATAACTAAACTGCAGACGAGCAGAGATGAGGCTATCACTGATAGATCTCATTTTATCACAAAAAGCAGATGTGGATAAATTTCCTTTCCTTTTCTATTTTGTAACTGAGATTTCAGCTGCAACACTCGAGCTTTAGAGTAATCAGCAAAACTTCGTTGTAAGGCTTTCCAAACATCCATAGATGTTGAATAATGAATGACTGATCCCAAGATCCCTTCGGTCATGGATGACCTTAACCAACTAAGCAACAATTGATCATTCCTCTTCCACACAATGTACTCCTAATTTGCTTCTTCATTTGATGACACTGGATCTAGTTGTTTCTTTGTTCCAAACAATATACCATCTAAGTCATGACCAATCACAGATGGTATGACTTCAGATTTCCAGAGCAAATAATTGCTCCGATCAAGCTTCATCGATAGTGAAGCATTCAGTGTATTAGAAAATGCATTTCCTCCTTGTGTCGTGACGTTAGTCAGTGGCTCTGATACCATAAAACTATAACTAATATAGTCAAGAAACAAAAAATCTTCAAGAATGAGAAGCCATTACAACGAGAACAAAACAGAGCGGGAAACACATAACTCATATCTGAAAACTCAGATCTGAAAGTGAGCCAGAGACTCCCTTTTTATAGTGATATTAGACAACTAACTTATTACACGTGTCACACTCTTATTGGTTATAGTTATAACAACTTCCAACAAAACATGTGCGCACTGAAGCTTCTTGATAGCTGCTATTACAAGGTTAATGTAGAGGTTAAATGACTGTTATCACTATCATTATTATACTTCCTATCTCAAGCATCTAATGCTCCTTGTAAATGTACTCAGACCTTTTTATAAGATATAATTTTCCATGAGATTTATTCTTTCACCTATTTCAAAAAAGATTTTCATTCTTGGAGAGCAAGTGATCTGGATATTTGTACCTAGATATCTCTCATGCAAGCTCATTCCTCTTGTCTATATCATTATAGATTGACTTGTATCATATGTTGGTAAATGATATACAATCTAACATTATATTCTGCCATAAATGTCAACTTAGCATTAGTCTGAAAAAGAAAATCTAAAGCAAGATACATGTCCATTATTAGAGATTATTTAGGAATTTATTTTTATTTATTTAAGTTATTTGTTTTAGAGTTGTATTCAATTAGGATTTTATGTAGAATTCAAGTTTGTTTAAGAGTCCTAGCGGGTACTGTTAGTTTATAAGTTGTATTTAGTTATAAATATTTTAAGACGTAATTTGGAAACCTCCATTTAGTGATTATCGAATGAAGTTGATTTGAACTTTTTTTCTTCTTCTCACGGTGTTGTGCCATCAAATTAAATCTAAAATGTGACGCCCCGAAAATTATTTCATCTAACCCATAACTCAATTGCACTTTGCCCAAACTCTATGCGTTGCCTTGATATGTTTGGTGTTTGTTTGATGGTTGTTTAATGTTTGTATAGTTGATGCTTGATAATGTATATAAATATGTGTATCATAAATTGTATATGGGTCATGTTAAATTAAATTAAAATGCATATGTTATTATTTATGCATGGGTCCATTAAACCATGAATTGATATGAGTTAGGATTGATTGAATAAAAGGATAAATGAGAATGAAAATCTGGTGTATTAAATGGATTGGACATTTAAAATACATGGAAGCATGAAATTGGTTAAAGTACATGTGGTTGGTATGGGTAGTATGAGACCAACACATGTGAAGGTTGGTGCATGAAAGTGGACAAGTGTCTCATGCCCTCAAGGAAGTGTTAGAATGAGTGAAGGGAATCAAGGAGAGAATCAAGGAGAGAATCAAGGAGGGAATCAAGGAAGTGCTAGAAAGAGGTGAGTGGAGAGAAAGGAAAGAAGAAGAGAAAGAAAAGAAGAGAAAGGAAAGAAGAAGAGAAAGAAGGAGAGAGTTGCAGGAGGAAGATCCCTGCAACATTTTCATCAAAGAGGTGGATCTTTGGAATATATGGTCAGATTGAGCTCAAAATTTGTCAGCAAGTTTATAGCTTATGGTTATTCATTCTGGTCAGTGGAGATCTTGATCAGAGGTTTCATCTAAGAGATCTAACCTCTCAAACAAAGCTGGTCGGAAAGTCTGGATTTCTCGCGCCGTTTTGCTCAAACTTCTAGATCTCCTTAATCTACCGTTGGATGGATATAAAATTTGGTAATGTCGTGTACAACTGATAGTTCTGCATTCTGAACGGTGGAGATCTTGATTTCGGGTTTCTTCTGAGAGATCTAACCTCTGAAAAAAAGCTGGTCGGAGATTCTGGATTTCTCGTGGTGTTTCGCTCAAACTTGTAGATCTCCTAAAAATACCGTTGGCTGGATATCAAATTTGGGTATGTAGTTTATAACTAATATTTCTGTATTCTGAACGGTGGAGATGTGTATTCATTTAGTATTTTGTGTGATATAGGCATCTGAGTTTGAGTATTTGCAGCAGGAAAGGAGAAATTGTCTGATTAGAGACTTGTTCATCAAATATACTTATCTTTTCGGTCCACCGTTGGATTGGGCTGATATTTGGACAGAAGGTTTGTATCTTCACATACTTCAATCTGTACGGTTGATTTTGTGATTACGTATTTATGTTGGTATATTGATACATCTGAACAGATTAGTAAATGAAGAATTGGTAGGGTTGCTTGTATTAGACCTAAATTTAGAATATGAACTTAGACCTTTCCAAATAGCTTGCATGTCAACTATGTTGACCTAGTTGCCATTGTTGATGAACCCATGATGCAAAATCAGTGATATACATGGCTGAACATGATGACCTAGTGTAAATCGACAATATGGCCTAAGTATGGAAAATTTCATATTTTAGGGCTTTTGATACTTTTGGCCTAAAATTATTGAATTGATGCAACTTATGTTTAATTAAGCATGATTAGAGTTGATTATGCTATTGATTTGGTGGTTGTGACCATATCATGGGTTAGGCCTACTTGTGATCAAGTGACCAAATTTGGGCATGTTTATGCCTAAGGAATTGAAAATTAGTATTTTTGATTAATAGAATGGTTTATGTATGAGAACTATGCATTAGAGGCCTAAGTCATGTGATTTGAGTTGAATGATGGGATTAGATGGGATTTAGGCCTATTGTTTATATGTGGGCTGATTTAGGGTTGATGTGTAATGTCTATGTGATTGAGCATAGAAATTGATGTATGGTAGGATATTGATGTATGTTTCAGGATCTTGATTGGGTTGATTCGGTTTGATGGTCGTGTGTGGTTAAATACTCTCGCGAGGCTTGGTTGTGAGTAGACTTCATTTATGATTATATCTTTTATGTCATCATATCACTTATATATATTGTATGTTGAAAGCATGAATGTGTTCTAATGTTTTGAATGATGCATTGATTTGAGAAAACCTTATGACTTTGGTTGGGCTCATCTATCTGGCTAATAGGGAGACTTAACCTTGTCATAGGAGGGTTTTAGGAAAGGAAATGATTGGGGTCAACGGCACGGTGAAATAGACGTGTACTAGTAACCCAAATAAACATGATTGGGGTCAACGGTACGGTGAAATAGACGTGCACTAGTAACCCAATGCATGTGGAATGTGGATCCAAGTTGATAAACTTTTACTTGCATCGAATTTATTATAAATGCTTGATATCTATATGTTATGAGCTTTTAATCATGCTACACATTGACATGCATACATGATATTTATTGATGAGTATTGATAGCATATTTGAATTCTATTCACTGGGCACCGTTGGCTCACCCTCATCTTCCTCTTTCAGGTCCTTCTGTCCCGAATAAGGGCAAAGGAGTAGTTATATCTTGAGGGCCTTGCCTGCGAGAGAATCCAAAGCCTCGATGTGAGTTGTGAGGCATTTTGATTGAACTGTGTTTTAAATTATGAAGTATTATATTTTGGATTATGTAATTATAACACTTACCACATTGTAGTATGGGTGAGTTGAGACTTGTTAGATAAACCATGTGGGCATATGACGGTTTTTATTTGTACCCACAATTTTGGACTTTATGTGTATGTCAATTTTAATGGACTGTAGGGATTATGATTTTATTTATGGTTCATTTTTATGGATTATCTCTTGTCTTTGATGATTAATACGGTGGGTAGTTTTATTTAGTACCTTTTGATATTATGTCGTTGTTTGAAATAAGGCTCGTAGGGTCTCAACCACCTCATGGGAGTTGAGGAGTGGTCGGAGATGCCTACGCCGGGCGTCTCGCCCCGGCATTCCGCATGCCATTCCCTGCGGGGTTGGTGGTCAGGGGCGCGAGGTCACCACATAAAAGCTCTAACATCCCGACTCCTTGGATCATCTTGAAGCTACACTTTTAAACTATACCTGTGGCTTTAAGATGATCCAAGTGACCTAATTGCGCATATGTGTCCCTACCCGAATTCATGCCAATTATGTCAATATACCAAGCCCTATATATATATAAATATGAAAAATGTTTTAGGTACATTGGATGTCAACGCTAGCACCTAACTCCTTTAGATATTTTGAGGATGGATGTGTATTGCGTAACATCTCAACATACATGCGCATTTCTAAAACTTTTAAGGGAAGCCGGGTGTTAGTGTACGTTAAAAAATAGCATTGACATCCAACATACCTAAAGCATTAATTACTATATATATATATGTTCATGAAATACTTCAAATGATTAGTCAACTCATATTTGATATTCCAAGAGGGTCATTGCTTCGTGCCCCTAATGCCAAGCAAAAACACTCTTTGTTTGATTCGAAAGTTGAAAGTTTAAAGAAGCAATATATATAAATATTTTTGCACTTTAGACTCAGAAAGAGAGAATGTGGCGACCCCGCGCCCCGGACCACCAACCCCGCAGGGAATGGCGTGCGGAATGCCGTGGCGGGACGCCCGGCGTAGGCATCTCCGACCACTCCTCAACTCCCGTGAGGTGGTTGAGACCCTACAAGCCTTATCCCAAACAACGATATGATATCAAAAGGTATTAAACAAAACTACCCACCGTATTAATCATCCAAGACAAGAGATAATCCATAAAAAAAAATGAACCATAAATAATAATCATAATCCCTACAGTCCATTAAAATTGACATACTCATAAAGTCCAAAATTGTGGGTACAAATAAAACCGTCATATGCCCACATAGTCTATCTAACAAGTCCCAACTCACCCATACTACAATGTGGTAAGTGTTATAATTACATAATCCAAAATATAGTACTTCATAATTTAAAACACAATTCAATCAAAACGCCTCTCAACTCACATCGAGGCCTTGGATTCTCTCGCAGGCAAGGCCCTCAAGATATGACTACTCCTTTGCCCTTATTCGGGACAGAAGGACCTGAAAGAGGAAAATGAGGGTGAGCCAACGATGCCCAGTGAATAGAATTCAAATATGTTATCAATACTCATCAATAAATATCATGTATGCATGTCAATGTGTAGCATGATTAAAAGCTCATAACATATAGATATCAAACATTTATAATAAGTTCGATGCAAGTAAAAGTTTATCAATTTGGATCCACATTCCACATGCCTTGGGTTACTAGTACACGTCTATTTCACCGTGCCGTTGATCCCAATCATGTTTATGCCTAAGGAATTGAAAATCAGTATTTTTGATTAATAGAATGGTTTAAGTATGAGAACTATGCATTAGAGGCCTAAGTCATGTGATTTGAGTTGAATGATGGGATTAGATGGGATTTAGGCCTATTGTTTATATGTGGGCTGATTTAGGGTTGATGTGTAATGTCTATGTGATTGAGCATAGAAATTGATGTATGGTAGGATATTGATGTATGTTTCAGGATCTTGATTGGGTTGATTCGGTTTGGTGGTCGTGTGTGGTTAAATACTCTCGCGAGGCTTGGTTGTGAGTAGACTTCATTTATGATTATATCTTTTATGTCATCATATCACTTATATATATTGTATCTAGAAAGCATGAATGTGTTCTAATGTTTTGAATGATGCATTGATTTGAGAAAACCTTATGACTTTGGTTGGACCCATCTATCTGGCTAATAGGGGGACTTAACCTTGTCATAAGAGGGTTTTAGGAAAGAAAATGATTGGGATCAACGGCACGGTGAAATAGACGTGTACTAGTAACCCAAATAAACATGATTGGGATCAACGGCACGGTGAAATAGACGTGTACTAGTAACCCAAGGCATGTGGAATGTGGATCCAAATTGATAAACCTTTACTTGCATCGAACTTATTATAAATGCTTGATATCTATATGTTATGAGCTTTTAATCATGCTACACATTGACATGCATACATGATATTTATTGATGAGTATTGATAACATATTTGAATTCTATTCACTGGGCATCGTTGGCTCACCCTCATTTTCCTCTTTCAGGTCCTTCTGTCCCGAATAAAGGCAAAGGAGTAGTCATATCTTGAGGGCCTTGCCTGCGAGAGAATCCAAGGCCTCGATGTGAGTTGAGAGGCATTTTGATTGAATTGTGTTTTAAATTATGAAGTACTATATTTTGGATTATGTAATTATAACACTTACCACATTGTAGTATGGGTGAGTTGAGACTTTTTAGATAGACTATGTGGGCATATGACGGTTTTATTTGTACCCACAATTTTGGACTTTATGAGTATGTCAATTTTAATGGACTGTAGGGATTATGATTATTATTTATGGTTCATTTTTTTATGGATTATCTCTTGTCTTGGATGATTAATACGGTGGGTAGTTTTGTTTAATACCTTTTGATATCATATCATTGTTTGGGATAAGGCTTGTAGGGTCTCAACCACCTCACGGGAGTTGAGGAGTGTTTGGAGATGCCTACGCCGGGCGTCCCGCCCCGGCATTCCGCACGCCATTCCCTGCGGGGTTGGTGGTCCGGGGCGCTGGGTCACCACAGTTGGTATCAGAGACTGATTTTACTAGGTTTGGTCTATGTATTGAACTTAGATGACTTTGACCTAGGAATTGGGTGAGAGATTTAGGTGATTAAAAAGCTTAAAGGAACTAACTTAAAAGCCTTACTATCATATTTTCTGCGTGTATTATATGATATGGGTAGTTATGAGGCTTTGTTAATGTTTTAAATGTGTGATGGTTGCTCGTATTTCTACTTCTCAGTGTCATGAGGAGGAGCGAGAGATTGGGACAGCCACGCACAGGGCCATCCGATGATGACCGGATAGGGAGGATGAAGGAGATTATTCAGGCACAGACTTCACAGATACATGCCTTAGTGCAGCAGGTTGAGGCTATTGCTCGACAGTCACCTCAAACAATACCTCAGGAGGCGGGCACTAGTGGGGTCGAGGCTAGTGGAGCTGCAGGGGCAGCAGGACCTCAAATTGCTGTACCTCAGCCTATGCCTACACCTGCTCCTAATGTTGTGGAGAACCCCACTGATCGGCGGATCAGACTGCTAGAGAAGTTCATGAAGCTAAAGCCTAAGGAATTCACTGGTGGGGTTGACTTGAAGAAGGCCGAAGATTGGCTGAAGAATATCGAGAAGATCAGTCGCTCCTTAGAGCTTGATGAGGAGTCTCAGGTTCTATGTGCTGCTCACACACTGGAGAGTGATGCAGAGGACTGGTGGCTTTCAGTGTTGGATACACAGGAGACAGTGAAGAGTTGGGACACCTTCAAACGGTTGTTCTTACAGGCTTACGTTCCAGAGACTGAGAGACAGGCTAAGCAACTCGAGTTTTTGAATCTCGCACAGGGCACCATGTCAGTTAGGGAGTACGAGCTCAGATTTAGGCAGCTCGCAGTTTATGCTCCTGGGTTAGTTCAGACACCGAGTGATAAGATTATGAGGTTCTCTTTGAACCTAAGGCCTGCGATCCGACAGGCCCTGTCTGTAACGAAGATGACTGATTTTGCCACAGTGGTCCAGAGGGCCAAACAGTATGAGTTGGCTGAGCGGGTTGATGGTATGTCTAAACGGGCAGCTCCGAGTGTACAGACTTCACAGGCAGAGTCCGGGGGACAGTTCCAAACTCCATGGAAGAAGGGTAAATGGGGAAATAAGAGAAAGTTTTATGGAGGAGCACAGTCCGAGGGTGCTCAGAGTAAGGCATCCCAGGTTCAGACTGGTATGATGGCCTCACCAGTGGTTTCCTCTCCTGTCCCGATTCCTATTCAGGCACCGAGTGCACCAAGACCCCCATTCCCACAGACTGCTGGCCGAGGCAGAGGTAGAGGTCGAGGAAGTTATGTGACGACATCTCAGACTGGGTCATTTGCGCCCAGGGCTCCATTCTTATGTTTTCATTGTGGGCAGGCTGGGCATAGGAAGTTAGAGTGTCCAAATTTTCAGAGAGCTCAGGGATTTGTGCAGCAGTCCAGTGCCAGAGAGACAGCGAAGGCAGCTACTGAGCCAGACCCAACAACATCCAGGACTTTGGTGGAAGGTACTCTTATTATTTGTGGTACTTTTATGCATGTATTATTTGATGCTGGTTCTACATTATCATTCATATCTGGACGTATGGTAGATAGTTTGCATTTGACTCCCATTAGGGCTAGTACATGGTTAGTGGTGAGTACTGTAGCTGGGGAAAGGATATACCCGAACATGATCTGTAGCCAGTGTGTGGTTCAGATTGGTGATGTTGAGATGCCTATTGACTTTCGAGTCCTAGAGTTTTTAGAGTTTGATGCATATCTAGGGATGGATTGGCTCGCGGCATATCATGCAGTTGTCGACTGTTTCGCAAAGAGAATCATTTTTCAAATCCCCGGATACCCAGTGTTTACACTACAGGGTAAAGCTTCAGACCAGACAGTCACAAGGGGTAGATTTGTGACTGATGGAGATAGGGAGATTTTGGCTGGGTTAGTGCCTGATGAGGAAAAGACTAGTGAGGTGATACTTGAGGATATTGCCATTGTTAGGGACTTTCAAGATGTGTTCCCTGCGGATCTTCCAGGATTACCACCGAAGCGAGCGATCGATTTCATTATTGAACTAGTCCCTGGCACGAAGCCTATCTCCATGGCACCATATAGAATGGCGCCAGCCGAGTTGAAAGAGTTGCAGAAACAGCTCGAGGAGTTATTGGCTAAAGGCTTTATTTGCCCGAGTGTGTCACCCTGGGGAGCTCTAGTTCTTTTTGTGAATAAGAAAGATGGGAGCTTGCGGTTATGCATCGACTATCGCCAATTGAACAGGGTGACCATCAAGAACAAATATCCTCTCCCAAGGATTGATGACTTGTTTGATCAGTTGAGGGGAGCGAAGTATTTTTCGAAGATTGATTTGCGCTCCGGGTATCATCAGCTGAGGATCAGGGAGGAAGATGTGCCTAAGAAAGCATTCAGAACCCGCTATGGACATTATGAGTTCCTTGTGATGCCATTTGGTGTGACTAATGCACCGACGATGTTCATGGACCTGATGCAGAGGGTCTTTAGGCAGTATCTGGATAAGTTTGTCATCGTCTTCATTGATGACATATTGGTGTATTCCAAGACTCAGGCTGAGCATGAAGAACACCTTAAAGTGACCTTGCAAACTTTGAGAGAGCATAGGCTATATGCAAAGCTGAGCAAGTGCGAGTTTTGGATCACCGAAGTGAAGTTCTTAGGTCATGTGGTGAGTTCTGAGGGGATTTCAGTTGATCCGTCTAAGGTTGAAGCCATTATCAGTTAGCCTAGGCCTACCACAGTGACCGAGATCAGAAGCTTTCTTGGGTTAGCTGGTTACTATAGGAGATTCATTCAGGGATTCTCCAAGATAGCTACGCCTATGACTAGGCTCACCCAGAAAGATGTGTCCTTTGTATGGACCGAGGAGTGTGAGAATGCCTTTTTAGAGTTGAAGAAAAGATTGACATCTACGCCAGTGTTGATTTTGCCAGAGCCTGATCAGGAGTTAGTTATCTATACTGATGCCTCTCGTATCGGCTTGAGTTGCGTGTTGATGCAGAAGGATAGGGTCATTGCTTATGCATCGAGGAAGTTGAAGGTGCATGAAAAAAACTACCATGTTCATGACTTAGAACTGGCCGCTGTGGTTTTTGCTTTGAAGATTTGGAGGCATTATCTCTATGGTGAGAGATTCACTTTGTATTCTGACCATAAGAGCCTCAAGTACTTGTTCTCTCAGAAGGAATTGAACATGAGGCAGAGAAGGTGGTTAGAGCTCCTCAAAGACTATGATTTTACATTAGAATACCACCCAGGTAAAGCCAATGTAGTGGCTGATGCATTGAGCAGGAAGCGGGTAGAGACAATTATGGTAGCACACCAGATGTCTCATGAGTGGAGACTACTTGAGGCGGCTACGGTTATGAGTATATGTGCTACCCCTTCAGATCAGATTGTGATATGTGCTCAAATGAGAGCTCAGCCTACACAAGTCCAGGAGGTAATTGACCAACAGAGACTTGACGTTGAATATGGGATATACAAGTCTTGGGCTGAGAGCAGTGATTTTACTGATTGGCACTTGTCATCTGATGGTGCCTTGAGATTTAGGGGACGTTTATGGGTTCCCGCAGATCCACGACTTAGACAGAGTGTTCTCCAAGAGGCTCACAGATCTCATTATGCTATTCATCCTGGCGGAACCAAGATGTATCATGATATGAAAAGAATGTATTGGTGGCCCGACATGAAGAGAGAAATAGCTCAGTTCATTCAGAGGTGTGAGATCTGTCAAAGAGTCAAAGCTGAGCATCAGAGGCCTAGAGGGCAGATGCAACCGCTTGCCATTCCTGAGTGGAAATGGGAGCATGTCACTATGGACTTTGTTGTGGGATTACCCAACACCCCGAGGAGACATAATGCTGTTTGGGTTATTATTGATCGCTTGACCAAGTCCGCTCACTTTCTACCGGTGAACACTAAGGATTCTATGGACAAGCTGAGCAGACTCTATATGCGGGAGATAGTCAGATTACATGGAGTGCCTGTTTCGATTGTGTCAGATAGGGATCCGAGGTTTACATCGGTATTCTGGCAGGGGTTGCAGAGGCAGCTCGGCACTAGACTAGATCTCAGTACCGCTTTTCACCCCCAGACGGATGGCCAGTCTGAGAGGTTGATATCGATTTTAGAGGATATGCTTCGAGCTTGTGTCCTTGAGTCCAGTGGTAACTGGGAGGAGTACATACATTTGTGTGAGTTCGCGTACAACAATAGCTATCAGTCCAGTATTGGCATGGCTCCTTTTGAGGCATTGTATGGTCGACCCTGTAGATCTTCGATCTGTTGGACGGAGGTAGGGGATGTTGCGATGATGGGACCTGAGTTTGTACAAGAACACACAGAGAATATTAAGAGGATCAAGCATAATATGAAAGTAGCCCAAGACAGGCAGAAGAGTTACACTGATGCCAAGCGGAAGACCGTAGAGTTCGAGGTGGGTGACCAAGTTTTATTGAAGGTCTCACCTCAGAAGGGCCAAACTAGATTTGGGATAAAAGGCAAGCTCGCTCTGAGATTTATTGGGCCGTTCGAGGTTTTAGAACGAATTGGCCCCGTCGCTTACCGATTAGCCTTGCCACCTCAGTTAGCAGCAGTCCACAATGTCTTTCATGTGTCAATGCTGAGAACGTACAAGAGTGATTTTGATCACGTCTTGGACTGGAGGAACATTGAACTGAGGCAGGATGAGACTTATGATGAGGAACCTATTCAGATACTTGACCGGAAGGTCCAGAGGTTACGTAATCGCGAGATTCCGATGGTTAAGGTGAGATGGCAGTTCCATGGCGAGGAACAGGTTACTTGGGAGCGTGAGGACTACATGATGGAGCACTTTGCCGAGTTCATGGGCTTAGGTAATTCTTAACCTTAAAACTTCATTCTAAGGTGGGTGTGATGTGACGCCCCGGAAATTATTTCATCTAGCCCATAACCTAATTGTATTTTTGCCCAAACTCTATGTGTTGTCTTGATATGTTTGGTGTTTGTTTGATGATTGTTAAACAATCATCAAACAAACACCAAACATATCAAGACAACACATAGAGTTTGGGCAAAAATACAATTAGGTTATGGGCTAGATGAAATAATTTCCGGGGCGTCACAGAGAACACCCACACAGGGGCAGAGCTATAGTGGGGCTTTCTTGGGTTGTAGCCCACGTAAACTTTTTATTGATATAATACTTCTTGTCACATAATCTTACACAACTTACTTTAGCTCAGTTGGTTGAGTTGCTTTTACTTAAGCTCTAGTCATTAGTTCAAATCCAACTTCCCTTTTATTAATTACTTTTATTTCTTCCTTTCCTTTTTCATTTTTATCCTTCTACCCAATAATAATAATCAATACATTAATAAACAATTAGATACAAATAAGACATTATATAATTTCAAAAACAAAAACTACATAACAAAAAAAGATGAGAAAAAAAATTATTCATGTCACTATTGCTATTATTATTATTATTTTTAAACAATATTTCATAATGAAAGAAAATAAAAAAGTGCGACATATTAATTATTTGAAAAAAATAAACATTTTCTTTTAACACTATCTTGCATCCACATTCATTTGTATTTCAAGTTTCTCTCTGATATCTACCTCTTTAGACATTGTAAATAAAATTAATAGTATTGCTAAATTATGTGTTGCTACATGAATCTACTTCTTTAACTCTCCATATAAGTAATGATATTTAAATTATAACTTTATAATTATTTTTTATGTTATTTTATGTCTTATTCTACCTTTATTAACATTATAAAATATTAATAAGTCATTTTTTCTTAATTAGTCTAGGTAAATGTAACCCCCCTGAAGAAAAATAAAATAAAATAAAATAAAATAAACGCCTGAAATCTCTAACCTTCTTCGCCGCCTCCGACGGCATCGCATTGTTATCTTGCAATCGCGCCAATCTCGCTGCAATCTCGCTCTTCAACCCACAACCTCACCCTCTCCGCTGAAATCTCGCACTGCGATCCTGCAAAATCGCCTCTCTTTCAAAACCCAATCGCACCTCTTTCGCTGAAACCTCGCCTTCTACGGCTGCAAATCTCTGATATCTCGCTGAAATCCCGCTACAATCTCGCCTCTCTCTCTTGAAACCAATTGCACAAAACCCAACCCTCTCTTTCAAAACCCAAATCGCAACTCATCTGAAACCTCAAAACTCAATCGCCCTCGCCTCCCTCTTTCTCTCGAAACCCTCTCGCTTCTCTCTTCTTTCTCCGCTCTCTTCTCTGTCTCTCTTCTCTCACGAACCGGTGACTGAAGCACGCGAGCAAGAATCCGCAGCAGTAACCAAGGTGAGCAACTTCTCTTCTTCCTTTCTTTTTCTCTTTTCTCTTTCTTTCTTCCACTCCGGCAGTTCCGCCTCCACTTCCACGGCCACCGACGCCACCACCACCGCTAGTAACGTCACTTTGAGCTCCGCCATCTCCCTCTACTCCTTGATCTCGCCGCTCTCTCTCTCTTCTCTCCTCCGCCATTCCCCTGATCTCGCCGCCCCTCACTCTCTTCTTCTTCTTCTTCTTCTCCTTTTTCCTCATCCTCTTTTCTTTCATTTTTTTTTTCTTTCTCTCCCCTATTTTCTTCCTTCCGCCATTTAATCTGCAACTCAAGTGTTATTTATTTATTTTTTCTTTTTTTTTTCTTTTCTTTTAAGCAACCAAGATGTTATATAATATATTTATACATATCATACATACAATACCACATATAATATATTAGATTATAGTATATTATATTTTATGTTTTTACTATCTAGATCATCATATTATATGCATAATATTAGCTAAGTTATATTACGGTATAATATTAGCTAAGTTATCATCATATTATATGTATCATAATATTATATGTATATCAGGTGGAAGTTTATTAGCTAAGTTATATTATATGTATAATGTGACCACCACCATACAACATAGACATGTATGTACATTATATTAATATAATATAATACAAAACAGGTGATTAACGTGTGATTTATGCGTGGATAGGTTGATAACGCCCAACGTCAAGGAATCTCAACACTTTTGGAATTTAGCGATTCAGGTGGGGATGATTTTAGGCCTTCATAATATTTTATTTTGATATATAGATAGGAATGTTAAATTAATTAGGTCTATAATATCATTAGATTGTTTATGCATGCCTATTGCACATTATTTTATTTATACCATGTTGTGATTGATAGCCATGATAATATGTGTGTCAACATGACTTCTTGTTTTGATTAAATGATAATTGGATGCATGCAATTCATGTGATATTTGAGACTCATTTATAAATTATAATGGCTGATAATGAAACGTATGACTTGGAATATTAGTATAGTAAGGTTCATATGTTAAGACTATTATATTGGGTATTGTGATATGATACTATGTCTAGTGGAATTTGAATATGGTTTGTGAATACAATTAATAGCATACTTAGGTTGTATTTATGGTGTGACATCATTAAAGAACACAATTAAGATAAGAATCACACATATGGGACAGTTATTCTAAGGAATATCGCCATTGATTATTATGGGGCAGTTATTCTGAGGAATATCGCCAATGTTTATTATGGGGCAGTTATTCATGATGAATATCGCCAACGAAGTTCTAATTTTTGGGTAGTGCCACCCTGTGTTTGATTTATTAAAGCTACGTGATTTAGAACGTGGTAAAATTCTCGACTCAAACAATCTAATGTTGCAACGATTAATGTGTGAAACTTGTTTGTAACGTTCTTGTGTATGTATCAAAATAAAATATTGTGAATTGTTAAATGACCCACTGGGCTTTCAAGCTTACCCCTATTTTTCACATGCAGGTACTTAAAAAATAAAGTAGCAAGTTATGACGTGGTTCAGTAATAGGGGTAGGATGGGAATCTGGACAATATTTTAATTAGCGAATGAGTTAATTACTTGTTTAATTTCGTGAACTTTTATTTAGTAAGGGTTGTATTGACATTAGAAATTTTGATAAAATCTTTTTATGATTATTGAAGGGATTATGATTTACTTTAAATATATGTGCCTTGGACTTGAATTCTATTGACGAATGTATTTAAGATATTGTGTCCATGATGGATGGACAATGGCAAGTACCCTCATAATTTACTATAGAAATTGGTATAGTGGAATTATGTGGTCCTTGGCATGAAGAAAAAAAAGATAAAAAGGGTATTCGTTTATCTTGACCAGTAAGTTGGTTATAAGAATATAAACTCATAGTTTTGCAAATTTTACTATCCATATAATGGTTATGGGTTAAGATAGACGGATACGAATAACATCTCGATTTTCA